>JAYESD010000002.1:175496832-176101832 GCA_036927565.1 Tuctoria greenei | reverse complement strand
ACGGGAACCGTGTAGTGCGCCCTTGGCTGTAAGATTTGGAGCGTGAACGTACATGGCAACCATCTGGCAAGGACGCACAGAGACGGCTGTGCAAAAGGGCCGCAAAGAATTCGATTTCCGCACCAAGGGGTTAAGAGATAAGACCATCTGATTTGCAGGCCGCAGTCCAGTAACGGTGTTTGGGAACACAATATTTTTGGAGTTTTTGAGCAATACTGTGGTATTTGAGATTACTATGGTATTTTTTACAAAATGGTGTTTGTCAACCAACAAGTCCTATGTATTGCAAAATCGTGGTATACAAAACTGTGTTATTGAAATACTTTGGTATTGCCATGTCATTTTAAAAACTGTGGTTTCCAAAACTTTAGTATTAAAAAATTGTGCTCCCAAATAGAGCCTAAGCCTTACCGTGAACCACTGCGGATGGTCTTAAAGGCAGGCCCGGCTCTGGGCCTAGGCCGTAGTGGCTACTGCCTAGGGCCAAGCCAGTGGGTGGGCGTGGTGGGGCGGGCAATTACTGTGTAGCTTTTTATTTTCGTAATTTTTTGAATTATAATTCTACTACGTACATCCTACTAATGTGTTTAATGCTCCGTCCTTACCTTTTTAATTGTCATTCAGACAACAAGTTCTAGTTCATATATAGTTCGGTGCTTTGTCCAAAACGTCAAATAAAAGAATAAGGAGGGCGTATTAATTAGATACAGTATAATATTACTAATGTGTTAATTTTCCGTATGTGATGTTTTTCGATAAAAGGAGGAGTTTTCGTTTGTGCATGTATTGTAGGACACATTGTTCATGAACATAAAATAAAAGACATTTTTCATTAACATAAAAACAACACATATATTACAAACAAGAAAAAAACACATAGAAAGCAAAAGAAAAAACTACTACTAATCCTACTCTACTTGAAGGAGGACTTGTCCACCTCCTTCGCCATCGCCTCCGCATCCGTCGGCGGCGCCTCCGCCTCCGCATCCCCCGCCGGTGCCTCCGCCTTCGCCGCAATCACCGGTGGAGCATCCTCCAACACTAGATCAAACTTCTTCCAGCTGACGGCGTTCACGACTTGCTCGCGAAACTCCACCCCAGCCTCCTCACCGATCGTCTCGTAGATGCAGTCGAGACGAGCGGCAACAAAGCCTAACCCGAAGATGTAGTAGCCGGCGAAGTCCATGCTGGTGTGGTGGGGAAGGATACTAAGTCCCAGTTGGCGACAGGAGTGAAATGTATTGTGACATACATCATGCTCCATTTTGTTGAGCGCTTTTGCTTGCACGTTGGTGGCGAATAGGCTGCTGGTGACCTCCTTAAGCTTGCCGTCGAGTTTGTCGATGCTTTCCTCGATGAGGTGGACAATCTCTTCATAGTCGGACGAAAGAGGTGCCGGCGCCTCGAGCGGAGACGGGAGTGGAGGAGGTGCGGGCGCCGCCTCCAACTCCAACGGCCTTGGCGGCGATGGAAACAGAGAAGGAGGTTCAGAGGACGTCGATGACCTGGAGCGCTTTGGTGCGGGGCTACCCATTTGTGCGGCGACAGAGGTGCGAACAAAGAGAGAGAGAGGTGGTCGACGGTGGTGTGGCGGAGAAGCAAGAGGAGAAGTTTGGATGCTAAAATCGATCGAGAGGTGCGGGGAAGAAGAAGAGGACGGTGTGCCTTTATACCAGGTCATCGTCTAAGCGTGTGAGTGCAGATTATCAGATGCTTCAAAAATTTTGCTTTTGAATCAACGGTCAGAGTTACTCCAAACCGTTGTTCGCCTCCTCTCGGTTATCACAACGGTTCAACACGTCCCATCGACCAATTTTTTAATTTGACACACTAAGGGCCCAGGATATGCAATGGCCCACCTGGCTTACTTTGTAGGTCTGTTGCGGTGTTCATAACATTTCGTGCGAATGATTTCAACGAGGCGAGGAGATTGACGTGAATGCGCATGGCAATCGATCGAGAGTCCATATCTTTCTAAGGATCTGACCATTGCCGACCGAGAGTCCATATCAAACTGATAATTGTCGTGACCATGGATGATGGTGGACATGAATGTAATGCATGTGAAAGAGACTCGCGATCAAGCATGTTTGGTCATGTGTTGAGAATTTTTGTGCCCCCTTGTTGAGGAACATGTTAATTGGATGACGTGGAGGATCGGATGTGGCATACGTGTTTTCAAAAGTGTGTTCATTTATTCCTAAAATCGGAACACGTAGCGGCTAGCGCCTACGCCTGTCATTTCTTCAAAAGACGAGTACAGCGATACATAATGGCAGCATGCGATCGATTAATTTGTTGAACCACGTACGTACGTAGTGAGAGCTGTGTGCTTATTATATGATGGTAGTCCACATTCTATCCTCGTACCGTTGAGGGAACATCCTTTTGTCAAATTTGTTATCTGTATTGATGACAGGATAATATTCTTCATTAGTGTGGTAGATAAACTGCCATATAGGTTGAGAGCACACACACATGCATGGTAGAGAATATGATAAATCTAGTAATATATATACATGGTACGAAATATTATTCCATTCTTGTAATACATGTTTGGGACGTAGCATGCATATGTACGTCTAACATCGATGTGAAAGACCTCGATCATGTTTGCTGATGTTACATGTTCTCTTTTTTTGTTGAGAGATCGTCATGTTTGAGGCTCGTTGATCATGTTTGGGGCATAGAATGCATGGACAACTAACATGCATGCGAAAGACCTTGATGCATGTGAAATAACATGCATGTTTTTAAAAGCAAGATATAGTGTTTCCTCAAGAAAAAATACTTTTATGAGAGATTGGGCGCACAAGCACAAAAGCTAGAACTTGAGCGATGCACCTACGAATTCCATATGCCGAGATGATCGCCGGCAGCTGATCCGCAAACTTGGTGGTAAGATCAGTAGTCACCGGAGAGCAGCTTGCGGCCGACCTCGAAGGAGGCGAAGGTGTCGATGCATGCATGGCTGATCTGCTCGCAAGAGAGATTGTACGCGTCCCAGTTGCATGTCCTCACCCCGTAAGGCTTCTCCATGTCGGCACCCATCACGACGCTCACGATGTCCTTCAGCCCCATGCGGCGGAGGCTCGGGCGATCCATCTCCTCCGCCGCGAGCTCGGCCAGGTCCACTGTTTTGGCCACCTTCAGCTGCCAGTCCTTCCAAAGTTTGTCGGCATCACCCTCAACGCCCATGCCTACGAAGCGGTAGTCGGAATCGCCGAGGAAATCTTCCAACTCGTCGAGGAAGTAGTCAGCATGGATGACCTAGAAGATGAGGCAGCGGCGGCCGACGCAGAGCTGCAGAACTGCGATGGGGTTCTGGTCGGCGGAGTAGCTGGGGCACCACTCGACGTGGACCCCAACGACAAGCTTGTGAAGGCGCTGACGGTGGACGGAGAGGACCTTGTCAAGCCTATCCTCCACGGCCTCGCCGGAGGACGTCACGATGGTGGTGATCACGTCTTCCTCGAACGTCACGTTGTACACCTGAGTCCCCGCCATTGGGTCTCTCTCCTTGTCGTCCCAACGGTTGCTGTCTACGGCGGCGCGGGTCAACTTCTCTCTTGTGCAAAACCTTCATCTACACCTTTAGTTTGGATTTTAATTGGAAACGGGCCTGGATATATAACTGATGCAGTTATGATATGAGCGGAGGAGTTTCCGAATTTGACGGGCCCGAGCCCGGAGTAAAGAGGGTACTGAAGATTTTTGAATCTGATATACCCTTTTTAATTTTCAATTCTCATCGTTATGACCACAAGTTGCATTGTCTCAACCTAACACCACGTACAACAACAACAACATTTCTCAGGGGCCCATCCACTGGGTATGCCGGGTGGGCCATGGGATACCTTCGGTCCAGTCACCAGAGAGTAGCTAGTGTGAATGCATGCTGGAGAGATCAGCGGAATTGGGAACTGGCCAATGAAGATGGATGTCAGCAATGTCACGGTTCATGTATCAAAACGCACGCCATCCTTTTTCTTCTTCCCTTTTTTCTTATAAGTTTGTATTATTTTCCATCAATCTTCTGGCCCTCCTTTATTTGAAGTTGTACGGTTGGATCAGGATACGTGGCCGGCGTGAGGCAAGAGTCGTGTGTGCAACACCAGGCGGAACGTCATGGAGAGACGTTGCTCCCCTTGTTGAATTTGATGATGTTGAGGATCGGGTGTGGCGTACGTGTTTTCACAAGTGTGTTCATTTGTTCTTAAAAGCGGATGATGCCTACTGGTGTCGTTTCTTCGAAAGGAGGAGTACAACATGGTTGGAAATTATATTGTATTGTACTGTGCAAGGCATGCGATTATATTGTACAGTACGGCCACACTGATACACCAAGTTGTAAAGATGAACAACAAAAGACTCAACCCGACATGCTAGTGAAAGTAAAACACTTGATACATTTTATGACACACTTGTGAAAGTAAAATACCCGATACATTTTATTATTATGGAAGACTATAACTAAGACTCAATCCAAATCGGGCAAAAATTTCGATGGCCCTGACTTCTAGTTTGTTTTTGTAGGCCATCTAAATCACGTCTTTTTTGTCTTCAACCTTTTGTAATGACACCCACGAGCATTTAATCTGGGATAAAGTTGATACGTACTCCAGAAACTGTTGTTGCGTTTTTTGTGATTTACTACGTGCTTTGCTGTTTGATTGATCATTATGTTAGATCCGTGTTGGGTTTCAACATAGAGAGCAGACTTCTCCCTCCTGGTCCTGTCAGATAAACTAGGTGGTCGTCACTTTCTGGATCTCCAGCTCAGTAGAGTTGGAAGTGGAAATATATTCCATTCTAAAAGATAAAAGAGATAAATAGTCGACTAGTTTATCGTTAGAACAGCAACATTAGAACAATTTTTGCGCACCAATGAACAGAAAAATAAAGTTCATTACCTTAAGACGATACATTACAAACAAGAAAAAAGAAAAACACAAACTACAAACAAGAAAAGAAAAACAACACAACTAAGAACAAGAGAAAAACTACTTCTCCTCCACCTCGCTCCACCTACTTCTCCTTCTCCTCCTCCTCCTCCTCCTCCTCCTTGGGCTCCTGGCTGGGCGGGGGCGCCTGCCGCGGCTGAGATAGGAAGTCCAGTTTCCTGGACGTTGCCACCACCAGGTTGTCGCAACTGGCGATGCCGAGCTCGTCCGCCAGCGTCTCCCAGAGGACGTCGAGGCGACCGGCCAAGTGCGTCATGCCGAAGACGTAGTGGCTCGTCACTACAAGAATCGCGATAATAGACGACGGCCAAACACCGTCGTCTATAAGGATAATACCGTCGTCTTTAGGTTATAGACGACGGTATAAGCTTATAGACGACGGTTTACAGCCGTCTACGATAATTTGTCGTCTATAAGCTTATAGACGACGGTTACCGTCGTCTATAAGCTAATTGACGACGGTCAGATTTAGCCGTCGTCAATTAGTCAACCATGCCGCGTGGCAGCAAAGGAGGCTTATAGACGACGGCGGAAAAAAAATTTCTTCTTTTAAGTTTGCATTTAGAAAAAAAAAACAGAAAATGTTGTTCCTTCCTTTGAGGACAAATCTAGCTCGATGGCCAGCTCACACAGGACTGGAACTTTCTTCCTACCTTTTCATTTTCAAGTTCTTTCTTCAGTTTTCTCAGTTCAGATTCGATATTTTCTGATTTCTGCAATTCCAATTGAGCAGAAGAGGGAATATATCAAATTAAAAAAAACCACATTTATGTAATTACTAGTATGCACACAGCACAGTACCTTTTGATTGTTAGCTGAAACTTGTTGCTCATCCTGAAGTTGAGTGACAAGGTCTCTAACTTTTTCTCAGATGTTATGAGATTTTCTCGAGCATTTTCCTGCATTAGAAGATAATAAAATAGATAATTAAGATACCACAGATGAACGAAAAAAATGTCTAAGGTATGCCTCCTCTTGCCTCTTAATTTCTTCTTGAAACTCAGCTTGCCTCTTATGCAATGCAGATTTCAAGTCCTTTGCAGTCTTATCACGCTCCTCTATTCTTAAGTTTCTCTCCTCACATAGCTTTACCTCAAGCTCACCTATAACTAGCAAAGATAGCACACTGCAAGAACAACAAAACTATCGACATCTAGAATGAGGCAACTTACAGAGTTGGATTTTTCTAGTCTCCCAACATCATCTAGCAAAACAGGACCATCGGGGGAGCCGATTCCAAGACCTTTTAGCCTCTTGCTTCCAGAACCAACCTCCCCTTAACGATGAAACATGAATGGTGGTACACGGTAGACTCATAACAAAGTAAAATATCATCAACAAATCATAAGACAGAAAATTGCACACCTGATTTCCTCTTGTGAATGGTAGCCCCATTCTCTACCAAACTGACTGCATTAACTTCACGGTAGACAAATGCGTAGGAAGTATCTGCACAAACAATATACAACTTGAATGGGCAAACAAGTGGCAATATAAAAAATTTATAAGAAAAATAATGATGAATTGAATTAAAAAAACACAAATTAAATAGAAGCACATATAGTCATATACTAACCAACAAATAAATATCTGCAGGGAACCCTGGGTATGAAACAGATTAATAGAGTGGTACGAGCAAGGAACCAAACCATCGTTAGGAGGTGTTGCAAATGATATAATATCGCCGTGATTGAGTTTGGCTGGAGGTGAGTTTTTCTTTAGCTTTCTCCAGTTAAAATATGTGCCATTTGTGCTGCAGAGATACACCAGGTTAGTTGGAAAAAAAGGAGAATGAAACAAAAATTTCTGGAAGATAGGGATCCATAAATAAAAAAAGAAAACCTTGTATCCTTGAGGTAAACAGGCACAGGTTCATCGCAGTTCAGCTCCCCCAACACAGTGTCCCTATATATCTCGCAGTGCTTCCCACTAATCGATGGACCGGAAATCTGGAAGCGTTCCTCAACAATGCGCCCCAGGAAGTGCTCATCAGCACTTAAGAGAATGTTGATTCCCTTCAACAAAAATCCAATCAGATGGCTTACAAAATATGTGCATCGTTATCAAAAAGTCAGAACACACAAGATGGCCCATGAATTTCAGTAGCCATTCAATGAGATGGATTAACTATTAAAAGTGGCCGTATCTAGTTCATACAGACAAAAGGTTACCACCACAGACTCATACTCAAATTGAAGTTCTCCCAATTTATACTTCTCCAAGTATATGGAAGGCTGTTGCATGCTAAAATTAGTGAAACCAGAACAGAATATGAGGTTTTGTTGTTTGCAATAAGCATGAAAACCAATTCATAGATTGTCCTATATGAATATTACTACCAGAAACACAACTAATGCTAAGTACTGGCATCGATGAAAATACATTCGACCAAAAACAGTCAGACCAAAATACGTTTCGGTGGTAACATTAGAATGTTCATTTCATACACACTTCATCACCCTTTTCCCCGATAAAGTAAGCTTTATTGTCCACACGTCATCACTAAACCAATTAAAATAGATTGAACGGTAATGCAGGAAAACGACAATGCTAATCACCAGAACAGCAAAGTAGGGGTTTAGGGTTAGGGTTTAGGGGAGGGATACCTCTACCCAAATTAGAACTGGGCAGTGAGGATCCCTCTTTCTATCATAGAGAAACATAATAATAAGGAGCAAACCATTCTATTTTATCAAAACTTCGATCCCTAAACAGTCCCAACAATCGCCTACCATATGACAAATAAAGATGACCACAACTAGCATTACCCAGGCGTGGTAGTAGTAGTCGCCACCCATGGAGAGCTCCCCCAACACAGGGTCTGAGGAGCCGCCGTTGAGGACCGGCAGCGCTGCAGCTGTGGCCTCGGCCTCGCTGCCGTCCGCCGCCTTGCGCTTCCGGGCATTCGCGTCGGTCGCCTCGCGCGCCAGCTTCGCGAGTGGGGTGTGGGGCTTGGGTGCGCTCCCGATCTCGAAGCGGCGGCAGTGATTTAGGTTGGGGAAGAGAAGCTTCCGTGCGTGGCGCAGAGGCGGGGCGATAGCGCGGAGCAGCGGTGGTGGAGGCGCGGCGGCGGCGGTGAAAGTGGGAGGAGGTCGGGCGCTAAACGAAACGGGCGAGCCAAATGAGAGGAAGATGCACGATAGATTGGGATATAATCCCTAACTAACGACGGTGTCAGTTAGACGTCGTCAATTATCTCTTACAGACGACGGTCCAAAAACAAAACGTCATCTATTACCTAATAAACGACGATGCAAGAGCTACCGTCGTCAATTACGCCTTATTGACGACGACTCGATTTAGCTGTCATCAATTATGTTAAAGACGACGGTACCGTCGTAAATTATTTTGGCCGTCGTTTATTTTCGTATTTCCTGTAGTGCGTGGTCCCCGTTGCAGCATACTCTGGAAGGGGCCCAAGCCCAAGGCGACACATGGAGCGCGATGTATTATCAAATACATCACGCGCCATCTTATGTAGAGCCCACTACTTGTCCGGGGGGAGTCCAGTCGGGGACGCTTCCCCTTAGAATGGTTGTGCGGAGAAGATGATTGCGTGCCTGGGTGATCTTATAGCGTAGTAGCAGCATGGCTATTCGTCTCTCGACGCGCGCAAAGGTGGTGATGGGATGCGGAGCGGTTCCAATTGAATTCAAAGATGCGCATGCGATGCGCGCGTTTAAGGCGCCTTAGTGACTGGCGCACACATAAGCTCGATGCGCCTGGTCGCATCAGCCGCCTGTACAAATGGCTACGGCTTCAAGGACCAAACCTTATGCGGCAAACAGCAACGTATAATACTTCCTCCGCCCCAACTCAATTCTATTTATGTTTTGGTCGAACTTACCTTTGACCAATGATTTATATGGAATTTATTAACTTCAATAACATGTAGTACTAGATTGTATATTATGGAAATATTTTCATGGTGAATCCAAAAGTACAATTCTTGTATTGTTAAAACGGATCAAAATTGCGTTAATCATTGGTCAAAGTTAGATTTGACGAAACCTAAGACTTCCCTTTGAAAATGTTTTATATTTTACATTATTTTTACATATGGAATATGCACATAGAATATATCACTTGATAGTTTTGCAAAAAAAACATGGAGGAGAAATATGTATATCCCATAAGCTACTACGTGAATTAGGGGTGGGCAAAAAAACCGAGACCAAAAAACCGAAACCGAAAAAATCGAGACCAGAACCGAAAAGACCGAAATATCGGGTATCGGGTATTTTTCGGGTAGCAAATATAAATAATGAAAAATAAATGTTGGTTTCGGGTACCACTCTTGGGTAACTGGAATAACCGTATAGTCGGTCCATCAAATAATAAGTTAAATTATGCGTGGTAAACTATAAACAATTCCAATTTAGATATTTTATTTTCAAGTTGTGATGTGTGAAGTTGTTGGATTTAAACATTTATTTTTGATTTTTCATTTGTCAATTTATAATAAATTACCTCATGGTATTAAATTTATCAATCATATTAAATTTGTGCAAACATGACATGGATATAATGTATAATTCGGATATATCGGGTAGGACCGAAGACCGAACCGGAATTTTGGTACCCAAAATGTTCGGGTACCTAATATTATTATAACAATTCGGGTAGTGATTTCAAGAAACCGAATTTTGAAAAAGACCGAAATACCCGAACCGAAACATCGGGTAGACCGAATGCACACCCCTAACGTAAATCCACCCCAATTAATTAGCTAGTTTGAGGATGAATGAAGTTGAGCTTGCGAGCTTGATAAACACCGTCATTGTTTTGAGCAGCGATTAGTTTATGGCAGCATCAAACCTGGAGTAATTTTTCTAGATCATTTGGGGCCGAAAAATTAGTTAACACGCTATATATGAGGAGAAAGATTAGGATATGCTACCTATTGCTTGTGTTGAATAACCCTGGCCGTGGACAACATATTTGACACTTCATTCTGGTCGCCAGGATCATTCTGCCCCAAGTCATCTGGGGTAGCAGGTGGAGGACCTTGATCATCAGGATAAGGACTAGGAAATAAATCATTGGTCAAAAGTAAGTTTGACCAAAGCTAAAAATAGAGTTGAGTTGGGACGGAGGGGGGAGTACTTTTTACAGACCGCTTTGCAGGCCCCGCTGCGAACGATCTCCTGCCTGCTGACAACTCCAGCGGCTAAAGTAGCGTACAACTGCACTTTAGAAGCCATAACCCCAGTTTGCATCAAAGGAAACTCAAGGCATAGTTTAAAGGAATGGAATCCTACGGAAGGGAAAGACATTCATACGAGTTTCGCAAGTAGCATTCCAAATAGTGCACTTTAGAAGCCATAACCATCACTGCGCGGGTCTCATCGTCTTCTCCGCGCGCACTAATAAAGACACACCATCCTCTTATCCGCAACACACACAGGCCATCCTCTTCTCCACGCATACTCTTCCTCTTCGTATACGTCGCGCGCGTCCTCATTGGTTCCCTTCGAAGCCCATGGAGTTCCCCTTGCCGCACGATATTGCGGTCCTGATTCCGGGGTGGGTCACTGCAACCTCCCCGCAGACCATGGACGACCTCTCCAGTCTGCGCGCCACCTGCAAGGCCAAGCACGCAGCATCCCGGGATCGTGCAGTGGGCAGGTGCGTGGCGCTGGAGCGGGAGAGCATCTGGAAGCTTAACTGGATATACGACCGCCTCGTGGAGCGCCTGGCAATCGTCAGCAACCCTCATGCATGCTACGTCACCGGGTTCGACCTCGTCTTCCTGCAAAGTCGCGCGCAGCCGGGCACCCAGTTCCTTGACCGGGCGGCCGCGAACGGCCACATGGTGGCGGCCTACGTCCTCTCCATGCTCCGCTACGATGCCGACCGCGGGGCCCTGACGCCTTCGAGTATATTCGGCAGGTCGAAGGTGAGGCCCACGTCGGCTACAACGCGGCCGGGTCCGTCGCAATGAAGTGGACCAACAAGGAGTGCCGCCGATGTCGGCATGAAGCCATGAATAGTCTCGATGGTGTCGTCAGGAGGTTCCTGGGCAGGCCTCGTCCAGAAGTGCCGCTGGTGGCAGTGCCCAACATTGATGATGATGCTTGGGGCTGCTCAATAGGGGGGAACCAGGAAACAGCCTACGGCAGCAGGCCTACGTGGGAGGAGTGGAGAGTCTTCTGTACTGAGAACTGTAGGATTAAGAACGAGCATGACCTGTTCTGCCGACAGGCATTGTACTCTACGGGTTATATTCCCTCCATTCCTGTTTGGATGCACCTCTAGTTCTCCCAACACCAATTAAAAGAGAACAAAGGAAGTATATAAAATAGACTTGTAGTATATGTGTTTCCCCTATGCCCCCTCGTCTCTGATGAATGTTGCACTTGTTGTGTTTCCCCTATGCGCGCTCGTCTTTTGTTGAGCCCCGTTTGCATCAAAGGAAACTCACGGGACAATTTAAAGAAATGGATTCTTCCATAAATGAATACATTCAATCATACAGTAGTTTGGAACAAAGGAAATCAGTGTTCCCTTCTCTCTGTTCATTGTCTCCACTGTTCATTCCATTCGTTGCTAATCGACAGAATTAGCTGTTACATAATCCCCAATAAACACAAAATAAACTAATCGGCACATCTAGTCTGCAACATTTCCCTTGAAGCAGTGGTAATAACTTCTGGCCGCGTATAAGAGTAGTGGTAATGATTACATCGCGTATAGGGGCATAGGGTCAGTGGTACGTTGGAGTTCTACCTATCTTTTTACTATCATTTTTCTCGTTCTTTCTTTTCTTTTCTCTCTGTTTATTGTCTCAACTTTTCTTTCCAGTCGTCGCTACCTGTTAGTATTGTATACTACTTTACATACTGCTTTGCAGGCCCCGCTGCGGGCGATCTTCTGGCACCTCCAGCGGCTAAAGTATCGTACAAGCAACTTTACAAGCCACCGGCGGTGTGGAGGGTTGTTCATTAATAGAGAATACAGATAGAACAGATAGTTCACTAAACACAGATAGAAAACAAAATAACAGATGGAATAGATGAACAACATTGAGTTCATAATCATAAAACATTATAGCCTCGTACCTATATTACTTATCGTTAGAACAAGTTTTTTAGTTCATATTTTAACTAAAAAACTTGTCATGATTATTAACAACAAGTAATATGGAAAGGAGGAAGTACAAAACATGAAAATCAGCATCACGAAACAAGAAAAAATAAAACATCACAAAAACAAGAAGAGAAAAACATCACGACTGGATTAATCAATGTCAAAAGATTTCCTGTTTTAAAGTTGGGTTGAACTAGAATGTAATCAGATATTTGGTGCAATCGTGCAATCAACCATCTTCAACCATTGGATCAATCTACATTACGGTCATTGAATCTTTTTATTTAACCCCCTCCACCAGGTGGAGGGGTGGTGGTGGTGGTGGAAGGGGTTAAATGAAAAGATGTAATAACCGTAGGATGTATAGATCCAACGGATGAAAATCTTTGAGCCTAGGGAATAAAATATAAAACAAAGCTACGCGGCTAGTCGGGTACACATATAGTCCGGGCCGGTGTGCCGGTGCACCTTAACCCTTGTCGTGTGTCATCCCCGGTGGTTGTTGGGAAGACCCTTGCAGGCAGACCAGGATAGCCTGACGTAGTGAATTTTACTGCAACCTATTTTAAGGAGTCTTTTTAAATATGGCATTTTCTCATTAATTATTGCGGTCGATCTATACGACACTTCATGCTCTAGGCAAAAAAAAAGAAACAAGAGTGTACTTCATGCTGATGCAAAAAAGAGGCAATGGAAATAAAACTCTTGAGTTCTTGTCATGTTTACAAAATGAAAGCATCGGAACCATCCCTAATGTCCTCGATAGTTAATGTGTTTTTAATCCTGTTAATTTTTTATAGAAGTTTGTTTTATTTAGATGTTTGAAGTATGCATCATTATATGCATGTAAACTCTTTCTCATGTTGAAGCAAGCAGGCAAGAGTTTTAGAAATGATTTCAATGGACCCCTTAGTTGGATAGCTGGGAAGTACAAGCATCGGATCAAAACAAACGGTGGATGCAGTCTTTACTACACGCATGCAGTAAAATATCGCTACGTCAGGCGATCCTGGTCCAGGCAGGTATGCTCTGATTCCTGTCCTCCAACACCATCTAGGCTTTCGATGATGCAGGCGGTTCACCACCAGACTGTAGAAAGGATAATCATGCACACATGTAACAATCATTATTGACTGCGTTGGTCTAATGTCATTGTTTGACTGCGTTGGCCTACGTTTAGTCATTAACACTAGCTTTTGAATCTGTGTAGTGCGAAAGGGTTTAGTTTTGGTTTCACACTACACTAGCTAGCCTATATAAAGTGTATTTGTGTTCCCTGATTAATACAAAACAAACATTCTCTATACGTAATAGTCTTGATACTAGTAATCTTTCCCTGCATGCTTCCGCTTTCTTCTACCAGAGGTTCGAAGGAAATTAGTACACGGCTGGCCAGGTACACGTACGGTACGGGTGTGCCGGTGTACCTTAACCCCCCGTCGTCCCCGGTGGTTGTTGGGAAGAGACTTATGGGTATGCTCTGATTCCTGTCCTCCTACTCCATCTCTAGGTTTCTGATGACGCAGGCGGTTTACCACCAGACAAACCAACAAAGCCTCGATGTTGAGCGACATGCAAGTTTTTTGATGAAAAACCAACAAATCCCCGCAGTCAATTTTTCAACAAAAAACTTGCACGCCGCCCGCTTTCCTCCTCCCATTTGTACTCCCATGCGTACTCCCACTGATGTGTCAGCATCTTATTTGTTGCGAAGGTATGGTAGTTAAACTAAGCATTAATAAAGGGACCAATAAAATTTTGACACATCAGCGGGATTACGCATGGGATGACAGAATGGGAGGCCCCCGCACGCAGTTTTTCATCAAGAAACTTGCATGCTGCTCATCACCGAGGCTTTGCTGGTTTGTCTGGTGGTGAACTGCATCGTCGTCGGAAACCTAGATGGAGTTGGAGGATAGGAATCAGAACATACCCGCAGGGGTCTTTCAACCACCACCGGGGACGCACGATGGGAGTTAAGGTACACAAGCACACCCGGACCGTACATATGTGCCTGTGAAGATGGAACTCAGCAGTCTCACAGTTATGGACAGAAAAAAGGAAGAAGAAAAAGGATGGCGTGTGTTTCGATCTATGAACCGTGAGACTGCTGACTTCCATTTTAATTGGCCAGGTCCCGATTCCGCTGAGTCCTTGTTGTTATATGTGGTGTTTGGTTGATACAATGCAACTTGTGATCATAACAATAAGAATTAAAAAGAGGAGTATATCAGATTCAAAAATCTTCATTACGCCAGGTCGTATGATGGTCGGACACTCTCTAATCCACATAGATTGAAGTGGAACCACTCCTACCCAAACGAAGAAAAAATATTTATGGATACGGTATGCATATCCAAGGTTGTGCATACCGTTCCACATTTGTGACATGTATCCACATGAACGGGCGGATGAAGCAGTTGCATGACTGTGAAATGTGTGCACATGAACGAACGAGGTCGTATGATGGTCGAACATGATAGGGATAACGCCAGGATTAATTCTAGGAATCGTATCCTCGTCACATGCAATCTATGCACCACCTAGGCCTAGGTTGTGCACTGGTCACCTGGCATATTCCCTATGTCTGCCCCCACGCGCGGTGTCCGTAATGAATTTGTGCGAGGGATTTTGACAAGCTGTGAATGATTTGTCCCACCTCAGAAAGTTAAGCTCGTTGCAATGAGAATATAAGGAAACGTGTGCTATTGTAGTCAGACATTCGATTGAAAAAAGATGTCGTACAAGACTCATGTATGCTCCGTTAGATTTCGACCTGGCGAGCTTCGTTTGACATCGTCTGCTCGCCCGGTCGAAATCAAAAGTGACGTGTAGGAGGCGTGTACGAGGCGGATGTTTTTTAGATAAAGCCCTGGTCCATTTCCGTGTCACATTAAAAAACTGCCAGTGAAGCCGATGGGACACGTCGAGCCATTGCGATAACTGAGAGGGATGCAAACCGCGGTTTTTTATAAGCATAATTTTTCCCCAAATACGCTGGACCCTTTGCATGTTAAACTAAAAATTTCTCCTTTTATCGAAAAACATCTCCTTTAACGACACACTCGAGAGCAAATGCATACCGTTCTCAGATGGTGCCACACGTACTTCATTCTCGTGTCTTCAATTGTCGTTCCCTGATCGTGGCACTATCTATATACCACTGGCCCCAACGTAACACTGGCCCAATGCCCCTATGTGCGGTGTAATCATTACCACTACTCCTATACCCACTGTCGGATGCTGGTTCCGCAATTCCCCCGGCACTACTGTCAGTAGCCGCGGAGTTTCTTAGTTCGGTTAGGGCGTGCGGAGATTCAGAAGAAGATAATGACTTGACACCAGGATTTATGTGGTTCGGGCCGCCTGAGCGTAATACCCTACTCCACAGGTGTGTTGTTGTTGTTGTTGTATTTAGTGTATGAGCGCGTGTGTGCCCAAAAGATCGGATCAGCTAGAGAGTCTAAGAGCGCGAGTGAGAGAGAGAGAGAGCCTGAGCGGGTCCGAGAGCCTCCCCCGTGTATCGCTCGACCAGTCCTTATATAGTACAAGGGTTGGATGTTACATCAATAGCCCTGTCCGACATGTGGCCCTGGCGGTTACTGATTCCTATTACACAGTTTAATGTACTTAATTCTCCTTAATAACGTGGTAACGCGCCTTAATAGTGGCGTTACTAAAATTAAGGGTCTTCTGATCGTGTGTCATTAAGATAGCATTAATGACAAATAATCAGGTCTTGAAGCCTTAAATGTCCCTTGAAAGTTCGAGCCGTTGGAGGTCCACCAATCTGCCTGTTGAGGTTGAAGGTCCGGCGGTTGGACGGGTGGCAGCTTCGGAGCTTACCGTCTTGGACGAGTAAATACGGTGCCGTCGTACACGTGTTGGTTCCGGAGTTTCCCTCTGTTGGGGGATAGGTCCGGGGCTGCACACAGGTATCCAGTCCAGAGCATTCCCAAGTATGGATTGTAGCTCCGGTTTTATGATACACGTGGCGGTACTAGGACTAACCATATGAGGAAGGCAGGTCCAGTTACGAGTAACACGTGGGGCCTTTGGAGCTCTTCAACTCAGATAGCTGGAATTCCTTTGCACTCTTTTCAGTTCCAAGGGGTATCCGGTATGCAAGGTACCGACAGTGGCCCCCAGGCCCACCTCTGGGAGAGACCCTTTGGATTAAGTCATTCTGTCGGAGGTGGGTCCATCTTTCGATTTCTACGCCGTGTCTTCAAGGGTTTTTTGATGTACCGTTGAGGTGATAGTTCACAGTTAAACCATCGACGCGTGGCATCTTCTTGACGTGGCAGGTGAGATTTGCGCTTGCGGATCTCACGCAATTAAAGGTCGCCGGTTCCCAATGCGACAACCGTATCGGTTCCGGCGCCCTATCAGGCCGCCACCCTTGGGTTTCCCGCCACTCATCATGACAACTGTTCGCCCGGGTTAAGTACCTCAACTTGATCATCGGGGTGGCCCCGGGCCCCTTTGTCATTGGCAGGGTGTAATTTTTGAAATGTATCTTTGGCCTTTTTGCGGTTTCCATCCAAGCGTTGCGAGGGCTTACTTAAGAGGGAAAGCGCGCATGGTCTGAAGGTTCCTTACGCCTTCATTTGAACTTGCGCTCAAATCCTCCAAACCTTCACTTGCTTTTTCTCTCTTGCCCCGCCGTGCTGCGATGGAGTTTGGACTTCCCAAGAGCCGCATCAGGAGCAAAGAGGAGTTATCGAGGGTCCGGACCTACATGGGGTGATCCAGTGACTCCTTCGACCGCGACATTCGCTATGGCAAGCTCCCCATCAAGAAGGAGCACGTCGGAGATATGGTGTACTTCCTTGCATAAGCCATGGCGGGTTTGATCCCGCCTTTCTCTACTTGCTTCTTGATGCTACTAGATTTCTATGGTTTGCAGCTCCACCATCTTGGCACCCACTCGATCTTGCTAGTGGCGACTTTCGTCCGGGAGAAGGAGCTTGCCGACCATGAAAATCAAGTTGCTGAGAGTATTCAGTAGCATGCCAAGGAGGTCGAGCGCCTTGCCCGGGAGGGTTCGGAGCTTGCAGCGGCCCGAAGGTCTTTGGAGGAGATTCGGGGCTCGAGGGCTGCCGAGTCCCAACAATTATGGGACTTCTTGGGCAAAGCCAATGACGCGCTGACGCCGCTGGGCTTTAGTGCCGTGTGTCCGGACAATCCGGAGCCAGAGCTAGACCATGCGTTGGAGGGGCTGAGCTTGGCTAGCAACAAACTCGACGTGATTGGTGATGTCATCGTGGATCAGTTGGAAACTGGAGGAATATCACTGGCGAAGAATGTCGCAGAATACATGCTGACGTGCTACACAAGCCGGGATCCTCACTTCCCACTAAACCCGGTTCTTGAAGGTACCATCGACGGAGAGGGAGACGCCGCCAAGACCAGCGCGTCGGAGGTTGCCCAGAAGGTCGCTTCATTCTTCCGTAGAACTTAGGATTTTCTCCTTTTAGCTCCCACTTGTATCTTCTCTTCTTTTCTCCAATTTTGTAATCTCTTGTCTTCAGATGAATGAAATCCAAGAATTTTTTGTCTTCAACCTTTGTCTTACTTGCCCCCTGGTAGATGTACACAATTTGATTGCGAACATGTATCAAAAGGATGTAGCATTTTGTCTTCAGACGCTGCTGCGGGTACAGTCGCCGCAGTTGTACAAGACCTCCCCCTCCGGGGAGAAGGAGCTGATGCAGAGGTTGCAGGCCTGACGGACCTTCCATCGGCATGCTACAGCTTCCTCTTCCGGCTCAAGGGTTCTTCTGCCGGCTCCTTGCCCTTGCTGACAACTTCGATCCTTGGCTTCGGGGCAGGGTCGGAGCCACCTTCGGAAGCTCCAGGGATCACCACCCTGGAGGTCGATCTTCTCTCGACGACACCTAGGTCGTCAAGCACCGGCATCGTCCGTCGGAGCTCACTGTTGAACTCTACTTCCACATTCAGAGGGAGGAAGGCTAACGGCGGGGTCAAGTCATCACCCGCGACGTCGATGTCGTGCTGGAACTTCTTGAGATGTAACTCAAAGGTTGCCCCCGCCATGTTGGACTTCAGTCCGGTCTCGACCCGGTCGTCGTCCATCACGCTGTTGAGGGCCAAAGCGATTTTTCTCTCCTCTTCAGCGGTGCCCATCTGTTGACCAGGAAGTTGCAAAATACCTCCTGAGGAGTTAATCCTCCCTCCATGCACTGGCGGATCCTGGTCAGAGCAGGTTTGAAGGCATCCGACAGCACCGGAGCTTCACTCCAGACTGCAGTGTCGATGTTGGGAAGGCCTTCGGGCAGCTCCAGCTTCTCGTGCTCCTCCACCCGGATGACTATCCAGTCATCCCACTATCCAGAGGAAACGACCGGAGGTACTTGAATGGGCACTTCTTGCGCTTCACGAAGTATTAGAATCCAAGGTACTCATTACTCCTACCGGTGGTATGGACGGTGAAGAAGATCCGGAAAAGTTCAATGCAGGGGGGATGCCCACCCACATTTCACAGAAGTGGACGAAAATAGACACAAGAAGAATGGAGTGAGGGCCAAGGTGGTACAGCTGCAGACCATAAAAGTCTAGCAGCATCAAGAAAAAGGAGGAAAAAGGTGGGATCAACCCCACCATGGCATACCAAGAGAAGTACACCATCTCGCCGGCGTGCTCCTTCTCGAACAGGAGCTCTCCTCCGGCGCGGACCAGACGGTTGAAGAAGTCCGGGGACCATCCCATGAGGGCCCGGACCTTCTTCAGGTCACCTTCGGTCTTCAAACGGCTCTCGCGGAGACCCAACTCCATCGCGGCACAGCAAGGCAAGAGAGGAAAAGCAAGCACAAGTTGGGAGTTTGAGCGCAAGACCAGATGAGAGGTGTAAAGAACCCCAGATGGTGCGTGCTTTCCTTCTTAGGTAAGCCCTCGCAATGCTTGGATGGAAACCACAAGGAAGTCGAAGATACTACTCAAAAATTCCACCCAGCCGATGACAAGAGGGCCCGGGACCACCCCGACGATCAAGTCGAGGTTCTTACCCAGGCGAACGGTTGTCATCATGAGGCAGGAAGCCCGAAGGCGGCAGCCTGACAAGGCGCGCGGAACCGATACGATTTTTGTATCAGGAACCGGCGACCTTCAATTGCGTGAGATCCGCATGCCAAAGATCTCATTTTCCGCACACGAGATACGCCACGCGGCGAGGATTTAACTCCAAACTATCGCCAACGGCACATCCGAAGACCTTTGAAGACTCAGTTCAAAAGTCGAAGGATGGACCCACCTCTGGCGGAATGATCTCACCCAAGGGACCTTCCCCAGAGGTGGGCCTAGGGGGCCACTGTCGGTACCCTGGGTACCGTATACCCCTTGGGATTGCAAAGATCTCAAGGGAATATCATCTACTTGATTTGAAGACCTTCGGAGGCCCACCTGTCAGACATGACCGGACCCGCTTCTCCAACATGGTTAGTCCCAGGGTCGCCACGTGTACTATCAAACCGGAGCTACCGCCCACAAGGGGGAAGCTCCGGGCTATGTACCATAGCGGCACCCCCGGACCTAACCCCAGACCGAGGGAAGCTCCGGAACTGACACGTGTCAGGTGTCACCAGACCTATCTGTTCCCCCACACTCCGGCGCTGCCACGTGTCCAACTGTCGGATCTTCAGCCTCTAACTTCCGGAAGACTCCACAACAACTCCGGATCTTCAAAGGGGAATCAAGGACTTCAAGACCAGATTAAGTTTCATTAATACTATATTAATGACACACGATCGGACGACCTTAATTACCAGTAACGGTGCTGTCAAAGCCCATAACTCGGTCATTAAGGGCAAATAAACGTGTTGAATGTGTATCAATATCAGTAACCGCCGGGGCCACATGTTGGGCCAGGCTAACTTGTAACGGCCTGCCCTTGTACTATAAAAGGACAGGCCGACGATACATAGGACACACTCTCTGGACGCTAGACACACTCACGGGAGACGCACTCACTCAAAATTCTCAACTGACGTTGAGCTCATACATCCAATACAACACCAACAAACCCCGTGGAGTAGGGTATTACGCTCAGGCGGCCCGAACCACGTAAATCTTCGTGTCCCTTGTGTCACTTAACATCTCACCTTCTTGAACCTCCGCGCGCCCATACCGAACCTCAAACTCCTCTAACACTTTAGTAGTGTCGGGACTGCCGGATCAAAACCACCGATAATATTGACCTCCATTATCTTTGATAAACCACTTGTAGTTGAACTTCACATAAAACGAAAAAGTGGGATTTTACATTCCTCCCCCCTTAAAAGAATCTCGTCCCGATATTACAAAGGAAGGACAAAAGATAAAGATCTACTGAACATGTGCCGCTAACAAGTCCGGATAGTTCGTTTTATGATATTCCTCGCTTTCCCACGTGGCTTCTTCAGCACTGTGGTTGCTCCACAAGACTTTGTAGAAACACAAAGTGCGCCTTCTTGTGGTGCGAGTTTTCTCATAAACGAGCTGGATTGGATGCTCGGAATACGTAAGATCTGGTTGGAGAGTTTCCAAATCCTCAATACGTATATTCGCTGGGGCTTTGAGACATTTCTGGAACTGAGAAATGTGAAACAAATTGTGGACCCCTGCCAGCGACGGCGGTAACTCCAATTGATATGCCATAGGTCCGCATCTTTTGATTATTGCGAACGGCCCAATAAAACATGGAGCTAGCTTCCCTCTCACTCCGAATTGATGAATTCCTTTCATCGGGGATACCCGGAGATAAACTTGATCCCCAACCTCGAAGTGAAGAGGTCGACGTCGTTTGTCCGCATAGCCCTTCTGACGAGACTGGGCGGTTTTGAGATTGGCTTGAATAATACGTACTTGACGTCGTTTGTCCGCATAGCCCTTCTGACGAGACTGGGCGGTTTTGAGATTGGCTTGAATAATACGTACTTGCTCTTTGGCTTCATTTATCAAGTCGATGCCATATACCACTCGTTCACCAGATTCGCACCAGTTCAAGGGTGTGCGACACAGCCGGCCATAAAGAGCTTCATATTGCGCCATCTGGATGCTAGCCTTGTAACCGTTGTTGTACGAAAATTCCACCAATGGTAGATGATCATCCCAATTTTTACCATGGTGGATGGCACAGGCACGACGCATATCCTCTAGCACTTGATTCACCCGTTCGGTTTGTCCATCAGTCTGAGGATGATAAGCCGAGCTTCAAATCAGTTTGGTACCCAATGCATCGTGGAGATGCTCCCAAAAGCGAGCAACAAAAATAGATACACGATCTTAAATGATAGTACGGGGTACTCCATGTAGGCACGAAATTCTGGAGATATAAAGTTATGCATACCGCTTTACATCATACTTGACACTGACCGGTATGAAATGAGCTGATTTGGTCAACCGGTCAATGACCACCCAAATTGACTCGTGCTTATGGAAAGTGGGAGGCAACCCAACAATGAAATCCATGCTGGTATCCTCCCATTTCCAAGCCGGTATGCTTAAAGGTTGAAGCTGCCCAGCTGCCTTCATATGGTCGGCCTTAACTCACCGACACGTATCACATTCGAATACGTATTTTGCTACTTCTCTCTTCATCCGAGTCCACTAGAACTTCTTCCTCAAGTCTTGGTACATTTTGTTACTCCCCGGATGAATGGAATACTTGGATAAATGAGCTTCATCCAGTATCTTCTTCCGAAGTTCCATGTTTTGGGGTACCATTATGCGGTTTTTAAAACAGAGGGTACCTTCATCATCACATCGGAAACATTTCATCTCCCCCTTCTCCATTCTTTGCCGAATGTGCGACATCCCTTTGTCCTCCTTCTGAGCTGCCATAATATCCTCCCTGATAGTGGGAATGAGAGCTAGGTTGTAGAGTGCCCCATATGGAACCAAGTAGAGACTCGATTCTTCTTCTTCCATTGAGGTAATGGAAAGATTGTTGACATGGGACTTGCGGCTCATAGCATATGCGACTACGTTCGCGTTGCCTGGATGGTAGTGGATCTCAATCTCATAATCCTTGATTAATTCCAACCATCTGCGCTGTCGCATATTTAAGTTCTTTTGGGTGAAGATGTACTTCAAACTCTTGTGATAGGTGTAAAGATGTACTAGATTACCTAGTAGATAATGTCTCCACATCTTCAATGCTAGTACTACACCAGTGAGCTCTAGATCATGAGTCGGATAGTGCTGCTCATGATTCCGAAGCTGCCGTGATCCATAAGTGATCACTCGTCTGTCCTGCGTCAATACACAACCCAAACCAATTCCTGATGCATCACAATACACATCAAAAGATTTGGTTGTGTCCTGTTGAGCCAATATTGGTGCCGTTGTGAGGTGTTTTACCAATGTCTGAAAACCTCCCTCACATGCCTCAGTCCATACATACTTCATCCCCTTCTTCAGAAGTTCTGTCATTGGTTTAGCTATTTTGGAGAAACTGGGAATGAACCTCCGGTAATACCCAGCTAAACCTAGGAAACTTCGAACTTCATGTACGGATTTTGGAGACTCCCATTTGAGTACTTGCTTTATCTTGCTTGGATCAACTGCAATCCCTTCTGCTGATATGATGTGCCCTAAAAATGGCACTTGGCTGATCCAGAATTCACACTTGCTGAACTTAGCATATAGCTGGTGGTCCCGTAATCGTTGAAGCACGATACACAAGTGTTGAGCATGTTCTTCTTCGGACTTTGAATACACAAGGGTGTCGTCAATGAGGACCACGACAAACTTGTCCAATTCCGACATGAACACCGAGTTCATGAGATACATTAAATGAGCCGGTGCATTGGTCAATCCGAAGGACATAACAAGGTATTCATACAGTCCATACCTTGTTGAGAATGTTGTTGTCTTTGGTATATCTTCTAGTCGGATTCTAATCCGATGATAACCAAAATAAAGATCCATCTTCGAAAATACTTTAGCACCAACTAATTGATCGAAAAGAATATCAATGCGTTGTAGTGGATACTTGTTTTTGATAGTGACATCATTGAGTGGACGATAGTCCACGCACAGTCTCAAGGTCTTATCTTTCTTCTCTATGAACAATGCAGAACAGCCCCATGGTGAAGAACTTGGACGGATGAAACCCTTGTTCTCAAGTTCTGTTAACTGCTCCTTCAGTTCTGCAAGTTCCCTGGGTGCCATCTTGTAGGGTTGTCTTGAGATCGGCACTCTTCCCGGTACAAGCTCGATCTTGAACTCTATATCTCTTTCTGGGGGCATACCAGGAAGATCTTCGGAAAACACGTCCGGGTATTCACATACTACTGGAATATCCTTAAGCTCCATAAACTTGGTATTGTGAGTAGATGGGTTCACTAGAATGGCTCTCTCAAGATTGAGGACTTGAGAAGGATGAAGTGGAGAATTTAGATATATTTTTCGAGGAACGAGATCTAGAAGAGCACCATGGTATTGTAACCATGCCATTCCAAAGATGACATCAAACTTCTGATTCTCTAATATCAGAAGTGAAGTAAGATATATGGTTCCATCTAGGTTAAGTGGTATCCCAGGAACCAACTCATTTGTTACTGTCTTTCCTGCCGGAGTGCGGATCATATACGAAGTTTTTGTAGAGATAATAGGCAATTGATTTCTAATGACAAAAGAATTTCTAATGACATTGTGTGAAGCTCTGGAGTCAAAGAGTATGACTACGGAATGATCAAAGATAGAGAACGTACCCGTGAGTACGGGTGCGCCTTTCGGAATGTCCTCAATGGCGAGGTGGTGGACGTTGCCGAGTCTGAGAACTTGCTTCTTGGGCTGGTTGGGGGGTTGGTTGGCGCCCTGGTATGATGATTGTCCTCCGCCCTGCCTAATCTGCGGGCAGTCCTTGGCGAAGTGCCTCGTGCGTCCACAAGTGAAACACGTGTACGGGGTTTGGCCGGTACGAATGGGAGGACAGAATCCCGATGCACGTGGTGGAGGTGGAAGTGCACGTGGTATCATCCCCTGCTATTGTTGCAGTCGGAAACCGGAGTTGCCGAACTGGTGACCACTGAACGTTGGTGGTCGTGATGGCGGTTGCCACCTCTGGTCGGATGGTGATGGATACACCATTCGATACTTCTGAGGAGCACCACCTCCGCTACCCTGCGGAGCACTCCTCTTCTTCTTGTCTGAGGACAACTCTCGAGTAGCGTCCTCTTGCATGATCGCGGCATTGACAAGGTTGTTGAAACTGCCGCGGTTGAACAGGACAAGCTTGTCCTTCATCTTGGTGTTCAGCCCCCGGTAGAAGCACTCTCGCTTCCTGTCTTCTGTGTTCACTTCGTCCTGTGCATACTGGTCCAAGTGGTTGAAGGTCCTGGAGTACTCGTAAGAACTCCTTCCTCCCTGATTCAGCTCCAAGAACTCTTGAAGCTTCCTCCTCATAATCTTGGGAGGGATATGGTAGGAGCGGAACGCCTCCCGGAATTCTGCCCAGCTCACGACATAGGCTGCGGGGCGTGTGGCGAGGTAGTTTGCCCACCACGCACCAGCAGAACCCTGCATTTGCTGAGCTGCAAACAGTGTCTTCTGTTGTTCAGTTATTTCGAGTAAACCGAACTTTCCTTCAATGGTGCGGAGCCATTTGTCCGCCTCCAAAGGTTCGTCGGCCTCTCTGAAGACCGGCGGATGCGTCAATGCGAAATCCGAGTAGGAACTCGGATGTGACTGACGTGGCCCATCAGCATGTCGCCCCCCTTGATAGGACGAGTGTTGTACAAGGGTCCTCAACAACTCGGTTTGCTCGTCGGGCGAGCCGAGTACTGCTGCGAGAACCTCCGCAAGACTTCTGGAAAGTGTAGGTGAAAGTGGTTGTGTCGGAGGCGTGTTTTGCCCCGGGGGTGGTGTGTCATCCCCCTGCCCTCCACTTGAGCCTCGCACTTCCGTGGCTGTTCGTGTACGCACCATGCTGCAATACAACGATTTACACCATAAGTCTCATTGCCCCAAGTTCATCCTTCCATATACATAGTAATGCGGTAGACCACGATAGATAATATACAACATCAACATATATTGATAAAGTACAAGCTTTATACAAGATATATTATCTCTGACCAAGTTTACAGTAGTAAACTCCAAAATGATGGACTCCCACTATGGAAATACAACTCTACTATACTTGGTCCCCATGAGATGTCGTACACATAAACACTACTACTCTTAATATGACACAAACATGGTCACAAAATAAAAACACGAGCAACTATTAAACTATATTTTGTCCCGTGTCGGCAGAAGTGCTGCCACATCCCACTTCAATACGTCCTACTCGACGTATTCAAGTTCCTCGGGATCCTCTTCTTCATCCTCAGGATTGGGCACCATGGGTATGGGTGCTGAAGTAGAAGCTACTGCCTCACCCATTATCAATGCTTTTGTGGCAGCCAATGCTTGTACATCAGCCTGCACCATAAACATCTTAAAACTGTCAAGTTCCCGCTGGGCCTGTTCACAGCTGGCTTTCCAGTCCTAAGCCTCCGCCTTGGACCAATCTCGATCTTCAGTCATCGTGCCCAACAGAGTACCCAGATGGTGCACATCAACTAAGCTTGCTTCTAACTCAATTTCCATCTCTTGAGTTGCTCCACGAGCTTCTGACAGGTCTTGAGCAATTAACTCATACTGCTCTTTTTTGAAACGGGGACGTTAGTTGAGAGGAGCGATCGAGGTACTAAGCGATTTATTTTCACGCTCAAAATGATCCCCTCGAATCATGGTTTCCCTCAGATTATCCACCAACTCCTTAATGCACGCCTTTTGGGTGCCATTTTCGCGACGTGATGCCGATGCATACACCGCTAAGGCTGTCACCGATGTTCCACCTCGGAGATCATAATCGGCAATCAATCGGTTAGCCCACCCTTCAGCAGCTCTACCGCTGACCGGAAAGAACTCATACGGAGTACCCACTAGCTGATGATGGTGAAGTTTGCAAAACCTCCCCATAGCAACACTTGCAGCGAAGCTCCAAGTTTCTTCCAACAGAACACCCCTTGTTTTGATGGAAAAGGGGGCCCATCCGTTGCTTGGTGGACCAGCAGGCACGTCGACATAGATGACACACCTCTTCACCCTGTTGTCATGGAATTATTTTCCCCAATAACTAGACACCTCCTCATATCCGCACTGGCTTATCAGCATTACAAATAAATCTGGAAACCCGCCTTGACCAGTGCATGTTGCGTGCACCCAACCTTTAGGTAGTTGGATCATCTCTGCTGCCATCTTCCTGTAGAAACACCACAGTTTCATACAGGACTTGTCAGAATCAAAAGCGAAGTTGAATACCAAAGTTGTAGTATACTTTCCAGATTGTACTCATACAGCTACAAGTGAGCTAGGAAATAGAATCTATACAGGTTTTAAGTTGACCCATATTTTCTGGAAATTTTGACAGAACCTCCCCTGTATATGTAGTGATGTCCGCAATTTATACAGGGATATCATGACAATATTTTGAGGTAATGAAAAAATAAACTTTGTATAACATCAAGTTAACAATACAGAAGTAAAAGAGTTACCCCCTGAAAAGTTGGTTATACAGGTATTGCGCGCGAATTCACGATAGGCGCAAACTGTTCCAAGTTCTGGACTGCTAGAACCAAGTTTGTGACAAATGGAATTAGACACCGCTATACCCAGAATCAGATCATGAATGCAAAATAAAGTTGATAGAGAACTTCCTAAGCTTATCAGAAATATATATATGTGACTATGCCACTGTTCTGGATTAAAAGTTATAACTATCCAAACTAAACAGTTGAACTGACTGGTTTGCACCAGCAGTCCTGCAGTCCACTGTTTTGACTTCCAAATTTGATTTGACTCAAATTCGAATTAGGAAAAACTCTAAACATAAAACCTGTAGATCTGCCTCTGCCCTTTTTCGAAATGTGTCACAATATGGCAGAAGATGTTTCTACAGCGAGTTATCGCAATATTTCTGGAACTGGTAGAATGGTTGGGTCATCTGGAGCAGTTTTAGTATACTCCAGATTTCAACGGATTATCAAACTCTTCTGCCCTGATAGTCAACAGAAAAGTTGTATAGGTCTTCACGATCTTTCTATCCATATATGATACCCTTATGTTATCTATAAGATAACCAAGATTACAACCCGGCGAAGTCGAGCCAACTTCTGCCAGAAATTAAGAATCTTGATTCTATCTGCCTTATCGAGTCGGAGTCCCTTTTTACGGAGTCCAAACCTACCAGCATCTGATATTTGGACTTTACAAAACATTATGCATCCATTTTGTTGTTGGGGATGGTCTAGCATCATGTTTGATACTGACGATACTACGTATCTCAACAAAGAAAATTCTATCCGGTATATCCGGTTACGTCTATAGGTGGTTCCTATATCGTTCTCTCGCAAACGGGGTCTACACGGTCTTCTACCGTAGTTAATGCTGCAAAAGACAAACAATCCCATTTCACACTTTCACTCCTCAAGGGTGGTACGGGGAAGCACGACAGGCAGTCACAATAATACGTATGAAAATAAATGCATACGACTCTGGTGTGAGTCACCCTCGAGCGAGGTCATGTCTCGAGGTACATGGCTGTAAATACATCTGTACAGCAAAGACTCCCGTACGATCCGGATTATACACACTCGGGCATACGTGTTTTGCATGCTCCCATAGAACATGAATGGTTCTAGAGAGGCATACTATCGGGTTATACACCACACGATGGGGGCACCTACTAATTTTGTGTCACGCTGGGGTATCGCGTGTCATAGGTTCTCAAAAACATTGAAAGCTTCAGAGACTCCTATTAACTTCTCATGCCAAGCCACGGAAATTTTACATACCATTTCTCGTATGCAGAATTTAGCGAGATTGATCCGCTCTCGGCGGCGTACCTTACCTCTTACCTGACGTTGGAGCGTCGTTACAAAATATAATAATACATAGTTAGTTTACCACCTTTATATCTTATACTAATAATACTCCTTATAAGGGCATATAGCTAATTCCTCACTCAGATCCTAATTTCTTTGAAAATATATTCTTTTCAAGTACACTGTTCCCAATGATGCTCTGATACCATGTCTATGGGGACCGGAATCCTGACATCCGAGGATCTCATTGGGTGGTGTCGTGCGATGGAACACCCAACATTATACAAGAACATAACGAGAATAAAATACAAGACGAAGTCTTTTATTTATTTTACAACGGAAGTTTTACAATACTAGCGGAAGGAAAGAAATATATATATCATAGCTACGCTCTCAGCACTAGCTATGCAAAAGCAAAGTTTTCCATGCCCTGGATACTTCGCACTAGCAACACGCAAATCACGGCGGCGTGCATGGTTCCCATTCGGCTGTATACCCTGGAGGGGGTGCAACCTCATCATCAAACCCTTCATCAATTGTATAACCTGCAAAAACTCGTTAACTGCAAACGTGAGCATAAGGCTCAGCAAGACTAACCCATCTCACTAGACATATGCAAGGGTGGACACTAAGCATAGGTAAGGTGAAGCATAAACGACTCGCCTACAAGTGGATCCTTATAATCAGGTTTTAAGTAGCAAATGACATTCTCCAAGCACGGCACATCATGTACTCCACAATCAAACAAGAAACGCTTTGCCGATGATATGACATGCCCAGAGCACATAATGCTATTACAGCTAAAGTATGGGGAAACTGTAAACTTTAATGTGACTATCTCTAAATCATACAAGGTTGCAAAGCAATTATAATTCAAAAAAATATATTTTTCTTACTTATTTAGTATTTACTACGTCACGGCGCAGTGAACAAGTGGTACTCTATTACCGCGAGGGACGGTGATTGCAATCAGGACACACCTGGACAACACGACACATACGTCATTTGGAAGTGTCAGCGAGTACACCTGTACCTACGTAACACTTCAGTACTAGGCGTATATGGCCACCTTTCACAAGAAACCCGAACACCGATCCCGTCTCACCTTCGCGAACAGAAGATCTCCGCACGGAACACCTCATGTGCCCGCCAACCCATTTACACCTTACTGTCCTCAACCCACCCCTATCGATGGTGAGTTAATGGGCCTCGACACCCCAGTTATCAAGTTACATCAGTTTACTGGATTCCATATGTCCATTATGTCGCCAGTACAATTCAAGCTTGTCTGAAGGGGCCGCATACAGACGGGCCTTAACTGACCAGTCAGAGCTATACGACCAAGACCACGTCTTGTCGCTTCCTATCCATCTCTGACCGTTCTCGAGTTTTAGATGTAACAGTTATTTTCTATAAATCTTACCCCAGTGTAGATGAGTGTAAATTTCTATCTCAATAGTAGATTCCAACTACTCAACTTCTACCGGATTACCTACTACATTAGCATAGCAATTCTACACGTCGAGTGATTAATCTACCCAATTAACCAATGGGATTGTGGGTTATGCATCTGGACTTTTCAATCATCCTAAACGTAATGCACAATTCATATGCTAATCATCATAGTGATAAAGTAAAATTTTATAAATGACTTAAATGCAGACCGGGGCTTGCCTAGTTGCATGTCAGAGTCGGGGTTAATATCTGGAAGGTGCTCTTCCAAGGCTTCTGGTTCCTCCTCGACTTCAGTCACTATACTATATGCATATAACATGTATATGAATGACTTTGAAAAATAATTATTACCAAGACCATAATTTAATCTATGGTGATTATTATATGATAAGGACCTTAATTGGCTTTCGAACTTTGATGGTAGATACTAGGGAATATGATAGAAGCTCTTGCAAAGAACACGAGATGATCAAAGTATTTTGTAGTCTCTAAAATTATGGCAAGTAATAAAATTCCAAGGTTTTCAGAGAAGAAATTATAGCTTGAACATAGCTGCCAGTTGATAATCATGATAGAGGAAGTTTTCCTTGTTCTAAAAAAATTTGTTTCATAAATTTCTAAGCTTTGGTGAAGGAGTTATTGAATTTCTAAGTTGGCAAGAATTTCTGGAATTATCTTATAATTGAATTTTTAGCTTTTCAATTAATATTCAGTTTGCAACTGAATTAGTACTAGTATAGTAGGTCAATTAAATCCACGATCTTTACAGGAACTAGGGTATGACAAAAGGAAGGTTCAGTAAAAATTTTGGACATAACAAAGCAACTGAACATCTGTAAAAATTCAATAACTGAAAAAGGTAATTGAGCTATACAGAGACTTATACAGGTGCAACGGCTCCCAAACTTTTTCTGGTAGTCAAGAATAGTACTGTGCATCTTATGGGAATTTTGGGGATTTTCAAGTGGCAAGTTCATCTGGAAAAATTGTATTTTCATTTGGGAAGATTGTTTTATACAGAATTTAACTGTGAGTTTCACAGAACCTAATTGGTACAGATAGAAACTAGAGCTCAAGGGATTTCAAACAAAATTTCTTTGAATATTTTTGGAGCATTCTACAGAGAGATATTGATTTTTAAACTTTGGAAATGGTTCTGCACCAAAGGGGAAATTTCAACTTTTAAATTTGGCGCCAGGGCCCACTGGATTTAAAATCATCCAATCAGAGGCTAGCCACACAGGGGGTTATAAAGATTCCCACGTGGCCGCACTAAATCCCTAGCCACAGACTGATCCGGCGCCTTTTTCATTCGCTGGCAAGTGGGACCCGCGAACCCGGTCGTCTTCAACCACGGTCCATGGCTCGGGCGGCGGCGTTCTCACCGGCGCGCGGCGGCGCTTTCACCGGCGATGACTTCCGGACCACTGGAGGCCTCGGGACTTGCCGCCTCACCATATTTTCGCGCGGGGAACATGATGGACCAACCCCCGACGGTGAGAGGCGACCGGAAAACCGTTCCCGACGGCGGCGACCGGTGTTAGGGTTTTGGTGAAGTGGAGACCATCGATTCCCTAGCTAAACCTCTCGTTTGAAATCTCGGGAAGCATCATGGCAACATAGGAAAGGTTTTAGGAGGGTCTAGAACTCGTGCCATAGCTGGCAATACCGAAGTCGATGGTAAACTGAGCTCTAAAAATGGCGGAAGGGGAAAACTCGAAGAACTTGCTAATTAGTCGATGGTTCTTTCTGATTTTTGGAGCGAAGGTGTGCTAGGCTACATAGATCATGTCATCTAACTAGATCAAAGAAATTTTGTGCATACAATCGGAATTAAACCGATGACCTAGCCTCAATGTTATAAAAGCGCTTCGAGAATTTAAAGAATACAGAAGCTAGGATGCACGATAGGAATTCAAGCTTAACCAGAAGATGCATGAGGTCGTTGCGCACCTTTTTGTTATTGAATGTAGGCCTAGAGGGGGGGTGAATAGGCCTTCTTGATTTTTCTCGGTTCCTGTAACACTGAACAACAAGGTTAATACTAGAGATATCGGACTAGTCCGGTAATGTGCGGACTAGTCCGGTTTTCACGGGCTAGGTTGATCAAGTTCAGACAATTTGATTGATTCGTTAATGTTTGCAGCGGAAATATAAACTTGAATCTCAATTTAATAGTTGTATGTCAGATTCTATTGTAGTTAAAGCTCTTGATCAACAATTAGACTTAGATTGAATGAAGTGAATCAAACCCTAGATTAAGTTGATCAAATTAGATGAAGAACACAAAAAGGACAAGACACACGATTTATCACGTGGTTCGGCTACCACGAAGGCAACCTACATCCATGTTGAGGAGCCCACAAAAGGACCGGGTCTTCTCCAACCCTTTCCTCGTCGGATCGCCACGAAGGCCAATCCTCTTCCACTAATCACAAAGGGTAAATAACCAAGTTGAAGGGGCTTTCTCACACGTTGAGAGCTCCCTTGATTACAACTCACAATGACACCAATAACACACTCGAAAATTACAAATTGAAACGTAAGAGTGTGTTAGAGAATCAAACCAAGAGCTCAATGGTGTGTGCCAAGTGTCTCTCCAATGATCTAGAAGTGATCTTCAATGGATTGATTGATTTTGCACTTAATTTCGTGGAGAGAGATGGTTTTTGAGTCTCTTGGGAGGTGTGACGGAGCTAGGGTTCGAGAGAGTTTAAAAGTGGGCCGTGCACCTCTATTTATATGGGGTTTCTAAAAGTGACCGTTAGGGTTCAGAAAGATCGGACTAGTCCGTGGTGGTCACCGGACTAGTCCGGTGTGCTGTGTGTAGCAAACCCTAAGTGTCTAGGAATATCGGACTAGTCCGGTTGACAACGGACTTGTCCGATTTCACTACTGGAAATCTTCAGACTAGTCCGATTGACATCGGACTTGTCCGGTCATATGAAACCCTAAGTGTTTGGGATGACAAGTCCGCACTTGGAGGACTTGTCCGATTTAGATCAATGCGTATATCGAACTAGTCCGTGTAGACACCGGACTTGTCCGAAGTGGATCAGAATGAATATCGGACTAGTCCGGATCACAACGGACTTGTCCGATTTTGTGTGACTTGTGCATTGTGTTGAGGACTAGTCCGCATTGGGGAGGACTAGTCCGAAGTGGATTAGAAAGATATCGGACTAGTCCAGTGGAGACCGGACTTGTCCGATCTAGTGCAGAATGTGATATCGGACTAGTCCGCCTGATATCGGACTAGTCCGGTCCTGTATAACTTTGTGCATTGTATGTGTATGCTTGAAAGTGATTGAGCTCTTGGGTGTGTTTCCTTAACACACTCTATACATAATAATCTACTATTTTCTTCTTCTTGAGCTCAAATTCACTTTGCTTCTCATTTCCCTTCTTTTTGGCATTTTGCTCATTTTTCATCATTTGCCTGCATTCATCTCAACAAAAGGATTAGGATCCCAATTGCTTGTCATAAATCATCCAAAACCCACAAGGGAGTCCTAGATGCACTTTCAATCTCCCCCTTTTTGGTGATTGATGACAACCAATTGAGATTTCACAAAATAAGGCAAAAAAATGAGATTTTCATAAAGTATGCACATATGACTCAAAAATACATCAAGCCACAAGAGAATTATCCATATGTGCATTCTTTATGGTGGGATGCATACTAAGTGCATGAATACATTGAGAATGACAGAATTTGCATTAACCAACCGATATCAAATGCATATGACATTCCAGGGGCAAAAACACAGTTTTCATCACACACTCCAAATAAATTAAGCAATTCATCACAGGACCAAACTTAATATGAAAACAGAGTTAAACTATTACAACCACATATAAAAGATAAAGGGAACTCTCTCCTCGCACCCTATCACGGCTAAAGCTAAGACTCCCCCTCAATCTCTCCCCCTTTGGCATCAAGACACCAAAAAGAAGGAGAGGAGGGTCCTAGGGTCTTCACTCTTCACTGTCGGTCCTCTCGTCATCGTCTTCATCTTCTTCGCTTTCTGCTTGACGAGGAGGAGAGGGAGGAGGAGGAGCGGATCTGCTCGAGCCCCCAATGCCAAAATAGGCAAGCTCGGAAGGGGACAAGGGCCCGAGCTCGGTGAAATCCGGGTCAGACTCCTCAGATATCACTGGAGATCCAATGGGGTCGATCTCCAGCTTCCAACAGATTTGCTCCACATTGGCCTTTATATACTTCATGTCCTCCTTTCTTTTCTTGTTGAGTTTGTGGACCTTCACTTCGGTCTTTTTGCAGGAGGAGAAGATTGCTGACAAGTATTTGAGTATCCCACTGGCGGATCCTCTCTGAGGGGCTTCCCTAGAGGTAGGGACCTCCCTAGCACTGCTTCTTGCTCTTGTCGGTGCCTCGGGACTGGAGACCGGTGAGGGAGCAGCCTGGATGCTCACTAGTTGAGGCTTCTGAGGCCACAAGGGGGTGTGCTCCACATCCTTCATCAACTCAATACCTGTGACTTTCTCAATCACAAACATGAGGTAGGGAGCATAGCCACATGACCTGTTAGGCGTACAGGATATGTTGACCATATCATTCCAAATGTACTCCGCTACATCAAATGGGCGGTCCCTGCTTATGACTCTCATTAGGGTTCTGAGGTAACCCTGCACGCTCCCAGCATCTCCATCTTTAGGAGCAATAGTCTTCCTCAGCACTCTGTTGAGGACCACAAAGAATGGTTTCATGTGATTTGTAGAGGGAGGAACATACTTTGAGTTAGGCTCATATAGGAATTTCATCCTATCCTTCTCCATGACACCAATGTTGTGGATGATCAGCCTGTCAGGTCCAGAGGTGTCCAGATGGAGCAGATTATTGAACTCCTCTTGAGTGATACTATACTTAGATCCGTGTGTCATCCAAGTAACACTCTCTTCATCCTCACTTGAGAAGTGGCACGTTGCAAAGAACTGTGCAATCACTTCATCATTCCAGTTATGCTTGAAGGCAAAGAGATCCCTCAGGCCATGCCTCTCAGCTGCAGCAATGACCTCATCAAAGGCTGAGCACTTCTTCTTCTCTAGGTGGGCCCAGTCAATCCACTGACTGCGCACCACCGGTGTCTTCATCGGGAGGTACACTGATTTGTAGAAGTCTGCATGGAAGTTGCACCAAAACCTTCTATCGACAGCTTGCTTTGGCCTGCCATAGCAGTCAATGCTCCTGTATTTTGCTGCGGAATCACTGCCTTTTCCGTTGAACTTCTCCTTAGTGGGGTCCCGGACCCCTTCCCTGGGAGCATGGAGCCTCAAGGGCCCAACTGGCCCCGTTGCAACTCCCTTGCCCTTCCCTTTGCTTGCCGAAGGCCGCTTGAAGATGTAGCAGCCTTCGAGGCGGGCTTCTTGGCACAGACCTTCCTCCAAACTTGGGGAGGAGATGTAGCAGGCCCGGAAGGTCTTTCTTGGCGTTTGCCAAGACCCGCCGAGGACCGAGATGCCACCTCGTGGTCCAACTCGGCCTCAAAGTCGGAGATTTCGTTGTCGGAGCTCGACATGATCTGAGAATGAATGAGCAAGAAAGATGACAAGTTATGCAAGGCATAGGTAAGACATGATAGTAATGGATGGCATTAGGGAATTAAGGAATTAGGTTCAGGTTCAGAAACATCGGACTTGTCCGGTGCCTAGGCACGGACTATTCCGGGGTACCGGACTTGTCCGTGCATGGACCGGACTAGTCCGGTGTTCATCCTCAGAAACCTAACAGATTGAACTGGACACAATCCCTAATGCAATTCTAGTCTAGCATACACGTAGTACATCAACTAAACATGTAACTAGTGCAGGGTGCTAGGCCAAACGATCAATGATTGAGAAAAATACGATTGCTAGGGTTTTGAAGGTTTTTACCGAAGAAATCGTTGGAGACTTGAAGTTTTGGGGGTTTGAGGCCGGACTAGTCCGGTGGAATCAATCCCCAAGTCTTCAAGCTTGATCTCCGCCCTAACTTGTGGCTTTTCGACGGAGGACACAAGAGATTGCTTTGGGAGCTCGAGCGCAAGAGAGAGAAAGGCGTGAGCAAATGTGGGGATGAGTAGATTAGGGTTTGGTGGCGGCTAGGGTTATGGACACGAGAAATCGGACAAGTCCGGACTTGACCGGACTAGTCCGAAGTCATCCAGAGACCTATATCGGACTAGTCCGTGGTCTGTCGGACTAGTCCGGCCTAACCGGCACTCTGCGGACTAGTCTGCATGGGCGGACTAGTCTGGATAACCACGGACTAGTCCGTGGTTACCAGGAAAGAATTGCATAGCCCATTCATATATATTTGAAGGTTCAATAATAGAGAATAGAGAGGCAAAACAATTCAAGCAATCTTGATGAATTTGATCAGTAAGCATACAACAATCATACAATGATCAAAATTCATCAAGATCTAATAATTGACATAGTTTTTCGAGAGAAAAATAGGGAGGGGTAATTTTCACAAATCAATCAACATTTTTGAAGTAATCATACAGGTATGCAACTTTTCAAGCCACACTCCGAGAATCAAGAATATTTAGCTCATTTCTGAGTTCGCAAAAACGCTTTTCATCAGGTGGCTTGGTGAATATGTCGGCCAATTGTTTTTGTGTGTTGACATGTGAGATGGTTATGTCTCCTTTCATGGAATGGTCTCTCAAGAAATGATGTCTTATGTCTATGTGTTTAGTCCTAGAGTGCTCAACTGGATTGTGGGCTATTTTAATGGCACTCTCATTGTCACAAAGGAGAGGAATATGGTTCATATTGTAACCGTAATCCCTTAGAGTTTGTCGCATCCAAAGAAGTTGTGCACAACAACTCCCGGCTGCAACATACTCCGCTTCGGCTGTGGATAAGGCAATGGAATTTTGTTTCTTAGACGACCAAGAAACCAAAGATCTTCCTAGGAATTGGCATGTGCCAGAAGTGCTTTTTCTATCAACTTTGCACCCAGCATAATCTGCATCGGAGTAACCAATGAGATTGAATTTGGAGCCTTTTGGGTACCAAAGACCAAGGTTGGGTGTATGAACTAAATATCTCAAGATTCTTTTTACGGTTGTCAAGTGACATTCCTTAGGGTTGGCTTGAAATCTCGCACACAAACATACACTCAACATAATGTCTGGCCTAGATGCACATAAGTAAAGTAAAGATCCAATCATGGAGCGATATACCTTTTGGTCGACGCTCGATCCATCTTCATTGAGATCCAAGTGGCCATTCGTAGCCATGGGAGTCTTTATGGGCTTTGCCTTGTCCATGCCAAACTTCTTCAGTATGTCCTGCGTGTACTTGGTTTGGCTTATGAATGTTCCTTCCTTTTGTTGCCGCACTTGGAATCCCAAGAAGTACTTCAATTCTCCCATCATTGACATTTCAAACCTGTCTGTCATAATTCTACTAAATTCTTCACAGAAAGATTGGTTAGTTGACCCAAAAATTATGTCATCAACATAGATTTGGCAAATAAAAAGATCATTATCTAGATTTTTCGTGAATAATGTATAATCTACTTTGCCAATCTGAAAGCCATTATCAATTAAAAAATCTCTAAGACACTCATACCAAGCTCTAGGAGCTTGTTTGAGGCCATAGAGAGCCTTACGCAGTTTATACACGTGGTCGGGGAACTCTTCATCTTCAAATACGGGTGGTTGCTCCACGTACACCTCTTCCTTGATCGGTCCGTTGAGGAAGGCGCTTTTCACGTCCATTTGGTACAGCTTGAAATCATGGTGAGTAGCATATGCAAGTAATATTCTAATTGATTCAAGCCTAGCTACTGGAGCAAAAGTCTCATCGAAATCCAAACCTTCGACTTGTGAGTAACCTTTGGCCACAAGTCGTGCCTTGTTTCTTGTCACCACCCCGTGTTCATCTTGCTTGTTGCGGAAGACCCACTTGGTGCCCACTATGTTTGCATTGGGTCTTGCCACAAGTTCCCAAACCTCGTTTCTCTTGAAGTTGTTCAACTCTTCTTGCATTGCCACCACCCAGTCCGGATCCTTCAATGCATCCTCAGTCCTGCGTGGTTCCAAAAAGGAGACAAATGAGTAATGCTCACAAAAATTAGCTATACGAGATCTAGTGGTTACTCCCTTTTGGATATCACCGATGATGTTGTCGATTGGGTGATCCCTTTGAGTGCGTTGGTGTACTCTTGGGTGTGGCACTTGGGGAGTTGAGTGTTGGTGATCATTTTCTTCTCCCCCTGAGTGGTTGCCCTCGTTGATTTGTTGATCATCTTCATATTGTTGTGATTGATCTTGTATCGAGACTCCCCCTTGATTGTTGATCTCCTCTTGTGGTTCACTTTCCTCTTGTATTTGTGACGATGACTCTTGTGGACGAACTTCGCCAAGATCCATTCTCTTCAATGCTTGGCAAGGAGCTTCTTCTTTACCTAATTCACATTGATCAACTTGCTCCTTTTGGGAGCCATTAGTTTCATCGAACACTACGTCGCGTGCCACTTCAACAAGTCCGGAGGCCTTGTTGAAAACACGATAGGCGTAAGTGTTCGAATCATAGCCAAGAAGGAAACCTTCATCGGACTTCGAAGCGAACTTTGAAGTCCTGGACTTCTGGTTCAAGATATAACATGGAGAGCCGAAAACTCGAAAATATGAGATGTTGGGTTTGTTACCGGTGAGTAGCTCATAAGGAGTCTTCTTGAGTAGTCGATGCAGGTAGAGTCGATTTGCGGCGTGGCAAGCGGTGTTAATCGCTTCCGCCCAAAATCGATCTGAAGTCTTGTATTCATCGAGCATTGTTCTTGCCATCTCTATGAGCGTTGGGTTCTTCCTTTCGGCGACTCCATTTTGTTGTGGAGAGTATGGTGCTGAAAATTCGTGCTTGATTCCCTCCTCATCAAGGTACTCCTCCACTTGTATGTTCTTGAACTCCGTGCCGTTGTTGCTCCGAATACTCTTGATCGATAGTGAGAACTTGTTTTGAGCTCGCTTGAAGAATTTCTTGAGCGTTCCTTGTGTTTCTGACTTGTCATGCAAAAAGAACACCCAAGTGAAGCGGGAAAAATCATCAATAATGACTAAACCGTATTTATTACCGCCGATGCTTATGTAAGCAATTGGACCAAACAAGTCCATATGAAGTAGTTCGAGCGGTCTTGTCGTAGTCATAATGTTCTTTGCAGGATGATGTGCTCCTACTTGCTTCCCGGCTTGGCACGCGCTACAAGGCCTGTCTTTCTCAAAAACAACATCTTTCAAACCTCGGATGTGATCGCCCTTGACGAGTTTTTGAAGATTCCTCATACCAACATGTGCTAGCCGTCTATGCCACAGCCAACCCATGTTGGTTTTTGCAATCAAGCATGTGTCGAGTTCGGCTTTATCCTTGTTGAAGTCAACAAGGTAAAGCTTTCCCTTCAACATACCCTTGAATGCAACGGAACCATCACTCCTCCTTCAGACGGTCACACCCTCGTTAGTAAACAAGCAATTATAACCTTTGTCACATAATTGAGATATGGACAGCAGGTTATAATCTAAAGATTCAACATGTAGAACATGAGAAAGAGTGTGTTCAGAGGATATTGCTATTTTACCGGTACCGAGCACCCTTCCTTGACTATTATCTCCGAAGTAGCTGCCTTCGTTTGGGTCCTCGTTTTCTTCATATTCCACGAACATCCTCTTTTCTCCGGTCATGTGGTTGGTGCATCCACTATCTAGCACTCATTTGGATCCATCGGAGGAATAGGCCTACAGAAACAAATTATGCCTTGGTTTTAGGTACCCAAGCTTGCTTGGGTCCCTGGAGGTTAGTTACAATACATTTGGGCACCCACACATGGGATTTTGTGTTCCCATGGCGTGGCCCAGCATAATAGGCATAAACTTTACCAATATTGTTTCTCATTAATACATAAGAGGCATCAAAGGTTTTGAACAAGAGTTGCTGTTGTTTATGGATCGGACTAGTCTGGGTAACCGGACTTGTCCGAATGACCGGACTTGTCCGGACCTCCACCGGACTAGTCCGGCGTTTATGAGAGTTCAGATTCTTAATTTTTGAGTTACCAGGTTGTGAGGGTCCTCCCTTCACAAAGGTAATCCTTCCCTTGTTATTCTTATGACTTCCAGCATTTTGCTTTCCATCGTAAGAGTAACCAATGCCATACTTGACGTTTGGAGGTCTTTGGACCAAGTATGCACTACGTGCATAGTTGATCCTCTCCTTGTCAAATATTCCACATTGGGTAGGATTTTTATCCTTTGCGGAGGTAGACTTTTCCTTCAAGCTGATATCGACTTTACCACATTTGCACATATGAAGAGGATTAGTTGAAGTGTGTTGAGAAGGTAGACTTGAAGAGTAGGAAGGTTCACTTAGCTTGAGTGACTCAACTTGCACTTCAAGGATCTTGTTGACCTTGATCAGGTCATCAAGTTGATCCTTGATTGCAACGTTTGAGTTGGTTAATTCCAAACAAGTTTTCTTGCTTGAAGCTAGCTCAAGCTCTAGTGAGTTGTTTTTCTCCTTTTCAAGAACTAGAAGATTGTCAAGTTTGACATACCTCTCCTTTTGGGAGATAATCATGTCTTCTTGACGATCAATTAGCGATTCCTTCTCAACAAGTTGGACAAGTAAAAATTTCATTTTAGCAGCAGTTTTTCTATCTAATCCAGTTAACATATCTTCATCATCACTATCTAGTTCATCATTACTTGAGTACGAATGCATGGAAGGAGTTTTGATGTTTACCTTGCGTTTACCTTCCTTTGCCATGAGGCAAGTGCCATGTCCCTTCTTTGCACCGAGCGTGGGGAAGAGTGTGGGTTTCTTGGACGAGCTTTCAATGGCTATGCTAGCCATCTCTTCTTCATCGGATGATGAGGACTCATCGTTTGAGTCCCACTCCTTTCCAATGTGTGCTTGTTCAGCTTGTTTCTTCTTTTTGAAGAATTTCTTCGGTTGAGGCTTGGTTTCTTTATTCTTCTTCTTGTTGTCCTCATACGGGCAATCGACTATAAAGTGGTTATACTCACCACAATTATAGCACGCCCGCCTCATCTTCGGCTTTGTCCTTTCCTTGTACTTGCCTTCACCTGATTTTATTCATTGTCTTTTCTTCATTATTCTTTTGAACTTTTTCATGAACAAAATCATATCCTCTTCGTCCAGCTCACTGCTTTCGTCATCGCTATCCTCCTCAAACTGTGCTTCTCTTGCTTCTTTGGATAGAGGCTTGAGTGTGGACTTTAAGGCAACTCCCTTCTTCTTGGCTGATGTGAGGTTGTCTATTTCTTTGACGTGCTTGGCTTGTTTCTCCATCATTTCAAAATTGATGATTTTGCCAAGCAATTCATCTGGAGTCATCCTCTTGTACCCGGGACTTTCTCTGATCATAGAGCATAGTGTGACATTGCGAGGCATAAAGGCTCTAAGGATGAGCTTTACAACCTCGTGGTCATTCCACTTCTTGCTCCCATATGATCGAACCTTGTTTACAAGTGTCTTCAATCGGTTGTACATGTCCTGGGAGACTCGTCTTCCTCAATTGCGAACTTTCCTAGTTCGCCCTCAATCATTTCAATTTTGGCCTCCCGCACATGCCGGTCACCTTCATGGGCTGTTTGTAGTGTGTCCCATATTTCCTTGGCAATCTCTAGTCCGCCCACCTTTGTGAATTCATCTCGACTTAGAGAGGAGGTGATCACGGCTGCGGCTTGAGCGTTTCTGTGGATGGCTTGCTCTTGACTTGGAGTGAGGTCTTCGTCGTCATCTGGAATGTCTATTCCTGTGCACACAATATGCCATAAACTTGGGTTAAGGGAAATCAAGTGCATCTTCATATTTTGCCTCCACATGGAGTAATCACTCCCTTCGAAGTGTGGGGCTTTTCCAAGAGGAATAGATAGGTAATGGCTATTGTTTGAATTTAAACGATCATAGTTGAAAGGATATCGGGAGTAGTCGGTGTGACTACTCCCCTTCTTCTTTTCTTCAACTTTAGCTTTCCCTTTGGAAAGTGCTTTCTTTCTGAGTAGTGCTTTTAGCTCCAGCGTCTCCTCGTCATCATCATCGAAGTATTGAATTGCTTCGAGATACTTTTCCAGCTTTTGGTTCTTCTCTTTGTTTACTTCTTCCTGGTTGTTGATTTTCTGAACATCTTTCATGTCCGACATGATCTCTTCGAATGGTTGCACTCTTTCTTGAAGAACCTGCTCTGATACCAATTGAATGTAGGCCTAGAGGGGGGGTGAATAGGCCTTCTTGATTTTTCTCGGTTCCTGTAACACTCAACAACAAGGTTAATACCAGAGATATCGGACTAGTCCGGTAATGTGCGGACTAGTCCGGTTTTCACGGGCTAGGTTGATCAAGTTCAGACAATTTGATTGATTCATTAATGTTTGCAGCGGAAATATAAACTTGAATCTCAATTTAATAGTTGTATGTCAGATTCTATTGTAGTTAAAGCTCTTGATCAACAATTAGACTTAGATTGAATGAAGTGAATCAAACCCTAGATTAAGTTGATCAAATTAGATGAAGAACACAAAAAGGACTAGACACACGATTTATCCCGTGGTCGGCTACCACGAAGGCAACCTACATCCACGTTGAGGAGCCCACAAAAGGACCGGGTCTTCTCCAACCCTTTCCTCGTTGGATCGCCACGAAGGCCAATCCTCTTCCACTAATCACAAAGGGTAAATAACCAAGTTTAAGGGGTGTTCTCACACGTTGAGAGCTCCCTTGATTACAACTCACAATGACACCAATAACACACTCAAAAATTACAAATTGAAACATAAGAGTGTGTTAGAGAATCAAACCAAGAGCTCAATGATGTGTGCCAAGTGTCTCTCCAATGATCTAGAAGTGATCTTCAATGGATTGATTGATTTTGCACTTAATTTCGTGGAGAGAGATGGTTTTTGAGTCTCTTGGGAGGTGTGACGGCGCTAGGGTTCGAGAGAGTTTAAAAGTGGGCCGTGCACCTATATTTATATGGGGTTTCTAAAAGTGACCGTTAGGGTTCAGAAAGATTGGACTAGTCCGTGGTGGTCACCGGACTAGTCCGGTGTGCTGTGTGTAGCAAACCCTAAGTGTCTAGGAATATCGAACTAGTCCGGTTGACAACGGACTTGTCCGATTTCACTACTGCAAATCTTCGGACTAGGCCGATTGACATCGGACTTGTCCGGTCATATGAAACCCTAAGTGTTTGGGATGACAAGTCCGCACTTGGAGGACTTGTCCGATTTAGATCAGTGCGTATATCGGACTAGTCCGTGTAGACACCGGACTTGTCCGAAGTGGATCAAAATGAATATCGGACTAGTCCGGATCACAACAGACTTGTCCGATTTTGTGTGACTTGTGCATTGTGTTAAGGACTAGTCTGCATTGGGGAGGACTAGTCCGAAGTGGATCAGAACGATATCGGACTAGTCCGGTGGAGACCGGACTTGTCCGATCTAGTGCAGAATGTGATATCGGACTAGTCCGGCTGATATCGGACTAGTCCGGTCCTGTATAACTTTGTGCATTGTATGTGTGTGCTTGAAAGTGATTGAGCTCTTGGGTGTGTTTCCTTAACACACTCTATACATAATAATCTACTATTTTCTTCTTCTTGAGCTCAAATTCACTTTGCTTCTCATTTCCCTTCTTTTTGGCATTTTGCTCATTTTTCATCATTTGCCTGCATTCATCTCAACAAAAGGATTAGGATCCCAATTGCTTGTCATAAATCATCCAAAACCCACAAGAGAGTCCTAGATGCACTTTCGGTTATAGACAGTAGAGGATGAGGATGCTTGTATCGACGGCGAGGCTGCGCAGCGTCGAGCGACACGGGGGTGATCGCGGCGGCGATGAAACGGAGCGGCGCGGTGAAAAGTGAATCGGTGATGGACTTAGGCCGACGGGGGGTGGCTTTATAGCCTTCACCGCGGTAGATAAGGACGCAGCGGGGCAGCTTGAGGCGACCGATGGCCGACGGCGCGCTGGCGGCATGCAGTGTCGCGGTGTCGCCAGAGGAAATAAAACAGCGGCCGTGAAACAGTTTCACCGACTGACTTGTGGGCCCCACCTCTCTCCCTTATCCCTTCCTCTAAATTCTAGCTTAAACATTGTCCAAAAAATCCCAAAATTTACAGGTAGGCTAAGAAAAATATGGGGAATCCAATTCCGCAAACAGATTTCAATTTGGACATAGTTTGCATCAAATTCAAATTCAAATTTGAATTCAAATATGGGTATAAACCTTATTGAAATAAATAGTATCTGAGGTCCATAAATCTCCAAACTTTGAAACAAAGTCACCTGAACCATAAAAGGCCTTAGGAAAAATTGTGGGTTGATTTGGGCAAAGTTTAGTGTAAAGCTAAATTTGATGTCGACGCGAAATGAGTCCTTTGTACGTGTCCAAACAAATGGAAGATGTACTACAAAAATATTGAAAATTTTCTGAGAAGCTATTTATATATTTATGAGTCCAAGGAAAAATTTGGAGCCTTGGATTTGAATCTTTTTGGAGGGGCCTAATATGCATAGCAACATAATCAAATTACATTTGTTTTGATTTTTATATTGCTGCCATATAATTTGCCCTAGCCATTGCAATCAATAACTTCCCAACTTTGTAGAAAGGTTTATTTAAAATGTTCTAGGGTTAGGGTGAAGTCCAGTCCTCATGTTGATAAGATTTAAACATGAGTAGAAAGAAAACTTTTTAGTGAGGTCAAGTTTATGTGCACAATTTTATTGACCTCCATTATGTTTGATAAACCACTTGTAGTTGAACTTAACATAAAAGGAAAAAGTGGGATTTTACATGTTGTTCGTCGAAGCAGTTCTCGACGCAGACGCCCCATCTTGATGTCTGGGTTGATTCACCGGAGCGGTGGCATGACTCTTGCTGGGGCTATAGCACCTGCTAGTTGCTGCATGTTGGAGGGATTACCTCCAGCAGGTTGCTTAGCGTGGTTACCGTTGGATGACCCAGCAGCAAAATTCACCATCTTGGAATCTCAGGCGCCCCTACCTGGCGCGCCAAATGTCAGATGCTAGTTCTGGCAATTCCCCCAGCACTACTGTTAGTAGTCGAGGAGTTTCTTAGTTCGGTTAGGGCGCACGGAGATTCAGAACAAGATAATGACGTGACACCAGGATTTAAATGGTTCGGGACATCTGAGCGTAATACCCTACTCCACGGGTGTGTTGTTGTTGTATTGAGTGTATGATCGTGTGTGTGCCCAAAAGATCGAATTAGCTAGAGAGTCTGAGAGCGAGAGAGAGAGAGAGAGAGAGAGAGAGAGAGAGAGAGAGAGAGAGAGAGCCCGAGCGGGTCCGAGAGCCTCCCCCGTGTATTGCTCGACCAGTCCTTTTATAGTACAAGGGCTGGCCGTTACATCGTTAGCCCTGCCCGACATGTGGCCCTGGCGGTTACTGATGCCTAATACACAGTTTAATGTACTTAATCCTCCTTAATAACGTGGTAATGCTCCTTAATAGTGGCATTACTAGTATTAAGGGTCTTCCGATTGTGTGTTATTAAGATAGCATTAATGACACATAATCAGGTCTTGAAGCCTTGAATGTCCCTTGAAGGTCCGAGCTGTTGGAGGTCCACCAATCTGCCTGTTGAGGTTGAAGGTCCGGTGGTTGGACACGTGGCAGCTTCGGAGCTTACCGTCTTGGACGAGTAGATCCGGTGTCGTTGTACACATGTCGGTTCTGGAGCTTCCCTCTGCCGAGGGTTAGGTCCGGGGGTGCCACACAGGTATCCAGTCCGGAGCATTCCCATGTATGGATTGTAGCTCCGATTTTATGATACACGTGGCGGCACTGGGACTAACCATATGAGGAAGACAGGTCCGGTTATGAGTAACACATGGGGCCTTTGGAGGTCTTCAACTGAGATAGGTGGAGTTCCTTTGCACTCTTTTCAGTTCCAATGGGTATCCGGTACGCAGGGTACTGACACCCGGTGTCTGTAACAAATTCGTGCGAGCGATTTTGACAATCTGTGAACGATTTGTCCCACCTCGGAAAGTTGAGCTCGTTGCAATGAGAATATAAGACAACGCGCGCTATTGTAGTCAGACATCCGATTAAAAAAATATGTCGTACAAGATTCAGCCACGTTCCCTTCGACATATGGAACGTGTATGAGGCGTGTACCGGGCGGATGTTTTTTTTATATAAGCTTTGGGTCCTTGCTGTGTCAAATTAAAAAACTGCAAGTGAAGCCGATGGGACACGTCGAGACGTTGCGTTAACCGAGAGGGATGCAAACCCCGGTTTTTTATAAGAATAATTTTTCCTCGCATACGTTGGGCCCTTTCCGTGTCAAATTAAAAAATTCTCCTTTTATCAAAAAACACCCCCTTTAACGATGCCAAATTTTCACCTTTGATCGGAATACCACCCCCATTGCTACATTAACTTATTTAGATTACAAATTGCCAGAGCCAGAGACGCGCACCCGTACATGGCTCACGCGTCGTGGGGACAAACACTAAGAGTCCCAGCACAGTTTCGGCTCAGGAATACAAAGTGACTCAGCGCAGTTTCAGCCCACGAATAACAAGCGGCCCAACGCAGTGTTGGGCCTACTCTGATAGCTTCACATACGCTTTGTCCTGGCTGCCTCCCCGCCGGACCCTTCGATCCACAATGGTCCCTCCCCGATTGCACGAAACACACCTGGAGGAGCATCCGTCGGCCGCCACGCTATTGGAGGAGCATCCGCCGGCCGCCACGCTCTTGGAGGAGCATATGCCGGCCGCCACGCTCTTGGAAGAGCATCCACCGTCCACCAGCGTGGAGGAGCATCCGCCGGCCGCTGCACGTGGAGGAGCAACAGCGCTAGGTGCAGATGCTCACATAATGTTATTGTAGTTCAATCCTCTTACAGATACGCTGATTGAATTGTAGGACGCGATGTCAGAAGATAATACATGGATGGGAAAAGACAAGCGTACGAAGGAGTGGCAGGATGGAATGAAGTCATTTTTAAATTTAGCATTCCAGGGCACTGGTTAAGAAGAAACTAAGCCTTGTCCTTGCACGAAATGTCATAATATTTGCCACAGGACACGCAAGGAAGTTCATCTTCACTTGCTTTATAATGGGATGTCATTTGATTATACTTGTTGGGTACACCATGGAGAAAAACGAGTTGAGAAATATATTGCTGAGCAATCAGCAAATAATGAGGAGATAATTTCTGATGATGCTACTATGGAAAATATGCTGTCCAGTCTTCCTAGAGGCACTGATCATGGTGGTACTTCAGCAGATGTTGATGATCCAGAAAATGCTATAAACCAGTAGGAGCCAACTGGGTGTGCAAAGGCATTCTATGACATATTAAATGATGCCAAAAAGGAGTTGTATCCAGGTTGTGAGAAGGTGACCCAATTATCCTTCATTGTCAGGTTGTACCAGATAAAGTGTTTAACTGGTTTGAGCAAAAAAGCGTGTGAGTTGATCCTTGAAATATTCTCATATGTGCTTCCAGAGGGCCATTGCATTCCTAATACAGTTGATAAAGTTTAGAAGGTTGTTCGTGACCTTGGGCTGAGCTACAAAAAGATCGATGCATGTGTCAATGACTGTGTGTTATTCTGGAAGGACTATTCTCTTCTGGATCGATGCCCAAAATGTGGTGAATTAAGATGGACAAATAGTATTGGTGGGGATGCAAGAGAGGCTATACCTTGTGGGAAAGCCAAGAAGCTTGTAGCACGCAAGATTCTACGATACTTCCCTCTTATTCCTCGTCTTCAAAGGTTTTATATGGCACAATCAACGACATCAAACATGCGCTGGCACAAAGAAGAACTTATTGATGATGGAATATTACGCCATCCTGCAGATTCGAAAGCATGGAAGCATTTTGATAGCATTCACCCAAATTTCTCATCTGATCCTCGCAACATAAGACTTGGGCTAGCATCTGATGGTTTCAATCCTTTTGGAGTAATGAATGTTTCTTATAGTACATGGCCTGTGATTCTAATCCCTTATAATCTACCACCTTGGTTGTGTATGAAGCAGCCTTATTGGTTGATGTCAATGATAATTGCTGGGCCAAAGTCACCTGGAAACAACATTGATGTGTATCTGCAGCCTTTGATTGATGAGCTACTGAAATTATGGTCTGATGGTGTTGAAACGTACAACAGTTCAATGAAAGAGACATTTCTCATGCGAGCTTCTATATCGTGGACAATAAATGATTTTCCAGCATATGAAATGCTATGTGGATGGAGCACAAAAGGTAGGCTAGCATGTCCATACTACCATGTAAACACTAACGCCTTGTGGTTGAAACATGGACGAAAGTATTGCTACATGGGTCATCATCGTTTCCTACCTCAGGATCACCGGTGGCGCCGGGACAAAGCTTCTTTCGACAACAAAATAGAGAATAGAGAGGCTCCAACATCACTCACTGGTCACGAAGTACTCCAACAATACGAGACTTTTGATCAAGTGAGATTTGGACAGACGAATAATAAGAGAAAGCGCACTGAGGAAGATAGGTGGCATAGTTGGAAGAAGAAAAGTATATTTTTTCAGCTCCCGTATTGGAAGACATTGCTAATAAGGCTTAACTTGGATGTCATGCACATTGAGAAAGACATTTGTGATAGCATATTGGGGACATTGCTTAATATGGATGGTAAAACAAAAGATAGTCTACAAGCACATTTTCATATGCAGGAAATTGGTATACGGCCAAAGCAACATCCGCTGGGTATGAAAGGGAAGTATGATTGTCCATCAGCATCATATACTTTGCAAAAAGATCAGAAGACCACCTTGTGCATGTTTTTGGCGGATGTGAAGATGCCCAATGGTTATGCCTCAAACATTAAGAGAAGTGTGGACATAACAGCACGTAAGGTATCAGGTCTAAAAACTCATGACTGCCATATTATATTTCAGAAGCTCCTTCCTATTGCAATACGTGACATATTGCTTGAAAAGGTTGTTGAACCTTTAATTGAGTTTAGCAGATTCTTTTTTGGAATTTGTTCTAATGAATTGGCGGAACCAAATTTACATAAGATGATTGAACAATTTCCTGAAACAATTTGTAAGCTTGAGATGTTGCTTCCTCCTGCTTTCTTTGATATCATGGTACATCTTCCAATCCATCTTGGTGAAGAAGCCCGCTTGGGTGGACCTGTTTATTACAGATGGATGTATCCAATTGAGAGGTACCTTGGTACATTGAAGAGGTATGTACGTAACAGAGCTCACCCGGAGGGTTCTATAGCTGAGGGATATATTATGGAAGAGTGTATGACTTTTTGTAGTTAGTTTTTGGATAACATCTGCACCAAGCTTAATAGGCCAGGACGTCATGAAGCTACAGCTAGGAATGAACCTTCTCTCGAGTCTAATATATTTACAGAAGTTGATAATTCTAAAAAAGGGTTTAAATGGGGCTAACTTACTATGGTGGAACTACATAACATCAGGCATTATATTATTTCTAATGTTAAAGAGGCCGCTCCATGGATCAAGTATGTACAACTCAGATGTTCTATACTATATTGGATCATGCTTATTGTAGATGGCTAATTTAATTTTGTACACTTTTCTGTGATTATTTTGAAGACCTGAAAAAAATTCATTCTCGTGATGTTGAAAAACGCCATAGAGATGAGTTTGTTTATTTGTTTCAGAAACGAGTAAGTACATGCAAGTTTTTACTTTGATGAAATATTAAAGAAATATCTGTTCTGAAGTTGGTTTATCGATGACCCCTTTTATACTAATTAATGTGTACAGATTATGACATAACACAAAGAAGGCAAAGTAACCAATTATTTGTATTCATTATCTAGAGGACCTGATTGTCGGGCATATTTTTTTAGTCGATCATTCATAAATGGCTTCTTCTTTCGAATAGCAAAGGTGGAAAAAGATTTACGGACGCAAAACAGTGGTGTTGTTGTTCGGGATGGTGATCATGAGTGGTATGGAGTAATCAATAAAATGATTTCTATTGATTTTGAAAAAAATCAAGAGGTTTTGTTATTTGAATGTGAATGGTTTGATCGACCTCGTTTCGGTCAGAGCCAAAGCAGAGGCTACAAAACGGATCAATACGGAATGATAGATGTTGACACTACTATTTCTCACTTTATGTATGAGCCTTACATTCTAGCCACCCAAGCATAACAAGTTTTTTACGTTAGAAGTGTGAAGCAACCTAAATGGGCTACATTTGTTAAAATGAAGCCACGAAACCTTTTTGCCATGCCCCTGGAGACAGTTAAAATAATGTCACTCAGGCGATGGAGGATGAGACATTTGATGATCGATGACTTACTGATATAAATGAGGATATGACGGCATGGGATAGGAATGACATTGAGGGAGCAACCGGTGATTCTTCCGCTCTTTCAAATGAAGATGACGATGACGACGACGACGATGATGATACATATATCAATGATGGTATTGTACCTCCAATATTGGGGGAGGACATCGAAGATGATGATTTTTTTTATATAAGTACTGTGTGAGCTAGCTGTACCTGAACTACTTGATTTTATTTTTTGAAAAGATAAAAGCCGCTATTCTATTTAGCAGCAAGCTTACAAGCAAGCCACGAACTGGTGAATCGTGGCATAAGTCCCTAATGCAACGTTTGTGTTTCGTGGTGATAGATTGTAACACCACGAACTGGTAAATCATGGCAAAAGTTCATAATGCAACGTTTGTGTTCCGTGCCGATAGATCATAACGCCACCAACTGGTATTTTGTGGCGACAGATCCTAATACAACGATAGTGTTTCGTGGCAATAGATCCTATCGCCAGGAACTTGTGAATCGTGGCATAATTTCCTAATGCAACGTTTGTGTTTCGTAGCGATAGATCCTAATGCCACGAACTGGTGAATCATGGCAAATGTTCCTAATGCAATGATTATGTTCCGTGGCGATAGATCTTAATGCCACCAACCGGTATTTCGTGACAACAGATCCTGATACAACGATAGTGTTGCGTGGCGACAGATCCTATGGCCATGAACTTGTGAATCTTGGCATATGTTCCTAACGCGACGTTTGTGTTTTGTGGCAATAGATTGTAACGCCACAAATTGGTGAATCGTGGCAAAAGTTCCTAATGCAACGATTGTGTTCCGTGGCGATAGATGCTAATGCCACGAACTAGTGAATCGTGGCAACATATCCTAATGCAATGATCGTGTTCCATGGCGATAGATGCTAATGCCACGAACTATTGAATCGTAGCAACAGATCCTAATGCAACGATCAGGTTCCGTGGCGATAGATGCTAATGCCACGAACTAGTGAATTGTGGCAACAGATTCTAATGCAACAATCGGGTTCCGTGGTGATATATGCTAATGCCACGAACTAGTGAATCGTGGCAACATATTCTAATGCAACGGTCGGGTTCCATGGCGATAGATGCTAATGCCACGAACTAGTGAATCGTGGCAACAGATCCTAATGCAACGATCGAGTTCCGTGGCGATAGATGCTAACCCCACGAACTAGTGAATCGTGGCAATAGATCCTAATGCCACGAACTAGTGAATCGTGGCAACAGATCCTAATGCGATGATCGTGTTCCGTGGCGATAGATGCTAATGCCACGAACTAGTGAATCGTGGCAAAAGACCAAGCTTAATGCAACAATTTAGTATTCGTTGCAGTACAATTGTTGCATCAGGGTGAAATCCTAGTAGTGGGAGGAGGAGGAGGAGGAGCAGATGTGCCAGCTAGTCCGAATGAAGCCATCTCTTGCTCAGTTAGAGGTGTCATCTCTATGATGTCTTCTTCAGAGTCTTTTGAGATCTGAGGTGACCCCACTGGCTTTGTTTCCAGCTTCTCACAGATTGCTTTAATATTGGCCTTCACATATCGCTAATGCTTCTTCCTGGCTAGACTCTCTTGTGCTACTTGATTTCCACTTTGCGACAGGAAGCAAAGATGGATGAGAGCATCTTTAGTATTCCACTGGAGGACTCTCTAGGAGGAGGAGGAGCAGAAGAAGCCTCAAATCTTGTGCCTTCTTGTGCCCTCTTAGATCTTTGTTCCTCTGCGGGTGAGGTAGGAGCAGAGGGGACAATGTATATAGTAGGCTTCTGGGTCCTGAGTCCAGTATGAGGAACATCCTTGACAAATTGAAGTCGCGTCACCTTCTCAATCATATACATGATGTATGGTGCATAGCCACAGTACCTGTTAGGGGTGATGGAGATGATCACAATGTCATTGTACATGTACTCAAAGACATTGAAGGCCCTTCTCCTGCTGATCACCTTCATCAATGTCCAGGATGTCTTCTAGATAGTCCCTGCATCCCCCACTGTGGGAGCTATGGTCTTCCTCAGAATCCTGTTTAGCACAGCAAAGAAGGGCTTCAAGTATTTTGGGGTTGGAGACTTGAATGGCATCCTTTTATCATAGAGAAAGTCAAGCCGATCTTTTCCCAGAGGCTTCAGATTGTGGATTATGATGTCATTCTCTAAAGAATCTTCTAGGGGAAGAATTCTGGCAAACTCTTCATATGTGACACTGTACATTGCTCCATGTGTCATGCATGTCATTTGTCTCCGTCATAATGAGAAAAGTAAAGAGTGGAATAGAATTAAGTGAAGGCCTCAATGATCCAGTCCCAATGGAAAGAGACAAGATCATTTAGTCCATGTCGCTCCAATGCCTCAGGACCTCTTGATAGGCTTGACATCTCTTGGACTGAAGATAGGTGATGTCAACCCATTGACTTTCAATGGCTGGCTTTCTCATCTTCAGATATACATGCTCATAGTAATCAGCATGGAAGTTGCTCCAGAATCTTGGATCAACTGATTGTTTGGGCTGATCAGAGACTTCTACCTTCCTAAACTTGTCACCTAGCTCTCCCCCTTTGCCAGTGAAATCAACACTAGATGGTTGTCTGTTGTGATGAGTAGGAGCTTTCATATTCATAGGGCCAATAGGACCACTAGCAAGTCCTTTGCCCTTGTCGAGAGTTCTATAGGCCCCAATGAACTAGCACCACCAGCATTCTTACCCTGTGCTTTCTTGACTACCACTCTCCTCCTCATAGGGAGGGTGTCGTCAGAAGGAGGGGAGTGAACATTGATATCATGCCTTTTCTTCATCACCCTCTCTTTGACTCTTTGCACTCTAGCATGTTCTCGCTCTTCGTCATAGTTAAAAGAACTATCCTCAGAGCCTGAAGACATCGTGCCTAACAATTAAGTTCAAGGATTTGGTAAGAATTGATTTGACACTGTGTGCAAATAAGAAATTAGAGTTTCATATTGTTAGGCACCGGAATTTTCCATTTTCAGAGTGCGGACTTGTCCGGAGTACCGGATTTGTCCGCACATGAACACCGGACTAGTCCGGTCTGTCATAAGAACCCTAAATTCCTATTTTAATAAATCTAGCTTGTATCGATTCACAATGACTAGGAAACAGTAGGAGTACATATAGAAGAGTAATGTATGCCCTAGGAATCAAGTAAAATAAGCAAGAATCAATGAAAGTTGAGAGCTAGGGTTTGAGAGAGATTTTACCGCAAAGTTAAAGATTTGCGTTGAAGGAGCAAAGTAGGGGCCAGATTAGTCCGGGGTGGCCAAGCTCTGCGCTAAGGGTAAGATTTCCCTTGGAGAAATCTAAGTTTTTGATAGCTGGAAGTGGAGATCGCCATTGTAGCTCGCGGTGGAGGAGAGAAAGTGCAAAGGAGATTGTGGATGATGCAATATGAGATCCTGGCCGCTGATTAGGGTTAACCCCGACAAATCCGAACTAGTCTGGTCCATACCAGACAAGTCCGGTATGTCAGACCAGGGCCGGACTAGTCCGGTGCTTACGCCGGACAAGTTCGGTGTCACCAGGACAGAACTGAATTGAATCAACTAGGTTTTGGTTGTTTGATCTACAAGTGATCTCAAGGATATTATTTCACAAATAATCTTTATGAACATGACCAGTAATCAATCAACAATCATACAATGGCAATAATTCACCATAGTTTTTAGGAGAAAATCGAGATAAGGAACAAATTTTTGCAAAAATGAGTAAACTTTGAAATCACAATCAGGTATGCAATGTTTCAAGCCACATTTCTAGAGTCAAGTATATTTAGCTCGTTTCTTAGCTCGCTAAACCTCTTTTCACCTAGTGGCTTCGTGAAAATGTCTGCAAGTTGTTTTCAGTCCTAACATGTGAGATTACTATGTCACCTTTTAATGAATGATCTTTCAAAAAATGGTGACGGATATCTATGAGCTTAGTTCTTGAGTGCTCTACTGGGTTGTGTGCAATTTTTATAGAACTCTCATTATCACATAGGAGTGAAATATGGTTCATATTGTAACCATAGTCCCTTAGAGTTTGTCGCATCCAAAGTAGTTGTGCACAACAACTACCGGCTACAACATATTGCGCTTCGGCTGTGGAAAGAGCAATGAAGTTTTGCTTTTTAAATGACCATGAAACTAGGGATCTACCAAGGAATTGACAAGTCCCCGATGTGTTCTTTCTATCGACTTTGCATCCTGCATAGTCAACATCGAAATAACATATCAAGTTAAACTTGGATCCTTTGGGATACAAAAGTCCCAAGTTGGGTGTGTGCACAAGGTATCTTAAGATTCTTTTTACAGCTATTAAATGGCACTATTTAGGTGTGGCTTGAAACCTTGCACACATACACACATTAAGCATAATATTTGGCCTAGATGCACATAAATAGAGTAATGATCCAATCATAGATCGATATAACTTTTGATCTGCATTTGGACCATCTTTGTTGAGATCGAGATGTTCATTACTTGCCATGGGCATCTTGATGGGCTTGGCCTTGTCCATATTGAACTTCTTGAGGATGTTCTGCATGTACTTGGTTTGTCTTATGAACATGTCCTCTCTTAATTGCTTCCCATGGAATCCCAAGAAGAACTTCAATTCGCCCATCATCGACATCTCGAACCTGTCTGTCATAATCTTGCTAAACTCTTTACAAAACGACTTATTAGTAGAACCAAAGATGATATCATCAACATAGATTTGACATACAAATAGATGATCATCAAAGTGTTTTGTGAACAGAGTATAATCAACTTTTCCAATTTTAAAACCATTTTGAGTCAGAAAATCTCGAAGGCACTCATACCAAGCTCGAGGAGCTTGTTGGAGACCATAGAGAGCCTTACGCAGTTTATAAACAAGGTTGGGGTGCTCTTGACCTTAAAATCCTGGTGGTTGCTCCACGTACACTTACTCCTTAATTGGACCGTTGAGGAAGGCGCTTTTGACGTCCATTTGATACAACTTGAAATTATGGAGAGTAGCATATGATAATAAAATACGAATAGACTCAAGTCTAGCTACGGGAGCGAAAGTTTCGTCAAAGTCCAAACCTTCGACTTGTGAGTAACCTTTAGCCACAAGTCTCACTTTATTTCTTGTAACCATCCATGTTCATCTTGTTTTCTCCAAAAGACCCATTTGGTTCCAATAATGTTCGCCTTTGGTCTTTCCACCATTTCCCACACTTCATTTCTCTTGATGTTGTCTAGCTCCTCTTGCGTTGCAATCACCCAATATAGATCCTTTAGTATTCTTCTACCCTATATGGTTCCAGAAGAGACAAAATATTAGTGTTCACAAAAATTTGCTATGCGAGATCTAGTAGTTACTCCCTTAGAAATGTCTCAAATTGATGTTGTTGACGAGATGATCTCTTTGTACACTCTGATGTACTCTTGTGTGGGGGACTTCTAAAGTTGCTTGTTCTTCATTGTCTTCATATTCATTGTCTTCCCCTATCATTGCTTCCGTGGTTATATCGATCTTCTTGATCTTTCTGATCTTGTGCATGAGCTCCCCCTTGATCATCGCTCCTTGTTGAGGTTCGTCTTATGCACTTGAGTCTTGTTGTTGCTCTTGAGGTAGAATATTTGTAACACCCACATTTTCATGCATCATGCATTGCATAAGTTCATATACATGTCTAACATTAATCCACATAAAAGGAATAAGGTTAAAATGAATTCAAAGCAAAACCGCACTTAAAAATTCTGGAAAGTACGAACTAGTCCGATTTTGGTGCGGACTAGTCCGATTTCTCTTTGACTTCCATCAGACTTGTCCGTTTTGATGCAGACTAGTCTATTTTTTTCTCTGGACACTTTTTGACTTGTCCAGCTCAGTGTGTACTAGTCCGATTTTCCAATTCCTTAGAAATTTTGCTAAGTCCCTAGACTTGTCAAAACTTGTCTGGTGTTCCAGCGGACTTGTCTGTTTTTTCTCTGACTAAAATTGGACTTCTCCGATTTTGCCCAGACTTGTCTGATTTTCCTCTGACCAAAATCGGACTTGTCCGATATAGTCCGGACTTGTCTGACATCTGTCTGACCAACTTCAGACTAGTCCGGCTCTTTTCGGACTTGTCCAGTAAATCACGATTCTAAGTTGACCTTTTGTTTCACAACTTGTTTTCTGGTTTTGCCTTAAGTGGGCCTAGGGACGTCATGCCTAACTCTTTTAGAGCCCATCTGGTACCCTAAAATCGACCACTACTCACCCCCAAACTCGAAATCCATCCAACCCTAGCCTCCACCTCTATATAAACAACCCCACCCCTTGGCTTGACATCTATTTGCCACTTTTTCACCTCACCCAAACCTTAGCTCGTGGATAGCCACCGCCAAGGAGGGAGAAGGGGTCTAGAGCAAGAAGAAGAAGAGGAGGAAACGAAAGAGGATCAAGACCTCCATCAACTTTGTGTTCTTCATCAACAATTCACCATCAAATTCTTCATCAACACTAGATCGTCAAGATCCAAGTGTTGCCTCCAAAACCCTTGATTCTTTGGAGTCTTAGACACCTGGCATACCTTCTACTTCCTTTTCCTTACGTGAATTCAACCCCTAATCTTCAAATTCACGTCGATCTATAAAACTCTAGTTCGCTAGTTCCGCGAAAAGTGGACTTGTCCGGTCCCTAGCGGACTAGTCCAATTTTCCTGGTTAATTTCTATTGAATTAATTCTAAATTGACTCGAATCAACTCCACACCTATTCAAACTTGTTAAAAACTATTAGAACTAGTTATTCAACATTATTAACAACTCATTAACTAGTTTTACTTCACAATTGCATTAATCATGCATATCATGTCATATTGAGTAATATATTGTAGGATTGAAGAGAACGTGAAAAGCTACCAGAGGGGGGGGTGAATGGTAGATTTAAAAATCTTACGCAGCGGAAACAATTAAACCCCAACCCCTTCGGCAGAAAAATGATTTGTTAAAGAAATCGTATGTGAGACTAATCTAAATGTGTTCACCGTGACAAAAGCGATTGATATCAGAGAGAATCAAGTCACGAAGACAACACAAAAAGAATCACTCAAATCTGTCAAGAAAAACTCAAGTTATGATCGAAAGATCAAACAAAGGTCAATCTGCCCTACCCGAGAAAAAAACAGTTGTGGAATGCTGCAAAGAAACTCGTGTAGATCAGAAACCACAAATCCAATGACCGTGAAATTTTGACAGATGATATATAATCAAGTTATGAAGACAACCCAAAAAGAATCACGTCAATTGGATCTGTAAAACTTGAGTTATGATAAAACCACCAAAGAAAGGTAGTGCTGTCCAAAAACTCGACGAGTAATACTTGTCTGGAACAAGTCGGACGAACAAGGCACAAAAGTTCCTTCAAACTACAAATTTTATTCAATAGAACACAAGAGGAACAGACCCAAATTCATGCACCACGAGCTCTGGGCTCCCTTGCTTATATAACCAGCTCGAAAGCCAACTCTTGCTTATATAACCAGCTCGAAAGCCAACTCAACTCAAATCAGGAACCTAATCCTACTTTGTTCATGAATCGTAACTTTCCATAACTGCTTAGGATTATTCTATACGCAGATAGAAGCAATCTTAAGACTTCCAAACACCTTATAAACGTATCCCACATTCCTAAACAACTCAAATTCATGATCCAAACGAAATCCTGTCATAACCAACTCAAATCTTTCCATATTTGAGTCAAACCCGACTCAGCCGCAGCCTGAGTCCATAACCTAGTCGGTTGGACCTTTCCGACCAACTCTTTACGTCCACATCTCTTCATCACGTCTTGGAACCATGTAGCCACATCCATGCACTCTTTGCACACATGTAAACATCTTCCAATGACGTCCACGATACCTTCATATGCATTGTTCTTGATTCAAACATGTTGCGCGACCTCCCGATCAACTCAACCACAATTCCTCCCGAACTTGTTTGTTGAACCTCATCTTCTCCCTAAGACTAGTTCAATGGACACCATCACCAGCCATGTCTTGAACTCAAGCAACACCTGCACATGAATAAACAACCAATTCATACGAGCCCAAGTCCTCGACTTGACTCAAGTTAGTTCCAAACACAACACCTTACGTGAGAACCTCACATAAGTATATTGTAAAACCACAGTAACACGATATAATCCATGTCAACCAAAAATGCACCAAAGACTTAGCAAATGAATACTAAGCAATCTTTCAAGAGATGTAAAGCAAGTACGAAACATTGCAAATGAAAAACAGAAGCATTGCGGTCAAGTTCCGGACCTTGCCAGAGCAACCCGGACCTTGAGTCGGAGCTAACAAAAGCTAGTAGAACCTAGCGCCGGAGCTTACAAAACTAGTCGAACCTTGATAAAAAGGTGTTTTGGTGATATTCAAAACTTTTATTGTCAAAGAAAGTGTATTCACTACAAGCCAATGTATTCAGCACACATAGGTCTTACATATATGTGCATCTATTGATTGTAATTCTTGTCCTGTATTTTTGTTGGGCAGTTTAGACGGATTTGCACTAGAGAGCGTTGTAGAGGATCTCCAGTACCAGGAGTTTGAAGTCTTTGATCCCAATCAACCCAATAGCAAGGCAAGTGTCCTTGAACATATTGATCCTATTTTGACAATAAATGTTTTGTTCTCAAAACTGCATGCTTGTGTCAATTTGATGAGAAACCCTATGATAGGAAGTTTACTAGCATTGTTTAACCACCCTTGTCACCTGGAATACATGGTAGATAGTCGGGAAGGGCTTTTTACCTTTTTGCTTTGCTTAATTAATTGGGAAGGAAAAACAACTATACCACTTAACTTAATTATGCATTTATGAGATTATGATTAACATAAACTGGTAAATATGATATGGTAATGGGTGATCTAAGAACGACCGATATGCAGATGGGTTAGATGTTATGGTGGTTTGCTTGCTTTAGATCTAAGGATCGGTTCATGCAAGAATAAGCCAAGACTATAGTGCCACCACGAGGCCAAGTATTGGTGTGGCATAGCTGATTAATTAGGGCTTTGCCAGTGCTATTTGTACCATTAGGGATGCTCGGGGAAGGGGTAGTTGTATTGGGTTTGCTGATGATTGGTGGGACTACCCTGGGATCTGAATGGCTCAAGAGGGGGCCCTTGGCTGAAGATATGCTCAGTTGAAGGCATCGCCACCGGTGAAACCTCAGTGGGGTCTAAATAGGCTAGTAATCCCTTTGTAAAGGCTATTTTGTGATCTCTTGACCATACACCTTTTTGGCATAATGGAGGTTTCCTTTAGTCGCCGACGGGTGATGAAATCACAAAAACGTGGGTAAAGTGGTACAAACTCTGCAGAGTCTAATAAAACTATCATGATATTTGTGCTCTTGGTTAAGAGCACCTAGATAACTTCCATATTAGAGGGTACTTGGGATTCAGGTTGGTTATGGTTTGGTAATGGTTATGGGTGGTTTATAGCTTATGTTTATGGATATGAATTTGAGTTATGGTAACTGGACATGGATAATGATGATGATAGCAATAATTGAATATGATTTTATATTATGTAAATATGATGGAATTATCTCACATAGACATAGTATAATGCTTTTTTACTTGTTTTAATGTACTTTTCAACACTTATCCATTATTATATTCGTCATTTGTATTAGCTACATATCATACTTTCCACACTTGTTGAGTACGACATGTACTCAACCTTGCAATTCCCCCACCAACAGTTGCAGGTCAGGATTGGGAGTATAACGATGATAATGCGGAGTTCTAGGCTTTGTCTGCCGCCAGCTTTGTCTGTGGTGTTGATTGGACCGGCGCTATACCCTATTTGCTTATGCTGCTTAGTTGCTTAATTAGTTATTTCCGCTGCATTAGATCAGACTTGTCATTAACATACATTAGAGCTTGTGATCGAGGATATTATGAATTGTGTAATAAAAGAGTTTAATTAATCTTGTCTGTGGTAATTTTCTGTATATCCTTTTGTGAGTGCACTAGTGTATGTGTGTTGAACATCCTGGGCACACATATACATTCACTTGGTTCATTTTCGGAATCAGGTGGTATCAGAGCCACAGGTCGTCCGTAGGATGCAGCATAGATAGAATGGACACTTTAGAGCACATAGGAACACTCAGGAATCGATTTTTCTTGCTTGGTGTGCTCTTTGCTTTATATTGGTTGCTTGCGTGCTTAATAGAGGATTTTGAGATGCTTTAGCATTGCCATATCCACGTAGGCTAGTATAGGTAGTTACTTAGTTTCATATCCCTTGATGCATATAATTGGGAATCCGTTCTATCTCTCTTTTCTATCTCGTTAAACCTCTCTCAATGGAAGATGGACACAGCTACAAGATTCACTATCTCACACGAAGCTGTATTGATATGAGAACAAAGATAGTATGTACAAAAGTAAGTATTTCCATAACGGGGTCAAATTCCTCGCCGGCCTTAATGTTTTGGATTCACAAGGATTGGACAAGAGGGGATGTTCCTGGCCTAGGAGTCGACCGACGAGGATGTCAGTGTTCTAGGGGGGGGGGATTGTGACATCCTACTTGGAATGTATTGGCTTCAGAAGCACGATGGAGCAATTCAGTGTGTCACCAAGACCATGAAACTAACAATGATGAGGGAGTCAACTTTGAAATTAATGCGCCACAGTAAAACATCGAAGGCCATAACGCTACATATTCAGCTATGTGTTCAACAATGTAGTGTTGTGTGATGTGTGCCAACGAGTCAAGGCGGAACATCAAAGGTCAGCTGGATTATTACAGCCATTGAAGATCTGGAATGGCAGTGGGAAGAAATTGGAATGGACTTCATAGTTGGTTTACCGCGTACACAGTCCGGTTATGACTCCATATGGGTAATTGTGGATCGGTTGACTAAGTCAGCTCATTTCATTCATGTCAAGACTAAGTATACAGCTGCACAATTGGTCGAATATACATGGAGCATATTGTGTGCCGATATGGGGTACCAAAGAAGATAGTATCGAATAGAGGTTCTCAATTTACCTCCAGGTTTTGGCAGAAATTGCATAAAGCATTGGGAGCAAGGTTAAATTTTAGTTCAACATATCACCCTCAAACGGATTGACAAACTGAGAGGACCAATCAGATTTTGGAGGACATGTTACGAGCTTGTGCCTTGAAGCATGGGAAGAGTTGGGACAAGAGCTTGCCATATGCAGAATTTTCATACAACAATAGTTACCAAGCAAGTTTGAAGATGTCACCTTATGAAGCACTATATGGAAGGAAGTGTAGGACACCTTTATCATGGAATGAGACAGGATAAACTCAAGTATTTGGTCCAGATGTGTTGCTAGAAGCTGAAAAACAAGTTCAGGTAATTCGTGAAAACTTGTGGGTTGCTCAATCAAGGCAAAAAGGCTATGCGGACAATAGGAGAAGGAAACTAGCCTTTGAAGTGAGAGACTCTGTTTACCTCAAGGTGTCGCCAATGAGAGGTCATAAAAGGATTAACATAAGAGGCAAGTTAGCACCTCGAATCATTGGACCATTCAAGATTCTAGACAAACGGGGAGAAGTAGCATATAAGTTGGAGATGACAGCTCATCTTTCAGATGTCTTTGATGTATTTAAGGTTTCCCAGCTCGAGAAGTGTTTAAGGGTACCAGAAGAACAAGTGCCAATGGAAGAATTGGAATTAGAGGCAGACTTGACGTATGCCGAGCAACTGGTCAAAATCTTGGAAACTAAGGAGAGAGTCACAAGAATCAAGATTATTCGATGGTGTAAGGTTCAATGGAAGCATCATACAGAATCAGAAGCAACATGGAAGCTGGAGGATGATCTCAAGAAGGAAATTCCCTATCTTTTCTCTTCTGCGTCGAATCTCAAGGGAGAGATTCATTTTAAGGGGGGTAGGTTTGTATCACCCTCATTTTCATGCATCATGCATTGCATAAGTTCATATACATGTCTACCATTAATCCACATAAAAAGGAATAAGTTTAAAATGAATTCAGAGCAAAACTGCACTTAAGAATTCTGGAAAGTGCGGACTTGTACGATTTTGGTGCGGACTAGTCCGATTTCTCTCTTACTTTCATCGGACTTGTCCGTTTTGATGCAGACTAGTTTGTTTTTCTCTCTGAACACTTTCGGACTTGTCCGACTCAGTGCGGACTAGTCTGATATTCCAATTACTTGGAAATTTTGCTATGTCCCTGGACTTATCCAAACTTTTTCGATGTTCTAGCGGACTTGTCCGTTTTTCCTCTGACTAAAATCAAACTTGTCCAGTTTTGGCCAGACTTTTCTGATTTTCCTCTGACCAAATTCGGACTTGTCTGATATAGTCCGGACTTGTCCAATAGCTCTCTAACCAACTTTGGACTAGTCCGGCCCTTTTCGGACTTGTCCGGTAGATCACGATTCCGAGTTGATCTTTTGTTTCACGACTTGTTTTCTTGTTTTACCTTAAGTGGGGGACCCTAAAACCAACCCCTACTCATCCCCAAACTCAAAATCCATCCAACCCTAGCCTCCACCTCTATATAAACAACCCCACCCCTTGGCTTGACATCTATTTGCCACTTTTTCACCTCACCCAAACCCTAGCTTGTGGATAGCCGCCACCAAGGAGGGAGAAGGAGATCTAGTGCAAGAAGAAGAAGAGGAGGAAACGAAAGAGGATCAAGACCTCCATCAACTTCGCGTTCTTCGTCAACAATTCACCATCAATTTCTTCATCAACCCTATATCGTCTAGATCCAAGTGTTGCCTCAAAAACCCATGATTCTTTGGAGTCTTGGAGACCTGATATACCTTCTACATCCTTTTCCTTACGTGAATTCAACCCCAAATCTCCAAATTCACGTCGATCTAGAAAAGCCTAGTTCGCTAGTTCCGCAAAGAGCGGACTAGTCCGGTTCCTAGCGGACTAGTCCGATTTTCCTGGTTAATTTCTGTTGAATTAATTTTAAATTGACTCGAATCAACTCCACACCTGTTCAAACTTGTTAAAAACTATTAGAACTAGTTATTCAACATTATTAACAACTCATTAACTAGTTTTACTTCACAATTGCATTAATCATGCATATCATGTCATATTGAGTAATATATGTGCATATATTAATTGTAATTCTTGTCTTGTATGTTTGTTGTGCAGTTCAGACGGATTTGCGCTAGAGAGCGTTGTGGAGGATCTCCAACACCAGGAGTTTGAAGTCTTTGATCCAAATCAAGCCCATGTGCAAGGCAAGTGTTGTTGAACATATTGATCCTGTTTTGACAATAAATGTTTTGTTTTCAAAACTGCATGCTTGTGTCAATTTGATGGAAAATCCTACGATAGGAAGTTTGCTAGCATTGTTTAACCACCTTGTCACCTGGAATACATGGTAAGGAGTTGGAAATGGCTTTTTACCTTTTTTGCTTCGCTTAATTAATTGGGATGGAAAAACAATTATACTGCTTAACTTAATTATGCATTTATGAGATTATGATTAACATGAAATGGTTAATATGATGTTGTAATGGGTGATCTAATCAAGTCTCATATGCGGATGGGTTGGATGTTATGGTGGTTTGATTGCTTTAGATCCAAGGACTGTTTCATGCGAGAATAAGCCAAAACTACAGTGCCACCACGAGGCCAAGTATGGGTGTGGCGTAGCTGATTAATTAGGGCATTGCTAGTGCTATTTGGACCATTGGGAATGCTCGAGGAAGGGGTAGTTGGATTGAGTTTGTTGATGATTGGTTGGAATACCCTGGGATCCGAATGACTCAAGAGGGGGCCCTTGGTTGAAGATGTGCTCAGTTGGTGGCATCGCCATCGGTGAAACCTCAGTGGGGTGTAAATAGGCTAGTAATCCCTCTGTAAAGGCTATTTTGTGATCTCTTGGCCATACAACTATGGTAGTGTTTTGGCATAATGGAGGTTTCCTTTAGTTGCCAACGGGTGATGAAATCACAAACACGTTGGTAAAGTGGTACAAACTCTGCAGAGTCTAATAAAACTATCATGATAGACGTGCTCCTGGTGAAGAGCACCTGGACAACTTCCATGATTAGAGGGTACTTGGGATTCAGAATGGTTATGGTTTGGTAATGGCTATGGATGGTTTATGGCTTATGTTTATGGATATGAATTTGAGTTATGGTAACTAGACATGGATAATGATGATGATAGCAATAATTGGATATGATTTCATATTATGTCAACATGATGGATATGATTGGATTATCTCACATAGACATAGTATAATGCTTTTTTACTTGTTTTAATGTACTTTTCAGCACTTAGCCATTATTATATTTTTCATTTGTATCAGCTACATGTCATACTTTCCACACTTGCTCAGTACGACATGTACTCACCCTTGCAATTCCCCCACCAAAATTTGCAGGTCAGGATTGGGAGTATAACAATGATAATGCGGAGTTCTAGGCCGTGTCTGCCGTCAGCTTTGCATGTGGTGTTGATTGGAGCTACGCTATACCCTATTTGCTTATGCTGCTTAGTTGCTTAGTTCCTTAATTAGTTATTTCTGCTGCATAAGTTCGAAATTGTCATTAACATTCATTAGAGCTTGTAATCGAGGATATTATGCATTGTGTAACTATCTGTGGTAATTTTCTGTATATCCTTTTATGGGTGCACTCGTGTATGTGTGTTGAACATCCTGGGCACACATATGCGTTCACTTGGTTCATTTTCGGAACTGGGTGTCACAATATCACCAAGTGCCATCCTCCTCAACACTTGACATGGGGATTCTTCTTGATCTAGCACACACTTATCAACTTGCTCCACTTGGGAGTCGTTAGTTTCATCGAACACTACGTCACGTGCTACTTCAACATGGTCAGAGACTTTGTTGAAGACACGATATGCATAGGCGTTCGAATCATAACTGAGCAAGAACCCTTTATCAGATTTTGAAGCGAACTTCAAAGCCCTCGGTTTATTGTTCAGAATAAAACATTTGCAACCAAATACTTTAAAATATGAGACATTTGGTTTGTTACTAGTGAGAAGCTCGTATGGCATTTTTTTCAAGAGTCGGTGAAGATACAAACGGTTTGTGGTGTGACAAGCAGTATTCACCGCTTCAACCCAAAACCGGTCCGATGTCTTGTATTCATCCAGCATTGTCCTTGCCATTTCGATTAACATTCTGTTTTTCCTTTCAGCCACCCCATTTTGTTGAGGGGAGTAGGGTGCCGAAAATTCGTGCTTTATTCCTTCTTAATCTTGGTAGTCCTCAACTTGTGTATTCTTGAATTATGTCCCTTTGTCACTTCTATTGTTCTTCACAGTTGAGGAGAATTCGTTTTGAGCTCTTTTGAGGAATTTCTTGAGGATTCCCTGAGTTTCTAATTTATTATACAAGAAAAATAGCCAGGTGAATCTTGAAAAATCATCAACAATAACTAAACCATATTTGTTACAGCCGATGCTTATATAAGCAATGGGATCGAGAAGGTTCATGTGAAGAAGTTATAACGGTCTTGTGGTAGTCATCACATTCTTTGAGGTGTGCGGTGCTCCAACTTGTTTTCCCACCTGGCTAGCGTTGCACGGATTGTCTTTCTCAAAAACAACATCCTTTAAACCTTGGATGTGACTACCTTTTAGAAGTTTCTTCAGATTTCTCATCCCATCATGGGCTACCTGTCTACACCACAACCATCCCATGTTAGTTTTAGCAACCAAGCAAGTGTTGAGTTCAGCTTATCTTTGTTGAAGTCAACAAGATAAAGCATTCCCTTCAACATTCCCTTGAATGCAATCGAGCCATCGCTTCTTCGAAAAACATTCACACCCTCATTAGTGAATAAACAGTTATAACCTTTGTCGCATAGCTGAGATATGGACAGAAAGTTATAATCTAAAGAATCTACATGTAAAACATTCGAGAGAGTATGTTGAGAAGAGATTTTAATTTTACCGCTACCAAGGACCTTTCCTTGGCTGCTGTCTCCAAAGTATATCCCTTCACTTGGATCTACATTGCGCTCATACTCCACGAACATATTCCTCTCTCTGGTCATATGATTGGTGCATCCGCTGTCTAGCATCCATTTTGATCCACCGGAGGAGTAGGCCTTTTTCTTGCCTTCTTTAGCCATAAGGCAGGTCTGAATTTGTGTCTCCTCCTCCCATGTTCGGGAAGACCGTGGACCTCTTGGTAGGCTTCTTGATGGCAATGGTGGCCATCTCCCCTTCTTCATCGGAGGACGACTCGTTGTTTGAGTCCCACTCCTTGCCTATATGCGCTTGATGAGCTTGCCTTCTTTTTCTGAAGATTTTCTTTTCTTGAGGCTTCATATCCTTCTTCGTCTTATTCTCTTCATAAGTGTAGTCAACCATGAAGTGACCATACTTGCCACAGTTATAGCAGGTACGTTGAGCCTTGAATTTTCCCTTTTCTTTGCTCTTCCCTTCATTCAAGTTGCTGCCATTTCTTCTTTTCATCACGTGCTTGAATTTCTTGATGAAGAGTACCATCTCTTTATCATCTAGGTCAGTGCTCACATCACTTGTGTCTCCTTCGTCTTGAGCTTCACGGGTTTCCTTTTCTTTAGGCTTGCAAGTTGCTTTGAGAGCAACTTCCTTCTTTTTGGAGGAGGTGAGCTCAGCTAGGTCTTTGACGTATTGGGATTCCTTCTCCATCATATCATGGTTTATGATTTTGTCTAATAGTTCATCCGGAGTCATTTTGTGGAACTCCGGGCTTTCTCTCATCATTGAGCATAAGGTGAAATTTCATGGCATGAAGGCTCTAATTATCCTTTTGACCACCTCATGTTCAGTCCACTTCTTGCTTCCATAGGCGCGGACCTTGTTGATAAGTGCCTTCATCCGATTGTACATGTCTTGAGGGTATTCGCCTTCTTCAATGGCAAATCTCCCCAGTTCTCCTTCAAGCATCTCAATTTTGGCTTCTCGGACTGACCTATTTCCTTCATGTGCTGTTTTAAGTGTATCACAGATTTCTTTTGCGCTTTCTAGTCCATCGATCTTGGTAAACTCCTCTCGGCTCAGTGACGAGGTAATCACTGCAACGACTTGTACGTTGCGATGAATTTCTTGTTCCTGTTTTGGAGTTAGTTCTTCGTCCGTATCCGGGATATCTACACCTGTACACACAATATGCCAAAGACTGAGATTTAAAGAGATTAGATGTATTTTCATATTGTATTTTCACATGGTGTATTCGCTTTCGTCTAATATGCAGAGGCTTTCCCATAGGAATAGAAAAATAATGATTATTGGAATTGAGATGATTGGAATTGTAAGGATATCGGGAGTAGTCTTGATGACCACTCCCTTCCTCTTGTCGTCTTCTTTTCCCTTTTGGCTCAGATGTTTCTTCCTTAGAAGTGCCTTGAGGTGACGCACTTCTTCATCATCATATAGATTTTCTCTCAGTACATTGAAGGCTTTTGTACTCTTCTTCGGTGTTGAGCACCTTCGGGATCTCGTTGTTCTTCTCAGAGGCCATTGATCTCTCCAAATGGTAAGTATCATCTATTAAGAACCTGCTCTGATATCAATTGAATGTATCCTAGAGGGGGTGAATAGGCTTTCGAAAATCTCCTACACACTTAATCAAATGGTCAAATGCTTGATAGACCAAACTTGTCCGGTTGGAGGTGCGGACTAGTCCAGTGTGCTAAATGTGTAACGAGTTGATTAAGTGCTGATTCAGGAATTAAACTTTATAGAAGCAGAAATTTGAACAACTGATGAGATCACTTGAATTATCAATAAAAATTGTGAAGTTACACGTGAAGAGCAATTACATTTAGAGTTACAAGCTTGATCAATTGTATGCCCTAATTAATGAATATGCGAAAACAAAGAAGCACGCTGGACACCAACTTTACCCAGCTTCGATCTCACCAAAGAGATATACTCCTCATTGAGGAAGCCTACACAGAGCGGGTCTCTTCAAACCATTTCCATCGTCATGTCACCACACAAGGCCAACTTGATTCCACTATCACGGGTAATCATCGAGTTTATGGGGCAACCTCACACTTTGATGGCTCCCACAAGAATTACAACGAAAAGATGATCAAATACACTAGAAAATATTACAAAGAAAAACACGGGTGTGAAGAGATCAAACCCCAAGAGCTCAACGACGTGTAGACAACGATCTCCCAACCCCAAATCTGAATACTCCATTGATTCACATTTGAGGACTTTATATGCATGGAGAGATGTGTTTTTGTTCTCTAGGGATAGGTGGCGGCGCTAGGGTTTCTGAGTTTGACAGTAGGAATCGAAAGTTGTAATTGTGGGGTTGTGGATCTCCTATTTATAGTGTTTCCAAAATTGTTACTGAAGGGTCCCGACGATCGGACTAGTCCGTATTACTGGGGACAGGACTTGTCCGGTGTGCTGTGTAAAAGTTTGCATGAAATGTGCAGCACACTAGAAATCCTAATTGTGTGAGGTATATCAGACTAGTCTGGTATTGTCCAGACTTGTCCGATGTGCTGTGTAATTTGAACTCCAGAGATTTGAACGGACTTGTCCAGTCCAAGAACGGACTTGTCCGGTGCTATGTGTTGTAGAACATCAGAGAGTTCAACGGACTAGTTTGGTCCTATGGACGGACTTGTCCAGAGTGTAGTGTAATGGGTTTACAAGGACTTGAACGGCCTAGTCCGGTCAAACATCAGACTAGTCTGGTCCACTGTGAAATGTTTTTCCAGAAATTTTATCGGACTAGTTTGGTATATGGTCGGACTAGTCTGGTGCACAGTGTATTTGGACAACAGAGAGTTGTACGGATTAGTCTGGTTTGTGAACGGACTAGTCAGGTGCTCAGTGAATTTTAGGTTGATTTTAAGCCCTAACCCTACGCAAAGATATGAGCTCTTGGGATGTGTCTCTCACACACATCCTATACATTTAAATCTACTTTGCGCTTCAGTCATCAGTTGGGCTTTTCTCTTTTTCTATACCACTTTATTTTTCACTTTTTGAGTGCACCAAACTGTCACATTTGAATTGATCTGCAATCATCTCAACAAGTTCATTAGGATCTCAATTGTTTATCATCAATCATCTAAAACCTACAATGGATTGCCTAGATGCACTTTCACTTATCCAGTTCAACATGAGTTCCACGGTGCTTGGTTGTGCAATGGAAGTTGGCACAATATCCTGGGCCAACTTTCCCACATTCGGGCTGATAGGGGGGAAGGCTCTTGAAGCAAGAGTGGGCAGTGGCTTTAAGCGCGATGTAAAAGTAGTTAGTCATCACGTCTTTGGATCAACCCATGACACCTACCACCGTTGAGTACATCTAAAGGAACTTGTTCGGTTGTGACGTGCTGTCATATTGTTCTGGTAGGTTTGGACAGATTTGGAGGGCCATACCAAGTGCACAACCTTGCTGACAATAGCGTGTAGCCACCTGTGCCAGGGTTACCAACCTATGACGAAGAAGGGGACCATCATCTGTGCTGCAAGGTTGCTCTCGAGCCTGTGCCTCGAGATTCGGCCATGGCTGACAGCTCATCGGGGTGCTGTTGATGACACTCCCCACCTTGCTTGGTGTTAGCTCGGCCATCTCCTTCTCCTTGAAGCCTCCTCTGGGTATTCCCTAGACCCCTACTATTTAATGATTGGTTGGGAACCTATACCTGCGTGCACTTAGTGTAGCCTCTAGCGAGAGGTTTCTTGACACCCCACGTTGCTGTGAAGGATGCTCCTCCAGCAACGAAGCATGTCGCGATGGTAGGGGTTGTTCATCCCTCGCTGTCGCTTGATGCACAAACCATTCCTGGCAGGTGATGTCATTGTACCATAAGCTACCAGGAGGAGCCCTTGGAGCAAGATGCGCCGAAGGGGTACACATCATATCATAGGCCTCTCTCGGTGCAATGGCAGGGTCGTTGTTGAATTTGAGCTACCTCCATGCTGCCCTCTTCGTGGCTCAGGGATGACCAATCTTCCAGCTCTGGCGTGCTCTGGCTTGCATCTTGATGCGGGACCACTTCAAACTGCGGACCCACTCTCAGGGTGCTAGACCTCGGGTTCCGCTTCAGCGTACGATGGCGCTGCAGCGTGGTGGTTGACATTGCTGGAAATCTAAAAAGGAGACAACTAAACACGAAAAAATAAACTCAAAAGAATTCAGTGCCCCCTATATGGCGCAGCAAATGTTGACGTGAGGAATCGAAATATATGGAGTTGGATTGCTCCCCATTTGGATTCGGTGAGCGGCGCATGATTCTTTGAGGGTTAACGATTAAACAGAAAAATAGAGTGAGAGGACGCATCGTGTTACTCAGGTTGGGACTGCCCTTGGGCTAATAACCTTATGTCCTGCCTGTGATATATTGCTTTAATAAATATCTGAAGGTTACAAAGGTGACGCTCCACCACCTTCCTGTCCAAGTGAAAAGATTCAAAAAACCTCTCCTCCACCATCCCTAACGGCTACTCTGGGTTCTCTGGTAGATATGATCTCCCCATCGATGGGAGTTCATCCCATTTCCTCCTCGATATGACGAATGCATTCTTTTTGGTCCCCACGGGAGGGTGGTTGGCTGACACGAGCTGCCTGACTTTTGTGCAGCCTCTCACGCTGGACAGGCACGCCAAGTCGTGGCATCTACGTATTGTCCCATCTCGCCTTTCATCCCTGTTTTACTCGAGTACTCGACGCACGACGCCTTTACTTTCTTGTCTCTTCGGTCCCCTCACGGTTTAGGAGGCTAGCGACCCCCTTCCAAGGTGGCCTCTAGGAGCGGCAGAGCTAAGGTCGCTGTCCAAGTTGGTCACCCAACCCGAAAAGACCCGGATCGGGAAGGATCCTCGTGGCGTCGCGGGCTGAACTGGCGGGATGAGGGGGCGTATTTAAACGCGTCACGGGGTCCTGACCTGGTTAGGGGAGCGAGGCATCCTTTCTGAAACCCCTCCCTGCAAAGACTTGTAGCCGTTGTGATGCTAAACCCTGTAGCCTCCCAACCTCTTGCACACATGCATCGAACTGCAGCGACGAATCTTCTACAGGTCCGACCATCGCCGCCCACCACACGCGAGACGACATGCTCAGTGGGGGAAACACGTTGGCGACGTTAAATGGAGCCTAACGTTGTATGCCGTCTCTAGATCCGTGAGCTAGGAACACCTCCATACTTGGGGGTCTGGCGGCGCCGAGGTGGAAAGGGGCGGGGAAGGTCTGGCGGCGAGCTAGGTTTCGGGAAGCTCCGTGTTGCCCGTTACTGAGCTACGTGGACTCTTTGTGGTACACTTGGGTCAATCCTCAAAAAAAAATGTTAGATTTAACTTCATTGAATACTGGACGGCAACACTTCGACTCGGCCAGACTGTTTGTCTTTGGCTACTATCCCCCAGTTTTCCTCTCATGTTCTGATCTTTAAATTCTTGGCCGTCCGAACACCTTAACGACAACTATCTTTGTTAAATCCAAACAGAACCGTACACAGCGCTACTCTCCAAATTGCAGTTTTTTACCTCTGATTTTCTTATCGTAGCCTTGCCGTGTCTTTGGCCGGAGTTTAACATGAACTTGCATTGGGTCCATCACCAAAACTAACATTTAACTAAACAACAGCCAGTGTATTATAGATGGCATCACGTAGCGGAGGCGGCAGCAACAAGCAGAGGCAGGCGGCTGTGATAGTGGTAGCGTTCGTGCCGCCAGCGCGGAGGAGCAACGACCACGTCCGGTGGGCGGCGACGAGCAATAATGCCGGTGAAGAGTAGCGCGAGCTTCCGCCTGACCGCGCTGCCAATGGTGGTCACGGCCCAGCTGCTGGCTGCTGCCGTGCTCGCTCTCACGCTTGTCTGGGTGCTCCAGTTCCGCGGCGGCGTCTCATGGGAGAAGACTTCAAGCCCGCTCTTGGTCTACACGGTAATCTGTTATGAAGTCACACGAAGCATACCAGCACTATTCCGTCTCTCTCTCTCCAGAAATACATGTTTTAGAGGCGTCCACCTAAAAATTTAGAAAACGTAAGAGAATATTATTTTACAATGTTTATTTAGTTTCGCTAACGTTTGAAAAGAAGCTAGTAATTAACGTTTCATTTCGATTTCACAGGCGCACCCTCTATTTATGGTGATTGGCCTTGTCATCTGCACCGGAGAAGGTAACCCAAAAAAAGTTCTTCATCTGCAAGTAATGGAACAAATGGACCCCTAGTTTAGGCTGACTCCAACGCATGACCAATATGAATACTCAAACTCGAAATGGGTGATGAGGAGGACCCGAAACGTCTCCAACGGGCTACCGATATTGATGACCGATTATGCGTAGCTTGTGGTCCGCAACTGAAATATGAGTCTTCCGCCTGCGGTGACGGATCCCTGTACAAGTGCAGAGGATGAGCATGCGCGAAATTTTTGGGCGCGCAGCGCGTGTTTTTGGCACGGAGGGGGCGACATGCTTGCGTTTTTCTGGCGCCAAAGCTTCGGTGACCGAAAAAAACTGGCGCCAACCGCGACAGCGATGTTTTGCGTCTTGTCTTTGTTTTGTCCGTTGGTGACCGCAGTTTTTGGCAGTCGTCCGTGGTTCCTTGGCCATACGCAAACAGAAGTATCCGTTCTTGTTTTTGCGTCTGCGGGTTGGAGTCAGCCTTATGTCTCATGTTTTGCGTCATGTTCACAGCGGTCATGGCGTACAGGATCATCCTTGGGCCGAGAGCGGCCAGAAAGGCGGTGCACCTGCTGATGCACCTCGTGGCTCTCGCCTTCGCCGCCGTCGGCCTCTACGCTGTCTTCAAGTTCCACAGCGACGCCGGGCTCCCGCACCTCCACTCCCTGCACTCGTGGCTCGGGATTGCCACCATAGCGCTTTACGCTCTTCAGGTGAGTGCCTAGGGACCACACTGTTCTTTGACACCAGCAATTATTTTTGAGCAACTGTGTAGACCAGCACTTGTGGAACCACAAACCGCAGCACTTCTGGAGTTGTCCATGGGCCAGTCCTGGTGCTGGTCTCGACACTGAGGTTCCGTTTGGTTAAGTTTCACAAAGTACATTTTTACTATCAAAAATATAAAATCTAAACCAACAGCACTTTCCTTAAAAAACAACAATATGCCTCAAAATAGCACTTAAGCTTGTCCATTGTGCCTTGCCGGGTGCGGAAGAATGATATTCACTAGTTCATGTCAGACAAAACTGGAATGGGCTGAGCATGTCTAACCCCAGATACATGCATTTCCTTCTTGCTCAACAAGTTCTACACTTCTTTTAGATAATGGAAAATAAAAGTATTTCCGACCTCTACAACAAGTTTTACACTGAGCTTAAAATAACAAGTTCTACACTTTATGCCCACAATTCGATTGAAGGTGGCGCTAATACACCTACAAGCACAAACTGCACTCATGCATGAAGCAACTGTGCCACTTTATTTTTGGGTCTGTCTATTTATCATGTGCCTGAAATTTATGAAAATTTCAGGCACCGAGTAATTAGCAACTAATTATTGTCATTAACTATTAATCTTGTTATTAATCCTTCATCTTTAATTTTATAGGTTAATCAATTACAAAATTTTTTGTTTGACTATTTACAATTAACATAATCCTACAATTACGGATTAACAATTACAGATTAAAAGTTAAAAAAAAAAGAAAAACTCATCTTCTTCATCAGATCCGGTGACGGCGCCGCCGCCGTCGCTCTGCCCCGCCGTTCACCACCTGTCGCGCCGCTGTGAGGCACGGCTCGCCGCTTCCGGCCACCGCGCGCCGCTGCCGGCTCCTTGCGTCGCGCCGCCATGGAGCTCAACGCCTTTGCCGGCCACCGCATGGCCGCCCCGGAACTTCGAGCGCGGACGCGCCAAAGACAAGTGCCGACGCCGCTGCCGGCGAGCGCGGATGCTGCCGCCAGCGGAGCAGCTTGCCCTCCATGTGCCGAACGCGGCCGCCGCCTCTCGAGTGGTGGGATCGGGAGTGAGTCTGGAAGAGAAGATTAGGGTTGGAGAATATAAGATTCAATGTCACAAACCTTAACGTAAAATCAAGGGTCGTCTGAAACTTTGGTTGTTTTCAGGCGCCTGAAAACAAGTAATTCAGTTTTTCTTTTGGTTCCGCAGTGGCTGGTGGCATTTGTGTATTTCGTCTTTCCCGGGGCTGTGATGATGATGAGGGCGGACTATGCCCCATGGCATATCTTCTTCGGCATCGTCATCTTCCTCATGGCCATCTGTACTGCGGAGACCGGCCTGGCAAGGTTCATCTTCCCCACCAATGACTATCCAAGCGAAGCTTTTGTCGTCAACTTCACTGCGCTCGCGATCCTCATGTTTGGTGTGGTTGTCGTCCTGGCAGTCATCCTTCCCGCAAGATACTAGCAAATAAAACGACAAGTTCATGGTTTATTTTTTCAAAGCGGCAGCAATTGGGTTGGATCGGACAGTGCATGTGTTTCAAAGCGGCTGGGTTATTTTCAACTGGGGACATTGACACTATTATTGTTGTTAGAAATCTCATGCGGAGGACTTTCATATCCATTTTGAAGCTCAATCTCCTGAATATAATACGTTCCTTTTTGCACCTTTTATACACGGATTATATGGCAACAACTGCTAACTACTAAATTCACATCGAATTATATAGTTTCGCTAGGATGCATTATAATAATACCAGGCGATGTGTTGCTGTTTTCAATCAATTATTGTTGTTTACCGAAATCTTTATGTATACACATCGTTTGTAACATTAAATTATAGTTCCCCAAATGGGCCGCCCGGCACGGGCCCAGCACGGGCCTGATATGGCCCGGCACGATGGGGCCCAACACGACCTGGCCCGGTTCGTCTTCTGTGTCGTGCCGAGCCGTGTCGTCGTGCTCACCATGCGACCCAGGCACAACACGGAGGCCGCTTTTTCGTGCCGTGCCAGCACGGCGGCACGACGGGCACGGCGGCCCGAGCGGACGGCGGGCGGCGGCCAACGGAGGCAGGGCCGTCGGGGGCGAGGCCGGCGGGTGCACCAGGCGCGAGGCCGGCCGGGGCGAGGCGGCAAGGAGGCCGGCGGGGGCGAGGCGACGAGGAGGCCATCGGGGGCGAGGCCGGCAGGCGCGCCGGGCGAGAGGCCGGCGGGGGCGAGGCGACGAGGAGGCCATCGGGGGCGAGGCCTGCGGGCGCGCCGGGCGAGAGGCCGGCGGGGGCGAGGCGGCGAGGAGGCCGTCGGGGGCGGGGGCGAGGCCGGGTGGCTGGCGGGGGCGACCGGGCTAGGGCGGCGGGCGCGCAGCCGGCAGTGGCGAGGCCGTCGGGGTGAGGGGCGCGCGGTCGGCGGTGGCTGGAGCCTACTAGGGGAGTGAGGGGCTGTTAGGGTTTGAGAAAGAAGTTGTATTTATATGTCCATCTATTATTAGATCCAACAGTTAGAAATGGACTGTGAAAATATCGGGCCACAACGGGCCTACCTAAAAATCATGTCGTGTTCGGGCTGGCCCAACGTGCTGCGAAGCCGGCCCAAGCACGGCCCGACTATCGTGCCCGGGCCAGCCCGACACTATTTGTTTCGGGTCGGGCTCGTGCTCGGGCCTTGTTTTTTCATGCCGGGCCTTGGGCCGCCCAATAGGCCCAGCCCATTTGGGGAACTATACATTAAATTGAAACTGGCTATATACGTGCAACCAGAAGTTCCAGAATTTGGTGAAATACCATCCTACAATTTTCTTTTTAAAAATAAGGCAGGAGCTCCGCCGTTCATTAAGAAGGATGGAAATTACAACCTAGTGGTTACAGTGTTGCTAATAGTCCCAGAAACAGTACAGCAAATGAAACTAAAATGGCAATAAATTGGCAGGAAGGAAGGGCCCAATATCTGCCATAGCAAGGTCAGCCACTTGAACATATGAGAAAGCTCTTCATTTTGGAATATTCTATTGGAAAATTGGTGGTATGCTACTCTAGCAACTCCAACGCATCATCCAGGAAACATGAGAGTACAGAGGTCATGAATCGTTACAACTAGACGTGCAGCGCAGCGGAACGTAGAAGCGCGTCAGTGTAGGGGAAGTAGACGATCCCGTTCGTCTCCTCGTCGCCCTCTTCTCAGCAGCAGTAGACGAACAGCTGTAGCAGCAGCGCATCCACAGAGTCCACACGTACGGAGAGGAACGCTATGCGCCGGTGTGCTAGCACCGCGTGCGCGGCAAGGATCTCGGCGTGAGGCCTTCGAGGGGTTGCAGCTAGGGCTGTCACGTGGTGAGTCATTAGCCCCTAACCCTACCCCTCATATTTATAGGCGTACTAATGGGCTTTTAGGTCGCAGGCCCATTAGTACCCTAATTGCTTATAGATCAAATATCCAATAGCTCTTAACCCGAATTGTTACGATTGCCTCTTGGGCACATCACTAACAATCTCCCACTTGCACTAGAGACAATCATCTAGCCAAGATTTTTGATATTCCAACTTCTTAAGTGTGTGACCCGTTAGGTTTATGTGTAGTCGGTTGTGAATGCAAACTGTTTCCAACCACAAGTCAATAGAGGTACCTAGCAGGACATACTGACTCCCGAATGTACATAAAGATATCGGCCGAACCTAGATACATTCAACATGCTAATCCCTTTGCCTCACGATACCAGTCAAGCTCAAGGCGAGATGCGTGCCATCCTTGTGATAGCTCGACCATTCACTCGATCAAATAGTAGATTCATTCCGTGACTAACTTTTAGTCACTGTGATTAACCTTTAATCACCTTGGCATGGTCATGCACTTTCAAATCCATCTATCTCGAGGGGCTAGAGATATCTGTCCCGTTATTAAGGAGGGGCAAATTCTATCTTGATCTGCGCACATCCCATTCTATGTTTCATTATATACCCAAAGACTACTTTTATGACTACCCAGTTACGGAGTAGCATTTGGCAGTCTCAAAGTACACAACTACGCATAGTGAGAAACAATGGCGATCTCAGGTCTAAGGATCTAGCAGGTGTATCGTGTATCACTCAAGACTAACTAATGGCACATATGGAAATAACAATCCCAGCAGTTTCTCGGAGTGGGTCAATCCAACACCATGTTCACTAACAGGTGTTCACATTATTAATTCGATATCTCCATATCTATGACCTGAGAAACATGATCATCAATTAATACATGTGCTAGTCTGTATGCAATCATTATCTCATACAATGATATAAACTAGAGATTATCTAGAGTAACATTACTATTAACAAAGAGTTTCACAAACAAGTCACATACTTGATGATCAATGTAAATAATGATTACTCATATAACAATGAAAGCATCTAGGCCCCCATGAGGTATGGTTTCGGTGATTAATGACAACCATTGGTTTTTACTAATGAATTTGTGGATGCAAGGTCTCCCATATCACTCAACACACTCAAATGAAATTTATATGAATATCATCTACTGCTCATTGGATATAATTGGAGACCCCTAAACAATCATTCTATGAGATCAATCAATGTTTATGAATATTAGAAGTAAAAGCTCACATGTCAAAATTATTCAACCAAAATTGACGGCACTCAATGCTTGATAATCATCAGAAGAATATTTCCAACCAATGCCTAAGACGTCAATCGAGCAAATTCCAAAAGAATCACTTAGAACAACTCGAAGCAAACAAAATTAACTCACCGGATCAACCGACGATTCCAGAAAACAACACATCGGTCGAGTTGGTTCAGCAGAAGAAGAAGACTTCAGAACTAAGTACTCATCGGATCATCCGATGATGAAGGGCATGTTACATCGGTCCATCAATACAGTAAGCAATCTCCCTGGACCAAGTGTAACACTGGGTCATCCGATGTACAACTATGAACACATCGGTCGATCACTCCAGTAAGCATCAATTCTGAACTAATTCTGGATGAAGTGCCACCGGATCATCCGATGAGAAGGCAAGGGTAATATCAGTCTAACAACGGTCATATCTGACACAGTGACATCAGCTAATTTGGATTTGACCGATGATAACTGAAGGTGGAGCATCGGATCATCTGGTGTTCGCAGAACAGTGATGTCAGCCTACTTTTCCAATGACTATTTCGTGGAGGCTGGCTATTTATACCCCTTCAACCAGTCTATTCGACAAGTCTTGACAACTAGAGCTACTCTACACATTCTCAAGCATTCAATACGTTGAGCTAACACTTCTAGATCATCTACACCACTCACACACCAAGAGATAGGCTAGAACATGCTAGAGATAGTGCTTGTGTGCTTCCATTCTTGGTGATTGGAATCTCTAGTGTAGTGAGAGCTGTAAGGGAGTGTCCCTTAGTGATTGTATTTGAGAGAGCCTTCCGGAGCTTGCCAAGACGGTTGTGGAAGCCCGGAGGATCCAAGTTGTACAAGGCTTGAGCTCCACCTTGCCGAGGTTGGCAAACGGAGAAGTATAGTGAAGATACCTAGTCTCGATGACTTGGGAGTGGCTATACCCTTTGGTGGGTGGCACAACGTGGATGTAGGAAGATCTTGACGATCTTGCCGAACCACGGGATAAATCTCCGTGTCCTCGTGTCTCCTCGGGAGTTTGCGCTTTCTTCCTCTCCCCTTACACTTATGCATTTCTTATACTGCAAAGTTACTATTCACTTGAATGCATAGGTTGTTTGCATAGGGAATTGAGATTTATTAATTAAGTTTTATTGCTTTAATTTTTGAAAAGAAGACCAATTCACCCCCTCTTGTGCATTCGATCCTTACAAACAATTTATTTAATAGTATATAAACATAGCTGTGACAAAAGTCTCCCACTACACATTATGATCACTAATGTAAGTATCTAATACCCATAGATCTAGTGTGCGCCTCATGCTTTGATTGTGGAAGAGGCTTTGTCAACGGATCTGCAACATTCAAATTCGTGTGCACCTTGCATATCTTCACATCACCTCGGTCAATGATCTCTCGAATAAGGTGATAGCATCATAGTATGTGTTTGGATCATTTGTGTGATCTAGGCTTCTTTGCCCGTGCGATGGCTCTACTATTGTCACAATGGAGATCCACAGGACTGGACGCGCTAGGAACAACACCCAACTCAGAAACAAATTTTCTGATCCAAACAGCTTCCCTTGCAGCTTTAGAAGCTGCAATATACTCTTCCTCTGTGGTTGAATCTGCTACTGTATCTTGCTTGGAACTTTTCCAGCTCACTGCCCCTCCATTGAGGCAGAATACAAAACCAGATTGCGATCTAGAATCATCCTTATTAGTTTGGAAGCTGGCATCAGTGTAACCTTTTACAATGATCTCTTCTTGACCTCCAAACACTAATAATGCATCCTCAGTTCTTCTCAAGTAATTAAGTATGTTTTTGACAACGGTCCAATGAGCCTCACCATAATTTGACTGGTACCTACTCGTGATGCTTAGAGCATAAGATACATCTGAGCGTGTACACAACATGGCATACATGATGGATCCAATAGCCGAAGCATAAAAAATCGCTCTCATCCTCTTTTGCTTATTAGATGTCGAAGGACACTGACTCTTGCTTAGAGTAATGCCATGCGACATTGGCAAGAAACCTTTCTTGGAATCTTGCATAATGAACCGATTCAATATCTTGTCAATATATGTAAGTTGGCTTAATCCAATTAGCCTTTTAGATCTATCTCTATAGATCTTTATGCCCAAAATGTACGTTGCCTCTCCTAAATCCTTCATTGAGAAACTTTTTCTTAATGAGGATTTAACACCATCAAACATTGGAATGTTGTTTCCGAATAATATGTCATCTACATATAGGACAAGAAATACATGTGCGCTCCCACTAAACTTCTTGTAAATACAAGGTTATTCTACGTCCTTGATGAAACCAAACCCTTTGATTACTTCATCAAAACGTAGATTCCATCTCCGAGATGCCTGCTTCAGTCCATAAATGGACTTTTGAAGCTTGCATATTTTATTAGCATTTTTAGGATCGACAAAACCCTCAGGTTGTGTCATGTACACATCCTCAGTTAGACTTCCATTAAGAAAGGCTGTTTTGACATCCATCTGCCATATTTCATAATCAAAATATGCAGCAATTGCTAGAAGAAACCGAACAGACTTAAGCATTGCAACGGGTGAGAAAGTTTCATTATAATCAACACCTTGAATTTGTTTGAAACCTTTCGCCACCAATCGCGCTTTATAGATGTGAACATTTCTATCCATATTAGTCTTTTTCTTGAAAATCCATTTACAATCGATAGGTCTCACACCTTCAATTAAATCAACTAGGTTCCAAACTTGATTTCATGCATGGATTCAATTTTGGATTCCATGGCTCCAAGCCACTTCTCAGAGTGAGTCCCATCATTGCTTCGGTATAGGTCGTGGGCTCATTATTGTCCAACAATACCATGTCATGCTGCTCTGTGGTTAGAAGCGTTAACTTTTCAGTCGCACGACGTACCCTCGTAGACCTTCGTGGGGCTGGTGTTTCATCAACTGGTTGCACAACATCTTGTACATCATGTATATGATCAGTGGATGCTGAAACATTTTCAGTTATTTCTTGAATTTCTTCAAGATGCACCTTGCTCCCACTAACTCCTTTTGAGAGAAACACTTTCTCCGTGAAGACACCATTGTGAGCGGTAAACACTTTACCCTCTGTTTTACTATAAAAATAATATCCTTTGGTTTCCCTAAGATATCCAAAAAATAAGTATTTGTCTTATTTTGGAGTGAGTTTGTCTGACGTCAAACGTTTGACATAAACATCACATCCACAAACTTTGAGGAAAGACAATTTGGGACGTTTCTCGGTCCACATCTCATATGGTGTCTTCTCAACAGACTTAGTTGGGACTCTGTTTAGCGTAAACGCAGTAGTTTCAAGAGCATAACCCCAAAAGGATAGTGAAAGATCTGCTTGGCTCATCATCGACCTAACCATGTCCAACAAGGTTTGGTTCCTCTGCTCGGACACCCCATTCCATTGAGGCGTTCCAGGTGGAGTCAATTGTGGAACAATTCCACATTGTTTTAAATGATCATAAAATTCATGGCTCAAATATTCACCCCCACGATCATATTGTAGAAGTTTAATTGTCTTGCCTAATTGATTATGTACTTCATTCTGGAATTCTTTGAACTTCTCAAAGGATCCAGACTTGTGCCGCATTAGGTAAACATAATCATATCTACTGAAGTCATCGGTAGATGTGATGAAGTACTGAAAACCACCTCTAGAAATTGAACTCATTGATCCACATACATCTGTATGTATAAGTCCCAACAAGTCAGTCGCCCTCTCAGTTTGACCAGTGAAGGGTGCTTTGGTCATCTTCCCAAGCAAACAAGATTCGCATGTGTCAAATGATTCAAAATCAAATGAGCTTAGTAAACCATCTTTATGGAGTTTTTCAATGCGTTTCTCATTTATATGACTTAAGCGACAATGCCAAATAAAAGTGGGATTTAGATCATTTCATCGAGCCCTTTTGGTAATGTTACAAAAAGTATTATCCTCAAGATCAAGAACATATAATCCATTCACCAATGGACAGTGAGCATAGAAAATATTATTGTAATAAATAGAACAACATTTGTTCTTTATTACAACCTCATAACCATCAACTTCTTCTAAACATGAAGAAGAGATAATGTTCTTGCTTAAAGTAGGAATGCAATAACAATTATTCAATTCCAAAACTAATCCTGAGGGTAATGACAAGTGGTAAGTTCCGACAGCTATGACCGCAACCTTTGCTCCATTGCCGACACGAACATCCAACTCGCCTTTTACAAATCTTCTAGTCTCACTTAGACTCTGCAACGATTTGCAAATGTGAATCATCGATCCAGTATCAAATACCCATGATTCACTAGAGGATAATGCAATGATAATTTCTATAACATTTATACCTGAAGTGGAAGTCTCACTTCACTTCTTCTTGTTATCTTCCATGTACTTCTTGCAGTTCCTAGACCAGTGCCCCTTACCATGACAGTGAAAGCATTCATCATCAGGAGAAGGGCCAGATTTGCCCTTTGGTTTAGACTTTGAGCTTGAAGGCTCATCGAGAACCTTTCCCTTGCCTTTACCTTTAGGATGCGTCACATGCTTCCTCTTTTTATTCTCCTTTTGCACCATCAACACATGAGTGGCATTTTTCTTAATGCTTCCTTCGGCTGTTTTAAGCATCCCATGCAATTCAGCCAAAGTTTTCTCTATGCCATTCATTTGAAAATTCAATATGAATGGATCGTAGCTCGGTGGAAGCAACTGGAGAACAACATCAATAGCCAGATCATCCTTGAGTTCAGAACCATGTTTTCCCAAAGTTCCAATGTAACCAATCATCTTGATTACATGAGGGCTGACCGGGCTACCCTCCGCCAGCTTGCATGAGAATAAGGAATTTGAGATGTTGTATCTCTCAACCCTTGCTTGATTCTCAAACATTCCATGCAGTCCCTCAATCATAGAAAAAGCATCTGTATGCTCATACTTTTTTTCAAGATCAGGGGACATAGTGGCGAGCATGAGGCAACTTACATTAAGTGCATCATCGCAGTGCTTCGTATAAGCTATACATGCTGCATTAGTTGCATCAGCTGAGAGGTCATCAGGGTAAGGATGCAGAAGAACGTACTCGGTTTTCTCTTGCCTAAGAACGATTCTTAGGTTGTGGTACCAATCGATAAAGTTAGCTCCATTGAGCTTTTCCTTTTCAAGCACAGATCGCAAATTGAAACCGGAATTGTTACTAGCAGACATTATATACAATAGAAAATAAATATGCAAGGTTTAACACTATGTTATGTACCAATCTTCTATTAACAGTTTAATAAAAGATATCACCACTATATGATCATCGTCTTCCCTCTAACGATATATAGTTGTTCAAGATCCATATTCACTAATTCCTAGTGAGCTTTGGCTTCACTGCTAGGAAATTAGTGACATAGGTAAACAACCATTGTTAATCATATCCCTATATGACTCTTGTTTGTTGGGTGACATCCAATGCCTCGGCTCCCAACTCTATGCTGTAAAGCCCAAAACCGTTTTGATAGCTTTGTTGAGTAAACCAACACTATGCATGTGAATGTTCAACATTCACCCTATGAATTATGATAGATGATGGTACTTTGCTTTGGCAAACCTACCACACAACGATCAAAATGTCATAGGCGTAGCTATTGGTAAATGGCATCAAATGCTCAACTTTTGTGAGGGAAGGTATTCTATCATGACAAAACATCCACCATATGGAAAGCATGAAAAGAATAGTAATAAGCATCACAGGCATATGATCATATCACATTGTGAATAGTATGACCTTTAGAATCATAATGGTCTCCTCGCCATGGTTTCATCAAGATCTGAGCTGTCATGCCTCCCTTCTTGTGGTGATCTCCATCTCCACCATGCTTGAAGACATCTCCATGATAATAAAAGAATCTAATACAACTAATAGCTACCAAATAAATTACATGAGAGATCAAGCATCACAGGTCGACACGAAGGTCGTTATACAATTATATGACAACCTCAACCCGGTTGTGTTAAATTTGCAACACGCAGGCTGCACGAATTTACACATAGATCATCACATCACATTAAGGCCATACCATTCACATCATTCCCTGCAAAAATGAGTTAAGCGTAGAACGATTTCTAGCGCGAAACTATATTATGTAATCACTATAGCAAACACCAAATGGAATTACATAGATCGCTTCTATGAAATCAGTATGAAAATCTCATCGGATTGATCAAATCAACCCGAATCTGAGCCATTCAGAATGCCTCAATTTCTAATGTAACCGGTTATTCATGAGTAGATAACGACTCATGACCGTGGTCTATTGGCTCAATCTGTTAGTTATGTACGCGATTAGTCCCGATGGTGATTCCAGCCGGTAGGGACAGGTTGCGCATACAGTAGAGAAGGAGCACGAACTGACCCTTTAGTCATATACTATCACAATCTACTCTAAACAATTCCAAACCCCAAAAACCGTGTGATAAAATTCATCGTATGAATATGTCTGCAGTAGATACCATCTACTAACAAGATCCAGACCAAAAACTACGCAAGTCGACTCTGATGCTGCTGTTGGGAAATTGGTGGTACGCTACTCTAGCAACTCTACCGCATCATCCAAAAAACATGCGAGTACAGAGGTCATAGATCGTTACCACTAGACGCGCAGGGCAGCGAATCGTAGGTGCGCGTCGGTATAGGGGAAGTAGACGATCCCGTTCGTCTCCTCCTCACCCTCTTCACAGCAGCAGTAGTCGAACAAGTTCGTCATAGCCGATCAGCGCAGCAGTAGCAACAGTGCCTCCACGTAGTCCACACGTACTGAGAGGAACACCGTGCGCCGGTGTGCTAGCACCGCGCACGCGGCAAGGGTCTTGGCGTGAGGCCTTCGAGGGGTGGCGGCTAGGGCTGTCACGTGGTGGGTCATTAGCCCCTAACCCTACCCCTCATATTTATAGGCGTACTAATAGGCTTTTAGGTCGCAGGCCCATTAGTACCCTAATTGCTTATGGATCAAATATCCAATAAGCCTTAACCCTAATTGTTATGATTACCTCTTGGGCACATCACCAACATATTCGTCGATTACGTTCTTTCCATATATGCCATCAGAATGTAATTAGGATTCTTGCATGCTTTCTTTGCTCCGCCTTTGTACATAAGTTTGAAACTGATTCCAACCAGTGGCATGCTCCACGCTGGTCCACTGAAGAAATTTGTTGGGAGATCATGTACTTGTACTACCCTATGCCAGGAGGCTTCCGTGTGAAGTCACACTAGGCCAAGAAGGTGATATGCCGTTTCCGGCAGACAAATGCAGAGGGAACAAACCGGATCACAAGGCCAATTCTTCTTGCTCATGCTATCTGCTGTGAGGGTTTTGCCATGCATGAAACTATGGGAATAATCTACACTTCTGTTGGGTCTTAGAGGACCAAAGTATGGGGAGCCCATGCTGCTGGAACCGCACCAAGCAAACTGTGCCTCATAAGCAGATGAAACAGCACTACAGGAATTTGTTAATTGGGTGTCAGTTAAGTTAGAGGCGCCGGCTCCGACGCATTTAATTCATCTAAAGGTGTCGGTTTCAGGGAACCGACACACGTAAGTTAAAAACGTCTGCTGGAATTTAGTAAACCGACACATATAATACATGTGTCGGTTTCGATGGCCGACACATTTACTTCTAAGTGCGTCGGCTCTCTAAAACTGACACCCATAACTCATAAATGTGTTGGTCCCGATGCACTTACATGTTAAACGCGTCCGAGCTATTTCGTCGCTTAAGTGCGTCGGTTGACCGACGCCTTTAGCTTATGGGTGTCTGTTTTTGTAGGCAACTGACGCTCATATAGCCGACGCTCTATTGACGAATTCCTGTAGTGCAGTTGTTAGTGATAATCTTGACGTATGTGCGTCGAGTTGTAAGTCAGTGTACGTGTATCGTGTGTTACATGTGTTGTGTAGGTGCATGTGTGAGTAACAGCTGGTCATGCATGTATGTGCATGCATGTGGGTAACAGCTGCAGGGCGTATATGTAGAATCAGTCGTTGAGAGACCAGGCCAGCAGCAACGAGTAGCAACGCCTTCGCCGGCATGCAGGAGGATTAGGCAAGGCATGCAACGGTTAGCCTGGAGACCAGGTCTCGAGGAGGTTGTTCTGATCGTGGGAGAAGCAAATGGATGCGGACGAGGCCGAGTCTGGCGCTGTACGTGCAGTGCGTGTGGCGTGATATCCGCCAGGAGTTAGCTCCCCATGCGTATGTCAACTACACTATATAAGCATGTGCTCGTGTGAGAATAGAATAGGAGGGGGAAGGGGCAGGCCATGTGTCTGGCGTTCGGCGCTGACGACGGCGAGGCCTGAGTTGTGCTGGTTCACCCACGGCGTATGTCGTCGGAGGCGTGAGTGCGTTCAATTCTTTGTCACAAAAGAGCCGAGTAGTGAGCCATGTGTTGTCGACCAAGGCGTTTGTCGCCGGCGTGAGTTGCGTCTCCAGCGTATGTCGCTATGGGAGGTCTTCATGTGCATTGGTCGTCACTGGTGTTGTATCTATTTTGTGTTCTTGTGATTTTTTTCGTTCCTGGTTCCAACAGCAGTGAATTGCCCATTGTGCGTCCATCGCCAAGTGATAGAATCCCTGTTATTGTTCAGAGAGATCTCATGCACAGCTGAGAAGAGGTGACAAAATTCATCCAAAAGATCCTCCGTATCTAAGGCTTTGAGGTTTCTGATCCAATTATGATTGCATAATTCTTTAGCAACGCTCTCTTCTTGAAGTGTGCATGTTTATATAAATTTGTTGCCAGCAATTTCAGCGCTTGGCCATGTAGCCAGCGTGCTTCCAAAGGAGTATCCTTCCCGTTCCCTATGCTGATCGTGGTAGACGCAAAGAATAGCTGACAATCGGTTCTGTCATGATGCTGCAACAAAGATTCCAAGGTCGTTCTCTTTGATCCCAGATATACCATTCAACAATTTTGGATATGCATGAGAGATTAAACTACATAAATACCATCAAAGCCTTTAAGTGATATGGTGGTGAAAATAATAGGAGTGGGGGGTTGCTCGGTAGAGAACATTGACCACATCAAATGTTAGAATTATATAGGTATTCGAGTGCAACACATATGTCCGACCTGAGGATGGCTCCCGGTAGACCAAGCCCATAGAATTAAACAAGACCACCCACTACTACAAAAGGCTTCATCACAGGCGGTTCTAAACATATTATCACATACGGTTTCATACGCTTTTAAAAACCGCCTGTAACGAAGAGCCTGTGAAAATGCTCGATTAGCATAGGCGGGGGCAAAATCCGCCTGTAAAAATGCATTTTCACAGGCGGTTTTTTATTGCTGACCGCCTGTGAAAATGCATTTTCACAGGCGGTTTTTTATTGCAAACCGCCTGTAAAAATGTATTATCATATACTGTATTTTTTACTGCCAACCACCTATCATAGACAGTTTTTAGAATGTTTCGTATGCATTGTGTTCGTGACTAGTCGTAATCAGAAGACAAGAAATAATAACATTTAGACAAAATTTGCGCTAACACAATTTGATCTACAAAAGACTAAAAGATTTTGACAAAATTATATTGCAGAGATGCAATAAAAAAACACAACAGAAATTACAAAGCAATACATCACAGAAATTACAATCCATCACAACCATCACATGTAGCATCACATGCAGCATCTCAACGCCATGAAGACAGGGATGCTGCCGTTGCAGCCGCTCTTCAATGCCTCCCCACAGAGCTCGGTAGCGCCACCTTCGTGCTAGCTCGACTTTCGGGCTGCAACAAAAATAACGATCGCGACTGGATCTGCGACCCTCGGCATCGAGCAAGACACCTGCGGCGGACGAGGAGCGTGGCTGCCGCGACGGCGAGGAGCGTGTTTGCCACGACGGCAATGAGCATGAGCAGCACGACTGCCACGACGGTCGAGGAGCGCGGCTGTGGCGTCGTTGAGGAGCGCGGCCTCCGTGACGGTAGGATGGCGAGAAGGCGGAAGCGGGCTGCCAACGCTTCAGCGATGAGGCGGAGCTGCGGTAGAGCAAGGTTGGGGAGGAAGGAAAGAGAGGTGAGATTGGGGAGATGAATGGTGAGAGGCAGAGATTGGGGATAAGGATGTGAGGTGTCAGTGTTGCTGCTATTATAGACACATATGTTAGAGATGACCCCCTGTGAGTCATTGGATCGATAAGTAGCGAAAAGCAGAGATATGAAGTCCAAGAGCGATCCGTGAGATGAAGCAGCGGACCAATCAGGAGCCATCATTATCACAGACGGTTTTTTTGTTATGGACCGCCTGTGAAAATCATTATATTTTCACAGGTGGTTGTTTGTTACGGACCGCCTGTGATAATAACTGTTATCACAGGCGGATTTTCTTACGGACCGCCTGTGAAAGTCAATACATTTTCATAGGCGGTTGTTTGTTACGGACCGCCTGTGATATTCTATTATTACAGACAGTTATTAACTCATTTGACATCACGGACGTAACTTTTAATGAACCGTCTGCAAAAAAAATAAGGAGACGTTTGTGAAAATGCATTTTCTAGTAGTGACCGATTGAGAGCCTATCCCTGCATGGAAGGTGGAGTCCGGGTGAATATGCTGATTGGACATTGCGATGATAAGGAAAGAAATAATAACACGAAGACTAGACATGGAAGTTATAGATATAATCCATATTAAATAAATCCACTTTGTAAGGTATTCGGGTAACAATACTTTAGTACCCCTGAACTCTATAAGACGAGGGAGAGGAAACAAGTCAGACATCCCCAATCTCACATCACCATCCAATCCTGCAGTAGCAACACCCATACATCTCTGTAATCTCGATATCAAGAGCAAATCAATCAAGGAGTAGTAGTTGTGCCTCCTATTACTGCTGCAATTGACGATGTGCAGGTACTCTTATGTACTCCCCGTCCACACTGGTATATAAATTCTATTACCATGAGATCCAACGATACTTTGGCATGCCAGAAGGGGATTCACGTGTTATGGATGGTATATGTAGATATGATCTCAACTACTTTCAACTCATCGACTGGTGATTGGGTCATCCATTTTGGCTCACTCAACTTCATCATTCATCAAACCGAACTTACTCACGGTGTTCGCTTCTACTTGAAACATGGATCTCAAAATTAGAGAACTCAAATCCTATGTGAATTCGATTGGCACGTCTTCTACAACTGCATCAACTCGTAGCATGAGAGGGTCGAGAGGTCGGGCAGACGATTCCTCCCGGGTTCGAGCCCGAGAGAGGCGGGTAGTTGGGAGCATTTATGATGGATGATAGGCGCGGTAACTTTAGTAGAGGGGAAGCAATCGCGATGTGATCCGTTGCAGAATAAGTTTGACATCCATTCCATCTCTCATCAGAAGGGCGGTAACTTCACTTTGAACATGATGCCTTGGAGATCACGAAGAAGCCAAGACAGAAGATTCCAACAGACTGAATATATAGAATGAACACTGTAAAACTGTCCCCACTATGAGGACTGTCGGATAGATAGGGCTGCCTTGCATTCTATAAAAGGACCCCCAAGGCCTTCAGCGAGGGGGGCGAATTCACTCTGTATTCGCGGTTACTAAATGCATTTTACTTCCCGCATTTCCTTATGCATTTTCTTATGCACTTTTACTTTTGGTGCTCTTGCACCCTTTTTCTTTGATGCACTTGTGATCGTGTTTTACTTTCTTACTCATGTGTGCAATTACTTTTATGCATTACTTTGGTAGATGTTCTTACATTCTTAGAGTTTATATACTCGGGTCAGGCACGCTTGAAATTTGTTCTCTTGCTTTTTGAGCCAGCGAAGATCAAGGAAGACTCCCGCTAGACGTAGGGCCTTTTTTCACCGAACTAGGATAAATGTCTTATTCTTTGCAGGCTAACCATGCAAAGACGAACATGATTTAATAAATTTGTACTAGTCGATTTACGAAACAACGACGATTGGCACACAAGATAGGGGAATGCTATTGCACATTCTCATAAGCTTGTATGGCTTCATGACACCGTAGAGCATCGCCAGCGGCCCTTGGGGGCTCAACAACGTTGACATCGCCGTCGATGTCCAGAAAATGCCCTTCGGAGAAATGGCGACGATGTGTCGTCGTCCCTCTTCGAGATACTGTAAGATACTTCTGGATGCTATCTCAGCTCCAACTCGGGTATCGAGGTAAGCGATCATTTTTGCAGGAAATGCCACCCCGCGAAGACTAGTGGCGGCGTATGAACACTTTCACAAGTTGTGTCCCAACAACAAAGAACGCAGTGTCGAGAGCTCATAATGGAACCTGCACGCGTTCCTGCCCTAAATAACCACTTCCATCCAAGGCATGCTGCGCTCGATTCTAAGCAAACGCGCCCAAAACTGGGTAGAACCACCTTCCGAGCCAAGTCCCGCCACCGTGTTGATCCACACGCACTCGCGTTCCACCTAGACCGGCATCACCACTAGCAACACCTACTCCCCTCGTTCTGAGCGCGTAGGCCAAAACACCCCGGATGCCCGCGGCAGCGTACGAGCACACTCGTAGATCGGGTCCTCACAGTGGGAGATGTGATGCCGGAAGATTGGAAAGGGGCCTGCATGCGGTCCCATCCCCAACTACCACGTCTAGCCGAGGCGTGGAGCGCTCGATTCTGAGAAGACGCGCCTAAAAACGGGCGAGACCACATTCTGAGCCCAGCTCTATCACCACGCTGGTCCGGACAGGACATGCCTTGACGCACGTCCCGCCTGGTCCAGCGACACCACCGGCACCACTGACCCCTCACGGTTCGACTGGATAAGCCAAAACACAGTGGCAGCAGCCTCCTCCCAGCGCGCCACGCCCATACCGACTGAAACCAGGTTCGGTCTGGCCCATCGGGATCCCCATTCTGTAACGAATCACGCAACTTGCATTCACGCAGACGGACACCACTATAAATACTACACCAATGACTATCACCAACAATCGGAAAAAAGGCGCCTTGGCCCGGACGAGAGCCGCCAACGAGACCAGGTCATCCACCTGCTCGTCTTCACCGACTCTGGCGCGAGGAACGACTCCCGATTTTTGCCTAACCCTTGGCGTCCAGAAGATCGTTCACGAGGGGTTTGCATGACTTCCCTCTGAGCTGCCGGGATGCTGTTAGATAAGCAGCCACTATGGCGACGAGGTCAAAATCCCCCGCCCCGTGCCAAGCGGGATTGTCTTAAGACCACCTTGAGTAATGGCAATCTCTGGGAAGCATACAAGCGTCACGGTCATCTCAAAAAGCATAGAAAATGCCAGTGGGTGTGTTGACATTTCTTACGTCACAGATAAAAATCCGCAAATGCACGAAAACTATCGATTTAGCATTTCTCCTTAAGAGTATTCCAAGAGTGTCATTTATATTTTCTCAAAGGAAGGCTAGGTGGAAGCATAGCAATAATCAAATTGAGGGGATAGGTTGGTCTAGGTAGGGTTCTAGTAAGGATGGGCAATAGATAAGTGAGGTAGTGTGACACACACAAGAGCATTCTATCCTAAGGAGGGTAAATGGGTCAAGAGGGATTAGGCTAAGAGTTAGGTAAATACTCCTACTATGTATCTAGTATACATATACATAGCCTAAGCTAGATACTAATGATCATGTCAATGGTCAATTCTTTTGCTAAGTTGTTCAACACATCGGGCATGGGTTTACCCCTAGCAATACTAGGACGACTCCCACAAAAGGCCTGTGCCATAGCCGAACATGGAGGATTACAAGGATAGATAGGGTTGTCACCACCTACTGCCTATCTCTTCAAACCGTGGGTCTACAAGACATCCAATGCTACTTTACTATCCTAGCACCATGGTAGCATATCAAGTAAATACCTGAAGAGTTGCAGCACAAGCCATCCTAAGGCAATGACAAACCTAAACATTGTTGAACTAATGTTAAAACATAGCATAAGTCATTCATATTAACATTATCATGTCATAACTATTTAGACTATAGTGGGGGTTTGTAGTGTTTTGATGGTATAAGGAGAGTGGTATAGCATAATCATAAATACTACTCCTACCACATACATGGAATCCACAATCAAACAAGAACGCTTACTCCAAGTATATAAATAAAAGAAGACTAACGATAATATCTTTATCAAGAACATAGTCACAAATACAAATAGGAATATGAGAACCATACCTTTCCCAATTGGTAATTGGGAAGAGACTCCTTCTACTCCTTTCCTACTTGGACTATGGACTAGAGGCTCTCCTCTCTACGACCTAAACTCCTCTAAACCTATGGAGAGTAGTGGATACAATAGAATGAATACTCAAGTGGTGTGAGTGTGATGTGAGGATAGGGGGTCCTATTTATAGGTGGAAAAGGGTCGGTTCCCACCATCAAAAGTGCATTAAGCAGTAATCATCATCTTCAGGAAGCTAGGAGGAGCCAACACGTGTCGATTGACCAAGTTTGGCGCCAGGACCTACTCGGTCGACTAAGGGCATCGACCGACCTAGTCAGGGCTTCGTTGGGTTGTGTTTTCTATAGGTCCCTGACAGGTGGGTCTTCCTTATTGATATGGATGATACACCGCTAGATGGCCTCGAATACTTCTGTTTGTGGGCCATTTGATTCATGTAGTGCCACATGTCAACGCTTTCTTGGATGGGTGATATTTTAATGGATTGCTTCCCCCTTTTACCTCAATTCCTGCATAAAATTCCTGTATGCACTATTTCTTCAAGGACAAGAGGAAAAAGGTGATGTGTGCAAGAAATGGTATTTCCTTAACATAATTGAGTTACATTGATAGGTGAAATTAGTATATTACAGTCGTCAACAGGGTGCCGAATGGAACTCTCCGTAGGTACATATAACGCCTCTCTGAGAAGCGTTGCAAGTTCCCATAAGTCTTTGACACAGACATCATCTAGGCCTTCCTCTCAGGGGTGGCCCATGAGACCCCGGCGTCCAAGCTCACCCACGTCAAGCCAAGGTGCATGAAAAATGTTGTTCGGCATCTTATCCCACGCTGCCCGGACGAAGGTGTGGTGGGGAACAGCACCAGCGTGCCAAAACCAAGACCTGATGGACTCAGAATCGGGAGGGGTCCGACCATAAGTCAGAAGAAGAGCGGGGGGGAAGACCCGCCCCTGCCAAGATAATCTGCAGACGCCATGCCCAATCATAGATGTGACCCTCGACCAACGCAGAGGCCAGAGACCGGCCAAACAAGCGGCCACCCACTTTGAGAAGGTGCTCGAGGAACCTTGCACTCACCATGCCAACTTGAGAAGCCACACGCTAAAGGAATGCCTCCTCCTCTGGTGTTACCTCGAGGGTAAGCTCGACACCCCCGACGGAAGGAGGAAAAGGATCGCTGCCCAAGGTCTCGTGTCAATAGATACAATCCCCAACGAAGGCGGCAGCTGATTCATGATACACAAAGACAACTGTGCGCTAGGGATCTAGCCTGAACAGGAGAAGGCGCTCCAGAGGACGAGACCCATCGATCCAGGCATTCCAAGTTATCTTCAATGGCCTGAAACAGCGGTCACTTTCAATAGAGCAGACCATCCCGATTTCATCCCGAACCCTGGGCAATATCCGCTGTTGGTCAATTCGGTTGTAGGTCCCACTTGCCTCACTGGAGTGCTAATGGACAGCGGGATCAGCCTCAACATCCTCTACATTGCCACCCTGGACCCGATGAAGATCCCACACTCATAGCTTCGTCCCCCGCAAGGACCCTTCTAGGGAATCATGCCCGGGGTACGACCGACGTCGTGAGGGCACATTGATCTCCCGATCATATTTAGGAGTTGGACGAACTCAAGCACGGAGGTCCTTATGTCCAAGGTCGCCGACCTCACCGGCGCATACCACGCCATCATGGGACGGCCCTGCTTCGCCAAGTTCATGGCAGTCTCAAACTACATCTACCTCAAGCTGAAGATCCCGAAACCCAAGGGGATCATCACCATGGACTCCACGATCCAGCTGGCCTTGCTGTGCAAGCTATATACCCGAGGTGGAATCTCGACGACGACAGCGCCACCACCGAGTGGAGCACCCGTGGTGGGGGTCATGGTTCGATGCAACCTCAACAATGCCCCGTCTCCTGATGTCTCAGAACCTGACAATCACACTGAAGGATGACGGTACTAGACGCAATCATGGTGCACTACACATTGTAGGCTTCATGACAAGCATCATCTTGAAGTCACGCTATATACCAGAGCGACCTCAACGGAACAAGAAACGCTGCCACATCCCATGCCGAAGCACACTAGATGGCCAACACTCTGACACATCATCAAGAACAACCCAATGCTCCCCTCCTGGTTAGTTATTCTTCTCGGAATCAACCTTTCAAACACAAGACTCGGACCGGTTATTCGCACCACCCTTTCGCGCATATTGCAAGGCGAGCGGTCCTAATCACCTCCCTTGGCTTCGGAGCTTCCGAATTAACATGAGGGATTTGAGGTTTCCTTATTTCAGAAAGGCACGGGTTTGGGTTCATACCTCCCTCCTGCGAGAGCTCAAGGATCGCATGTTTGCATAAGCCAGTTGTACGAAACTAATGTTGGACGGCAAATTGAGACGAACGTAGGAAAAGGGAGAAAGCACTATGAGTGTTGCATAGATCAAGGAACTCCTTCAATTGCCTAGCATCCTCCATCAGTGTCATCGGAACGAAATTCTTGGGCATCACGGTAAACTATGCATTTGTCCTCCTTCATGGCTTCACTAGGCTGTGATGCGTCCCCTCGAGCTTCAGGTACCTCCTGTTGTGCAGCAAGTTCATCTCCTTGTGGTTCCTCCTCATCTTGGGCTTCATCTTCATTCCCCTCATGTGTATTATCCTCCTCTTCTTCGCTTTCATAGATTTTCACCATCTCCGGATCTTCCTCTTCCTCCTCATCATAGGACTCCACCATTTCAGGATCTTCTTCCGTCGGGTTGGAGTGTTCATGCTCAACTTCCTTAGTGGGAGAATTCACTTCTTCCTCCTCTTGGGCCAACGAGCTCTCTTACAGGCTGTCATTTTGGTGCGAGCCATCTACAAGAAAACATGAGAAAAATAGAGGAAAAACACAAATATCAGTTCTGAAATTGCAGCATCCATAAATCAAGATGAGAAGATGTGCATTTGTGCAAAAAGATGCAAAAATGGCAAAAATTGCAGCAGCAGCAAAAACATAATTTTTTTCCACTTTATATTGAAAGTGGAAGGCAAAATAGTGCAAAACAGGCTAATTTTGAATAGGAGAGAAGTCCTAAGTGATTTGTGGTGTCCATTCTAGCTAGACATGCATCCTACGTTCAAACAGAGCTTTGATACCAATTTGTGACACCTGGTTCCGAAAAATGAACCAAGTCCAATATATGTGTGCTCAGGATGTTCAACACATATACACAAGTGATTCACAAATGATAAACAGATAATTACCAGAACACAAATAATTACTTGTATTACAATATTCAAATAATCCTCAAATTACAACTCTAATGATCCTTAATGATAATATTACTGCAGTAGAAATAACCTAATTAAGCAACTAAGCAAACTAAGCAAAAGGGATAGCGCGGCTCTAAGCAACACCACAGGCAAGTCGACGGCAACACACAACCTAGTACTCCGCATTATCCCCAGGATACTCCCAAACATCACCTAAAACTATTGGTGGAGGAATCACAAGGGTGAGTACCTGTGGTACTCAGCAAGTGTACGAAAGTATGACATGTAGCTTAAACAAGGAATGATAATAAACAATGGCTAATTGCTAAAAAGTACATTTAAAATATGTAAAGAGCATACTAAGATGTCCATGTGAATTAATCCCATCATAACCCAAATAAATATAATAATTCATATTCATCATTCATTATCCATCCATATTCCAAATTCTTACCATCATCTTTAACCATAACCATTTATCACCATCCAATCCATATTCATAACCATAACCATTACCAAGACCCAACAATAACCATATCCATGACCAAACCACCCCAAATCCCAAATTTCACTCTAATCATGTAGGTCATCAAGGTGCTCTTAACCGGGAGCATGACTATCATGATAGTTTTTTAACACTCTGCAGAGGTTGTACCACTTTACCCACAAGTTCGTGATTTCATCACCTTTCGGTGACTAAAGAAACCCCCCTTATGCCAATTACACTCCTTAGGTGTATGGCCAAGAGATCACAAAATAGCCTTTACCACGGAACTACCAGCATATTTAGACCCACTAAGGTTTCACCGGTGGTGATGCCTCCAGCTGAGCCCATCCAACCAAGGGTCCTCTCTTGTGCCGTTCGGATCCCAGGGTAGTTCCGCCACTATTGCAAACCCAACTGACTCCCATTCCCCGCTCCTCCAAATGATCTGAATCAATGCTGGCAATACACCTAATTAATTGACTAAGCCGCACCCATACATGGCCTTGTGGTGGCACTGTTGTCCTAGCTTATTCTCGCACGAATCGGTCCTTAGATCCAAGGCAACAAACCACCATATCAACCAACCCAATCCACAAACCATACTTGCTTAGATCTCCCAAGTCCCATGTTACCAATTAACCATGTTCATCAATTCTCATCATATACATGCTAATTAATTCAGAGTAAAGCCATTTGGATGGTATTCCCATCCCAATTAATTAGAGCGAAGCAAAAAGGTAAAATACCATTCTCGGCTCTCTACAATGTATTCCAAGCAACAAGGATGGTCAAACAAGTCTAGTAAACACCTATAAATGGGTTTCCCATCAAATTGACACAAGCATGCAGTTTTGCAAACAAAAAATTTATAAACAAGATCAAAATAATCAAAGACACTTGCCTTGCTCCTGAGCTTGGTTAGGGTCAAAAGCTTCAAAGTTCTGGTCCTGGAGGTCCTCTACAGCACCCTCTAGAGCAACACCTTCTATTCCGCGCAAAGGACATACAAAACAACCATTACAATCAATAGATGCTCATATACTACTCAATATGTCGTGACATGCATGATTATTGCAATTATGTGGTAAAACTTGTTAATAATTTCTATTAATGTTTACTAACTAGTTACAATGGTGTTTAACAAGTTTGAATAGGTTTCAAGTTGATTCGATTCAATTTAAACTTAATTCAGCATAATTCAAATTCGAAGGCCGGACTAGTCTGCTGTCAGAGCTGGACTAGTCTGCCCTGTCCAGGAATTGTGAACTAGGGTTTTCTTGATCTGCGAGAATTGGGATTGAATTCATGTGGAAAATTGATAGTAGAGGGTATACCACATGCTTAGAGCTCCAAGGATCATGAATTGGACTTGATACTTGAATCTTGACGATCTAGCGTTGGTGATGGAGAGTTGAACGTGAATAGGTGATGAATAATGGAAAGTCGATGAAGATCTTGCTTGATTGATCCTCCTTCGCATTCTCCTCCTACTACTTGCTGCTGGATCCTCTCTTTATGGAGGCTTCCATGAACTTGGGTTTGGAGTTTCTCAATTGTGGTAAAGAGATAAAATGTTGAAATGGTGGGTTGTTTATATAGAGGTGGAGAGGTAGGGTTTGATCGATTTCGAGTTTAAGGTGGTGGAGGCCATGTAGGGGTCCCACATGGGCTCCACAGGGGTTGGGCACAACTTTCTTGGTCCCAATTAAGGTAAATACCCAATGACAATTCGTGGAGGAGAAGATTGAATCCAAGTCGGGCACACCGGACAAGTCCGCTGCTGACTGTTCCTATGCACTACTAACAATCCGTCTCTAGCAGTGGTGCCAAAAATGTTTGGTAATAGATTTTAGATTATACATGTAAATCCGCGAGCGCACAGAAACTATCGATGTAGCATTTCCCTTCTAAGAGTATTCCTAAAGGGTGTCATTTATATTCTCCCAAAGGAAGGCTAGATGGAAGTAAAACAATCATCAAGTGGAGAGGCTAGGTTGGTCTAGGCAAAGCTCTAGCAAGGATGGATAAAGGGTAATTGAGGTAGTGTGACACACACAAGAGCATTCTATCCTAAGGGAGTAATATGGGGTAAAGAGGAACCAGGCTAAGAACTAGGTAGAGACTCCTACAATGCTTCTAATATACATATACATAGTCTAGGTTAGTTACCAATGATCATGTAAATTTTAAATTCTCATGCTAAGTGATCAACACATCGGGCACGGGTTTACCTATAGCAATACTAGGACGACTCGCGCCAAGAGCCTGTGGTATAGCCAAACGTGGAGGATTACAAAGGACAGATAGGGCTGTCACCACCTACTGCCTACCTCTTCAATCCATGGGCATACGAGACATTCAACGCCACTCTCTATCCTAGCACCATGCTAGCATATTAAGTAATTACCTTAAGAGGCTAGGCACAAGATATCCTAAGGCAATGAACTAAATCATCTTTGAATCAATATTAATTCATAGCACAAGTGATTCATGTTAACATAATCATATCATAGCTAATTGGACTATAGTGGAGGTTTATAATGTTTATGATGATATAATGATAATGGTTTAGCCTAATTATAAATACTACTCCTACCACATACATGGAATCCATAATCAAACAAGAAACACTTCATTCAAGTATATGAACAATGGAAGACTAAAGATAACATCTTTATTAAGAATAAAGTCACAAATACGAATAGGAATATGGCAGACATACCTTTCCCAATTGGAAATTGGGAAGAGACTCCTTCTACTCCTCTCCTACTTGGACTATGGACTAGAGACTCTCTTCTATATATCCTATACTCCTCTAAACCTATGGAGAGTAGTGGATACAATGGATGAATACTCAAGTGGTATGTGTTGAAGTGAGGGGTCCTATTTATATCTTGCGGAAGGGTCGGTTCCCACCACCAAAAGTGCGCAAATCAGTCACCCATGACCTCTTCAACGCGGAAGGAGCCAACACGTGGTGTTTGACCGTGAAAGGTGCCAGGACCTAGTCGACCGACTAGGGAGGTCGACCGACCTGGTCTTGGCTCCTTTTGCGGTGTGCTTCCTCCAAGACTCTGCCAGGTGGGTCGCATTGACTATTGGTGCTACACCGTTGGATGGCCTCAGATACTTCTATTTGTGGACCATTTGATCCATGTGGTGCCACATGGTGTCGCCTGATTGGCTAGAATGATATTTTATAGGATCCATCCCCTTGTTTCACTCCAATTCTGCATAGAATCCCTGCATGCACTACTTTCTCCAAGGACAAGTGGAAATAGGGTAAATAGAAAGGTGATGTGTGCAAGAAATGATGTTTCCTTCACATAATTGAGTTATATTGACAGGTGAAATTGGTATATAACAGCCATCAACAAACTCCCCCAAGCTTATCTTTTGCTTGTCCCAAGCAAAGTCAAGACTTTAGGTTGATGAGCAGGAATTGCTACTATGTTCTATTTTTCAAAAGTACCATGCGTAGAACATAATACTCTACCTAGTATTGCAAAAGTTGGCATGGTACTTCACCCATCTTAAGTCATTATGGGGCTTATGCCATCTCCGATTCATGGGTGGTTGAAAAATAGAACAACAAATGGAGCACACGTACCCTAGAAGTCAAGTTTCACTCAAATTCCGGAGAGTTCATTTTAGATTTTAAGTATCTCAATTTGATTCTCTCAAGTCTCTCCTTTGTGTGTATTGGAAATATATCCTCACCAAGGCATTTTGCCTAAATTCATCCTACCTCTACATAAGGCTTGTATGTGGAGCTTGGTAGAGAATATAATAGGCATATTTGCAACACATAATATTGCTAAGTCAAAAGAGTAAGACTTTGGAGAAATCAATTCAAAACAATTTGATTCAAGACTTGTGCATGTGTGATGGAATGAAGTGGATGTGGATCTTGAGATGACTCCATTTTGAGTGGACTCTCTTATTTTGCAGGGATGAAACATGGCTACTTTTTTTTCTCATGGTTATGATGTAACTTGTAGCCATGCCTTCTACTCCCTTTTTATGCAATAAACATTGGAGAGAGTACCAAGCATGAATGATATGGAGTTTCTCTTTTTATTGTGGAATGGTGGTATGGTGGAATTTTGCTTACTTCCGGTGTAGAAGTATAGCATGTCCAAGTGAAGTCTTGAATTCAAAAAGTAATGAATGAAACCTCACATAGGACTATACTAGTTTGTCAAAGCTCAATGTGAAGCCAAATAGAATATGCATAAGGTCTATCAATGTAATGTATCATATGGCTTTGGTAGGTATTTCCCATCAAATGAGAGTAACTTAAATCTATTTAGAGTTTCTCCGGAAATCTAAGTTTCACTTTCGAACTAGGAATAGCAGCCCTATCACTATATAATATCTCACAACAACCTAGAATGGATTACGCTTTTTCTACCCACAATTTCCAAATCAAGGCAAAAGAAATTTCAGCCAATGAGAGCAGTATGTTGGAGAGTATTAATTTGTAAACTAGGGACTTTGGTAAATTAAAATAGAGCAACTATTCATCATTTGATCCACATGAATTCCAAACCATTCTTACCGCACATCGTTTTTTTATTAAAAAACAAATCTATTATAGAATTTAGTATTATTATTCTCTCTCTCTTTTTTATATGCAAGGTGAATGATGGTCTAATGGAAAATAAATATGCGAAGGGGTTGATACAATTTGCCTCAAGTGGGGGTCCTCCCCCAAGCTTCTTTTTCACTCACCTCCATGTCGAGGGTTGAACCCTTGATGATGGATGTATGTCACGAGATCAGCTTGTTGTTGTTGTAGCGTGGAGGTTAGGTTGATGAATTGAGCGTCCATGTGTTGTTGCCAGTCTTGGGTACCTTGGACATGCCCTTGGAGGGTGTTGTAGATGTCACCCATTCTCACTTCAAGCTCATCCATAGGTCTAGTGAGATCCGTCATTCCATGGCTATAATCATGATGACTTCTACCCTAAGAGGAACGGCATCTTCTCATTGACGATGGAGGCAAGCTGCTAGAGCTTGAAGTGGATAGGGCGGCTCCCATGTGGCACCTGGCCATCCATGCCAAGATGGGCCTTCGACCTCATACGATGGAGGTTGAGTCCATAAGGGTGCATCACCCGTTGGGTTCTCTTCCTCTTCGTACTTATGGACCGTGGAGGTTGTCAGAGGCATAGCCGCTCTCCTTTTATGGCTTCTAGTTACCCTGCCAGAGACATTACTTCTTCTGACTTCCTCGATGGGAACATGGTCAATGGTTAGCCTCTGACATTTGTCAAATGATAATCTGGGTTAGGTAATCGAATTTTATTGACAAAGCCGGGATAATAAAATATCAAAGATCCATCTTGATCATGCTTAAGGGTATGTCCTTGCACTAAATAATCTTCATCAATTAATTCTCTTTCATTTGCAATATACTCAAATGAGGAATATTCTAGTGCTCCTACGCCAGTAGCAATACGGGTAACCAATGAAGTACATTCAACTATCCCTACCCTTGGAGTATAATCTAACCATTGTGTCATCATGGCAATAACTGGAGCAACTTTTATCTTTTTAATCATGGCAAATAAAATGTTCGGCTCATCATCACGTATTATCCTTACATCTCGTCTAGTGAACATAGTCATAGCCACCCATCTATACATGAAGCGTAAAGTAGGGTTGTGCAAGTGGCTATTCCTAGATGCACTACATCTGACCTCACCAGTTAAATCTTGCCAAAAACTTTGTTTGTTTAACTTAGGCAAAGTGTCTAAATCTAGCAAACATCATCTATGGAAGCCTAGGATTTCACTTAATTCTTTCCATAGGATATTGTATTCTTTTTGAAATAATCGAAAAGTAATACCATCAAATCCTATTTTGAGTGTGTAAAGGAATTGTATGGAGAGAAGGCGTGAACCTTTCTCCTCTATGTGAGCAAAGTTTTCCCGTCCTAGTGCACACCATATGGAAATGAATTCGGAATCCATACCTATTTTGGAGATCAAATCCGGATCATAAGCTTTTGTATGAGAAAACTCACGATCTTGGAGGAGCTTGCGTGCTTGATCTGCAACTTCACTTTGGATGTCGAGGTCGTTGTCGTGAAGAAGTTGATATGGGTTACTCCTCTCACCCATGGATGTGTCTTCTCCTACACTCCTCCGTGAACTTGGTGTAGTAATGGAAGAGGGGCGTGCTCTTGAGTCTCCACCATGGCTTGAGCTCGCAGCCTCCTTCCGCTTTCCAAACAACCTCTTGATTCCTTTCATGGGCACAACAAACAATATCACAACAAGGCAAATACTCAAAAGAGGTGATGTTAGCAAAACCAAAACCCCCGATGAATTTTCCCTTGAAGAACTTGAGAGCAAATTTCAAATGCAAGCAAAAGGAAACCTTTTTGAGTTTGGAGTTGATCAAGAGCACTTCGATGAAGAGCAAGAAAAACAATGTGAGCAAGAGTGGCTTTGGGGATGTACAAAATGAGATAAAGTGTGAGGAGAAGAGCTCCTCACGACAACCATTTACAGTGTGCAATCCCCAACGGTCACTAGGGAACCAAATGTAGCCGTTGTAGGAGAGAGAGCCAAAAAGGTTGTTTCCCCTAGTCGGCTGAAGAGGGGGGTCGGACGCCTGACAGGTGGGCCCCCGGTTCCCCCTTATGGCAAGTGGCTCCCCAACGGCTATGAAATTAGCACGTTGGTGAAATACCACTTGCAGCTCAGAAAAATTGTTTTCCAAATAAAAATTCCTTTTTCAAAACCCAACAATTTTCTTTTTGTGAAAAATAAAGAAATAAAAATGATAGTTGAGAATATAAGATTCTAAAATTACTAGGAAAATAATATGCAATGGGGAAAATCAAAATAAATGTGGAAAACCAAAATAAAGAGAAAAGGAAAACAAAGAAAAGGACACCTACAATTTAACCTATTGGCTTGGTCTCACCACCGTCTGATGAGATGGACATTCCTCCTTCTTCATTTCTTGACATCCAGGCCCGGACGGATTGGCTCGGATGGCTTGTCTTGCTTCTTCCACCATACCTTCTTCGCTGCATATCTCAAGGAACTATTGCAGATGAGCACTTGCATCCTCGTTAGCCTTCTCTCAAAATGGGTTGGCTTGCACCATAGTGATTAGGCCAGTATTAATTTCAAAGTTCATGTCTCCCATGTTAACAGTGGGCCCAACAAGAACATTGTTAACAGAGGGAGCTGAAAACTCACGAAGGGTCTTCTGGGCCATTGGTATTTCAGTTGTTGGTGCAGTTGTGCAGGCTTTCTTTACCACTCGAAGCTTCTGAGGAGTAACGATAAGAGGTTGATCTCTTAGAAGGGATTCAGGATCTTCAACATAGTTTTTCGGCAAACGGAAACCATACATACACTACCCTATTTTCACATAAAATGCGAAAACAAAGAAGGGTCATCCTACTAAAACCTTCCAGGGTCCTATCCTATTCACTCAATCATGTAATACTTCGGCTTCCTTCCCCGGCAACGGCACAAAAATGCTTGTTAACAGGTCCTACGCACTACTAACAACTCATCTCTAGCAGTGATGCCCGAAATGTTTGTTAATAGATTTTAGATTATACATGTAAATCTGCAAGCGCACGGAAACTATCGATGTAGCATTTCCCGTTTAGGAGTATTCTCAAAGGGTGTCATTTATATTTTCCCAAAGAAAGGCTATATGGAAGTAAAACAATCACCAAGCGGAGAGGCTAGGTTGGTCTAGGCAGAGCTCTAGCAAGGATGGATAAAGCGTAATTGAGGTAGTGTGACACACACAAGAGCATTCTATCCTATGGGGACAATATGGGGTAAAGAGAGACCAGGCTAAGAACTAGATAGAGACTCCTACAATGCTTCCAATGTACATATATATAGTATAGGTTAGTTACTCATTCATGTCAATTATGAATTCTCATGCTAAGTGTATCAACATATCGGGCACGGGTTTACCCCTAGCAATACTAGGACGACTACCGCCAAGAGCCTGTGGCATAGCCGAATGTCGTGGATTACAAAGGACAAATAGGTTTGTCACCACCTACTGCCTACCTCTTCAATCCGTGGGCATACGAGACATTCAACACTACTCTCTATCCTAGCACTATGCTAGCATATTAAGTAATTACCTTAAGAGCCTAAGCACAAGCCATCCTAAGGCAATGAACTAAATCATCATTAAACCAATGTTAATTCATAGCACAAGTGATTCATGTTACCATAATCATATGACAGCTAATTAGACTATAGTGGAGATTTATAGTGTTTATGATGATATGATGATAATGGTATAGCATAATCATAAATACTACTCCTACCACATACATGGAATTCACAATCAAACAAGAAACGCTTCATCCAAGTATATGAACAATGGAAGACTAAAGATAACATCTTTATTAAGAATAATGTCACAAATACAAATAGGAATATAGGAGACATAACTTTCCCAAATGGAAATTGAGGAAGATACTCCTTCTACTCCTCTCCTACATGGACTATGGACTAGAGAATCTCCTCTCTACAGCCTATAATCCTCTAAACCTAGGGAGAGTAGTGGATACAATGGATGAATACTCAAGCGGTGTGTGTTGAAGTGAGGGGTCCTATTTATAGCTTGGAGAAAGGTCGGTTCTCGCCACCAAAAGCGCGGGAATCAGTTACTAATGACCTCTTTATGCCGAGAGGAGCCAAAACGTGGCATTTGACCACTAAAGGCACCAGGACTTAGTGGGCCGACTAGGGGAGTTAGCCGACCTGGTCCTGGCTCCTTTTGCGGTGTGATTCCTCCAGGTCTCTGCCAGGTGGGTCCCATTGACCGATATTGGCGCTACACCGTGAGATGGCCTCGTATACTTCTATTTGTGGGCCATTTGATCCATGTGGTGCCACGTGGCATCACCTGGTTGGCTAGAATGATATTTTATAGGATCCATCCCCTTGTTTCACTTCAATTATGCATAGAATCCCTACATGCACTACTTTTCCAAGGACAAGTGGAAATAGGTTAAATAGAAAGGTGATGTGTGCAATAAATAATGTTTCCTTCACATAATTGAGTTATATTGATGGGTGAAATTGGTATATAACAGCCATCAACATCCGGAAGGGTCCGGACTAGTCCGATATTGAACAGAGAGATCAACAGAAAAGTCCGGTGGGGTGGTACAGACAAGTCCGTTTTGGAACAGAGATATTTTTAGACAAGTCCGTTGTGGCTCCGAACAAGTCCGATCTGGAACAAAAACAAAATCGAACAAGGGTAATAGGCTAGATAAGTTCGGGATGGCAAATAAAAGGTTTTCTAGAATAAAATTCAACAAGGAACGGACTATTCCACTTGGACCATGAACAAGTACGGACAACCTCAGAGGCCATATCGAACTAGTCAGTGCATTGTGCCAGACAAGTCTGATCTTTGAAAGAAACTGAATTTTCTGAAGAAGAATAGGGTAACCAGACTAGTCCAGGGTTGTGGCCGGACAAGTCCGCACCTTGACAGTTTGAAATTGATTTTTTGTCCTAAATTTATTTTAATCTTGTTCCTTTTACGTTTCTTATGGTTAAACATGTATAAGAGTGTATGAAATGCATGATGGATGAAAATGAGGGTGTTACAAACCTACCTCCCTTAAAATGAATCTCTCCCTCGAGATTTGACCTATAAGGAAAGAGATAGGGAAATTCTTTCTTGAGTTCATATTCTAGCTCCCAAGTCTCTTCCGATTCTGTATGATGATTCCATTGTACTTTGCATCATCGAATCACCTTGTTTCTTGTGACCCTCTCCTTGGTTTCCAAAATTTTGACAAGTTGCTCCGCATAAGTCAACTCTGCCTCTAATTAAAAATCCTCCATCGGCACTTGTTTTTTCGGTACCCTTAAGCACTTTTTGAGCTGAGAAACATGAAACACATCATGAACTTTGGAAATATCTGCTGGCATCTCTAACTTATATGCTACTTCTCCACGTTTGGCCAAAATCCTGAATGGTCCAATATAGCGAGGTGCCAACTTGCCTCTGACATTAAACCTCTCATGACCTCGCATAGGTGACACTTTGAGATATACAAACTCTCCCACTTCAAAGGCTAAGTTTCTCCGCCTATTATCTGTAGGATCGAAGAGCACGTGAAAAGCTATCAGAGGGGGGGGGGGGTGAATGGTAGATTAAAAAATCTTACGCGGGTGAAACAATTAAATCCCAACCCCTTTGGCACAAAAACAATCTGTTAAAAAAATCGTGCGCGAGACTAATCTAAAAGTGTTTCACTATGACAAAAGTGATAGATATCAGATAGAATCAAGTCATGAAGACAACACAACAAGAATCACTCAAATCCGTCGAGAGAAACTCAAGTTATGATTGAAAGATCGAACAAAGGTCAATCTGTTCTACCGAGTCAAAAACAGATCTGTAATACTGAAAAGAAACTCGTGTAGATCAAAAACCAGAAATCCAATGACTGTGAAATTTTTATAGATGATATATAATCAAGTTGCGAAGACAACCAAAAAAGAATCACATCAATTGGATCTGTAAAACTCGAGTTATGATAAAACCACCGACGAAAGGTAGTGCTGTCTAGAAACTCGACGAGTAAAACTTGTCTGGAACAAGTCGGACGAACAAGGCACAGAAGATCCATTAAACTACGAATTTTATTCAATAGAACACCAGAGGAACAGCCCTAAAGTCGTTCACCATGAGCTCTGGCCTCCCTTGCTTATATAACCAGCCCATAGGCAAACCCAATCTCAACTAGGACTCCAATCCTACTCCGATCACAAATCGAAACTTTCCTTAACTGCTTAGGACTCTTCTATACGAAGATAGAAGCAATCTTAAGACTTCCAAACACCTTAGTAACGTATCCCACATTCCTAATACAACTCAAATTCTTGACCCACACAAAATCCTATCATAACCAACTCAAATCTTTCCATATTTGAGTCAAACACGACTCATCCGCAGCTTGAGTCCATAACCTAGTCGGTTGGACCTTTCCGACCAATTCTTTATGTACACATATCTTCATCACGCCTCGGAACCATATAGCCACATCCATGCACTCCTTGCATACATACAAACACCTTCAAAGGACATCCACGATACCTTCATATACATTGTTCTTGATTCAAACATGTTGCGCGACCTCCCGATCAACTCAATCACAATTCCTCCCGAACTTGATTATTGAACCTCATCTTCCCCCTAAGAATATTTCAATGGATCCCGTCACCATACATGTCTTGAACTCAAGCAACACCTGCACATGAATAAACAACCAATCCATACGAGCCCAAGTCCGCGACTTGACTCAAGTCAGTTCCGAACACAACACCTTACGTGAGCACCTCACATAAGCATGTTGCAAAGCATATCAAAACGATATCAGCCATATCAACCAAAACGCACCAAAAACATAGCAAATGAATACTAAGCAATCTTTCTAAGAATATAAAGCAATTTCTACACACTGTAAGATAAAAGCAGGAACATTGTAATCAAGCTCCGAACCTTGCCAAAGCTAACGGGAGCTTGTGCTGGAGCTTACCAAAGCTAGTACAACCTAGCACTGGAGCTAACCAAAGCTAGTCGGACCTAGCGCTAGAGCTTACCAAAGCTAGTCGGACCTAGCGCTGGAGCTAACCAAAACTAGTCGGACCTAGTCATCCCAAAAGTCGGAGCTAGAGAAACATGTTGGAGCTTAACAAAGACATGCCGGAGCTATCAAAGACTTGCCGGAGCTACAGACAAAGCTCACTGGAGCTACCCAAAAACATGTCGGATCTAGAAAAATAAAGTCGGACCTTGCAGAAGCTCGGAGCTAGAGTCGGACCTTGCTAAAAAGATGTTATGGCAACATTCAAAACTTTTATTATCAAAGACAATGTATTCAACACACATAGGTCTCACAATCTCCCCCTTGATGAATGCATTGGCAACACCACTTAAGATCCGAACATTTGCTTATTCACATTAAAAGTTTTGAAAACAATTTCTCCCCCTTTGTAAAACAGAAATAAAATGAGAAAAAGAATTCCCCCCCCCTGAGAAGAATCGTGCCAAAAACAATTGTGAATATGTGCAATGTGTAATCAATGTCTCCCCCTTGCATATTTAAATTTAAAATTCACATATTATCTCTCCCCCTTTGACAATGTATTCACCATGGTTTATAAGACAAATTTAATTGTTATGAGCATATTATAACATATACATATAAAACAAAGCTGATCCAAGTCATACTATCAAGTAACTTACACTATCACACCAATGAAATACATAAAGTAGTGTAAGCCATGCTAGAGATCAAATGAAATTTTCAATTTAGCAAGTCATGATCTCACAAACTTAACTATTTCAAAACCTGAAAGCATCACACTTGTTGCTGCATTTTATTATTTTTTCAAAGCACAAATTTAGATCATATGATATTTGCAAGAGATTATATACGCATCTGCCTTATTCTAACCAACCAAGTCAAACCTATGTCATTTGACAATTAGAAGCTTAAGGACATGGTTTTAGTCATACACAACTTCTTCCAAGTTCATATCTAAGTGCTATGATAAGCCATATCAAAAGAAGAAGTGCGATGCATGCATATTCTCTTGATCTTTTCTCAATTTAAATTTGTTCATAAAAACTCAACACGTGAGTTGATTGCTTGATTAATTGGTTATGATTAAAAGCACTTGTGAGCATGCAACAAGTTCAAAAGAGCAAGAAAGTTCAACCATGACCAGATTTAGTGTAAGTAGTTATTCCAATTACTAGACATGGCAAAAACTACAAAATGTATAACACGAGTAATGTAGTAAGAACTTTTAGCATGTAAAAGGAATCACAAAGTCATATATGTATGAAATACTATGCTCATATTATTTTAATTTCAGATTCACACATAGACTTCCCAAGTTTGAAAACTCCCCCACAATGTAAGCCATGAGGATGCATAACCCCTATTTCACTACGAATGAAATAAAACGAGTGAAATCCAAAGGTTTTGTAAAAATGTCAGCCAATTATTGTTCGGTATCTACATGGCGAAGCACAATGTTTCCTTTTTCAACATTATGACGGAGAAAGTGATACCTAATATCAATGTGCTTAGTTCTAGAATGTTGCACAGGGTTTTAGCAATGCAAATGGCACTAGTGTTATCATAAAACAGTGGAACACTATCTAGATCAGCCCTATAGTCCTTAAGTGTTTGAACAATCCAAAGAATTTGTGAGCAAGCACTAGCAGCAGCTACATATTTAGATTCAACCGTGGATTGTGCAACTGAGCTTTGTTTTCTAGGGGACCAAACAAGAGAATTACCAATAAAATGACAAGCACCGGAAGTACTTTTCCTATCAATCCTACAACCCCCAAAATCAGCATCAGAAAAAGCTTTCAAAGTAACGGTTGAGGAAGAAGGAAGAAAATTACCAAATTCTTGAGTTCCATGTAAGTACCTGAGAATCCTTTTGACGGCTTGACGATGTGAAGCACGTGGGGAGGCTTGAAACCATGCACAAAGACATACGCTGAATTGTATGTCCGGTCTTGATGCCGTGAGGTACAAAAGTGATCCGATCATGCTTCTATATTCTTTTTGATCTACGGGTTCACCATCTTCATCAAGTTCAAGTGTTGTTGCTATTCCCATTGGTGTCCGAAGAGGCTTGCTTTTGTCCATGTTGAAGCGCATTAGGAGGTCTTTTGTATACTTCGTTTGATGAACCGAGGTACCCTCCTTGGTTTGCTTGATTTGCAGCCCCAAAAAGTACGTGAGTTCTCCCATCATACTCATCTCAAATTCTGAACTCATCATAGCTGAAAACATGGACACAAGATCATGAGAAGCACAACCAAAGATAATATAATCCACATACACTTGAACGAATAATGAGTCATTGCCATGCTTAAGCACAAAAAGAGTTTTATCAACCTTGCCCATGGTAAACCCCTTTTCAAGGAAGAATGTTTTTAACCTATCATACCGTGCTCTAGGGGCTTGTTTGAGACCATACAAGGCTTTGGACAGTTTGTAAACATGATTAGGAAAATCTGAATTTTCAAAACCCGATGGTTGTTTGACATAAACCTCCTCATCTATGTAGCCATTAAGAAAAGCACTTTTAACATCCATTTGATATAGCTTAAAACCTTTAGATGTAGCAAAAGCTAACAAAATTCTTATGGCTTCTAATCTAGCAACAGGAGCAAAAGTTTCATCAAAATGTAGACCTTCAACTTGAGTGAAACCTTGAGCAACCAACCTAGCCTTATTCCTAACCACAACCCCATCCTCACTTTGTTTATTTTTAGACACCCATTTAGTTCCAATTAAAGTGTGACCTTGAGGTGGAGGTACAAGTTTCCAAACATTATTTCTTTCAAAATTTTCTAACTCTTCTTGCATGGCAATAATCCAAGATTCATTAGTGAGTGCATGTGATATATCTTTGGGTTCAAAAGAAGCAACAAAAGCATAATGAGCATGAGAGTTTGGATCGCAAAACCTGGACCGTGTAACTCGATTGTGCAAGCTTCCAATAATCTGTTGTGGAGGATGAATTTTGAGAACCCGGAGGGGAGTGGACACTTCACAAGCTTCTTCTTCTTCATGTTCATCACAAATCGATGAGCTTGTGACTTGAGGAGGATCTGGACCAGCAATGGTGGTCGTTGGTGCTGGCTGTGAATCAAAATCAAGAGCTCGAACAATGTCATTAGCTGCTGAATTTTCGGGCAGCAGGTTTACCTCTTCCTCGTCTTCAACGAAAACGCTCTCCCCTACAGATATGGATCTGGACCTGCAATGTTTGAGCTAATACCTGGGCTAGCTTCATCAAAAGACACTTCACAAGTCTCCACAATTTTGTTAGCGTCAAGTAAAAGCACACGGTAGCCTCTAGAATGAGATGGATAACCAAGAAACATGCCATCAATGGATCTAGGTTCAAATTTATCAAGACTACCATATTTCTTAACAAAGCATTTGCAACCAAAGACCCGAAAGTGCGTAACACTAGGCCTATGTCCAAACCGGAGCTCATATGGGGTTTTACCTAGCTTAGTGCACAAGAAAACACGATTTGAGACATAACAAGCGATTGCAATCGCATCAGCCCAAAATTTCTCAAGAGTTTGATATTCATCAAGCATAGTCCTAGCCATCTCAACTAAGGTTCTGTTCTTTCTTTCTACAACACCGTTTTGTTGAGGTACATATGGTGAAGAAAATTGATGATCTATTCCATTTTCAGCACAAAAGTGATCAAATGATTGATTCTCAAATTCAGTTCTGTTATCACATCTAATTGCTTTTAAAGATCCTGGGTGATCAATTGATAATCTAAGAAATACAGTTCTAAAGTGACCAAAACCTTCATTCTTAGACGCCATAATGTAAACCCAAGAGTATCTAGAATAATCATCAACAATAACAAGAACATACCATTTACCTCCGAAGGATTGAACACGTGAAGGTCCTACGGTGTCAAGGTGCAAAAGTTGACCCGGTTCAGTTGTCATGATCATCGTGAGAGGAGTATGTGAACCTGCAACCATCTTATCATGTCTACAAGAAGAGAACACAATTTTTTGTCCCCTTTAAGCATAGGCAGCCCACGTATGCGATCAAGAGCACTAACACGCTTTAGATGATCAAAGCCTACGTGACCAAGTCTATGATGCCAAAAATATAAGTCCTTTGAATCATTAGCAACTAGACACCTATACTTAGAGGAAGACATATCAAAATCAGCTTTAAAAACTCTTCCAAACCTAGACATGTTAAAAATAAGCTCACCATTTGAACCTATAACTCACAGCAGTTTTTATTGAAAATAATTTCCGAATTTTCATCTAGCAATTGTGAAACAGAAAGCAAGTTATATTTCAAATTTTTGACAAGTTCCACATCCTTCAAAGTGTAGTGATCATTTACTCTAACCGAACCCTTAGCAATAATAAGAGTTGAAGAATTATCGGCAAAAGTAACATTCTCTACACGTGACACAAAAGAGAGGGAGGAGAACCATTCTTTGTTACCGGTCATGTGGAGTGAGCAACCTGAATCAACAATCCAAATGTTCTCCTTCCTCAATCATGTCACCTACATAGAAGCACAATACGTCGATGACTCAATACTGGGGTTAGTCAAAAGGCATTTAGGTATGCAATACTGAGTCACATGACGTGCAGCAGGAAAAACACGCGAAAGCTGATATAAAACAGCAGGTTTATGAGTCAAAGTTTGAGGTTTTTTATTCTTAACTACTGACCCATAAGGTGTTACTTGTGTAGCATAAAAATTAGTAGCTCCGGAGGTGAAAACAGAAGGTCCGAAGGTAAACTTTGAATTTTTTCGACTCATAGCAGCAGGTTGCATGTTCCTGGCATTCGGTTTAATATGTGCACCAAATTTTGCATGAAAGTTATGAGATCTAGCAATCATTCTTTCTCTTTTCTGTTGTTTAGCTAGTCTATAACAAATATCTATGACATTACCATCTCTACCACAATAGGTACAATGAAATTTAACCTTGTGTTCATGTCTAGATGAGCAAGCAATATTTTTATTTGAAACCGAATGAGACAACACTCCTGCAGATTTGAAAACCACTTCTTTTTGTTTAGGAACTGTTTGAAATAAACCACTTCCTAATGACTTTACAATTTTAGGTGGATGTGCCATAGCATGAGCATGACAATCAAAACCTAAACATGTTTTATCATTGCAAGACTTGGAAGAATTCAGCAGCAAGTTCAGATTCTTATTCCCATTACAAAACCGATCTAATGTCCTATGCATGTTATCAAGTTTATTGGACAGATCAAGACAATTTTCACAGGAAGTTTTTCCTTTTAATTTGCAATTGGAACAATATTTAACTTCATGAGAACGTAAAGCATTATTCAATATTGAAATTTCATTCATAGTATATTTTAGTTTCTTTTCAAGATCATCACAACTAGAACAATTCAAATCAATTGTAGAACAAGAAGCATCTTTTAAGTTTCCAATGTCAAGTGCAGCAAGCTTTTTGTTCTTTTCAATTTCAAGTTCAAGTCTATCTAGAGTAGAGGAATGTGCAGTTCTTAATGTGGACAATTGTTCATAGATTAAATCACACGAGGGACAAGAATCATCACTAGGAATAAGGTTTTCAAATGGTTGATTTCAGATTCTAGTGATTCAATTTTAGGAGCATTATCCCTAAGCTTTTTGTCCTTTTTATTAACAATAATAGTTGCATGAGAAATTGCATCACACATTTCATTACAGGTAGAACATACCTCATCGTCGTCACTGTTGTGTTCTGCATCCTCCTGACTTGATCTTGATCTTGTTTTGCCCGCCATGAAGCATAAGTTGGCCCAATCATCTTCATCTTCATCACTTCCAATGTCCACATCGCTTGAGCCAAGTTCCTGGAGTGCGGAGATAAAACTGTTCACCAGTTGGCGGCCTGTAAAGCCCTTCTTCTTCTTCTTATCATTTGTTTAGGAGTGTTTTGTCCTTGATTGTTTTTCTTCTCAGTAAGTAGAACCTGAAAGGTTAGGGCATTCTGTACGAAAGTGTCCTGTCTTACCACATTCGAAGCAACGTTGAGGTCCGGAGCTTCCTCTCCTTCTAGTTCTCACATTTTGCAATGCTTTTGAGAACCTAGTGGAGAGATGTGCTAGCTCCTCCTCTAGAAATTCCTCAATCCGCTCTAGGGTTAGTGAGGACAACAAAGCAAGAGTATTGCAAGATGATGATTGGTCGGAGCTAGGCATATCACATTGTGAGACAAATGCAATAGACTTATTTGGGTTCTTACGTGATAAGATGTCAATTTCATGAGTTTTGAGTTTAGAGTAAAGCACATGTAATGTAAGTGTACTCATGACAGTAGATTCACAAATAGATGTAACTCTCATCTCCCAGATTGACATGTCTAATGCACTAAGAAGTTGCCTAGCATTTTCAGCATCAGAAAAATTAACGTTGACACTACGCAAGTTGTTGAGAATTTTATTAAAGCGAGCAAAGAGATCATCAATTGACTCACCGGGTTGCATCTCGAAGCACATGTATTCTTTCTTGAACATGTCTTGCCTTACCTACTTGATCGTGTTGGATCATTCTTGGTAGTCACAAAGTGCTTTCCACACATCGTATGCAGATCGGAGGTGTGCAACACGGTTGAAGTCGCTTTGAGTTAATCCTTGTATGATCAAGTTTCAAGCCTTGTTGTTGTTGTCGACATCTCTCAGATTTGTAGCTGTAAGTTGATAATTTGATGGCACTTCATAAGGCTTTTACACCTTCTCCCATATCGCAAAGCCTTGCGCCTGGATGAAAGCCTCCATGCGTGCCTTCTAAACCTGAAAATCAATACCAGCAAACACACAAGGTTTGGCGGAGTATTTCGCCATGATGATTAGTCAAAAACACGTGCAAATCACAATGACTGGAGCACCATGGCTCTGATACCAATTGTAGGATCGAAGAGCACATGAAAATCTACCAGAGGGGGGGTGAATTGTAGATTAAAAAATCTTACGCAGCGGAAACAATTAAATCCCAAACCCTTTGGCAGAAAAATGATCTGTTAAAGAAATAATATATGATACTAATCTAAACGTATTTCACCATGACAAAAGTAATAGATATCAGAGATAATCAAGTCACGAAGAAAACAAAACAATAATCACTCAAATCCGTCGAGAGAAACTCAAGTTATGAGGAAAAGATCGAACAAAGGTCAATCTGTTCTACCAAGTAAAAAACAGATCTGTAATACTGCAAAGAAACTCGTGTAGATCAAAAACCACAAATCCAATGAATGTGAAAGTTGTGAAGAAAAACCAAAAATAATCACGTCAATTGGATCTGTAAAACTCGAGTTATGATAAAACCACCGACGAAAGGTAGTGCTGTCTAGAAACTCGACCAGTAAAACTTGTCTGGAACAAGTCAGACGAACAAGGCACAAAGGTTCCTTGAAACTATGAATTTTATTCAATAGAACACCAGAGGAAAAACCCTAAAGTCGTGCACCACGAGCTCTGGCCTCCCTTGCTTATATAACCAGCCCTTAGGCCAACCCAATCTCAACTAGGACTCCAATCCTACTCCGATCACGAATCGAAACTTTGTATAACTGCTTAGTACTGTTCTATACGAAGATAGAAGCAATATTAAGACTTCCAAGCACCATAGGAACGTATCCCACATTCCTAAAACAACTCAAATTCGTGACCCACATGAAATCCTGTCATAACCAACTCAAATCTTTCCATATTTTAGTCAAACACGACTCAGCCGCAGCTTGAGTCCATAACCTAGTCGGTTGGACCTTTCTGACCAATTCTTTACGTCCACATCTCTTCATCATGCCTCGGAACCATGTAGCCACGTCCATGCACTCCTTGCATACATGCAAACATCTTCCAACAACATTCACGATACCTTCATATGCATTGTTCTTGATTCAAACATGCTGCACGACCTCCCGATCAACTCAACCACAATTCCTCCCGAACTTGATTGTTGAACCTCATCTTCCCCCTAAGACTAATTTAGTGGATCCCGTCACCAGCCATGTCTTGAACTCAAGCAACACCTGCACATGAATAAACAACCAATCCATACGAGCCCAAGTCCGCGACTCGACTCAAGTCAATTCCGAACACAACACCTTACGTGAGCACCTCACATAAGCATGTTGCAAAGCATATCAAAAATAAATCAGCCATATCAACCAAAACGCACCAAAAACTTGGCAAATGAATACTAAGTAGTCTTTCTAAGAATATAAAGCAAGTTCGAAACATTGCAAGATAAAAGTAGGAACATTGCGATCAGGCTCTGAACCTTGCCCAAGCTAACCAGAGCTTGTGCTGGAGCTTACTAAAGCTAGTACAACCTAGCGCCGGAGCTTACCAAAGCTAGTCGGACCTAGCGCCGGAGCTTACCAAAGCTAGTCGGACCTAGCGCCGGAGCTTACCCAAGCTAGTCGGACCTAGCACCGGAGCTAACCAAAACTAGTCAGAACTAGTCATCCCAAAAGTCAGAGCTAGAGAAACATGTCGGAGCTTAACAAAGACATGCCAGAGCTATCAAAGACATGCCGGAGCTAATGTCAAAGCTCATCGGAAAAACATGTTGGATCTAGACAAACAAAGTCGGACCATGCAGATGTTCGAAGCTAGAGTCGGACCTTGCTAAAAAGATGTTATGACAACATTCAAAACTTTTATTGTCAAATCCACTGTATTCAACACACATAGGTCTCACATTATACATATAGCCCTTTTGTCTTGTTTGAGCGGCCCCCCCAATTCTCGCGGATTATCTGAACTTGCCTTTCAGCTTCTTGCAACACATCCGGTTCAAACACTTGGTCCTCTCCTGTCTCATTCAAAAACAAAGGTGTCCTACACTTCCTTCCATACAATGCTTAATATGGCGACATCTTCAAGCTCGCTTGGTAACTGTTATAGTAGGAAAACTCAGCGTAAGGCAAGCTTTTGTCCCAGCTGTATCCATGTTTCAAGGTACAAGCTCTCAACATATCCTCCAATATTTTATTTGTCCTCTCGATTTGTCCATCGGTTTGTGGATGATATGCTGAACTGAAATTTAACGTTGTACCCAAAGCTTTATGCAGTTTCTCCCAGAACCTAGAGGTAAATTGAGAACCTCAGTCCGATACTATTTTCTTCGGAACTCCAGGTCGGCACACAATATGCTCCATATACAATTCTGCTAGCTTCGCGGTGGTGTATGTGGTCTTTACAGGTATGAAATGAGCTGATTTGGTCAACCGATCCACAATAACCCATATTGAGTCAAAGCCGAAGTGGGTTCGAGGTAATCCAACTATGAAGTCCGTACCAATTTCTTCCCACATCCATTTTGGTATCTTCAATGGCTGCAATAATCCAGTTGGCATTTGATATTCAGCTTTGACTCGTTGGCATACATCACATAGTGAAACGTACTCTGCTATGCCCTTCTTCAAGCTGGCCCACAAATAATATGTCTTCAAGTCCTTGTACATCTTTGTACAGTCGGGATGGATTGAGTAAGGTGAGTCATGTGCCTCCTTTAATATCGTTTCCCGAATATGCTTAACAATGGGCACAACAATCCTCTTTCCAAGTCATAAAGTACCATGGTCATCCTCATCAAATCTGAATTCTCTTCCTTCTTGAGTCCTTTCCTTGATTTCTTGAATTTCCTCATCCTTTGATTGGCCTTCTCGAATTTCTTGTTCTACGGTCGGATATAACTCCATTATACCCATCTCATTCACAAACCCAAGATTCAACCATTCAAACTCCTTGCATAGCTCAGATGGCGATTACCGAACCGTGAGTTAGTGACGTACTCCTTTCTGTCTCAAAGCATTGTCCACTACATTAGCCTTTCCTGGGTGGTAGTTGATTCCCACGTCATAATCCTTGATGAGCTCCAACCATCTTCGTTGCCTCAAATTCAGGTTCGTTTGCGTGAATATGTACTTAAGGCTCTTGTGGTCTGTGTAAATCTCGCACCTACGACTAAGAATGTAATGTCTCCATATCTTCAAAGCATGCACTATGGCTGCAAGTTCGAGATCATGCATAGGATAATTCTGCTCATGTTTCTTCAATTGTCTTGATGGATAGGCTACTACTTGACCTCCTTGCGTGAGCACACATCCAAGTCCCTATCTTGATGCGTCGCAATAGATATCAAAACTTTTGCTCACATCTGGCAAAACCAACACAGGTGCTGTTGTTAACATCTTCTTAAGCTCCTCAAAACTGTCCTGACAAGCTTGAGTCCATTGGAACACTTTTCCCTTCGTCAACAACTCAGTCATGGGCTTGGCTATTTTGGAGAAACCCTTGATGAACTGATGGTAATATCCAGCTATTTCAAGAAAACTCCTTATTTCCTTGACATTCTGTGGCGCTTCCCACTTTAAAACATCCCTCACTTTTCCTGGTTCAACCGATACTCCTCCTCCCGAGATGATATGACCCAAAAATGAAACTTCCCTTAACCAAAACTGGCACTTGCTGAATTTGGCATATAATTGGTATTCCCTCAGTTTCTGCAACGTGAGCCTCAAATGCTCTTCATGCTCCTCTTCACTCTTCGAGTAGATCATGATGTCATTAATGAACACTACCACAAACTTATCCAAATACTCCATGAAGAACATATTCATGAGATACATGAAGTATGCAGGTGCATTAGTCAATCCAAATGACATGACATATACTCATAGGATCTATACCATGCCCTGAAAGTCGTTCTGGTTATGTCCGACAGTCTGATATTCATTTGGAAGTAGCCTGACCTCAAGTCAATCTTGGAGAAAACACATGCGCCCTTCATTTGATCAAACAATTCCTCTATACGGGGCAACGTGTACTTTTTCTTGATTGTCACCTCATAAAGAGCTCGGTAGTCTACACACAACCTTTAGGATCCATCCTTCTTGTCCAGAGAAAGTACCAGAGCCCCCTAAGGTGAAGATCTTGGGCGAATGAAACCCTTTTCTAGTTGCTCTTGAATTTACTTCTTGAGGTCCACTAAATCCATAGGAGGCATCCTATATGGCCTCTTAGCTATAGGTGCAGTTCCAGGTATTAAATCAATAACAAGCTTTATGTCACGATCAGGTGGCCTACTTGCTAATTCCTTAAGAAACACATCTGGATACTCACGAACAACTGGAAATATTCCTCATCTCCCATGTAGCTTGGTCCGAAAAAGTTTGGGTGGTGGGTTGTTTATATAGAGGTGGAGTGGTAGGGTTTGATGGATTTTGAATTTAAGGTGGTGGAGGCCGTGTAGGGGTCCCACATGGGCTCCATAGGGGTTGGACATGACATCCTTGGGCCCAATTAAGGTAAATACCCAATGGCAATTCATGGAGGGAAAGATTGAATCCGATTCTGGCACATAGGGACTAGTCCGCTAGGGTCCGGACTAGTCCGATATTGAACAGAGACATCACCGGACAAGTCCGGTGGGGTGGTACAGACAAGTCCGTTTTGGAACAGAGATATTTTCGGACAAGTCCATTGTGGCTCCGGACAAGTCCGATCTGGAATAGAAACAAAATCCGACAAGTCCAAGGTAATAGGCCGGACAAGTCTGGGATGGCAAAGAAAAGGTTTTTCGGACTAAAATTCAACAAGGAACGGACTAGTCTGCTTGGACCATGGACAAGTCCGAACAACATCGGAGACAAAAGCGTACTAGTCCGTGCATTGTGCCAGACAAGTCCGATCTATGAAAGAAACTGAATTTTCTGAAGAAGAATAGGGTAACCGGACTAGTGCGGGCTTATGGCCGGACAAGTCCGCACGTGACAGTTTTAAATTGTTGTTTTTTCCTAATTCATTTTAATCTTGTTCCTTTTATGTTGCTTAAGGTTAAATAAGTATTTGAGTGTATGAAATGCATGATGGATGAAAATGAGGGTGTTACACTCGACCAAGTGGTGGCCATTGCGTCGAGCTGCGGGAACACTTTGTTTGAAAGCTCCGCAATTTGGACGCCCAGTTGCGACATAAAGAAGCATCGTACGCTACCCCGCAGATGGCGATATCAGAGGTATGGGGCCCTTGCATCTCCCCAATCACCGCTGCATAGTGACGAGAGGCTTCATGGAGCCTGACCATAAGGGTAGAATCATTCAACATGCCGATTCCCAGTCGATTGAGCATCCGATCGCACGCTGTCATCGTTGCTTCCCGAACTGCGATGACCTCGACTTGAACAATGGAGAAGTGAGTTAGGACTTCTCAAAGACTTGCGTTCGGCTCTACTCCTAGGGGGGACGTTCCTAGCATGGCCCCGCACACAACAAAGATGGGGGCACAAAGGGCCTCGAGCTCTTGGCTGGCTCCCGCCACTTCCTCATGAATGGTGGCAACCACGACGCACAGCAGTGCCAACTCCACTGGCGTGCACTCGGTGTTTGCCCGGGCAGCATCCAGCTCGGCTCTCGCCTGCACAATCTCCTCTAACAGAGAGTTATGCTCGCCCCGCTGAAAACCGGGTCGCCGTCACGAGGGAGCTGCACCTTCGCAATGGACTCTTGGGCCAACTTCTATAGAAAAGATTAGGGTAAAACTCGAAAGCAGACATGTCAGATGCACAAGAAAAGTTACCTGACCATAAAAGCCTCACCGCCCCGTGGTGCTCAGCCGCTCCAAGACCTCAGTGATCCAGTCACATCCTGCCCCCATCCTCGTCCTCGCACTGGTGAGTTGAGAACAAAGGACGAGGGCATCTTCACAGATGCCCTCCCACTAGGAAAACTCCACGGCGTCACCCGGCTCGGAAGCATCCCCGGCCGAAGAACGAAAAATTTGGAGAATATTGGCACTAGAGGCAACCGGAGCCTCACCTTCTGCAGACGCGAGTGCAGAAGCCCTAGGCTAGGACAACGAGGTTGCACCCTCAGGTCCCACATCAAAGGGCCTTGACAACCCCGTCGAGGTCGTCTCCCGAGTGGTCGACTCATCGATGGGCTGCCACTCTGACGGACTCGACGGGTCTTCTTCACCAACCGCCGAGATGACACGTCCTGCCAAACCATCCACTGGGGATGGTGGGAGTGGACATAGCTCCACTGCACTAGAAGACGCCAACGAGGACGATGACACCTGCTCTAGCCGTGATGGGGATGTCATAAAACTCGAGGGAACCCGTCCCGATGGACGCATTGTAGGATCAGAGCCCCTCTCCAAGACCGTCACACCAAGACGATACTCCCTGTCACCAATGAAGCAATCACTGCAAGAAAAACAAGATATGAGCAGACAATGGACAGGTCCATGGAAACCCCAAAATTGGAGGAGCAGCGAGGATCCATAAGTCCACGACCCCGGGACGGACTCGCAGCTCCGATCGTGGGTCGCGAAGAAGGTAATAGGGTGCCGGTACCTTGAGTACCGTATACCCCTTGAGATTGCAAAGATCTCAAGGAAATGTCATCTACTTGATTTGATGACCTTCGGAGGCCCACATGTCAGACATAACCGGACCCGCTTCTCCAACATGGTTAGTCCCAGGGTCGCCACATGTACCATCAAACCAGATCTACCGCCCACAAGGGGGAAGCTCCAGGCTATGTAGCATAAAGGCACCCCCGGACCTAACCCCAGACCGAGGGAAGCTCCAGAACTGACACGTGTCTGGTGGCACCGGACCTATCTGTTCCCCACAGTATGCTCCGGAGCTGCCACGTGTCCAACCGTTGGATCTTCAGCCTCAAACCTCCAGTAGAATCCACAACGGCTCCGGATCTTCAAAGGGGAATCCAGGACTTCAAGACCCGATTAAGTGTCATTAATACTATGTTAATGACACACGATCGGACGACCCTTATTACCAGTAACAGTGCAGTCAAAGCCTGTAACTCGGTCATTAAGGGTAATTAAGCGCATCAAATGTGTATCAATATTAGTAGCCGCCGGGGCCACATGTCGGGCCAGGCCAACTTGTAACGGCCTGTCCATGTACTATAAAAGGATAGGCCGACGATACATAGAAGACATCTGGTCTGATCGGCTCACACGCGCTCTCAATTCACGTCACCTGAGTTGAGTTCATACATCCAATACAACACCAACACACCCCATGGAGTAGGGTATTACGCTCAGGCGGCCCGAACCACGTAAATCTTTGTGTCTCCTGTGTCATTTTACATTTCACCTTCTTGAATCTCCGCGCGGCCACACCGAACTTCAAACTCCGCAAACACTTTTAGTAGTGTCAGGAGATCTGCCAGATCAAAACCACGGATAGTTGGCGCGCCAGGTAGGGGCGCCTGAGATTTTAAGAATGGTGAACTCAGCTGCTGAATCATCCAATGGTCATCCCGCTGTTCAAGCTGTTGGGGGCAATCCCTCCAATATGCAGCCACCAGCAGGAACCCCAGTTCCAGCAGGAGTCACACTTCCACCACCACCACCTCCACCAGCAAATCAAGCTGGGCAGCGCGATGGTGCACCGGCGTCAATCAATGCGTCGGCGAATCATGACAACCCGGAACAAGCGCTCCATGCAGCACATGCTCTCCTTCAGTTCCCACCACCTCCGGATGCATCCTGGGATGCAATGGAGTAGTGGAGGGCCGATGTGGAAAACTTGGTTGCAGCAGAAGCCAACCGCATCAGTAACCAGGGTCCTCCTCCTTCAGGACGGGCCCCGTCGCAGTGACGGACCTTGTCTGGCAGACTTGGTCCGCACGTTTCCAACAACAGGAGACGTGCTGCATCACAGCAAGTGACGTCGTTGCCCTCCGGGGTGCGACACACTCACACGGTATCAAGGCTTTCAACTCATGACCTCCGGGCGGAGCTTGATCACCTATACCGTCAACAAGACGGCCGAATCCATATCGAGCGTGCTCGTGAAAGACGAGAAGCTCAGGACATTACTACTCCTGAAGGAGTAGGAGGAGGTTGTTCAGCCCTGGCCATGCATCTGCGTATGGTCAGGTGGCCACAGAAATTCCGGCCTCACCTGCCAGAGAAGTTTGACGGGACCGTTAATCCCGTCGAATTTCTTAAGATTTACTCCACTGCTATCCTGGCAGCTGGAGGAAATGAGGCCGTAATGGCCAACTGTTTTCCAGTGGCTTTAACTGGGACCGCCCGGTCCTGGTTTATGAGCCTTCCACCCAACTCCATCAACAGTTGGGAGGAGTTGTGCTGACAGTTCACCGCCAACTTTGGGAGTTCATACACCCGACCAGGCACCGAACTGGACCTTTTTGCAGTCGTGCAAAAAGGGGGAGAATCCCTGCGATCATTCATCTAGAGATTCTCTCAGGTACGAAACACTATCCCTTTTATCTCTAGCGCTTCTGTCATTGTGGCATTTAGACAGGGCGTACGGGATAAGAATATGTTGGAGAAACTGGCGATCAAGGAGATCACCAGTGTCACGGAACTCTTCAGCTTGGACGACAAATGTGCCAGATCTGCGGAGGGCCGTGAAATGCACTCCAAACCACCTCCGGAGGATCGCAAGAAATTCTCCAAAGGAGAAGACACTACCTCCGGGAGTGGCAAAAAGAAGAAAAAGACCAATGGCAAGAAGAAGCCGTCGGCCGACGCATCTAATGATGCAGCTGCTGCAGCTCCGGGTGGCCGGGGGCCACGCCCCGAGAAGCGACCTCGACCGTCTTCTGAAGACGGTGGCAAACCCAAGGTGTGGTGTCCAATTCATAAGACGGACAGCCACAATTTGGAACACTGCCGGGAGGTCCAAAACCTTGTCGAGCGCTACAACAAGCACCGGGAAGAAGTTCCATTCCGACAGAGGGAAGGAAAACAAAAAGTTGACGAAGCTCAGGCTGAAGAGGAGTTAGGTTTTCAGGATCCTAAAAAGGTCCTAAAGGCCGTCTACACCTACGTCGACGATGATTCTGACGTCTCTGACAACGAGCGTCGGAAGACCATGAACACCATTTTTGGTGGATCATGGGACATCACCTCCCGCCGCGTCATCAAGACAATGCGTCAGGACATGGACGCTGTAGCTCCTACAGCCATGGCAGAGCCTCATAGGATGTGGATGGACACAACCATCACTTTTGATGCTTCGGACTGCCCTCGAAGCATGGTTGGAGCAGGCCAGTTACCTTTGATGGTATCTCCTACCATCAATAACATTCAGCTCCACCATGTTATGGTAGATGGAGGTTCGGGGCTGAACCTCATAAGCTTTGAAGCCTTTACCATGCTTCATCTCTGACCTTCGGATCTTCACCCCTCCCGACCTTTCTCCGGAGTAGGTCCGGGAGCCATTACCCCACTCGGTGCTATTACTCTCCCCGTTACCTTCGGGACCTGGGAGAAGTATCGCACTGAGAAGTTGGTCTTTGACGTTGCTCAGATCAACATACCTTTCAACGCCATCTTGGGTAGGCCTGCCTTGTACAAAATCATGGCAGCTGCTCATTATGGCTACCTGGTGTTAAAGATGCCAACACCAGTAGGCGTTCTCCGGATCCGCGGAGATCGCACTATCGGAGTAACCGCTCTAGAAGAACTTCACGCGCTTACTACGGCGCAAGAGGAGGACTCCAGGCAGGAGCAAGCTCCAAAACCCCCGAGCATTCGTCAACAAGGCTCGACTTCTGCACCTCGTGTGCAGCCAAGCAGCGACACCAACATTCCCGTCAAAGTCGTCCAAATCGGTTCTGATGCCGCTCAGACCACCCGTATATCGGGGGGACTAAATGACAAATAGGAACTCGCGCTCATCGCTTTCCTCCGGGCTAATGTCGACGTGTTTGCCTGGCAACCGTCACAAATGCCTGGGATCCTCAGGGAAGTGATTGAGCACAATCTGAAGATCTACCCTGACGCCCGACCCGTGCATCATAAGCCTCGGAAGCAATCTGTGGAGCGACAGAACTTCATTTGACAAGAAGTGAAGAAGTTGCTCGAAGCTGGATTCATCCGAGAAGTCTTCCATACAAAATGGCTCGCAAACCCAGTCGTTGTGCCCAAGGCCAGCGGGAAGCTTCGGATGTGTATTGACTACACAACACTAAATAAGGCGTGTCCAAAAGATCCATTCACACTACCTAGAATAGATCAGATAGTGGATTCCACCTCCGGGTGTGAATTACTGTGTTTCCTAGAAGCATATTCTGGGTATCATCAAATCAGAATGTCTAGGGAAGATGAAGAGCATACCTCTTTCATCACAGTAGATGGATTGTACTGTTATACAGCCATGCCATTTGGTCTCAAGAATGCAGCTTCAACCTTTGTACGAACTATGTACAAAACTTTTGAAGAACTCATTAGAGACATAGTGGATGTGTACGTCGATGACATCGTGGTCAAGATCAAGAACAAGGAGTCACTCCTTGACACCTTACAAGCTGTCTTCGACAAGCTGCGGATCACTCGCACAAAGCTAAACCCAGACAAGTGTGTCTTCGGGGTTAGCTCCGGAAAACTTCTTGGTTTCCTGGTAAATCACCGGGGCATAGAGGCTAGCGAAGATCAAAGCCATTGAAGACATGCGGCCACCAGCCTGCATCAAGGATGTCCAAAAGCTGACTGGATGTCTAGCAGCTCTCAGCCGGTTCATTTCAAGACTGGCGGAATGGGCACTTCCCTTCTTCAAGTTATTGAGGAAGTCCTGACCATTCCAATGGTCTGAAGAAGCAGAAAAGGCGTTCCAGGAGCTAAAACAACTCCTCACCACCCTACCAACTCTGGTAGCTCCGAACCCTAGTGAGCCTTTGCTGCTTTACATTTCAGCAACTGACGAAGTCGTCAGTATGGTCCTGGTTGCGAAGAGACCAGAACCATCCCATGCTCAGGAATCCAGACCCCTCCGGGAGGGTCCGGAGGTTCCTGAAAGCGAGTCTGGGTCCCAGTTCCCAGACTTGAGTCCACAAGAAGTTACTTCAGAAGACCCAGACCCCTCTGGGAGGGTCCAGGTCGCTTCTGAAGAAGCTCCGGGTCCCTCCAGCATGGACCTGGAGGTCCCAAAGAAGGTCTGGATCCCTCCGGTAGGATCCGGGTCAATGAAGAGGAAGATCCGGGCCCCTCCCGGAGGGTCCAAACCATCCAGCGCCCAGTGTACTTCATCAGTGAAGTACTTCATGACGCCAAGACTCGATACCTAGAGGTGCATAAGCTGCTCTATGCAGTTCTTATCGCCTCCAGGAAGCTTCGCCATTACTTCCAAGCTCACAAGATTTCAGTGGTGACTTCTTACCCACCTCGAGCAATCTTGCATAATCCCAATTCAACTGGGAATATTGCAAAGTGGGCAGCGGAATTGGCCAAATTTGATCTCGAATTCATTCCAAGACAAGCAATCAAGAGTCAAGCATTGGCAGATTTTGTGTCGGAATGGACTCCCTCTCCATCAAACCCTGGGGGCCCCAGTGAGCAGAAGCCGGAACACAAGGTTCCGCTCTTCACCGAGCCTCACTGGACCCTCTACTTCGACGGATCCATGCAAAAGCAGGGGGCCAGAGCTGGAATCTTTCTCCTCGCACCAACCGGGGAGAAGGTAAAATACATGGTACACCTTGACTTCAAGGCGACCAACAACATGGCGGAGTACGAAGCACTCATCTACGGACTAAAGGTGGCACTGTCATACGGTGTCAAGTAGCTGCAGGTCAAGGGAGATTCACAGCTCATCATTAAACAAGTGAAGGGTGAATGCTCCTGCAACAATCTCCAGCTAGCTGCTTACCTCGTTGAAGTCCAGAGGCTTCAGAAGGACTTCGAAGTCCTAGACCTCCACCACGTCTAGCGTGTCCACAACGCTGAAGCCGACGAACTCTCGACGAAAGCGTCAACCGGAGCTCCAGCTCCTGACGGAACTTTTGTCCGGAGGTTGTCAAAACCCACAGCTCAGCCTGCCGAACTAAGCGAAGGGGGCGAGATCAGCATCCCAAAGCTGACGGTCCCGATGGCCCTGTTACCATGGCAGCCATCAAGGGTCGTAGGTGCTGCCGGAAGCTCCGAGCAACCCAGCACGCAAGACTCAAATGCTCAAGTTAGCTCCGATGCATGGATCTCGGAGATCCAAAGCTACTTGAAAGACAACATCCTTCCTGACGATGATGTATTCGCTGACCGGATAGTCAGATTAGCTAAAATATACACGTTGGTAGAAGGGGATCTCTACCGGCGCGGTGCCAACGGCGTCCTAATGCGGTGCATCACAAGGGAAGAAGGCTGCGAGCTCCTCACAAAAATCCATGGAGGCGAGTGTGGGAACCACGCGTCTTCCCGCACGCTGGTCGGTAAAGCCTTCCGGCATGGCTTCTACGGGCCTACAACACTCCAGGATGCAACTGAGCTGGTGAAGAAATGCGAAGCATGCCAATTTCATGCAAAGCAAATTCACACACCGGCTCAGCCCCTACAAATGATACCTCCTACATGGCCCTTCGCTATGTGGGGGATGGACATCTTGGGACCTTTCCCAAGAGCCGTCGGAGGTTACATGTTCCTGTACGTCGCCATTGACAAGTTCACCAAGTGGCCGGAAGCAACTCCAGTTGTGACAATAAACAAGCAATCTGCTATCAACTTTTTGTAGTACATTGTATGCAGATTTGGAGTCCCAAACAAAATCATTATTGATAATGGGACCCAATTGACAAGCTCTGCATTTCAAGGATATTGCGAAGACCTCGACATTTAAGTTTGCTACACCTCCGTAGCTCACCCGGCAAGCAACGGCCAGGCCGAGAGAGCAAATGCTGAAATCCTGAAAGGACTCAAAACGCGCACCTATGAGTGCTTGAAAAAACATGGAGCCAACTGGATTGAAGAGCTTCCGCCCACTCTATGGGCCAACAGGACAACTCCAAACCGGTCATTTGGAGAGACACCCTTCTTATTGGTGTACGGAGCTGAAGCAATCCTTCCTCCGGAAATCACCTTGGGGTCACTCCGGGTCCGGACCTTCGATGAAGCCACGCAGGACAAGCTCCGGCGTGAAGACCTAGACCTCCTTGAGGAGGGAAGGTGCCAAGCAGCTGTTCGGAATGCCCGATACCGCCAAGCCCTTCGGCGCTATCATCAGCGGCATGCACACAACCGACAGCTCGAGGAAGGCGATCTGGTGCTACGGATAATACAATCCAGAGAAGGGTTAAACAAACTCTCCCCCAGCTGGGAGGGACCCTTCCGAGTGATTAAAGTATACCGTCCCAGAAGCGTTCACTTGGCTACCGAGGATGGGACACCTCTCCCAAATCCTTGGAATATTAAGCACCTCCGTAAGTTCTACACTTAATATCACAGAGGTGAGTCTGTAGTAACTTGAGGTGTATGTTATAGAGTCATTGTACAGAGTCGGGTAGTTCCTCCGGGAGAACAGCCGGACCTTTCTCGGAAGGTCCGCAAAGTTCATGCAACACTTGTCACAGTCTCAGGACTAAAAGTGTGGCTGGCTACCCTGGGTCAAACGAGAAATGAAACACACTTAGCTTGGTTCCGTACCCTAAGAGTGTACTTGTTTCCCCTGTACCCCGGACCTATACCGAAAGACATCTTCATGTGAAACAGACTCCACGTGCATTTATTTTGTACAGGCTCAACATTTTTTATTTTCCTCTTTCTTGTCTATAACAAAGTTGTGCAATTCTTAAGAAATTTTAGTTCGACCGGTTCATGTACAATTCGAGCTGTATTGTCAATTCTTTTGGATTCAAATATTGTTCATATCCCACTCGCCTGAATGCCGCCAAGCCAATCTAGGGCCGGAGTGTGCTATCGACTTAGCCTGGTCAAGCACCCTAAGTACGCCACTCTACCTACACCTCAGCAGGCCGAAGTAAGGCGGGTCCAAGTACAATTGGATCTGGAAGAACGAAGGAAACGCATTCGGTTGTATTCAGAATTGTGTTTGACTTAAAACTTTCTTGGGAATCGTCCGCGACGAAGTTATAGGCAAGGAGCGAATTTTACTAATTTTCTTGGCTTCAGTGTGCAGGAAAAATAAAGAATCCACGTTGATGGAGAAAAGCCAGAGCTAACAAAGCTCTGACTCCCCCTAGGATGCTTGTGATCGATGTTAAACATTGAAAACGAGCATTACCGGAGCAACCAAGCTCCGGCAAAGCTAGGGGGGCCAGCCGTCGACGCAGAATAAAAGATGGTGAGAAGACCCCACAAGCGGAGTATGCTGCCGACAAGCTACGCATTGGCAAAGGTCACTGCCGAAGCTACTAAGCTCCGACACCCCGTAGGTCTAACTATCGATGCTCTACGCGTTGATAGGGAATATTACCGGAGCTACTAAGCTCCGACAGTAGTCAATGTCGGAGCTTCTGAGCTCCGACAACCTCAGGGGGCCTTCACTATCGAAGACTTCGGACCTACACTCTACAAGTTCGAAGCAAACGAGTGTTCAACAAAATACAATATCCTCTTGGTACATGTTCACAATCAAATTGTGTACATCTACCAGGGGGCCAAGTGAAGACAGAATTGTTGAAGACAAAAAATGAAATTCATTAACAAATTGTGGATTTCATTCATCTGGAGACAAGGGATTACAAAATTGGGGAAGAAAAAGAGAGAATACAAGTGGGAGCTACAGAGATGGTCCTAGACCCTATGGAAGAACTGGGCGACGTTCTGAGCAACCTCCGACACGTTGGCTCGGGTGGCTTCACCTTCTCCTTCGACGGGACCTTCAAGCACCGGGTCTAGAGGAAATTGGGGATCCCGGCTGGTGTAGCACATCAGCACATACTCTACGACGTTCTTCGCCAGGGACTGCCCCTCAGCCTCCAACTTGTCCGCGATGGCGTCACCCACCTTGGAGAGTTTGTCACCCACCGAGCTCAACGCTTGCAATGCCAGGTCCGGCTCCGGCTCCGGATCATCCGGACGCACGGGACTGAAGCCCATTGGTGTCAGCACGTCGTTGGCTTTTCTTAGGAACTCCAAAACCCGTAGGGAGTCCGCAGTCCTCAAGCCCTTCAGTTCCTCCAAGGATCTTTTGGCCGCCGCCAGTTCAGAATTCTCACGAGCAAGGCGCTCAACCTCTTTGGCATTTTGCTGAATCTTTTCAGCAACCTGCTTCTCCAGTTTTCCGAGCTCCTCCTCCCGGAGGTGGATCTTGTTCCGGCGGTCGACCAGGTCATTCTCCCGGCCCCTAACTTTCTTCTCCCTGGCAGCGATGGCACACTCTTGCTTGTAGAGTTCATGCCCTCGCACCCAGGCCTTCTCCTCCTCCTCAACGCAACGCTCCTCCAATTTCTTGGTGCGTTCCTTTTCGGCGAGCTCCTCCTCCCTCTTCACGACATCATCCCGCAACTCTAGGAGTTTTTGCTCTTCGTCTTCGAGCTTCTTCTCCCTCTCCTCAAGTGCCTCCCGGCACTTGATGAGGATAGTGTTAATGGCTTCAAGCCTTTCTTGGCGATCATCAGCCGCACTATTAGCTGCCTTGGCCTGCTCATAAATGGCCCGGGATTGAGTGCCGAGGGCACGAGTCAAGCTCTCCCTATCATCCAATAATTTGCCCTAGTATTCCAAGCGGACCTTCTCCTGTTGGATCCACTCCTTGTCGTCTGCCAGCCTCGACTGCGCCAGCTTGGTCTCGGAGTAGAGCCGATTACGCCACCGCCTAAGGGTTTGGCGCTCCTCTTCAAGAGCCTTGCTGTCGTGGTGGAACGCCAGCTGGACTTGACATAGACTGGAGCAAGCGTTGTCAATGGACAACGACAGGGGAATAGGGTCCGGACCTGTTGGGGTCTCCTCCGCTGGTTCCAACGGGTTCTCGCTTACAAAAATTGGGTCCCACTCCACAAGAGTGGTCCCCTAAGCCTCCACGACACTAGGGACGTCCTCTTGGATAGCCTCAGTCGCCACTGAGGATGGTCCCGCAGAAGAAGTTCTGACCTCCGGAAGTGGTTCCGAAGGCCCTGCCGCCAGGTCTTCATTTGCCCCCTTAGGCAGGGGGCCAGTGACTTCATCAGGGCACCCTGGCTCAGCAGCAGGCACCTCTGCCGTCATCACTTCCGGAGCAGGGGCTACTTCCGGCCTTGGCCTGGGCTCCTCCTCCACTGGTGGCTCGGGTGTTGGCGCCTCGACCATCATGGGTTCGAGTGCAGATGCCTCCGCAACGACCGGCTCGGGCGTCGGAAGGTGAACAACAACCGACCCTAAGGCCAGAGCTTCAAACTCAACCGGCTCAGGCACCGGAAGGTCTTCAACTGCAACCGGCTCTGTAGCTGGAGCTTCAGTGGTAACCGGCTCTGAGGCTGGAGCTTCAGAGGTAGCCGGCTCAACCGCTAGGACCTCCTCAACATCCGGCTTGCTCGCCGGGGTCTTCAATAACCTCCGGCTCAACCACCAGGGCTTCGACAATTTCCAGATCTAGGGCCGGAATCACTGCTTCCTCCGGCTCAGCGGCCGAAGCATCCAACAACTCAGCATCAAGACCCGGGGCTTCAACCTCTGGGGCAGGCGCCGCTGGCGCATCTTCTCTCCCGTGGTCTGGCGCTACCACGAGAGTCTCGGGGGATGAGTCGAGGTCCATGACCACGACAGCTGGCGTCGGAGCTGCCGCAACTTCAGCCACCACTTGGGGCGGCACCAGGACAGGAGCAGAAGCCTCCACCCTCACAGCTTCAGCTGCTGTGGCTGAGGGCGGAGCCTCACTCCTCTTCTTGCGGACGCTGCAGATGATGGATGAATAAACTTAAAAAACAGTTACTACAACAAAACAACCGTCTGAGGTAAAGATTAAAAATTACCTCGGAAGGCTTCTGCACCAGCTTGCACGGAATCTCTTTCCCGGGCGTTCTGGACTGACCATGGCCGCCGCCGGTGTGGTAGCTCCAGAAGGCCCCCCGGAACTTGTTGCAGTGGCGGGCAATTCCTTAGTCGAGGCCCCCCTCTACCGGGAAGGACCTCCGGACCTAGAGACCTCAGCTGGCTCTGGTACTGGAGTCAAATGCCCGTGGCTAGCACCCCAGGAAGACACTGCTGCAGGAACAGTCGCCGCGGTTGTAGAAGACCTCCCCCTCCGGGGAGAAGGAGCTGTTGCAGAGGGTGCAGGCCTGACGGACCTTCCGTCGGCATGCTTTAGCTTCCTCTTCTGGCTCGAGGGTTCGACCGCCAGCTCCTTGCCCTTGCCGACGACTTCGGTCCTTGGCTTTGGGGCAGGGGCGGAGCCACCTTCAGAAGCCCCAGGGATCACCACCCTGGAAGTCGATCATCTCTCGACGACACCGAGGTCGTCAAGCGGCAACATCGTCCACCGGAGCTCCCTACTGAACTTTACTTCCACATTCAGAGGGAGAAAAGCTGGTGGCGGGGTCAAGTCATAAGCCGCGACGTCGATGCCGTGCTGGAACTTCTTGAGATGAAACTCCAAGGTCGCCCCCTCCATGTTGGACTTCAGCCCGGTCTTGACCCGGTCGTCGTCCATCACACTGTTGAGGGTCCAAGCGAGTTTTTCTCTCCTCTTTAGCGGTGCCCATCTGTTGACCAGGAAATTGCAAAATACCGCCTGAGGAGTTAATCCTCCCTCCACACATTGGCGGATCCTGGTCAGGGCAGGGTTGAAGGAATCCGATTGCACCGGAGCTTCAATCCAGACTGCAGTGTCAATGATGGGGAGGCCTTCGGGCAGCTCCAACTTCTCGTGCTCCTCCACCCGGATGACTATCCAGTCTTTCTTCCAATCGTCCCACTTTCCAGAGGGAAACGATCGGAGGTACTTGAAAGGGCACTTCTTGCGATTCACAAAGTAGTAGAAGCCAAGGTACTCATCACTCCTTCCGGTGGTATGGACGGTGAAGAAGGTCCGAAAAAGCTCAATGCAGGGGGGATGCCCACCCACATTTTACAGAAGTGGACAAAGACAGACACTAGAAGAATGGATTGGGGGCCAAGGTGGTACAGCTGCAGACCATAGAAGTCTAGCAGCATCAAGAAAAACGAGGAAAAAGGTGGGATCAACCCCACCATGGCGTACGCAGAAAAGTACACCATCTTGCCGGCGTGCTCCTTCTCGAATGGGAGCTTTCCCCCGGCATGGACCAGGTAGTTGAAGAAGTTCGGGGACCACCCCATGAGGGCCCGGACCTTCATCAGGTCACTTTTGGTCTTCAAGCGGCTCTCGTGGAGACCCAACTCCATCGCAACACAGCGAGGCAAGGGTGGAAACGCAAGCACAAGTTTGGGAGTTAGAGCGCAAGTTCAGATGAGAGGCGTAAAGAACCCCAGACGGTGCGCGCTTTCCTTCTTAAGTCAACCCCCACAATGCTTGGATGGAAACCGCAGAGAAGCCGAAGATACTATTCAAAAGTTTCACCCAGCCGATGACAAGAGGGCCCAGGACCACCCCGACGATCAAGTCGAGGTTCTTACCCAGGCGAATGGTTGTCATCATGAAAGGCGAGAAGCACGAAGGCGGCGGCCTGACAAGGTGCGCGGAACCGATACGATTTTCGTATTGGGAACCGGCGACCTTCAATTGCGTGAGATCCACACGCCAAAGATCTCATTTGTCGCACCCGGGATATGCCATGCGGCGAGGATTTAACTCCAAAACTATCGCCAACGGCACATCTGAAGACCTTTGAAGACTCGGCTCAAAAGTTCAAGGATGGACCCACCTCCGGCGGAATGACTTAACACAAGGGGTCTTCCCCAGAGGTGGGCCCAGGGGGCCACTGTCGGTACCCTGAGTACCGTATACCCCTTGAGTTGCAAACATCTCAAGGAAATGTCATCTACTTGATTTGAAGACCTTCAGAGGCCCACATGTCAGACATAACCGGACCCGCTTCCCCAACATGGTTAGTCCCAGGGTCACCACGTGTACCATCAAACCGGAGCTTCCGCCCACAAGGGGGAAGCTCTGGGCTATGTACCATAACGGCACCCCCGGACCTAACCCCAGACCGAGGGAAGCTCCAGAACTGACACGTGTCTGGTGGCACCGGACCTATCTGTTCCCCACAGTATGCTCTGGAGCTGCCACGTGTCCAATCGTCGGATCTTCAGCCTCAAACCTCCAGTAGAATCCACAACGGCTCAGGATCTTCAAAGGGGAATCAAGGACATCAAGACCCGATTAAGTGTCATTTATACTATGTTAATGATACACGATCGAACGACCCTTATTACCAATAACGGCGCTATCAAATCCCATAACTTGGTCATTAAGGGTAATTAAGCGCATCAAATGTGTATTAATATTAGTAGCCGTTGGGGCCATGTCGGGCCAGGCCAACTTGTAACGGCCTGTCCTTGTACTATAAAAGGACAGACTGATGATACATAGAAGACATCTGGTCTGATCGGCTCACACGCGCTCTCAACTCACGTCACCTGAGTTGAGATCATACATCCAATACAACACCAACACACCCCCGTGGAGTAGGGTATTACGCTCAGGCGGCCCGAACCACATAAATATTTGTGTCTCCTGTGTCATTTTACATTTCACCTTCTTGAATCTCCGCGCACCCACACCAAACTTCAAACTCCGCAAACACTTTTAGTAGTGTCGGGAGATCTGCCGGATCAAAACCACCGACATAGGGCGACCATTACAGGAGACTCAGACGGTGACAAATCATCATCCATGCTCATGGTGGCCCTCTTTGCAATGCGATCGTCTCCAGGCTTGACCCCCCGCTTCAACCTAAACAACATGAAAGAAGAACTGACAATTATCTCAAACTCTCTTTTTCTCTTACTTAACGGTGACACTCTTCCAGACATAGCATAAGAAGTGGAGAGGGGCGCAAGGTCTAGAGGAAATGGGTAAGGAGGAGGAGACTAGAGTATGTTCCAGAAACTCTTTATAGCGCTCGACGGGGATGTTATGGAATGCGAGTGCTAGGAGACGTGCATGTGGCTGGCCATGACATTGAGTCACAATGGCTCATCAGTTGTGCATTGTCGAAGGCACGTGGACCAGGAGCACCAAAGCATGCACCACGCATCCCTGGTCCCTCGTAACTAGTGCTGCTCTAGAGATCTCATGAAAAAGCAATATATTTGTTTTGTGGCGGGTTGAAATTCTGTCTGTTCACCGCCTCCTCGTAACCGGTGCCGATCCAAGTCATGCGGCATCCCCGCGTGTACCCCTTGCGCCCAAGGGTTGTGACACTTTCAGACAAGCGGTCCCATATAAGATGGGTATGTTTTCTTGCTCACTTTTGGGGCCAATGTTGAGTTCATGGTGCCTACCTAGCCACATGACGTTGTGCTGATACCGTGAACGGAAACATAGAGTGAGGGATGAATGACTTGAGATGGTTGGCGTAAGTGCGTATATGGGGACTTGCTCCTTTGACATCGCCAACTACTCATGTCCAGGTCTTAGCCCTGGGAATCCTTAGTTTGCTAGTGTTGGGGTGACTCTCGACCACCCGGTCTACTCGTTACCTGGGAGCTAAGTCGGTGTCCCCGGGATGACTTATAAAATATGGTCATTCTTGCTGTGATGCACGACCACTGTTGACTGTCAAGCGGTGGATGCATTCCGGTCGCTCTAATAGAATTGGTTCCACTGGGTTTCACCTGGATTACCCGTTAATAGCTCACCGAGCACACAAGTTTTCACCCTACCATAGGACTCCCTAGTCTTCTTGTGGGGACCAGGGTCCACACCTTCCAGGAATCGCGTTTGGTGGTGTCATGCGATGCGGCACCCAACAACACAAGAAAAGTATTACAAAATAACCAACACAATTATTTCATTTCACAAAATGATCCTCTTTTAGACCATAATATACAATGCAACGGAATATACATACTCGTACTCACAACTAGCTATGTACAAGAGAAGCGATCCATGCTCACGGACGCTTCTCACTAGCAACAAGAAACAGAAAGCAACAACGAGGTGTCCGTTAGAGATAAATCTCAATATGCTCGAGATCTCACGAACAACCACAACATAAGCGTAATCTAATAATACCTGCAAAAATCACAATATAGCAACCGTGAGCACAACGATCAGCAAGACTTAACCGTCTCACCTAAAACATGGAACTCTACATGCTGGAAACTTTAAAGACTGGAAAGCTGAATTTGCAGGAATGGACTCGCCGAAAGTAAATCCTTAGTGTTCAGTTTAAATGTAGCATATACGATCCATGGGCATAGCATCATTGTGAATTCCACAATCAAACAAGAAACGCTTCGTCCACGATGACACTTGCTCAAGGTTACATAAGCTTTATTCAAGTTAAATGTTTTGGAAATTTGTAAATTTAATTATGCTATCTCTATAGCTGCCAAGGTTTCAATACAAAGAATTATTTATAGCAACATATTCATAATGTTTCCATTTCTATTTCTTACTCCGCCAACACTCGGTGACCAAGTATGCTCAATCCATAACCGCGAGCGACGGTGATTCGAATAAAAAAACACCCGGACTGTGTGACACGTACGCCCATACTCGGAGTTGGATCGACACACTCCACTGATATCGCACGCAACCACCTTTCCCCAGATTCAACCACATCGAAAGCAGTTTGATCGACCTGAACAGTGAGCTCACTTCAAGGTGCACCTCCGCTGTGAGATGTTCTTGAGCAAGTTACCTCCCACTGTACTAACAGTCGACAGCTTAAGCCGATTGAAAAGGTTCCAACATAGGATCCTCAAGGTACATTGGTTTCCTGGGTCCCATATCGTCAGTATGCTTCCCGGTACAGTTCAAACTTGCTCAAAAGGGCCAAGCACGAGATGGGCCTTAACCTACACAGACGGGGCTACCAATTCACCTCCCAACACCTGGCTTGCCAATACCAACGCAGGCACAATGTGGGCAAACCAACCTACACAAATCTCCGTCCATGTTTCATATTAAAGAGTTAACTTTATGGTGACAACTCGTGAGTAGGTTTCCCTCACTCGACTTCTCTCGCAAGTAGAATTCAACTACTTGACTTGTAGTCGATAAAATATGACCAAATCTCGCGAGTAGTTTCTGACATACTCGACTTCTATCGATCTTCTAACTAAACATTAAGCATAGCAATATAATCTGAGGGGGTCTTATACTACACATCCACTTCAAGGATTATTTGGTCATGCATGTGGAGTATTCAATCAACATAGACCTAATGCACATATCAAGTCTATTCAATATAGTGTGTATAAAAGCAAAACTTTAAAAGGCTTTTAAATGCAAACTGGGGCTTGCCTTTTGGGTTGCGATAAAAGTCAGCGACGATCAGTTAGTATTCTTCGATGAGAAAATCACACCACACCAGAATCACTATAGAAATCCTCAGCTCCGGGTTGTGCTTCTTGTCGGCCACCTTCGTCGCGAACACTATCGAAATGATATGCAAATAAAAGATTGCAATTTATTATAATAAAAATTGAAGTTGATAATAAATCAAGAAGGATTAATATTAGTTAGGACTTGAAGTTCTGTTTCTAGACTGGACAGCAACAGAATGAAACAAGATGACTTAGGCAATGGACATATGAAGTGAAATAGATATTGTTTTGTACATAGGGATGTGGTCTCCATTCATACATGTTCAACAGATCCCCTGGGCCTGAGAAAATTACAGGGAGTTCACACGGTCATGTAGGAATAACCAGGTAAGTTTCAGATACAACAATTGAATATAGTGGTCTACAAAATTTCTTAAGTGTTTAGCTTTCTCTGAATTTTCATTGTAATTCTGGATGTCTATCATAGCTACCAGTGGTTGTATCATCCATAGGGGTCTCACTGGTTCTATGAAAATTTGTTTCATAATTTTCTAAGCATTATATTGTGAGATATTGAATTTACAAGTGGGGATATTTACTAAATTGTTTCTGTTGTTTTTGGGCATTATGTGACCAGTTAGGAAAATCTTCAGATTGAACTAGGTTAATAAAGTCCAATGAAGCTGAAATTTTTACAGGAATTCATAAAATTAGTAAAGAAAAATTTGGCAAAATTTCAGATGTTTCTATGTAGTGAAGCATCAGATACAAATCACATGATTTTTGCTTTGAATGGCTCTACAGAAAAAACTAGGGGTTTTCATGAAGATTGGGTTGTAGTTCTGGTTAGTGCGGATAAAAATCAAACCAATAAAGTTGGTTTGACAAATGTTGAAGCTCTATACTGGGAGATATTCAATTTAGAAATTTGCACAAGTTTCTGTACATATTAAAAATGAATTTGACAATTTTTATGTGCATAGAGAATACACAGGTGATCAGACCATGTAATTGAAGTCTAATGACCCTAATATTTTCACTGGAGTTCAAGGATATTCAAATTAAGGTTATGGAAAAGTTTGGTAGTTTTCCAAAGAGAAGAACTATAGGAATTAATTCTATAAAATTTTTTCTTATTTGAATTATGTAGAACTTTCTATGGACTTTCATAAAATTCCAAGTGCACCACGGCAGCGGCAGCGGCGATTAGGGTTTCGGCCATGTCGGCCGATCTCTACGGTGGGTGAAACAGATCATGAAGACCCCGGGAAGATTTATGGAAGCATGGGGAACAAGAATCTGTCCATAAGAGGGAGGGAAAAGGCTTGGAAACTGGTGGCGACTACGGACCGAGGAGGGAAAAATCCACGGTTGGGGAAAAATGGGATCCCGGTGTGAATACCCGATGAAAATCGATGACTCTTGTTCAAGGTGATGCGCCTGGCCATATAGAACAACATAGCACAGGTGCACAAGGAATAAACAACCATGCAAAAAGAATTTCGCGCGCGAGCAGACTATACTCATATTTGAAGATCGTCGGAAGAAATGGAAATACGGGGGCTAGGAAGCATGGCATGGGCTGAAACTTTACGAGCATGTTCCACAAGTAAGTGCACAACTTTTTCCTTCAAAGACCAAGGGGAGATGATGCTTGCATTACCGGGGCGTCGAGGGACAGAGAGCGGCAAGAACAGAGGAGCACGCCGGCGGTCTGAAAATTTTCAAACCTGTCAATGGGGAGCCTCAAACTGTGAAGGGGAATGATCAAGGAGCTGCGCAAGAGGTTGGGGAATAACCCAGGGCGAAGAAACTGGAGCCATACCATTGCTCCCTGGTGGATTTCGAGGGGGAGGAGAAGAACTCGCCGGGAGTGAACTTTCTGCGCCCAGCTGAAGAACAGAGGTGAAAGACTCAACTTGGGGACTGAGGTTGTGATAAGGAGGAGTCCAAGATGAGCTGGGGGCAGCTGGAGGCGACCTACACTGTGCAAGCAGCTCTGTGGCCGTTGCATGCTGGGAGGTAGCGTTCTGGGAAGAGCAGGGGCGAATTTGAGCCTATGACCAGTGGGTCCCACCCCTGTATTCATCTCTATCTTCTCTGGACACTAAAATATCCCACCAACTTGTGTCCAAAAATTCTAGAAACTTTATGGTAGACTAATTTGAAGGTGTAGAAATTGATTCTGAAATCAGATTGTTGATTTGACAAAGTTTCAACTGAATTCAAATTTGAATTTGAATTTGAATTTGAGTTGAATTCAAGGAAGCTATTGAATTAAATAGCAAACTTGCTTCTAAATTATGAAAATTTGCGGGGATACTATTCAGAATATTTGAAAGCTAATGGTGAGCTCAGATTTTTATTTTGGCAAAATTTAAACATGAGCTAAATTTGAATTTTTGATTTCTCTCAATTGAGGTTTAAATTGGTTTGAATTTTTCAGATTCAAATTTTTATTTCTTTTTGCCCTCCAAATTTCAATATCTCCCATCTGAACTTTGCATTCTAATTTAGGGCTTTCACATTCTTCCCCCTAAAGAATCTCGTCCCGAGATTACAAATGAAAGAGATGGAAGTAAAAGATTACCGGAGATATTACGATAACATGTCCAGATAATTGGTGCGGAGAAAATCTTCACTCTCCCATGTTGCTTCCTCGACAGTGTGATTACTCCATAGAACTTTATAAAACCACATCGTCCGATTCCTTGTGACACGAGACTTTTCATCGATAATCCGGATTGGATGCTCGATGTAGGTGAGATCTGGTTTCAATTCTTCCAATTCTTCAATACGGATGTCGGTAGATGGTTTGAGACATTTACGTAATTGGGATATGTGGAAAATGTCATGAACACCAGCTAGAGTTATTTGTAACTCAAATCTGTACGCAACAGGACCACATCTTTCAGTGATAGCAAATGGACCGATAAATCGAGGACCCAACTTTCCTTTTACTCTAAACCGATGAATTCCTTTCATCGGAGAGACACGAAGATACACGCAGTCTCCGATGCGGAAGCTTAAAGGACGACGCCTTTTATCCGCATAACTCTTTTGTCGAGACTGAGCGACTTTGAGATTAGCTTGAATAACTTTTACTTGCTCTTCAGCTTCATTTACTAAATCAATTCCATATACCACTGTTCACCAGATTCGCACGAGTTGAGTGGTGTGCGGCACTTTCTGCCGTAGAGAGCTTCATAGAGTGCCATTTTTATACTAGATTGATATCCGTTGTTGTACGAGAATTCTGCCAACTGTAATTGATCATCCCAATTTTTACCGTGGTGTATGGCACATGCTCTTAACATATCCTCAAGTATCTGATTTACCCTCTTGGTTTGTCCTTCAGTCTGAGGGTGATATGCGGAACAACGAATTAACTTCATCCCCAATGATGCATGTAGCTGCTCCCAGAAACGAGCAACAAACAACGATCCTCTATCCGATACAATGGTGCGGGGAACTCCAAATAAGCACATAATTCTTGATATGTATAAATCCGCATATTTCTTCGCATTGTATGCCGTATGCACTGGAATAAAATGTGCTGACTTAGTTAACCGGTCAACGATCATCCAAATGGAATCGTGCTTGTGAAAGGTGAGGGGCAATACGACAATGAAATCCATACTCAGATCCTCCCATTTCCATGTCGGTATTTTCAATGGTTGCAGCAGTCCGCTTTTTCTCATGTGGTCAGCTTTCACACTCCGACATGTGTCACACTTGGACACATACTTTGCTATTTCTCTCTTCATATGTGTCCACCAAAATTTAGTACGGAGATCTTTGTACATTTTACTGCTGCCAGGGTGGATCGAATATTTGGACAAGTGAGCCTCATCCAAAATCTTCTTCTGCAGGTCCATGTCCTGGGGTACCACTATTCGATTTTTGAACCATAAAGTTCCTTGTTCGTCTTCTTGGAAACATTTCATTTCTCTGCTTTTAAGCCTTCTATGAATATGAGACATTCCCTTGTCTTTCTTCTGAGCCTCTACAATCTCCTCTCTGATTGTAGGTATGAGAGCAAGGTTATACAGAGCTCCATAAGGAATCACACGTAGACTTGGTTCATCTTCTTCCATAGAACCGATGGTCAAATTATGAACGTGAGCTTTCGACTAAGTGCATCGACAACCACATTGGCCTTGCCGGGATGATAATGAATCTCAAGTTCATAGTCTTTGATTAACTCTAACCATCTCCGTTGTCTCATATTTAATTCTTTCTGAGTGAATATGTACTTCAAACTTTTATGATCTGTGTAGAGATGCACTAGATTTCCCATTAAGTAGTGCCTCCACATCTTCAGTGCAAGAACTACTGCCGCCAACTCTAAATCATGTGTCGGATAAATGTGTTCATGATTTCAGAGTTGTCTTGATCCATATGCAATTACTCTTCCATCTTGCATAAGTACGCAACCCAATCCGATGCCGGATGCATCACAATAAACATCAAATGATTTCGTCGTATCGAGTTGAGCCAAGATCAGGGCTGTTGTGGGATGTTTCACTAGAGTAATGAAGGCTTCCTCACATGATTCACTCCATACATACTTGCCGCCCTTCTTTAATGAGTCCGTTATAGGCTTTGCAATTTTAGAGAAACTTGGAACAAATCTCCGATAATAGCCTGTTAAACCCAAGAAACTACAGACTTCATGTAAGGAGGTGGGAGATTGCCATTTCAGCACTTGTACCACTTTACTCGGATTCACAGCTATGCCATCCGCTGAGATAATATAACCAAGGAATGGAACTCGATTAATCCAGAACTCACATTTACTAAAGTTGGCATATAGCTTGTGATCACGCAGTCGTTGAAGCACGATCTTGAGATGTTCGGTATGTTCCTCTTCTGACTTGGAGTAGACCAAAATATCGTTGATGAACACCACGACGAACTTGTCTAACTCTGGCATGAATACTGAATTCATCAAATACATGAAATGCGCTGGGGCATTTGTGAGACCAAAAGACATAACCAAATACTCATAAAGTCCATCTCTAGTTGAGAATGTTGTCTTGGGTATATCTTCTAGTCGTATCTTAATCTGATGATAACCAGACCGAAAGTCCATTTTAGAGAATACCTTAGCACCCACTAATTGATCGAAGAGCAGATCAACACGTGGTAGTGGATACTTGTTCTTGATAGTCACGGCATTAAGCAGACGATAATCCACACATAGCCTCAATGTCTTGTCCTTCTTCTTGACAACGAAAGTCGAGCATCCCCAAGGTGATGAGCTCGGACGAATGAAACCTTTACTCAATAAGTCATTCAGCTGCTCATTTAATTCAGCTAACTCCTTAGGTGCCATTTTATATGGTCATCGAGAGATAGGTGTAGTTCCCGGTATTAATTCAATCTTGAATTCCACATCTCGGTCGGGCGGCATACCCAATAGATAATCAGGGAATACATCTGGGAATTCACGGACCACTAGAATGTCTTCCGACCTACTTGTTTCAGAATGATACACCGCTGCACTTTCTTGAACCATATTCTCAAGAATTATGGTGTGGTGGCCGTGAGTTGAAGAGTTGAGCTCAACGGTGCAAGGACTGATGTTTAGAACAACTTCGTGGTTGCTTAACCACGACATTCCCAAGATTACATCAATCTTTTGACCTTCAAGGATGATAAGAGTAGTGGGATATATTCTACCACCCAGACATAATGGTGCTCGAGATATAACATCACTTGCGGTAATATTACCTCCGGGTGAAGATATAAGATATCAATGTTATGTGGTAGTGGTTGGAAGCTGGTGCTTGAACACAAAGGATTGACTTATGAAATTATGTGTAGCACCGGAATCAAAGAGAATCAATATAGGTATATCGTTGAGAGTGAACATTCCCATTAACACGGGTTCTCCTTCCGGTACACCCTCAATGGTAGTATAGTTGACACTGCCAAGCTTTGATATCTTTTGCCCCTGATTGGGAAACTGACTTGAATTTTGAAATGATGACTGGTTGCAGCTTTGATTTCTCTCTGGACAATATCTAGTAAAGTGACCCATAAGTCCACAAGTGAAGCACAGATATTTAGTCAGTTCAGCGCTGACTTGTGGATGAGAACTGGGTATCTCTGGCTGCGGTGAAGACGAATAAGAACTTATGTGCTGCTGCTGCGGGGGTGGTTCAAAACTTGATGCAAGCAGTGGGTGACTTTGATATGATGGTCGGACAGATGGCTACCATTCTTGACCGGATGGTGAACGATATACCAACCGATATTTCTGAGCAACCACACTAGTGTTGTCTTGCGGAATAATCCGCTTTCTCTTCTCCGCTTGGAGACAAAGATCTTCCTTTTCTTGTAGGATAGTGGCATTGACTAATTCGTTGTAATTTCCGTGATTGAACAACACCAACCTAGCTCGAAGTTTGACTCTTAGCCCTCTAAAGAAATGATCACATCTCAACTTTTCTGTATTTACATAATCGGGCGCATATTGTGCCAAACGGTTGAACTCCTTAAAATACTCATGGACACTCATGTCTCCTTGCTTGAGTTCAACGAGTTCCTCATACTTGGTCTTTATAATTCCTATTGGAATATGACGAGCACGGAAAGCCTCACAGAACTCAATCCATGCTATCCGATGACCTTCAGAGCGAGTTGCACTATATCCCGCCCACCAAGCTCTGACAACTCCATGAAGTTGTTGAGCAGCGAACAATGTCTTCTGATAATCGTCACACGGAAACACACCAAATTTGGATTCCATTACACAAAGCCAATGATCTGATTCTAATGGTTCAGTTGCTTCCGTCAAGATTGGTGGTTGCATTGCCAGTAAATCCAAATAACTGTTTCGAGGTGGAATAACTTGCTGCATTTGATGAATTAGGCCCTGCTGCACCGAAGCATGAAGTAACTTAGTGTTCTCTTGGTGAGACTCGAACATTTTTGACATGACATCCACCAATACCGTTAACGGTGGTGCCTGTGGTAGATCCGAATCATCACCGTCTTGATGAGAACTTCCGACCATACTCCATGAGCGAGTACGAACCATACTGCACAATGAATTTGGGATGAGTCAAAGTTCGATCAGCAATAAGTGAAGATAAGGAAAAATGAACATGTCAAAAACTTTGTGAAAGTATAACAATATTCATGTTTGCGCAAAATTTCAAACTTATGCTTCAATGATGAACTGTTCTGCCAGAAATGACCAGTCTGGAGAAATTTGAGAATTTCATCCAGTTAGAGGAAAAATCCTGCCTCGAGGTGAAAAACAAAGTTGTAGTTCACTTCCTAGCCTTTACGGAATGTATTTAATTGCTTCAATGTCAGTTATGGTTAATGAGATATGAATTTCCAAAGTTGACAATGTTCCCAGATTTTCTGAGAAATTTTGACAGCACCTCCTTTTTATATGGCTGTTTTGTCCACAAGTCCTCATATAAAAAATATCCAAATTTGTCAAAACTGTAAATTACAACATCGTCACTTATCTCATATATTTTCCAGAAATATATCATATGCCCTCATTCGATGTTTCTACTGAGAGTTATGATCAAATTGGTGAGAAGTACTGAAACAGTTCCAGTTTCTGTCCAATTTGGACAGTTTTTGAAATTTCGATATTTTATCTATGATCCAGGGGGATTCTGTTCTGGTCATGAACATAAATTATTTAGAAGACTCGCATACATTTCCAACCATGTATGGAACAACATCATGGGATAATTCTATCAGGAGATATGATTTTTCAAACTGGAGCTAAGTTTCTGCCAGAATAATACAGGGAAGAACTGAGGTTGACAGTTTTGGTTCAAATTTCATTTTTATCATTTCAAGATAGGAATATGCTTTGGATATAAACTTGACACTTTCGTGGCGAGCTACACCTTTGGCACGGATTTTACCATCGATGTGCCGATGTAATCAGAATGCAATGCCGGTACTACGTCCTCACCAAATAAAAATCTTAAGCCGGTATTCCGGCATACATCTCAACGGTGGCAGTAATGACGTTCACTCGCAAACGTTTTCTACTCGACCTACGAATAACGCGGTTAGTGTACCTGTCACTACACCCAAACTACTGATCAATCATATGGTACCGTACGGCACAACCCGCACGGGCGAACAGTTCACAATAATATATATGAAAGTAAAAACATTCACCCCGTATCATTCCATATGGGCCGCCTCGAGCCACGTCTCGAGGTACATGACCGCGTTTTCTACCGCGCGATGGGGTCCCATGTATTTGCATAGTGCTGCACCAGTAGGGGGCGCATCGGGTTATGTCCCACACAACGGGGGCTCCCACTAACTTTGAAGCACGCTAGGGTACCGCATGTCATATGTTCTCAGAAACATGGAAAGTTTCAGAGACTCATATTGACATTTCCGTGCCAAGCCACGGAAATAATCTCATGCTACCTCTCGCATGGTAAGCTTACCGCAATTGATCTGCTTGCGGTGGCGTACCTTACCGCTTACCTTACATCGGAGCTTCGTTACAGAATATAATAACACATATGTTAGCTTTGCCACCTTAAGTAACTAATACTATAGTAGACCTTACGTGGGCATCATAACTAATCCTCACTCGACTACTTCGTAGTTTTAAAAAATCGGCACTTTTCAAGCGTGCTATTCCCTATACGGCTCTGATACCAAGCTGTGGGGACCGGGGTCCACACCTTCCAGGAACCGCATTGGGTGGTGTCGCTCGATGCGGCACCCAATAGCACACAAGAAAAGTCTTATAAAATAACCAACACAATCATTTCATTTCAAAAAATGATCCTCTTTTACAACATAATATACAACGCAACGGAATAAACATACTCATACTCACAACTAGCTATGCACAAGAGAAGCGGTCCATGCCCGCGGACGCTTCTCACTAGCAACACGAAACATAAAGCAGCGGCAAGGTTTCCGTGAGAGATACATCTCGACATGCTCGAGATCTCACGGACAACCACAACATAAGTGTAAGCTAATAATACCTGCAAAAACCACAATATAGCAACCGTGAGCACAAGGCTCAGCAAGACTTAACCGTCTCACCTAAAACATGGAACTCTACATGCTGGAAACTTTAAGGACTGGAAAGCTGAATTTGCAGGAATGGACCCGCCGAAAGTAAATACTTAGTGGTCAGTTTTAATGTAGCATACGCGATCCTTGGGCATAGCATCATGGTGAATTCCACAATCAAACAAGAAACGCTTCATCCACAATAATACTTGCTCAAGGTTACATAAGCTTTATTCAAGTTAAATGTTTTGGAAATTTGTAAATTTAATTATGCAATCTCTATAGCAGCCAAGGTTTCAATACAAAGAATTATTTATAGCAACATATTCATAATATTTCCATTTCTCTTTCTTACTACGTCAAGACTCAGTGACCTAGTATGCTCAATCCATAACCGCGAGCGACGGTGATTCGAATCAAAAACACCCGGACTGCACGACACGTACGCTATACTCGGAGTTGCATCGGCACACTCCACTGATGTCACACGCAGCCACCTTTCCCCAGATTCAACCACATCAAAAACACATCGATTGACCCGAACAGTGAGCTCACTTCAAGGTGCACCTCTGCTGTGAGATGTTCTTGAGTAAGTTACCTCCCACTGTACTAACAGCCGGCAGCTTAAGCCGATTGAAAAGGTTTCAACATAGGATCCTCAAGGTACATCGGTTTTATGGGTCCCATATCGCCAGTATGCTTCCCGGTACAGTTAAAACTTGCTCAAGAGGGCCAAGCACAAGACGGACCTTAACCGACACAGACGGGGTTACCAATTCACCTCCCAACACCTGCCTCGCCATTACCGACCCAGGCACGATGTGGGCAACCCAACCTACACAAATCCCCGTCCACTCATATTAAAGAGTTAACGTTATGGTGATAACTCGCGAGTAGGTTTCCTCACTCGACTTCTCTCGCAAGTAGAACTCAACTACTTGACCTGTGGTCGATAAAATGTGACCAAATCTCGCGAGTAGTTTCTGACATACTCGACTTCTACTGATCTTCTAACTAAACATTAAGGATAGCAATATCATCCGAGAGGGTCTTATACTACCCATCCACTTCAAGGATTATTTGGTCATGCATGTGGAGTATTCGATCAACATAGACCTATTGCAGATATCAAGTCTATTCAATATAGTGTGTATAAAAGCAAAACTTTAAAAAGCTTTTAAATGCAAATCGGGGCTTGCCTTTTGGGTTGCGATAAAAGTCAGCGACGATCAGATAGTATTCTTTGATGAGAAAAGCACACCACACCAGAATCACTATTGAAATTCTCAGGTCCGGGTTGTGCTTCTTGTCAGCCACCTTCATCGCGAACACTATCGAAATGATATGCAAATAAAAGATTGCAATTTATTATAATAAAAGTTTCAAATACAACAATTGAATATAGTGGTCTACAAAATTTCTTAAGTGTTTGGCCTTCTCTGAATTTTCATTGTAATTCTGGATGTCTATCATAGCTACCAGTGGTTGTATCATCCATAGAGGTCTCACTGGTTCTATGAAAATTTGTTTCATAATTTTCTAAGCATTATATTGTGAGATATTGAATTTACAAGTGGGGATATTTACTAAATTGTTTCTGTTGTTTTTGGGCATTATGTGACCAGTTAGGAAAATCTTCAGATTGAACTAGGTTAATAAAGTCCAATGAAGCTGAAATTTTTACAGGAATTCATAAAATTAGTAAAGAAAATTTTGGCAAAATTTCAGATGTTTCTATGTAGTGAAGCATCAGATACAAATCACATGATTTTTGCTTTGAATGGCTCTACAGAAAAAACTAGGGGTTTTCATGAAGATTGGGTTGTAGTTCTGGTTAGTGCGGATAAAAATCAAACCAATAAAGTTGGTTTGACAAATGTTGAAGCTCTATACTGGGAGATATTCAATTTAGAAGTTTGCACAAGTTTCTGTACATATTATAAATTAATTTGACTATTTTTATGTGCATAGAGAATACACAGGTGATCAGACCATGTAATTGAATTCTAATGACCCTGATATTTTTACTGGAGTTCAAGGATATTCAAATTAAGGTTCTGGAAAAATTTGGTAGTTTTCCAGTGAGAAGAACTATAGGAATTAATTCTATAAGAATTTTTTTATTTGAATTATGTAGAACTTTCTATGGACTTTCATAAAATTCCAAGTGCACCACTGGAAAGTATTATTCATGCTGGTTCTAACAAAATTTATTTGGGAATTGTTGGATACTTCTACTAGGAGATAAGAATTTTTGAAGTGGGAACTAAATCTGAAATTTAATTTCAATTGGAAAAGGTTTGAATAATGGCTGGGCCCACACGATTTAAAATGGGCCAATCGGGTTGAAGCAACACCGGGCCACAGGGATCAGGGATGTAGCCACACGGGATCCTTGTCTGCACCAGATCCGGGCGCGCGCGTTACACCCTCTGACGACTGGACCCCACGGGGTCGTCGTCTACCTCCCGCTAGGCGCGCCTCGATCCACGGCACGGCTCCTCGCCAAACTCGCCGCCTAACCCTATTTAAGGGTGATGAGCACGCCCAAGGGGTCAGCGCACGCCGGCGATGGCCGGAAAGGCTTGCGTGATGGTAGCGGCGACGATTAAGGTTTCGTCCATGTCGGCCGATCCCTACGGTGGGTGAAACAGATTGGGAAGACCTCAGGGAAGATTCATGGAAGCATGGGGAACAAGAATCTGGCCATAAGAGGGGGGGGGGGGGGGGAAAAGACTTGGAAACTGGTGGTGACATACGAACCAAGGAGGGAAAAATCAGCGGTTGGGGAAAAATGGGATTCCAGTGTGAATACCAGATGAAACTCGACGACTCTTGTTCGAGGTGACGCGCCTGGCCATTAGAACAACATAGCACAGGTGCACAAAGAATAAACAACCGTGCAAAAAGAATTTCGTGTGCAAACAGATTATACTCATATTTGAAGATCGTCGGAAGAAGTGGAAATACGGGGCTAGAAAGCATGGCATGGGCTGAAACTTTACGAGCATGTTCTACAAGTGCACACCTTTTTCCTTCAATGAACGGGGGGAGATGATGCTTGAATCACCGAGGCATCGAGGGATAGAGGGCGGCAAGAACAGAGGAGCACGCCGGCAATCTGAAAATTTTGAAACCCGTCGATGGGGAGCCTCAAACTGTGAAGGGGGATGATCAAGGAGCTGCGCAAGAGGTTGGGGAATAACCCAGGGCGAAGAAACTGGAGCCATACCGTTGCTCCCTGGTGGATTTCGAGGGGGAGGAGAAGAACTCGCCAGAAGTGAATTTTCTGCGCCCAGCTGAAGAACAGGGGTGAAAGATTCATCTTGGGGACTGAGGCGGTGATAAGGAGGAGTCCAAGACGAGCTGGGGGCAGCTGGAGGCGACCTCCACAGTGCAAGCAGCTCTGTGGAAGTTGCATGCCGGAAGGTGCCGTCCTGGGAAGAGCAGAGGCAAATTTGAGCCTATGACAAGTGGGTCCCACCCCTCTATTCATCTCTATCTTCTCTGGACACTAAAATATCCCACCAACTTGTGTCCAAAAATTCTAGAAACTTTATGGTAGACTAATTTGAAGGGGTAGATATTTATTCTGAAATCAGATTGTTGATTTGACAAAGTTTCAATTGAATTCAAATTTGAATTTGAATTTGAGTTGAATTCAAAGAAGCTATTGAATTAAATAGCAAAGTTGCTTCTAAAATTATGAAAATTTGCAGGGATACTATTTGGAATATTTAAAAGCTAATGGTGAGCTCATATTTTTATTTTGGCAAAATTTAAACATGAGCTAAATTTGAATTTTTGATTTCTCTATATTGAGGTTTAAATTTGTTTGAATTTTTTAGATTCAAATTATTATTTCTTTTTCACCTCCAAATTTCAATATCTCCCATCTGAACTTTGCATTTAATTAGGGCTTTTACACTTCTCATCTCTCAAGGCACACAAACAGCTCGCCGATGGGTGCTGTCGGTACCCTGCAGATCAGGTACCCCCGCGTGCAGGCAAGAAGAGCTCCAGACCTGACCTCCCTACTGAGGCAGGTTCCGGGGCTGCCACACGTCTTTCGGCTACGAACCCTTGCTCCCACCGAGGAGGGATCCGAGGATGCCATGCGTCTTCCAGCTTTGACGATTTGCTCCCACCGAGGAGGGCTCTAGAGCTGTCACACGTCTTCCGACTCCAGACCCTTGCTCCCATAGAGGAGGGCTCGGGGGCTGCCACACATATTTGGGCTCCGGACCCTTGCTCCCACCAAGGAGGGATTTGGGGCTTCCACGCATCTTCCTGCTCCAGACCCTTGCTCCTACCGAGGAGGGCTCTGCGGCTGCCACACGTCTTCTGACTTTGCACCCTTGCTACCACCAAGGAGGGCTCCATGGCTGCCACACATCCTCCGGCTCTGGACCCTTGCTCCCACTGAGGAGAGCTCCGGTGCTGCCACACGTCTTCCGGCTCTAGACCCTTGATCCCACCGAGGAGGGCTTTGGCACTACCACGCGTCCTCCGGCTCTGTACCCCGCACTCCCTCAGAGGCGGGCTCCGATGCTGCCACGCGCCCCGTGGCCCACTAAGGGCAGTAGGTCTCAAGAGTAAAGGAAGACATGCTTTACGCATTTAAGACTCGCCTGTTCCCCAGGCACTATTGCGACTGGTCAGCGGTGGTGCAATGGTGCAGACCTGCACAACTGACCCAGTAGGCTATAGCAAAGGGACAAGATGGGACATCCTCCACCATCATCACCTGCTATGCTCTGGCCACTTGCACACAGTAAGAGGTAGCAGGTAGACATTACACCTTAGATCTTCTACATGCATAAGATCACCTCAAGGCCACCTTTTGGGCCTCGAGTCCCAGTTGTAAGGTGCCCAACCATACTATAAATGTACTAGGTAGCCACAAACTCTAGACACACTCATTTGAACCCTAATAGATCCAATCTTAGATTCACACAAGCCACTCAAGCACTCACAAGCAATACAACTCACACTTTGGAGTAGGGTGTTATGCTCCGGCGGCCCGAACCACGTTAAACCATCATCTCACCATACCTCATACGCGCGACCTCACCACGGATTAAGCTCTCAAAGAAGGTCTGGCGGAAGTGTCATTCGCACACTTTGAAATTTGGCGCGCCAGATAGGGGGGCTTTCCTTGAAGGTTCAACACATTCATCATGATGGTGAACATCCAGCTCAACGCCGCCTCCTCTCGTACCTCCCTACGTAGCTAGGGAGGGGAGGAGGGGGCCACTCGCACTTCAGAGCAGGCCGATCCAACCAAGCAAGCAGCCATGCAGCTCCAACTCCTGTGGCAGCTACTGCGACCACCACGGCAACAACGACGCCTTCTGCTACGAGTGTGGGCAGCGCACGAGTCTTCTTAAGGTACCTGTGGTGTATTCGAAGTCTTTCGATCGTCCTCCTTTTTGGGGACCTTTATTGCCGGACGGTCTCCCCCATGAAAGGCCAACACCAAGTGGGAGATCCAGGGTGTGCAGTATGCTTCGCCTGGTTTCATACCCTAAGCGTGCACGCTCTGCTTCCCTAGTGCTACGATTGAGTACTGGGGGCCAGACGGCACACACCCTAAACATGGCGGGAGCCGAGGAATCCATGGTCTTTTGGTTATTTTCTTGTTTCAAGACTTGTGGTGTTGAACGGTCCCTCCTAAAAGGCTAACGCCAGCGAGAGGTCTAGAGTGTATAGCCTGCTTAGCCTAGTCCTACACCATAAGCAGGTACACATTGCCTCCCCAGTGCAACAGTTGAGTATTGGGGGGCCGTTCAGCTCGTACTCCTCCCAAGGCCAGCAGGAGGTCCAGAGTGTGCAACCTGCTTAGCTTGGTCCTACACCCTTAGCGTGTACACTCTGCCTCCTCAGCGCCGCGGCTGAGTAGTAGGGGGCCGCACGACCTAGACTCCTAAACAAGGCAATAACCATAACCTGGATATTTTCGCACTGTAGCACCATGTTCATTACATTATGCTTTAATTTTAAGATTACTTTGCATGTCATCTTCCATATGCCCGGTTAAAATTCCTTGTCTTGCCCCTAGTGGAGTTATGTGATCCTGCTGCAGGTGGGTCTGCTTGAGGTACCTACAATGTGTTTAGGGTCACTCAGTCGCCCCCTTCTTTGGGGTCCTGTGGTGCAAGACGGTCTCCCCCACGAAAGGCCCGCGCTGAGCTGGAGGTCCAGGGTGTGTAGCCTGCTTAGCCTGGTTTCGTACCGTAAGCGTGTGCACACTACTTCCCAATGGTACGACTGATTACTGGGGCCCAGACGGCTCACACCACAAGTAAGTTGGGAACCGAGCCCCGGATGCTATAGCACTAAATTACCCATGCCCCGTATTCCCATCTTAGGACCGCAAGACCTGACGAAACTAAGAGCAGGGGGGATGTGACCGGTGAGTGCAATTACTTTCTTGTCTATTATGCCTAGCAGGTCCCAACGAGATATAGTTTCAGAATAGCCGCGCGGGACGGTATGATGGTGGCCCCACCTGCGACATCGTCACCTCTCCCGAGGTGGGCCCGGGGGCCACTGTTGGTACCCTGCAGACAGGGTACCCCCACGTACAGGCAAGAAGAAGCTCTAGATCCGGCCTCCCCGCTAAGGCGGGTCCCAGGGCTGCTATGCGTCTTCTGACTCCGGACCCTTGCTACCACTCAGGCGGGCTTCGGGGCTGCCATGCATCTTCCGCCTCCAGACCCTTGCTTCCAACAAGTATGTCTCCGAAGCTACCACTTGTCTTCTGGCTCCGGACGCTTGCTCCAACCGACAAGGGCTCCGGTACTACCATGCGTCTCCTGGTTCTGAACCCTTGCTCCCACCAAAGAGGGCTTCGATCCTGCCACGCATCTTCTAGATCAAGACCCTTGCTCCCACTGAGAAGGGCTCCAGGGCTGCCACGCGTCTTCCGGCTCAGGATCCTTGCTCCCACCCAGGAGGGCTTCGGGGCTGCCACACGTCTTGCGGCTCTGGACCCTTGCTACCATCGAGGAGGGCTCCGACACTGCCATGCGTCCTCCGACTCCTGACCCTGCACTCCCTCAGAGGTGGTCTCAGACGCTGCTACACGCTGCACGAACAACTAAGGGCGGTAGGTTTGAAAAGTAAAGGAAGACATGCTTCAAGCATTCAAGACTCGTGTGTTCCCCATGCACTACAGCGACCGGTTACGACGATAGCGGTGGTGCAACAGTGCAACAGCACACAGTTGGCCGGGTGGGCTATAGCAGAGGGACAAGACGAGACATCCTCCACCATCATCACCTGCTATGCTCTGGCAACTGGCGCACGGTCAGAGCTAGCATGTAGCCATTACACTAAGATCTTGTACAAGCATAAGATCACCCCGGGCCCTAAGTCCCACTTGTAAGGTGCCCGACCTGACACGCTCATTTGAACCCTCATATATTAAATCTTATAGACTCACACAAGCCACTCAAGCACTCACAAGCAATACAACTCTCACCTAGAGTAGGGTGTTACGCTCCGGCGGTCCGAACCACGTTAAACCACCATCTCATTGTGACACCCGATTCCGAAAATGAACCAAGTGAACGCATATGTGTGCCTCGGACGTTTACCACACATACACGACAAAACCACTAACAATATACAGAAAATTACACAGGCACAAACTAGTAAATAAGTACTTTTGTTACAATATTCAAATATTTCTCCAAATTACAAACTCTAATGATCATTAATTATAATATTGAAATTAATGCAGCAAAAATACACTAAACTAAGCAAAGCTACGCAGCTCCAACATATCCACAGGCAGTCGACGGCAGCACACAACCTAGAACTCAGCATTATTCTCGTGATACTCCCAAACATCACCTGAAATTGTTGGTGGGAGAATCGCAAGGGTGAGCACGTCGTGCTCAGCAAGTGTGGGAAAATAATGACATGTATCTTAAACAAGGAATGATAATAAATAATGGCTATTTGCTTAAAACTACATTGAAAACATGTAAAAAGCATCCTACAATGTCTATGTGAATTTATCCCATTATAACCCAAATCATAACCGATTATGAGTCCAACATCATTGTTTATCATCATATCACATGCATCAGTATTTATCCATCCGTATACCAAATTCTTACCATCATCATCAACCATGTCCATTTATCACAACCCAAACCATAACCATAACCAAACAATCCAAAGTCCCAAGTTCCCTCTAATCATGTGAGGGTACAGGTCGCTCATAACCGAGAGCACGGCTATCATGATAGTTTTTAAGACTCTGCAGAGGTTGTACCACTTTACCCAGAAGTCTATGATTTCATCACCTTTCGATGAATAAGGAACCTCCATTACGACCGTGACCCATCGGTCACATTACACACTTCCATCGGTGTGTGGCCAAGAGATCACAAAATAGCGTTTACAAAGGGACTACCAGCATATTCAGACCCGCTAAGGTTTTACCGGTGGTGATGCTTCCAACTGAGCACATCTAACCAAGGGCCCCCTCTTGTGCCGTTCGGATCCCAAGGAGTCCCGCCACTATTGCAAACCAAACTGACTCCCATTCCTTGCTCTTCCAAAGTTTCTCGACAATGCTGGCAATACACCTAATTATTCAGCTTTGCTGCACCCATACTTGGCCTGTGGTGGCACTGTAAAACCTGGGTTATCGCTCCACGAACCGATCCTTAGATCTAAGGCAAGCAAAACCACCATATCTTCCAACCCAATTCAGAAACCATGCTTGCTTATATCTCCCAATTCCACATTACCAATTAACCATATTCATCAATTCACATCATCCGTAATTGCATTAATTCATAGTTAAGCCATGTGGTTGTTTTCCCATCCCAATTAATTAGAGCGAAGGAAAAAAGGTAGAAATTCCCTTCCTGACTGTCTACAATGTATTCCAAGCGACAAGGATGGTCAAACAAGACTAGTAAACACCTATCATGGGTTTCCCATCAATTGACACAAGGATGTAGTTTTGCAAAAAAAACTTTTAAAAACGGGATCAAAATGATCAAGGACACTTGCCTTCCTCTTGAGACTGGTTAGGATCAAAAGCTTCAAAGTTTTGGTGCTAGAGGTCCTTAGAAGCACCCTCTAGAATGTAACCTTCTATCCTACGCAACAAATATACGAAGCAAATACTACAATCAATAAATGCTCATATATTACTCAATATGCCATGATATGCATGATTGATGCAATTATATGGTAATGCATGTTATTAGGTTTCCATTGTTTCTTACTGACTGGTTACAATTAGGGTTCACATGTTAGGGCAAGTTTCGAGTCATTTCGGAGAAAAACTAAAGAAGTTCCAAGAATTTCCAGATTTGGGAGACAAGACTAGTCTGCACCTTGGCCAGACATGTACGCTTTGGACCAGAGAGTTCAACAGACTAGTCCGCAGTGGACTGGACAAGTCCGCTACGACTAGGGTTTTAGCGAATTTCTATCTAGAGCGTAGTTTGAGTTAATATAGAACCATAATTTACATAGGAAAGATGGATCTAAGTTATTTACCATGAATCCAAGGGTTCAAAAGTCAAGGATTCAATGAAACTCGAGAACTTGATGTCTAGATCGACGAAGACAGAGAATTGACGAAGGAAGATGTTGACATCAAAGAGTTGATGATGAAGATCGCAGCATCAACGACAATCTCGATTGATCCTCCTTCCTTCCCCCCCTCTTTCTCTTACTTCTTCTCCCTTCAAGAGCCACGACTATGAAGAGAGTTGGCACTGAGATTCGTCTAACGTGGCAAAGGGGTAAAGGGTGGGTGGTGGGGTGTTTATATAGGATAGAGGTGGTAGGTCTTGGGTAGGACTCATGTATAATGCGGTGGAAACAAGTAGATGTCATGGTAGAGTCCCTCTTGGGCTCCTCAGGGGTGTGACATGACGTTCTTGGGATTAATTAAGCCAATTACCCAACACCTCATCGGGGAGGAAAAATAGAATCCGAGTAGAAATCCTACACACCGGACTAGTCTGTAGAGGGCCCGGACAAGTCCGATCAAGTACAGAAGGTTGAACAGAAAAGTCTGGTGCAAATCCGAACAAGTCTAATCAAGACCAGAAACTAAAATGGACAAGTTTGATACTTGGCCTGAAGAGCTCGGAAGCTTGTTCTGTTTAAAAACCGAACCAAGTTTGAGGAATTACCATACAACTCCGGAAAGTTCCCATAACAAAGATCGGACTAGCTTGAGCATGAGAACAGACAAGTCTGGAAAATAACAGAAATGTTTTCGTACTAAATCGTAGGAAATAGCGGATAAGTCTGGAAAACAACAGAGAGTAAATCATACTAGTCCGAGGTCCAATCCAGACAAGTCCGAACTGAATCAGATTTTTAATTCTTTTTTGGTTCTAATTCATTTTAATCTCATTCCTATTTATGTTGCTTAATGTTAAACATGTATAAGAATCTATGTAATGCATGATGGATGAAAATCTGGGTGTTAATAATCTACACACCTTAAAACGAATCTTGCGCTTGAGATTCGATGAGAAGGAAAAAGATCAGGAAATTTTTCTTGAGCTTTTCTTCTGACTCCCAAGTTGCTTTCGATTCAGTATGATGTTTCCATTGTACTTTGCACCATCGAATCACCTTGTTCCTTGTGCCTCTCTTTTTTGTTTACAACATTTTGACCGGTTGCTCGGCATAAGTCAAATCTGCCTCTAATTCCAATTCTTCCATTAGCCCTTGTTCTTCCGGTAATATTAAGCACTTCTTGAGCTGAGAAACGTGGAACACATCATTAACATCATAAAGATGTGCTGGCATCTCCAACTTATATGTCACTGTTCGTCCAAAATCTTGAATGGTCCAATATAGAGAGGTGCTAACTTGCCATTGATGCTAAACTGCTTATGTCCTCGCATAGGCGACACTTTGAGGTATACGAAGTCTCCTACATCAAAAGCTAAGTTTCTTCCCCTATTATTCGCATAGCCCTTTTGTCTTGATTGAGAAGCCCTTAGGTTTTCCAGGATTAACTGAACTTGCTATTCAGCATCCTTTATTACATCAGGTCCAAACACTTGGGTTCTCTCCGGTGTCATTCCGAAACAAGTGTGTCCTACACTTTTTTCCCATACAATGCTTCATATGGTGACATCTTCAAACTTGCTTGATAATTGTTGTTGTAGGAGAATTCAACATATGGCAGACTTTTGTCCCGACTTCCTCCATATTTTAGCGCACAAGCTCTTAGAATGTCTTTCAATATATGATTTGTTCTCTCAGTTTGTCCATCCCTTTGAGGGTTATATGCAGAACTGAAATTCAACTGAGTTCCCATAGACTCATGCAGCTTTTGCCAGAACCTCGAGGGAAATTGTGAACCTCTATCAGACACTATTTTCTTTGGTACTCCATGCAAAAACACTATCCTTACGACATACAATTCTGCCAACTTTGCTCAACCATAGGTGGTCTTCACAGGGATAAAAAGCACAGACTTGGTCAACCGATCCACAATAACCCATGTTGAGTCATAGCCGGACTGGGTACACCGTAATCCAACTATGAAGTCCATACCAATTTCTTCCCACTTCCATTCTTGTATCTTCAATGGCTGTAATAGTCCAGCTAGCCTTTGATGTTAAGCCTTGACTCGTTGGCACGTGTCACATAATGCAACATATTAAGCTATGTCCCTTTTCATGCCATCCCACCAATAGCAAGTTTTCAAATCCTTGTACATCTTCGTACAACCGGGATGGATGGAGTAAAGCGAGTCATGTGCCTCCTTTGTTATCGTCTTGCAAATTTGCTCTACAATAGGCACAACAATCCATTTTCCAGGCCATAGTGTACCATGGTCATCCTCATCAAATCTGAATTCTCTCCCTTCCTGGATCTTTTCCTTGATTTCTTGGATTTCCTCATCCTTTGTCTAACCTTATCGAATTTCTTGTTCTAGGGTCAGATTTAACTCCATTATTCTCATTTTATTCACAAATCCAAGATGCAACCGTTCAAACTCCTTACATAACTCAGATGGCAACTCCCGAACCATGAGTTGGTGGCTTGCTCCTTTTCTACTCAAGGCGTCGACCACTACATTAGCTTTTCCTGGATGATAGTTAGTTCCTACATCATAGTCCTTAAAAAGTTCCAACCATCTTTGTTGCCTAAAATTTAGATCCAGTTGTGTGAATATGTACTTGAGGCTCTTGTGGTTCGTGTAAATCTCACACCTATGTCCATTGGATTTGACCTCACATAGTAATTATAAGTCAAATTTTTCTAGTTTTTGCAATTTACAATGTACTTTTCTGCAATTAGCCATTTATTATCATTCCTTTTCAAGCTACATGTCACATGAGGCATGCTTCTGACGGGCATGGATTCTTGAGAAGAGAGGAGCCCACCGCAGAAAAAGGGATCGGTCACATTCTGAAACGGCCTATCCTCAACGACATGTGCTCACCCTTGCAATTCCTCCATCAACAGTTTCAAGTGATGTTTGGGAGTACCATGAAGATAATGCGGAGTACTAGGTTGTGTGTTACCATCGACTTGCCTGTGGTGTGGAGCCGTGCTGCCTAGCTATGCTTAGTTTAGTTTATTTTACGCTGCAGCAATAATAATTAGAGATTTGCAAATTTGAGAACCATTGTACTATTGTAACAAGGTACTTATTTATTATTTGTGATGTGGTGTATTTTTGTATATTGTTTGTGGTTTCATTGTGATTGTGTGATGAACATCCTGGGTACACATATGCATTCACTTGGTTCATTTTCGGAACCGGGTGTCACAAATTGGTATCAGAGCCGCATTGACTGTAAGACATAGCCTAGGTAGAATGGAAACTTTAGAGCACATAGGGACGCTTAGTAAGGGTCATAGTTGGTTGGTGTGTTAATTTTATGTGATCATTGCTTGTGTTATTGTGTGCTTAGTAGAGGATTGTGGGGTGTTTCAGCACTTGCCACATCCATTTAGGCTTATATATATAGTTGCTTAGTTTGATATCCCTTGATGCATATACCTTGGGACGTTTTCTAAAATCCTTCTATCTTGTACTCGTTTTCCTTAGATGCCAAGGGTGACCCGCAATCAAAGGAACACCGATGGTGTTGAGGTGAACAATGGGGTGCCTCAGAACATTCTCTTTGGACCTGAAGCTAGCAACCTTGAGCGCTTGATGGCTATGAAAATTCAGCTCATGCAAACTATGATGCAAACTTTGGGATAGCTGCAGGCCAATAAGCAGCCCCACATGCCTCCACCACCACGCCGCTACCCCCACCATTTCATAATTGCCCGGGAGAGTTTATGAGGACTAGGCCACCTACTTTTGCTCAAGCCAATGATCCTATGGAAGCTAATGATTGGCTGAAATCTGTTAAGAAAAAGCTTGCTATTGTCCAATGCAATGAGTGGGAGAAAGTCTTGTTTGCCTCCCATAAGCTTGTTGGAGCAGCTGCGGATTGGTGGGAAGCTCTTTGCAATGCCCATGCTAATCAAGAGAGAATCACTAGGGCTGAATTCAAGGAGAGTTTCCGTTTTCACTATGTTCCTGAAGGTGTCATGATGTTGAAGAGGCAAGAATTTGAAAACCTCAGGCAAGGAAGGTAGAGTGTGAGTGAGTATATTAATAAATTCACTCATATCTCAAGGTATGTTCTAGAAGAGGTGAACACGGACAACCATAAGCAATACTTGTTTATGAGGGGCCTAAACAATGAGATTCAAATCCAATTGCTCAATAGTGACTGAAAGCATCTAGGCCCCCATGAGGTATGGTTTCAGTGATTAATGACAACCATTGGATTTTACTAATGAATTTGTGGATTCAAGGTCTCCCATATCACTCAATCAAATGAAATCTATATAAATATGAACATCATATACTGATCATTGGACATAATTGGAGACCCCTAAACAATCATTTGATGATATCAATCAATGTTATGAAGATTAGAAGTAAAAGCTCATATGTCAAACTATTCAACCATAATCGACAACACTCAATGCTTGATAATCATCAGAAGAATATTTACAACAAGTGTCTAAGAGGTCAATCGAGAAAATTCCAAAATAATCACTTAGAACAACTCGAAGAAAACAAAATCAACTCACCGGATAAACCGATGTTTCCAGAAAACAACACATCGGTCGAGTTGGTTCAGCAGAAGAAGAAGACCTCAGAACCAAGTACTCACCGGATCATCCGATGTCAATGGACATGTTACATCGGTCCATCAGTGCAGTAAGCAATATCCCTGGATCAAGTGTAACATCGGATCCTCCGATGTACAACAATATACACATTGGTCAATCACTCCAGTAAGCATCATGTCTGAACCAATTCTGGAGGAAGTGCCACCGGATCATCCGATGAGAAGACAAGTGCAACATCGGTCTAACAATGGTCATATCTGACACAATGACATCAGCTAATTTGGATTTGACCGATGATAACTGAAGGGGAGACATCGAATCATCCGGTGTTCGCAGAACAGTGATGTCAGCCTACTTTTTCAACAGCTATTTCGTGGAGGCTGGCTATTTATACCTCGTCATCTAGTCTATTCGACAAGTCTTGACTATCAGACATACTCTACACATTCTCAAGCATTCAAGACATTATGCTACCACTTCTACATCATATACACCACTTAAACACCAAGAGATAGGCTAGAACTAGCTAGAGATAGTGCTTGTGTGCCTCCATTCTTGGTGATTGGAATCTCTAGCATAGTGAGAGCTGTAAGGGAGTGTCCCTTGGTGATTGTAATTGAGAGAGACTTCCGGAGCTTGCCAAGACGGTTGTGGAAGCCCGGAGGAACCAAGTTGTACAAGGCTTGAGCTCCACCTTGCCGAGGTTGGCAAACGGAGAAGAATAGTGAAGATCCCTAGTCTCGGTGACTTGGGTGTGGCTATACCCTTCGGTGGGTGCCACAACGTGGATGTAGGAAGATCTTGACAATCTTGCCAAACCACGGGATAAATCCTCGTGTCTCCTCGGGAGTTTGCATTCTCTTACTCTCACTTTACAGTTATGCATTTCATATACCACAATGTTACTAGTCACTTGAATGCATAGGTTGTCTGCGTAGGGAATTGGGCTTTTAGTAATTAAGTTTTATTGCTTTAAATTTTTGAAAAAAAAGCCCAATTCACCCCCCTCTTGGGCATTCAATCCTTACAATTGGTATCAGAGCGAGGTTGCTCATTGGATCATTCTAGCTTCACCGCTAGAGAGCTAAAATGGCCAAGATTGGGGGTTCGGTTCCTATCTTCGAGGGCAAGAACTTTGCCTATTGGAAAGTACGCATGCGCACTTATCTAGAGGCTATTGCTCCCGAAGTATGGGAAGCGACCCACGCGGGATTTGGTGAGCACAATTATGTTGGTGATCAAATGAAGTGGGATGCTAAAGCTAGGAATGCAATTTATGATTGCATTAGTCAAGATGTGTTTGCTAGGATTGCTAGAAAAGGCTTGTGAAATCTGGGCTTGCTTGACAGAAATTCATGAGGGTTCTTCTCATGTCAAAGAACTAAGATATCATATGCTTAAATCCAAATATGATGAGTTTAAAATGCTACCTCATGAAAATGTCAATGAAATGTTATCTCGCTTGAATGTGCTTATTGAAGAAATTAATGCTCTTGACATTCCTTCTCTTGGCAAAGGACTCATCAACCGCAAGATTCTTATGCTTCTTCCCAAGCCAAAGTACAACATCATCAACTCCATGCTTCAAAAAGAATCTCTTGACCACATTGAAGTTTCAGAACTTATTGGAGAGATTCACTCTCATGAGATGAGTGTACATGGGATGATGGAGCAATCATCTTCAAAGACAATTGCTCTAAAGGCCTCCACCAAGAAAACAAGTCTCGAGAAAAAGAAGGTGGTTGAGCCTAGCTCAAGTGAAGAAGAGCAAGCATCAAGTGAAGATGACGATGATGAGCTTGCACTGATGATGAGAATGTTCTCTCGTTTGAACTCCAAGATTGCCCAGAAGGGATACACCTTTGATTCCAAGAAGAAAGCGTTCCTACCAAGGAGAGATGACCGCAATACTTGCTATAATTGTGGTGATCAAGGCCACATCTCCTATGATTGTCCGAAACCGGACAAAAGAAGAGAGAACCACAAGAGCAAGCACCGCAAGCTTGAAGATAGTGAAGATGATGAAGAAGAGGTTAAAACCAAACCAAGATCCTTTGGGAAGAAGAAACATGACGAGGGCAAGAAGGCAAAACTCTTCCCAAAGAAAAGAAATGGTCCACAAAAGGTGTTCATGTGTGAGGCAAATGAATGGGTCACCGACGAAGAATCAAGTGATGAAGAGAGTGAAGCGGAAGAAGAAAGTTTGGTCGACCTTGCCATTGCCAACAATGATGACTCAACTCTTCATCCACCACCCATGTGCCTCATGGCTAAAGGTAACACCAAGGTATGTGATGATTCTAGCGATGATGAGCCTTCCCCCGATGATTTAACTTCACTAATAAATGAATATGACACAATCATTAAGAGGGAAAAGAGAAAGGTTAAGGCTCTTGAAGAAACTCGTGCTAAGCTTGAGAGCGCTAACCTCGATTTGCTTGACAAGTATGAAAGCATACTTAAAGATCATGACACGCTCAAATCCCATGTCAAGCAAGTTGAGGAGGAAAAGGCTCAAATTAAGCAAGATCATCATGAGCTTGACTTAGCCCACCAAGCACTCTTGGGAAAGCACAATGAGTTAATCCAAGAGCATCAAATCCTTAACCTTGCTTATGAAGCACTTGATCAAGAAGTGAAAAATGTAAAGAAACAAACTCTTAATGATAAGGTATCCATTACTTCTCATGCCACTAATGTCTTGCACAAGTCTTTGCCTTTGGAAGAGAACACTAGGGAGAAGGACTTGTTGGAAGAAATTGAAAGTCTCCGCACTAGTGCTGCAAGACTATCAAAAGGAGAAGTCAAGCACAGAGAAGTCCTCTTCCAACAAGCAAAGGCCTTCAACAAGAGAGGACTTGGATCCTTCCCGATTCCTAACAAAGGAAAGGTGCCCTCACCGATGCTTAGAACAAGCTTCATCAAGGAAGTTGGTTCCTATTGCCAACATTGTGAGATCACCGGTCACCATACAAGGGAGTGTCCTCTTCCTAACCGACCTTCTCCAAAATTGCCTACTAGCTACAAGTCTACTTTCAATGATCACTATTATCTCTTGAGTAAAGTAGATGGCAAAGTGAAGGCAAGGTTCATTGGCAAAGACATAAAGGGCATGAAGGGGAAGCTCCCCAAGCAACTTTGGATCCCAAAGACACTTGTATCACACATACAAGGACCTAAGTTGGCTTGGGTGCCTAAAGTTAAATATTGAATTCATGTGTGTAGGTGAACTACAAAGCCGGGGGAAAGCATTGGGTACTCGATAGAGGGTGCACTCAACATATGACTGGCAATGATGGTATGTTCACCACCATAGAAAACCCCGGCAATCATGAACAAGTCACCTTTGGTGATAACTCTAAGGGCAAGGTAATTGGGTTAGATAAAATTGCTATTTCAAATGATTTATCTATTTCCAATGTATTGTACGTTAAGTCACATAGGGATGAGCAAGCTCAAGAAGTCATTCAAGCTTGGGATGGTGACCGGCATGAAGGATGTCACATTTGAGAAGAACAAGCTTTGTAGCGCTTGTCAAGCCGGGAAGAAAGTTGCTTCACACCACCCAATGAAGACAATGGTGTCAACCTCCAAGCCACTTGAGCTACTTCACATGGACCTCTTCGGACCGTCCACAAATCAAAGTCTTGGCGGTAACCTCTATTGTCTTGTTATAGTTGATGACTACTCTCGCTATGCTTGGACTTTGTTTCTAAGTGACAAGAGTGAAACTCCGGAAGTGTTCAAGACCTTTGCCAACCGTGCTCAAAGGGAATTTCAACTTCCCATCATCAAGGTCCGGAGTGACAACGACACCGAATTCAAGAACTACAACATTGGGGAGTGGTGTGATCGTGAAGGTGTAAAGCATGAGTTTTCGGCCACGTACACTCCTCAACAAAATGGTGTCGTTGAAAGGAAGAACAAGACTCACATCACTCTTGAACGAGCAATGCTTGATGACTATGGCACGTCTGAGAAGTTTTGGGCCGAAGCAATCCACACGGCGTGCCATGCCGCAAATAGGGTCTACCTTCATCGGCTACTTCAAAAGACCCCGTACGAACTTCTCATTGGGAGAAAGCCCAAGATCTCCTACTTTCGAGTCTTTGGGTGCAAGTGCTACATCTACCGCAAGAAAAGGCTCGGTAAGTTTGAAAGAAGATCTGATGTTGGTATATTTCTTGGTTATGAATCAAACTCAAAAGCATATCAAATATTCAACCAAACCTTCGGTTTAGTTGAGGAAAGTTGTGATGTTGAGTTTGATGAAACTAATGGCTCCCAAGAGGAGAGTTTTGGTCATGATGAAATAGATGATGAGCCCTTACGAGAGGCTATGAAGAACATGACCATTGGAGACATCAAGCCTAAGGTTGAGGAGAGCCATGATCAAGGGGGAGTTTCAAGTTCCAACATCAACACTTCTATGGCGCCTCAAGTTGATGAAGAAGGGAAGGATGATCCACTGCTGAATCAAGACTCACAAGCCACACAACATCAAGAAGAAGAAGAAGTCCATGATCAAGTCCAACCACAAGAAGAGCAACACACATAACCATCGCCAAGTGCTTCACAACCACTTATGAGGCATGGACGCATCTCCAAGGCGCATCCGATGGACCAAATTATCGGAAGTCCGTCAAGGGGAGTAAGTACACGTTCTTGCCATTTCGCTTTGTTTTGTGAGCACTACTTGTTTGTTTCATGTGTAGAACCCACTTACATTGAGGAAGCACTCCAAGATCCAAATTGGGTGATGGCCATGCAAGAAGAACTTAGCAACTTCATCCACAATGAAGTTTGGGTGTTGGAGGAGCGACCCAAGGACAAGAACATCATCAGAACAAAGTGGGTATACCACAACAAACAAGACGAGAACGGCATTGTTGTCCGCAACAAGGCAAGACTTGTGGCCAAGGGATTCTCGCAAGTTGAAGGACTAGACTTTGGGGAGACATTTGCTCCGGTGGCCCGGTTAGAAGCCATTCATATACTTCTTGCCTTTGCATCACATCATAACATAAAGCTTTATCAAATGGATGTGAAAAGTGCATTTCTTAATGGTTATATTAACGATCTAGTTTATGTTGAACAACCTCCCGGGTATGAAGATCCGAGGAATCCTAATCATGTGTTTAGGTTGCACAAGGCGCTCTAAGGGCTCAAGCAAGCACCTAGGGCATGGTATGAACGACTACGGGATTTCTTGATCATGCAAGGATTCAAGATCGGGAGGCTGGACACTACACTCTTCACCAAAGACATCAACGGAGAATTATTTATTTGTCAAATTTATGTTGATGATATTATTTTTGGTTCAACTAACGAAGCTCTTAGCCATGAGTTTGGCAAAATGATGTCTAGGGAATTCGAGATGTCGATGATTGGAGAGCTCAACTTGTTCCTTGGATTTCAAATCAAGCAACATCAAGAGGGGACCTTCGTCTATCAAGAAAAGTACACCAAGGACCTCTTGAAGAAATTTGAGATGAGAGATTGTAGCTCAAGAAGCACTCCAATGGCAACAAATTGTCATCTCGACGCAGATAAGGACGGTAAACCTATTGATCAATCTAACTACCGTTCCATGATTGGTTCATTGATTTATCTTACCGCATCTAGGCCCGATATCATGTTTAGTGTATTCTTGTGTGCTCGCTTTCAAGCGGCACCTAAAGAATCGCATCGGAAGGCGGTCTTTAGGATACTTCGGTATCTTAAGCATACCCCTAGTGTGGGCTTGTGGTACCCTAAAGGTGCAAAATTCCATCTCTTAGGTTACTCGGATTCGGAATTTGCCGGACGCCGTGTGGACCGCAAGAGTACCTCCGGTGGGTGCCACTTGCTTGGGCGTTCCCTAGTATCTTGGTCTAGCAAGAAGAAAAATTCCGTCGCTTTGTCCACGGCAGAAGCGGAATATATTGCGGCCGGTGCATGTTGTGCCCAAATTCTTTATATGAAGCAAACCCTTTTGGACTATGGTATTAAACTTGGTTGTGTGCCTCTCCTTTGTGACAATGAAAGTGCGGTTAAGATAGATAAAAACCCCGTTCAACACTCCCACACTAAGAACATTGATATTCGCCATCATTTCTTGAGGGACCATGAAGCTAAGGGAGACATATCATTGTGAGGTGTTAGGTCCGAAGAACAATTGGCGGATATCTTCACTAAACCACTTGATGAGAAAACTTTTTCTAGGCTAAGAATTGAGTTAAATGTGCTAGATGCATCGAACATCATGTAAGTTGCCATAATCATGTAAGAATGCATCTCATATAGGTCTTGTCTAACTTTCAAAGGATGTGGGTGAGCAAGGGTCAGCTTGGGATGGAGGTTCTTTTGGGTTTTCCCAAGGCTTGGAGAGTGGCTCTCCCTGAAGAAGCCTTTGAAAGGTTTAAATTTGGAAAGATAGACATACTTTATGTCTTGCATGATGCCTGCCATATAGACTTGCACTCATATTTAAATTTCCTGCACTATAAAATGTTAGGCATTGCATACGGTAGATTGTCACAAAGGGCAACCCACCTCATGAGAAAGAGACTTGTTTGAAATGCAATATCTCAACTCATATGATGTAGAAGGAACAAAATGTTGGGTGCGTTAATGCCTAAAGGAACATGCTTTAAAGAGATAGAAGTCTTCATCCTCTAGCTCACAAAGCATGGGCCTTACATTTTATTTGGATAATTTCCTCCCTTTTTCTTCGATGTTCTATTTTCTTTAAGGCTTAGCCAAGTTATTGGCAATTAGTATTTTTTAGGGGTATGGGGTTGCCCAAAAAGTCCTGAGACATGTGTTTCTCATTGTTTGTTTGTTTGGTCAAAGGACATATATGGGATGTTGCTGTTTTGTAGTCATCGGATTATCTGATGCTTAGGCCAGACCATCATCGGATCAGTTAGTGTTCAAATACCAAGAGTCAGTTCAGTCAGTGTGACAAATCAACCGACGAGTTCATTCTGAGAAACATCGGTGCATCCGATGTTCACATTTCTGGAGTTGTGCTAAATTCCACCGATGCAAATCCCTTCCACGTCGGACCATCCGGTGTCAACGGTACCTTTTTGAATACCCTTACTGTGCCATTCAACCGATGTTCCTATCTTTTATCGTTGGTTCATCCGGTGTTAAATTTTGAGCTAGGGTTTGGGCCCCACATTTTAAACGCGCCACTCCACCTTCCTTTCTCTCTCCCCGACCCCGACTCCACCTCGCCCGTGCCTCACCTCTGCCGCCGCAGCTCCTCTCGCCCTGCCGCCACCACCGTCCTCCGACCACCACCACCTCCGGCCGCCACCGCCTCCGGCCGCAGCCGCCGCCCTCTGGCCGCCGCCGCCTCTGCTCCACCCTAGCGCCACCGCCGTCGCCTTCCGTGCACCACTGCCACCACCCCAAGCTCTGCCGCTGTCCACACCACTGCACCGCCACCCTCTGCGCCGCCGTGGTGCCTCCCTCTACGGTCGCAGCCACTACGCCGCTAGGGTTCTCGGCCGCAACGATTGTTGTGTCGCCGTTCTGTGCGCTCGACATCGTCAATCCACGACCTCAACCTCTCACTTGTCTCATCACAATGGGTCGTGACAAGAAAGGAAAGGGCAAGGCCATTGCGAAGCCTGCCGCAAAGAAGCAAAAGCTGTCGAAAGAAGAAGAGAAGGCTTTGATGGCCGCTCGCGCCGCCGAGGAGTGAGAGCGTGGCCGAGGAGGGTCATTGAGGATCTGCGAGGCTCATCAGAGGCAGCCTCCCGTGCCAGATGAGTCTGAGGAAGAATAAGAGCCGGAAGTGCCGCTTGTTCGCTGGTGGTCAGCCAGGACCTGTGGGGGTCATTCCGCGGCAGTACCACGTTCGAGACAATCATATGCCGATCTTCGAGAGGATAGGGTGGCTCATAGAGCTATCTATGAGATGGACACCAACGTCCGTGTTGGTGAGGGTGTCCGGCTGACAGACTACAGGAAGATGAAGGCCAAGCAGCTCAGGAAGCTCAGATGGAGTATTTTGCTTGGGGAGTGGTTTCCGCAGCCCAGAGAGGCACTTGTGGATAGCCGCTTTTGGACCTTGACACAGGCGTCGCTGTACAAGACGTACAGACGTCGGGGCCATAAGATCTTCCAGCACAACTTTCTGGAATGGGATCAACTTGCACTAGCAGCCGAGATGGAGATACGACCCTACTTTGAGAGATATAGAGGGCTGGTAGAGTTGATGTCCTACGAGAGGAGTTCATATGTGGAGGACTAGGTCCATGTTTTCTACGCCACACTCTACATCTCTGAGGGCCGCAGATCCATAGACTTCATGTTCATGGGCCAGCACCATCACTTGACTAGACATACTTTGGGACAGCTGCTAGGAGTTGATCTCCATGACACTTGCCTACATGAGAGGGTGTATGGACAGGCCGAGCCACCGAGGAGACCGCTCATGGGAGGAGTGGCACCACCACTAGAGGAGATACACTCACTGTTTGCTCAGCCCTTCTCTCCAGACCAGCCGAGGGTACCGGCACTGCTCACTCCAGCTGCGCGCACTGTGCACCTCGCCTTGCGCTGCACATTTCTGCCGAGGTCCGGATACCTTGAGGGGTTCACCAGCTTGCAGCAGACTCTCCTATTCTACATCATGAACGTGATGGAGTTCGATATTGTGGACATTCTCCTATGTGAGATGGAGGACGTGATCACTGATGGAGTCGGGATGATGAGACAGCTCGTATTTGGTCACTGGATCAGCTACTTGCTCTATATGGTTGCTTCTTAGGGGACGGCCGTGCGTGACAGTCTCACCGACGGGAATGTCACACAGTTCAGCCACTACCGTGCTCCAGCTACTGGAGACCGCCGCCTTGGCCGTCCAGTTGAGCGTTAGGTCCATGCTCGTCTATCCGAGGAAGACTGGTCTGACATGGAGAAGGAAGACGAGAGGCTTGCACAGGCAGAGGCTCAGGTTGAGGACCTTCAACATATTTGGTCCGAGAGTGACACGGATGACATCGTTGAGGAGTAATTTCCACCTCCTCCCTCACCCAGGCAGCACGACGCGGAGGCTGGAGGATCGACTGTGCCACCTCCCACTCCACCTCCCGTCTCAGAGGCACAGGTCTCTCAGCCGTCCGATCTTACTTCAATACTACAACAGATGGTTGAGCAGCAGCGCCTGGACCGGCTTGCAGCTGAGCAGGCCGCGAGTCTCTTAGAGCTCCAGCAGCAGCAGCAGGAGATGTAGCGCCAGATCACCTGCGAGAGGCGAGAGGACACTAACAGGCTGACTGGGCTGATAGACCCGATGCACTAGCGCTCTCTTGACCAGCAGCAGCAGACGCAGCAGGCGATGATGGGCATCCTGGGGTTGATCACCAACCTCTACACACAAACCGGGATTGCCCTGCCGTCGCAGCTTCCAGGAGTTGCTCCAGCTCCTCCTGTTCTGGCTCCATCTGCAGCAACAGTGCCGGCCACGCCGATCCCGTCAATCAGCATGTCTCCCCTGCTTGCTCCAGGTGCCCCCATCCACTCTCCGCTGCCGGCCACGACGCTTTTCCAGCAGATGCCGGCGTCCGTTGTCAGTGCCCCTCTTCCTACAGTCCAGACTCAGCAGGCACCGACAATGGCTCCTACAGCTCCCTCCACCTCTACTCCAGCCTCAGTCGCAACAGAAGGCAGCAGCTCCGACGACAGCACCCCCGACGGTGACTAGTTCGTCATCACTCTGAGCACTCAGGGTTCATAGGCACTCGGATTTCTTTTTGGTGTCTTGATGCCAAAGGGGGAGAAGAGTTAGAGAAGAGTCAAGGGGAGGATAGCTCAGTCTCAGGGGGAGTCCTAGCTGTAGGGGGAGTCAGAGTCTCTATCTATATCTTTTGTAATTTGGTGTTTTTGCTACTCATTTGCTATTCATTGAGCATTCATGTGCCACTTATCCTCTTGAGTTATTGATCGATCGAGCTTTCTCGTTAGTAATCTCTTTTGAGTCTTCATGTTTAATATACCATATCTTATACTCATTGCATATCTTCTTGAGTATCGTACTATCAAATTCATTATTATTATGCTTCACTTGTTGTGTTGTCATTAATCACCAAAAGGGGGAGATTGAAAGCATCTAGGCCCCCATGAGGTATGGTTTTGGTGATTAATGACAACCATTGGATTTTACTAATGAATTTGTGGATGCAAGGTCTCCCATATCACTCAATCAAATGAAATCTATATAAATATGAACATCATCTACTGATCATTGGACATAATTGTAGATCACTAAACAATCATTTGATGAGATCAATCAATGTTATGAAGATTAGAAGTAAAAGCTCATATGTCAAACTATTCAACCATAATCGACAGCACTCAATGCTTGATAATCATCAGAAGAATATTTACAACAAGTGTCTAACAGGTCAATCAAGAAAATTCCAAAAGAATCACTTAGAACAACTCGAAGCAAACAAAATCAACTCACCGGATAAACCGATGTTTCAAGAAAACAACACATCGGTCGAGTTGGTTCAGCAGAAGAAGAAGACCTCAGAACCAAGTACTCACTGGATCATCCGATGTCAAAGGACATGTTACATCGGTCCATCAGTGCAGTAAGCCATATCCCTGGATCAAGTGTAACATCGGATCCTCCGATGTACAGCAATATACACATCGGTCAATCACTCCAATAACCATCAAGTCTGAACCAATTCTGGAGTAAGTGCCACCGGATCATCCGATGAGAAGACAAGTGCAACATCGGTCTAACAAAGGTCATATCTGACACAATGACATCAGCTAAGTTGGATTTGACCGATGATAACTGAAGGGGAGACATCGGATCATCCGGTGTTCCCAGAACAGTGATGTCAGCCTACTTTTCCAATGGCTATTTCGTGGAGGCTGGCTATTTATACCCCTTCAACCAGTCTATTCGACAAGTCTTGACTACCGGATATACTCTACACATTCTCAAGCATTCAAGGCATTGTGCTACCACTTCTACATCATATACACCACTTACACACCAAGAGATAGGCTAGAACTAGCTAGAGATAGTGCTTGTGTGCCTCCATTCTTGTTGATTGGAATCTCTAGCGTAGTGAGAGCTGTAAGGGAGTGTCCCTTGGTGATTGTAATTGAGAGAGATTTCCGGAACTTGCCAAGATGGTTGTGGAAGCTCGAAGGAACCAAGTTTTGCAAGGATTGAGCTCCACCTTGCCGAGGTTGGCAAACGGAGAAGAATAGTGAAGATCCCTAGTCTCGGTGACTTGGGTGTGGCTATACCCTTCGGTGGGTGCCAAAACGTGCATGTAGGAAGATCTTGACGATCTTGACGAACCACGGGATAAATCCTCGTGTCTCCTCGGAAGTTTGCATTCTCTTACTCTCACTTTACACTTATGCATTTCATATACCGCAAAGTTACTAGTCACTTGAATGCATAGGTTGTTTGCGTAGGGAATTGGGCTTTTAGTAATTAAGTTTTATTGCTTTAAATTTTTGAAAAGAAGCCCAATTCACCCCCCGCTCTTGGGCATTCGATCCTTACAGTGACTATGCTAACTTCCAAAAGCTTGTGGACAAGGCTACTGTGGTTGAGAACATGGTTCATGAGATAGAGCAATATACTAAGAGGAAGATGCCATATCAAGGACAACCCCAAGGAAGCAATGTTCACCCCTGCTATGCACTACCGAATGCACCATACTAGAACTCCTGCTCCTGCATATCATGCTGCTATTTCACCACGCCCAGCTCAGCCAATTTTGCAACGCCCTACCATGCATGCACCTCGCCCTCCAATGCCACATGCACCCACCGCCAATTTCCCTGCCAATGCTCAAAATCATGCTCATCCTAACTATTCTAGTGCAGCAAGGACATGTTATACTTGTGGTGAAGTGGCACACTTGGCATCCCAATGCCAGAAGTCAGACTATGGTCAACTAAATATTGCTCCAGGATAGGTTGCTCTAGGTAGGGTTTTAGCAAGTATGGCTAAATGATAATTTGGAGGTAGTGCAACCCACACAAGAGAATTCTATCCTAAGGGGGGTAAATGAGGCAAAGAGGGACTAGGCTAAGAGTTAGGTAGATACTCCTACTGTTCTTCTAATATACATATACATAGCCTAAGTTAGTTACTAATGATCATATCAATTATGAATTCTCATGCTATGTGGATTAACATCGGGCATGAGTTTACTGCTAGCAACACTAGGACGACTCACGCCAAGAGCCTGTGGCATAGCTGAACATGGAGGATTACAAAGGACAGATAGGGCTGTCACCACCTACTGCCTACCTCTTCAATCCATGGGTCCACAAGACATTCAATGCTACTTATCTATCCGAGCACCATGCTATCATATTAAGTAATTACCTTAAGAGCCTAGGCACAAGCCATCCTAAGGCAATGAACTAAATCAACGTTGAACCAATGTTAATGCATAGCATATGTGATTCATATTAAAATAATCATGTCGAAGCTAATTAGACTATAGTGAGGGTTTGTAGTGTTTATGATGATATAATGAGAATGGTATGGCATAATCATAAATACTACTCCTACCATATATATGGAATCAACAATCAAACAAGAAACACGTCATCCAAGTATATGAATAATAGAAGACTAAACATAATATCTTTATTAAGAGCAAAGTCACAAATACAAATAGGAATATGAGAGCGATACATTTCCCAATTAGGAATTGGGAATAGACTCCTTCTACTCCTCTCCTACTTGGACTATGGACTAGAGGCTCTCCTCTCTATGGCCTAAACTCCTCTAAACCTGTGGAGAATAGTGTATACAATGGATGTATACTCGAGTGGTGTGTGTGCGAAGTGAGAGTAGGGGGTCCAATTTATTGGTGGATAAGGGTCTGTTCCCGCCACCTAAAGCGCGCGAATAAGTCACCACTGACTTCTTCAAGCCGAGAGAAGGCAACATGTGGCGACTAACCGAGTTTGGCGACAGGACCAAGTCGGCTGACTAGGGGGGTCGACCGACCTGGTCTCTACACCATTTCTCGTGTGCTTTCTCCATGTAACTGCCAGGTGGGTCCCATCCCTCGATATTGGTGCTACACTGTTGGATGGCCTCGGATACTTCTGTGTGTAGGCCATTTGATCCATGTAGTCCACATGTCGGTGCTTGATTCACCATTGTTGTACCTTGTGTACCGGGTACCCTTGGTATCGTAAGTAATGTCATGACGTTCCTATATCCAGGTGGCAGAAGTCCGAAGGAGATAGACGTCCCATAGTATCGGTTCTGCCTCCCTCCATAGGGTGGCTCCACTATTGCCACGTGCCCAGAAGAGCCGGACCTGCCTTCCTCTTTTGGGTAGCTCTGGTGCTGCCACGTGGCTTACAGAGCTGAACCTGCCTCCCTCCTTAGGGAAGCTCCGGGACTGCCAATTGTCCAGTAGCACCGGACCTATCCCTAGTAGAGGGAAGCTATATTAATGACCTGGTTAATTGGCAGTTACAAGACCTGGTTAACACATAATTAATGCTATATTAATGATGCACGATCAGAGCACTATGAAGACGGTAACACCGCTGTTAAGACGTGTTATCACGCTATTAACCACCCTGGACACTATACATCGTGTATAGGGCAGTGATTACAGCCGAGGCTACCTGTCGGGCCATGCCCACATTGTAATAGCCAATCCTTGGCATATAAAAGGGTTGTGCTGCACGGTAAAAACACAAGTCATCTCATGTGCATCTAAGCTCAGCTAAGTTCATACAATCAACACACACCCCATGGAGTAGGGTATTATACTTAGGCGGCCGGAACCACGTAAAACTCTCTGTGTTAACCTCTTGTTCTCGATCTTGATTAGCGGCCCATCTGAATACGAACCTCCATGGACTACTTCTTAATAGTACTGGGGGAAGTGTCCTAGTCCACTCTTCGACATTTGGCGCACCAAGTAAAAGGTCTTTCAACATTTGAAGATGGTGAACTCTGCTGCCGCTTCATCCAAAAGAACGGCCGTGCAACCTGTTGGGAGGAATCCCTCCAATGTTCAATAGCCGGCCAATGTTGTTGTTCCGACGAGCATCGCACCACTCCCACCACTTGCTCCAGCAGCCAAGGCTAGACAACACGATGGTAAATTCGCGTCAATCACTTCATCGACAAACAACCTGGAAAACATGCTAAACGCAGTGCGAACTCTACTCCGGCGTCCTCCCACCGGGAGCTCCTCCTGTCGCGCTGGGACAATGGTGCGCTGATGTTGACCATTTGGTTGCCACTACAACCAATGCGATCAGCAACCAAGGTCTGCCTCATGCAGGGCAGGCACCTTCTCGGAACAGGACCTTGTCTGGTACACTTGGTCTTCAAGCGTCGCAGCTCAGGAGACGTGTGCCCTCCCAGCAAGTGATGTCATTGACCTCCAAGGCTTGCCGTACTCACACGATGACGAGACTCTCAACTCAGGACCTCCGGTCGGAGCTCGACCGCCATTACATGAGGCAGGACTGCCGCGTCAACATCGAGCGTGCTCGCGAGAGTCTAGTTGCACGAGAAAACCGTTCTCCTCTGGGAGTTGGGGACAAATGTTCGGCCCATGCCATGCATCTCTGCATGTTCTTGTGGCCACCCATATTCCGGGCTCATCTGTTGGAGAAATACGACGTTACTATCAACCCTATCGAATTTCTTCAAATCTACTCCACCGCCATCCTCGCGGCTGGAGGCACTGAGGCTGTGATGGCCAACTTATTCCCTGCGGCTCTGATTAGGTTTGGAAGGTCATGGTTATGAGCTTACCTTCCGACTCCATCTATAGTTGGGCGGAAGTCTGTTGCCATCTCACTGCCAACTTCGGGATCTCCTACACCCGCCCTGGCACTGAGCTGGACCTATTCGCTGTACAACAGAAGTCAGGAGAGTCACTGCGATCGTTCATCTAGCATTTCTCTCAGGTACGAAACACCATCCCTTCTATCTCCAACGATTCTGTCATCATTGCATTCCGATAGGCAGTTTGAGACAAGAAGATGCTGGAGAAACTGGCAAACAACAATGTCAGCAGCGTCATGAAACTCTTTAGCTTGGCTAACAAATGCACCAGAGTTGTGGAGGGCCGTAAGATGCACTCCAAACTAGTTGCAGAGGCCAAGCAATCTACCTCAAAAGCTGAAGCTACTGCCTTCGGCAGTGGTAAAAAGAAGAAGAAGTCAAGTGGCAAGAAGAAACCAGTTGCTGGTACACCAACACCTGCTGCTGCCGCAACACTTCGAGGTCGGGGGCACGCCCCGACAAGCAACCTTGACCAACGTTTGTAGACGGCGACGATGAAATGATGTGGTGCCTTATTCACATGTAGACAAGCCACAATCTTGAATACTATCGCGAGGTCAAGAGGATTGCTGAACATAACAGCAAGCGTCAAGACGAGACCCGTTTCCGCCAGCGGGAAGGGAAGTAAAAAGTCAATGAAGCTTGGTCTGATCAGGACTTACGCTTCTAAGATGCCAAGAAGGCATTAAAGGCAGTCTACAATACCATCAACGATGATTGTGACATCTCCGACAATGAGCGTTAGAAGACTCTCCATATAATGTAGAGGGTCCTATGACATCACTTTCTGGCGCATTTTGAAGACTATGCATTGGGAGATGGCTGCTGCTCCTACTGCCAAGGCGGATCCTCATCAGCAGTGGATGGATACTTCCATTACCTTCGATGCTTCAGACTGTTCGAAGAATATGGCTGGAGCTGGACAATTGACCTTGATGGTCTCTCTAACTATGAACAATATCCAGCCCTTCCATGTCCTTGTGGATGGAGGCGTGGCGCTCAACCTCCTCAGCTTTGCATCTTTTGTGAATTTCCAACTCAACCTCTCGGACCTCAGGCCCTCACGCCAATTCTCTAGAGTGGCTCTGGGAGCCATCACTCCTCACGGATCGGTCACGCTACCAGTGACTTCTAAGACACGGGACAATTATAGTTCTGAGAAGTTTGTGTTTGATGTGGCACACATCAATCTCTCCTTCAACGTGATCCTAGGGAGGCGAACCCTTTATAGGTTTATGGCCATGGTTCACTATGGCTACCTCGTGTTGAACATACCAACTCCGTCATGCGTCCTCTAGATCTGAGGGGGCTGCACTGTTGGAGTTACTATGCTTGAAGAGGAATAAAGCAAGGAGCAAGCTGCTCAACAACCACCGAGTTCGTGCCACCACGGCTCATCCTCTGCACCTCGTGTGCAAACAAATGATGACATCGACGTTCCCATCAAAGTCATCCAAATCAGATCTGATGCCACTTAGATTACCCGTACATCAAGAGGTCCGACTGAAAAATAGGAACTTGCACTCGTCACTTTCCTCCAGCCAAATGTAGAAATTTTTGCATTGCAACCATCACAAATGCATGGGATCCCTAGGGAGGTGATCGAGCACCATCTGAAGATATACCCTGATGCAGGCCTATACAACAGAAGCCTCGAAAGCAATCTGTTGAGCGGCAGAACTTCATCAGACAATAATTCAAAAATCTGCTCGACTCTGGATTCATCCGGGAGATTCATCATCCATTGTGGCTGGCAAACCCAGTCGTCGTGCCAATGGCTGGCAGGAAGCTTCAAATGTGCATCGACTAGAACACACTCAATAAGACATGTCCAAAAGACCCTTTTCCACTATCGAGAATAGTTCAAATTGTGTTTTCAACCTCCGGTTGTGAACTACTGTGTTTCCTAGATGCTTGTTCTGGATATCATCAAATTCCAATGTCCATGGAAGATGAAGAGCAAACTGCCTTCATCACAGCAGATAGATTGTATTGTTATACTACCATGCCCTTTGGTCTTAAAAATGCTGCCTCAGCTTTTGTGCGAGCCATGCACACAACTTTTGTCGCTGCTTAGGGACCTGGTGAAAGTCTACGTCGATTACATCATTTTCAAGGTGAAGAACAAAGACTCACTCCTCGATAATCATCAATTCTTCTACGACAAGTTGCGCTTGACACACGCAGAGCTCAACCCGCACAAGTTTGTCTTTGGGGTTAGCTCCGGAAATCTTCTCGGTTTCTTGGTGACTCACCAAGGAGTTGAAGCAAATCTGGTGAAGATTAAAGCCATCAAACAGATGCGGCCTCCAGCCCGTATCAAGGACGTGCAGAAGCTTACTGGGTGTCTAGCTTCGCTCAACCGTTTAATCTCAAGGCTGGCAGAACGGACGCTACCCTTCTTTAAGCTGTTGAGAATGTCCAAACCATTCCATTAGTCTGAAGAAGCAGAAAAGGTGTTCTAAGAGCTCAATAAGCTCCTCACCACACTACCAATCATGGTAGCTCCGGAACCTTGTGAACCTCTTCTGCTTTATATCGTTGCAACTAAGGAGGTTGTTAGCATGGTTCTAGATGCGGGAAGACCCCTCCACGAGCGTCTGGAGCTACCTGAAGGCGAGTCTGAGTCCCAGCACCCAGGCACGGATCCTAAAGGCAAGATTCCTGTGGATCAACCTCCCTCATATGAGCGAGCACTAACTCAAGAAGGAGATCCAGACCCATCTAGGAGGGTCCGGGTTGATGAAGAAGAAGCTCCAGACCTCTCTGGGAGGTTCTGAACTGTCCAGCGACCAGTGCACTTCATTAGCGAAGTACTTCACAACACCAAGACTCGGTACATTGAGGTGCATAAGATGTTGTATGCAGTTCTTATCGCCTCAAGAAAGCTTCTTCACTATTTCCAGGCCCACAAGATATCAGTGGTAACTTCTTATCCACTACAAGATAATTTACATAATCCCAATTCAATGGAAAATATTGCCAAATGGGCTACGGAGGTGGCAGAATTCGACCGCGAATACCTGCCCCGACATGCAATCAAGAGTCAGGCGCTGGCTGACTTTGTGGCGGAGTGGAGACGTTATTCATCAACTCCTGGGGGCATCAATGACCAGAAGTCGGAACCTAAGGTCCCGGTCTTCACTAAGCCACAATGGACTATCGACTTCAACAGCTTCGTGCAGAAGCAAGGGGCCAGAGCTTGAATCCTTCTCCTCGCTCCGACCATGGAGAACTTCAAGTACATGGTGCGCCTCGACTTCAAGGCAACCAACAACATGGCAGAATATGAAGCTCTAATCATTGGACTCAAGGTGGCACTATCATATGGTGTTCGACAACTGTTTGTCATGGGTGATTTACAATTCATCATCAAGCAAGTCAAAGGTGAATGCAGTTGCAATAACCCCCAGCTTGCTGCTTATTTGCTTGAAGTCCAAAAATTGCAGAAAGACTTCCACGTCCTGGACCTCTGCTTGTCCAGCATCTCAACAATGCTGAAGCTAACGACCTCTCGATGAAGGCTTCAACCAGAGCTCAAGCATCCAACAGAGTATTTGTAAGGAGATTACCAACACCTCCGCTCAGCCTACCGAACTGAGTGATGGGTGCGAGGCCAGCACTCCGAAGCCGGCGGTCCTGGTGGCCCTGTTACCATGGCGTCCACCAAGGATCATAGGCACTACAGGAAGATCCGAGCAGCCAAGCGCGCAAGATCCGAAAGCTCAAGTAAGTTCCCAATGCATGGATCTCGGAGGTCCGTGACTACTTAAATGACAACATCCTTCCTGAAGATGGTGTATCAGCTGAGAGAATTATCAGATTGGCTAAAAGATACACGCTGGTAAAAGGGAATCTCTATCGACGTGGCGCCAACAACATTCTAATACGATGCATTTATGAGGAAGAAGGCTGCGAGCTTCTCGTAGATATCCATGGAGGCGAGTGTGGGAATCACGCATCATCACACACTCTGGTCGGTAAGGCCTTTCATGATGGTTTTTATTGGCCTACAACACTCCAGGATGTAGTTGATCTGGTCAAGAAGTGTGAAACGTGTCATTTCCACGCGAAGCAGATTCATACACTGGCACAGTCACTTTATATTATTCCTCCCACTTGGCCATTCACTGTGTGGGGATGGAAATTTTGCGACCTTTAAGAAATGTCGTCGGAGGTTACCGGTTTTTATATGTTGCCATCGACAAGTTCATGAAGTGGTCGGAAGCTTCTACAGTTGTGAATATCAACAAGCAATCAGCCCTAATATTCTTATAGTCCATTGTGTGCAGATTTGGAGTTCTGAATAGAGCCATTACTGATAATGGAACCCAATTAAAAAAGGAACTTTGTAAGAGTACCGCAAAGAACTTGGCATCCGAGTAAGTTACGCCTCAGTAGCTCATCCGGCAAGCAATGGCCAAGCTAAGAGAGCAAACACAGAAATACTCAAGAGACTGAAGACGCGCACTTATGAGCGCTTGAAGAAACATGGCGCCAGCTGGATAGAAGAGCTTTCGTTTGCGTTGTGGGCGAGCTAAACAACACCTAGCCGAGCAACAGGAGAGATACCATTCTTCTTAGTGTACAGAGCTGAAGCAGTCCTTCCTCCGGAGATCACCATGGGTTCTCTCTGGTCGAACCTTCGACAAAGCCATGCAGGACCAGCTCCAGCGTAAAGACCTGGACCTCGTCATTGAGGCAAGCTGCCAAGCAGCTTTCTGAAATGCGCGCTACCGCCAGGCGCTCTGACACTATCAGCAAGGGTATGTGGGCAATTGGCAGTTGGTGGAAGGCGATCTAGTGCTACGGAGAATACTTACTCGTGAAGGGATGAGAAACTTTCCCCCAACTAGGAAGGTCCCTTTCGAGTAATAAAAATTTCGCATCCCATATCCGTCCGCTTTGCAACAGAGGATGGGATACCACTTCCCAATCCTTGGAACATGGAGCACCTTCGTAAGTTCTATGCTTAGTTACACGGAGCTGAGTCTTTATTTGCCTGAAATGTATATTATAGAGTCTATGAACAGAGTCGGGTTGGTCTTAGATGAAAAGCACACTTAACTTGGTCTTGTACTTTAGGTGTGTTTTTACCTTCCCTGGGTAGTACAAGATGAATAGAACACTTAACTTGGTCCTCTACTTTAAGTGTGTCCTTGTCTCCCCTGTTATTCGGACCTATAATGAAATACATTTATGTGCAAGCATACTCTACGTGCATTAATTTTGCGCAAGGTCATTATTTTTATCATCTTTTACTTTCTTGTCAATAGCAATGTTGTGCAATCCACTTGAAATTCAGTCCTAGAGATTCACGTGACATATAAGTTGTATTGGTAATCTTCTATCAAATATTGGAATTGCTAGATGGCCTACTCGTCTGAAAACAAAAATGAAGGATAGGTCTGGAATGGGCTATCGACTTAGCCTTGTCAAGCACGCTAAGTACACCACTCTAACTATCTTGGTGGGTCTCAGTAAGGCGGGTCCAGAAAGCATTTGAATCTAAGGAAGTTTAATAAATACACTTTTGTTATCATAATGAGTTTGTTAGGATCTAAAGTTCAAAGAAGGATAATAAGCCGCAAATAAGCTATAGGCAAGAGGACAAATTTTACTGGTTTTCATGTTTCTTATGCGTAGGAAAAATGAATAATTGACGGCAACCTGCACGACGATGGTGGATGCTACCGGAGCACTAAGCTCTGACAACCCCCAGGGGGCCTGCCGTCAACGTTTCGTGCGTTGAGAGTGGTCGCCGTCGACGCAAACAAGCTCTGACAACCCCCAGGGGCCTGCTGTCGATGTTTTATGCGTTGATGGTGGGCGGCGCCGAAGCATCAAGATCTGACAACCCTGAGGGGGTCTATTGTCGACGTTTCACGCGTGGACAGTGGGCGCCGTCGAAGCATCAAGCTCCGACAACCACCTGGGGGCCCACTGTTGATATTTCACTCAATGACAATGGGTGCTGTCGAAGCAAACAAGCTCCAACAACACCCAGAGGGGCCGCCGTCAACTTTTTACGCGTTGACAGTGGACGCCGTCGAAGCAAACAAGCTCCAAAAACTATTGGGGGCCCGATGTTTACGTTTTATGCGTTGATAGTAGGCGTCGTCGAAGCAAACAAGCTCCGACAACCCCGAGGGGGCCTGCCGTCGACGTTTTACGCATTGATAGTGGGTGTCGTAGAAGCATCAAGCTCTGACAACCCCTAGGGGGTCCGCCATCAATGTTTCACACATTGACAGTGGACGTCGTCAAAGCATCAAGCTCCGAAGACCCCTAGGGGCCCCGCCGTCGATGTTTCAAGCGTTGACAGTGGTCGCCATCAAAGCCAACAAGCTCTGACAACTCCCAATGGGCCCGCCGTCGATGTTCTACGCGTTGACAGTGGGCACCGTCAAAGCATCAAGCTCTGACAACTCCTAAGGGGCCCGCCATCGATGTAACAAAGGGTCCTTGGAGATTTCAGAAGCAAGGCTCGAACCTTGGAGCTATCAAGCTAGGTACAAGTTTGGAGCAATCAAGTTTTCAAGAAATATCAAAATCCTCATGGTAAATGTACTCAATCAACTGAACACATCTACAAGGGGGCCAATAAGATAAAGGGAAATGTATTTAAGACAAAAATGGAATTCGAAAGGATTTCATTCATTCAAAATTGGAGATTTACAAGGTGAAGGTACAAAAAGATAGGTCCTAGCTACTGGAGTTCCTTACAAAGAATGAAGCAACTTACTTGGCGGCTTCTTGGACGGTGGCCTTTGCAGCTTACTCCTCCTCGGTGATGGGTCCTTCGAACACTAGAGCTAAAGACGTCGAGGAGTCTCGGCTTCGGAAGCACGTCAGCACATACTCTGCGATGTTCCCAACTACAGATTTCCTTTAAGTCTCGATATCATTGACGATTGCATCTCCCAGAGCCTCAAGCTTAGTGTCTTTGGAGTTGAGTACCACTAGTGCCTTATCCATTGTGAGGACCGGAATCCCGACACCCAAGGATCTCATTGGGTGGTGTTGTGCAATGCGACACCCAACAGTATACAAGAAAAGAACGAGAATAAAATACAATACCAAGTCTTTATTTATAAAGAGAGCAGAAGTTTTACAATACTAAGCGGAAAGGAAAGTGACCTATACATCATAGCTACGCTCTTGGCACTAGCTATGCAAAAGCAAAGTCATCCATGCCCTGGATGCCTCGCACTAGCAACACCAAACTTACGGCGGCGTGCAAGGGTCCCACTCGGTTGTAAACCCTGGATGGGGTGCAACCTCGTCGTCGAACCTGTCATCAGTCGTAGAATCTGCAAAAACATGTTAATTGCAAACGTGAGCTTAAGGCTCAGCAAGACTGACCCGTCTCATTGGACACATGCAGGGTGAATACTAAGCATAGGTAAGGTAAAGCAGTAAAGGACTCGCCTACAAGTGGATCCTTAGCTTTCAAGTTATTATTAACAGCTTACCAGTTAAATGAAGTAACTTAGGTGATCATATTGGACAGCAATCAAAGTTCCAAAATAATTATAATTCAATACATCGTATTCTCCTGACATCTTAAGTATTTACTTTGTCATGACACGGTGAACAAGTGGTACTCTACTACCGCGAGGGACGGTGATTGCAATCGGGACACACCTGGTCAACACGACACATACAAACTTTCAGAAGCGCCAGCGAGTACTTAAAGCATTACCTACATAGCACTTTAGTACTCGTCATATATGGCCACCTTTCACCCAACACTAGAATGCCGAACCGGTCCATCCATCACAAGCAGGAGGTCCCTGCATGGGGCGTACTCTGACGTGCCCACCAACTGATTTACACCCCGCTGCCCTCAACCGACGCCTATAAAACGGAACGTCATGCCTCGACAAACCAGTATCAAGCTACGTCATTTTGCTGGAGCCCATTTCTTCAGTATGTCACCAGTACAATTCAAGCTTGTCCAGCAGGGCTGCACACGGATTGGTCCTCAATCGACACAAGCAGGGCTACGCACGTGACACCACGTCTCGCTGCATCCTACCCGTTGCTCGGTCTCAATTTCATATTCGTGAACATTTCATGATCCAATTCATCCCGTGTGATAAAATCCTATCTCGCAAGCAGATTCCAACTACTCGACTTCTACCGAATCCATATGAATATAAGCATGGCAATTTCTACTCATCGGGCTGTAGACCTACTCAAGACTCTATGGGATTTGTGGGTCATGCATGTGGATATAAAACACCTTAAACGTAATGCACAAACATTTGAAGACGTAAGGTGAATAAAAACTGCAAATACACTTTAAGGAACTTAAATGCAAACCGGGGCATGCCTAAAAATGAGGCCGGTTCTAAGTTAGTCTCTGGCAGATGGACTTCCAAAGCTTCTGGCTGCTCCTCGACTTCCGTTACTACACGATATGCATAAACTATATATGAATGACATTGAAAATAATTAATATATGCAAGGTCACAAGCTAATATCAGGTGCTCCAAATAAGACAATGATCTTAATTGGCTTTGGGATTTTTATGGTAGATACTAGGGACTATAATGGAGACTCTTTCAAAGAACAGGAGATGATCAAAGAAGTTTGTTGTCTCTAAAAATTATGGTAAGCAATAACCTTCTCTGAATGTTGATTGAAATTCTGGAGGTCTATCATGGATATATACCAGTGGTTGTACCATGTATAGGAGGTCTCGCTGGTTCTAGGAAAATTTGTTTCACAATTTTCTAAGCTTCCTATAGGGATAAATTGATTTTTAAAGTTTGGGAGAATTTCTGAAATGTTTTTTGTATTTTTCCCAAATCTTCAATTACATAGAGATTTGGAACACTGATCAAGCCAGTAAATGAAGTCCAGTGAACATGAAATTTTTACTGAAGATCAATTGTGTTATTAAGAGTGTTCTGACCAAAATTTGAAATTTTCCATTTAACAGAAACATAGAAAATTAATTTCCAAAGCAGTTAGCTCATAGGCATTAACTATAAATATCCTGGGAGTTTCATGTCCAAAAAATTACACCACTGGAAAGTTGATATTGAAATGTGTATACCAGAATTAATTTGGAAATTCTTGAGCAAATCTACTAGGAGTAATGGATTTTTGAAGTTTGATAGAAATCTGGAATTATTTTCCAATGCGAAAAGTTTAAATAATGCAGCCGAGCCCACTGGTTTAAAATCAACCAATCACGCCTGGGCCACACAAGGGGCCACGGGGTTAACCCGTGGAGCCGCACCCGATTCTGTGCCACAGCCGATCCGCGCGCTCGAACGCGTCGCTGACAGGCAAGACCCAGGGGGTCTTCATCTACCTCCTGACGCGTCGCTCGACTGCAGCGGCGCAGCGCCGGCGGGCTCGCCAGAACGGTTTTGTCGGCCTCCTCCCAGCCTATCCTTGAACGCCTGACTATAAAATTGACCGCGCAAGCTGATGGTGGGGTCCAATCATGGCGGCGAAGGCCGGAGATGGTGGCTTGACGACGGCGGCGGCGGCGGCTAGGGTTTCGTCTATGTCGAACTCACTCGGGAATGGTGCAACAGGCTCGGGAAAAAACTGGGAACCTTCCCGGGAGCATGAGGAAGATGACCAAGGGGAGAAAAAGGGGTGAAATCGCCAGCAATGTCGACTTCGACGGTGGACCGATGAATTTCCATTGGTGGTGGGGAAAACTTGAATATCTAGGCCTTTACTCGATGGCGTCCACTGATTTTTGGCAGATGGTTGCGCTTGGAGGTATGGACTATAATCCTTAACTGGATTGAAGAATAGTTGCACGAAGAAACGAAATTAAACCGATGATCTATGGACCTGGTATGAACTAGCGTCGGTAAAACTTAAACCATGCGCTCGATACTGAAGTAAAAGAGGCACGACTTATACTGTGAGAAAGAGCTCGGGATGGAGATCCTTTTTGCTGTTGAGGTCGAGTTGTGACGCGGCTTGAAGAGTGCTGGCGACGATGGCGCGGAGGTGACATTCGTCCCTGACTCTGGTGTCGTCCTCGGAACATCAAACTACAACCAACACAATGAGCAAAACAATGAGCCAAAGGGTGAGGATGGTAGATCATGGCCTTGGCATCATGTTTGCTATTTGCATCGAGGAGAAATAAGGCAAGGAGGATACGCTTACCGGTGAGGAATGGAGGCGGTGGTGCCCTCCTTCACGGGAGAGAAGAAAAGTGAGCGGTGCGGCCAGGCTCGTCGATGCCGTGAAGAAGGGACCACGGGAGGGAGGGATAAGGAGGACGCCGAGGTGCCATTAAGCTGGCAAGCAGCTCGCTGGAGATTTGCATGCGTGCGGTGTCGAGCAGAGCGGCGACAGGATTTCAGCCGCAGAGTACTCACGGGAATGTGTCTATGACCAGTGGGTCCCACTGCCCCTTAAGCCTATCCTCTCTAGAACTTTCATTCCCTTACCAAACTTGATCCAAAAATCCTTGATTTTTGTGGATAATCCAAATCAAATGTGGAGATTCAGAAACTGAAATTTGATTTCAAATTTGGACAGGTTTCGACTGGAATTCAAATTCAAATTTGAATTTGAATGAAATTCAATGGAGTCACTGAATTAAATAGCATATGAGCTTCAAAAATTATGAAAAGTTGCAGGGGTCCTATTTGAAATATTATGATGCCATGGAAAAATGTATAGCCTCGGATTTGAATCTTTGTCCAGGGCCCAAATGTACAGTAGCTATATTTAAGTTTTGAAGTAATTTGAATATATTTAGTACTGCATATGGTTTTGCCCTAGCAATTCCCATTCAAATAAATTCCAAAATTTGTAGAAAGGTCACTTGAATTATTCTAGGGTCATTGGTGAAGTCCAATCCCCATGTCAATAAAATTTAATTATGAGTGAAAGAAATATTTTTGATCAGATCAAGTTCATGTGTACAACCATAATTGAGCTCCACTATGGTTGATAACCAACTGGTAATTGAACTTTATATTAGGAAAAAAATGATATTTTACATTCCTCCCCCTTAAAAGAATCTCGTCCCAAGATTACAATAGGAAGGATAAAAGGAATAGATCTAATGAACATATGCCGCTAACAAGTACGGATAGTTCGTTCTAAGGTATTCTTCGCTTTCTCACGTTGCTTCTTCAACAGTGTGGTTGCCCCACGAGACCTTGTAGAAATGCAAGTTGCATCTTCTTCTGGTGCGAGTCCGCTTATCGATTATCCGTGTTAGGTGCTCAGAGTATGTAAGATCTGGTTGGAGAGCTTCCAAATCCTCCATACGGACGTCAGCTAGGACCTTGAGGCATTTCTGCAACTGCGAAATGTGAAACGCATTGTGGACCCCTGAAAGCAACGATGGTAGCTCTAGCTGATAGGCCACAGGTCTGCATTGTTCAATTGTTGCGAACGGCCCAATGAAGCGTGGAGCTAGCTTCCCTTTTACTCCGAAGCGATGAATCCCTTTCATTAGGGATACACGAAGATAAACGTGATCCCTGACATCAAAGTGAAGGGGTCGACGCCGTTTGTCCACATAGCTTTTCTGACGAGACTAAGCATCCTTGAGGTTAGATTGAATAATTCATACTTGTTCTTCGGCTTCATTCACCAAGTTGATACTATATATCACTCGTTCACTGGACTCACATTAGTTCAAAGGTGTACGACACTTCTGGCCATAAAGAGCTTCATATGGTGCCATCTGGATGCTACCCTAATAACCATTGTTGTATGAAATCTCCACCAATGGTAGATGATCATCCCAATTCTTACCATGGTGGATGGCGCACGCGCGGAGCATATCCTCTAGCACTTGGTTTACTTGCTTCGTTTGACCATAAGTCTGAGGATGGTAAGCTATGCTTTGAATCAACTTAGTACCCAACGATGCGTGGAGCTGCTCTGAAAATAGAGCAACAAATACGGCTCCATGACCCGAGATGATGGTGTGGGGTACTCCGTGTAAGCACATGATTCTAGCAATATACAACTCTGCATACTTCGGTGCATGGTAGTTGATATTGACAGGTATAAAATGAGCTGACTTCGTCAATCGATCAACTATCACCCAAATGGAATCATGTTTATGGAATGTGACAGGCAATCCAATGATGAAGTCCATGCCAATGTCCTCCCATTTCTAGGCTGGTATGCTTAAAGGTTGTAGCCGTCCGGCTGTCCTCAAATGATCGGCTTTCACTCGCCGACATGTATCACATTCTGATACATATTCTCTATTTCACGCTTCATCCGGGACCACCAAAATTTCTTCTTCAAGTCTTGGTACATTTTGTTACTTCCCGGATGAATAGAATACTTGGACAAGTGAGCTTCGTCCAACATCTTCTTCCAAAGTTCCATGTTATGGGGCACCACGATGCGGTCTTTGAACCAGATGGTACCGTCATTGTCACATCGAAAACACTTCATCTCCCTCTTCTTCATTCTTCGGCAAATGTGCAACATGCCCTTGTCTTCCCACTAAGCCTCTACAATATCTACCCTTATGGTAGGAATGAGAGCTAGATTGTAGAGCGCTACATATTGAACCAAGTAGAGACTAGGCTCTTCTTCTTCCATCGAGGTGATGGAAATATTATTGACACGGGCCTTGCGACTTAGCGCATCTGCAACTACATTCGCTTTGCCAGGATGGTAGTGGATCTCAATCTCATAGTGTTTGATCAATTCCAATCATCTTCGCTGTCGCATATTCAAGTCCTTCTGGGTGAAGATGCATTTCGAGCTCTTATGATTGGTGTAGAAATGCACTAGGTTGCCAAACAGATAATGTCTCCACATCTTCAATTTAAGTACCACGGCAGCGAGCTCAAGATCATGAGTCGGATAATGTTTCTCATGGTTCCAAAGATGCCGTGATCCATAAGCGATCACCCTTCTATCTTGCATCAATACACAACCCAAACCAATCCCAGATGCATCACAATAAACATCAAATGACTTGGTTGTGTCCAGTTGGGCTAACACCAGTGTTGTGGTGAGGTTTCACTAATGCAAACCCTCCTCACATTCTTTCGTCCATACATACTTCTTCCCTTTCTTCAGAAGTTCTGTCATAGGTTTAGCTATCTTGGAGAAATTTGGAATGAACCTCCGGTAATATCCTGCTAAACCTAGGAAGCTTCGAAATTCATGTATAGACTTTGGAGACTCCCATTTGAGTACTTGCTTAATCTTTCTTGGATCAACTGCTATCCCCTCAACAGAGATGATGTGCCCTAAAAATGACACTTGGCTCATCCAGAACTCACATTTGCTGAACTTAGCATACAACTTGTGGTCTCGTAATTGTTGAAGCACGACGCGCAAGTGTTGATCATGTTCTTCTTCGGATTTCAAATACACAAGGATGTCATCGATGAATACCACGACAAACTTGTCCAATTCTGGCATGAACACCGAATTCATGAGATACATGAAATGAGACGGTGCATTGGTCAGTCCAAAGGACATGCCAAGGTACTCATACAATCCATCCCTGGTCGAGAATGCCATCTTCGGTATATCCTCTGGTCGAATCCTGATCTGATGATACCCAGAACGAAGATCCGTCTTCGAGAATACCTTAACACCCACCAATTGATCGAACAGAATATCGATGCGTGGTAGTGGATACTTATTCTTGATTGTGACAGCATTGAGTGGATGATAGTCCACACATAGTCTCAACGTCTTATCCTTCTTCTCCACGAACAATGTAGAACAACCCCAAGGTGATGAACTTGGACGAATGAAACACTTGTGCATAAGTCCATTCAGATGTTCCTTTAGTTCAGCAAGTTCCTTCGGTGCCATCTTATATGGCTTCCTCGAGATCAGCACTATTCCCGGTACATGTTCAATCTTAAATTTGACATCTCTTTCTGGTGGCATACCAGGAAGATCCTCGCGAAATATGTACGGATACTCACATACCACTGGAATATCATCAAGTTTAATGGCCTCGGTGTTGTAATTAGTTGGATTCACTCAGATAATATCCTCAAGAATGATAGCTTGGGGAGGATGGAGTGGAAAATTCAAATATATCCTCCGAGGAACGATGTCAAGAATAGCACTATTGTATTGCAACCATGCCATTCCTAAGATGACATCTAACTTCTGACTCTCCAGTATATTGAGAGAGGTAGGGTATATGTTCCCACTCAGATTAAGAGGTACCCTATGGACCATCTCATCTGCTCCTACATTCCCACCCGGAGAACAAATCACGTATGGTTTTTTGTGGGAATGATAGGCAACTGATATCGAATGACATAAGATTTGCTAATGAAGTTGTGGGAAGCACCAGAGCCAAAGAGGATGACTACGGATGACCAAGGAGAGAGAACCTTTCCATGAGTACGGGTGCACCTTCTAGAACGTCCTCGATGGCGAGGTGGTGGACATTGCCGGTTCTGGTGGCTAGCTTCTTGGGCTAGTTGCAGGGCTGGTTTGCCTCCTGGTACAAAGACTGTCCCCCCCCCCCCCCTTTTCCTGCCCTGTAGGTAGTCCTCTGCGAAGTGCCCTGTACAACCACACTTGACACACATGTACGGGGTCGGACCGGCACAGAAGGGGGGACGGAATCCCAGTGCACGCGGTAGAGGTGGAGGTGCACGCGAAATCATCCCCTACTGCTGCTACGGATGAAAATTGGCGTTGTTGACCTGGCGACAACAAAACATCGGTGCTCGCGATGATGGCTGCCACCTCTGGTTGGATGGTGATCGATACACCATTCGATACTTCTAAGGAGCACCACCCCCACTTCCCTGCGGAGCACTCCTCTTCTTCTTGTCAGAGGACAGCTCCCTAGTAGCGTCCTCCTGTACGATCGTGGCGTTGAAAATGTCGTTGAAGTTGCCGCGATTGAACAAGGAAAGCTTGTCCTTCATCTTGGGTTTCAAACACCAGTAGAAGCACTCACACTTCCTATCTTCAGTACTCACTTGGTCCTGAGCATACTGGGCCAAGTGGTTGAAGGTCTTGGAGTACTCGTAAGCACTCCTTCCTCCTTGCTTCAACTCCAAGAAGTCTTGAAGCTTCCCCCTCATGATCCCGGGAGGTATATGATAGGCGTGGAACGCCTCCCGGAACTCCTCCTAGCTCACGGCATAGTCTTCTGGTCATGCGGCGAGATAAGTTGCCCACCACGCCCCAGCAGATCCCTGCAATTGTTGTGTTGCGAACAGGGTCTTCTGCTGTTCGGTTATTCACAGCAAACCAAACTTTCCCTCCATAGAGCAGAGCCAATTGCCCACCTCTAATGGTTCACCATCCTCAATGAAGACCGGAAGGTGCGTTGACATGAAGTCCGAGTATGAACTCGGATAGGGCTGTCGTGGACCCGCATCTGGTCGCCCCCCTTGACGGGACGAATGTTGAACCAAGGTCCGCAGCAACTCGGTTGCTCATCGCGCGAGCCGAGCACTGCGGCGTGAACCTCCGCGAGACTCCTCAGAAGTTCAGGAGGTGGTGGTGGTGGAACATGTTGCTGCGTGTCGCAGCTTGCTCCCGGGTCAGAGATTCGTCCTCACGACCACGGCTCGAGCCACCCATCTCTGTCGTCGAACACGTACGCACCATGCTGCATCCACACGATTTAAAATTCAGTAACATGTTTGTTTTTCCTTCCCCCATTTCGTATTACAGTAGAGCGAATCTTGAGAAGGAAATAAGTGCATAACATTCACATATATTGATAAAGTACAAACTTTATACAAGATATATTATCCAATGACCAAGTTTACAGTAGTGAACTCAAAAATGACGGACTCCCACTACGGAAGTGCATCCCTACTATACTTGGTCTCCACGAGACGTCATAGACACCTTGTCATCTTATACACACCCACTACTATTTTTAATATGACACAAACATGGCCACAAAATAAACACAAGCAACTACTAACTATATGTTGCCCCGTGATGGTAGGAGTGCTGCCCCATCCTACTCCGATACGTCTTTGGCGTACTCGAGTATCTCAGGATCTTCTTCGTCCCCGTCCTCAGGATTTGGTGCCACAGGTGCGGGTGCTGGAGCAGGAGCTGCTGCCTCACCAGCCATCGATGATTTCGTGGCAACTAATGATTGCACATCAGCCTATAGAAGAAACACCTTATAGTCTTCGAGTTCCTCTTGTGCATGCTCACAACTGGCTTTCCAATCTTAAGTCTCCTCCCTGGATTGATCCCGTTCTTGAGTCACCGTACCCAACTGATCATCCAGCAGCTGCACCTCAAGTTGACTCGCCTTCAACGCGCTTTATGCACAGTGTGCTTCCTGGAGAGGTTCCGATAGATCTTGAACAGCTCGGTGCCACTGATTCCCCTTAATGTTTAAACGTTGATTGAGAGGAGCAACCATGGATCTAAGTGAGTCATTGGCCCACTCAAAATGATCTCCTCAAAATATAACTTGTTTCAGATCACTCATCAACCCTCCAATGCTAGCATGTTGTGTAAAGCTCACATGACACGATGATACTGTATATAACACCAAGATTATCTTTGGTACCTCTCTGTGAATTCCATAATCTGCACTTATTCGACTTGCTCACTCATCACCAGCTCTACCGTCTACTGGAAAGAGCTCGAACAGGGTGCCCACCGTATGACGATAATGAAGCTTGCAAAATCTCGTAATAGCAACACTCGTGGCAAAACACCACGTGTCTTCCAACTGAGTCCCTTTCACCTGGATGGAGAAAGGAGCCCATCCAATATATGACGGACCAGTGGGCACATCGACATAGATGGTGCATCTTGTCACACCTCCGTCATCGAATTCCCTTCCCCAATAGCTCGGTATGTCGCGATACCCGAACTGTTGAAGCAGCGCTATCAACAACTCCAGAAAACCTTTTCGAAGAGCACACGTCGCGAACACCCATCCGTTCGGTATGTGTGCCATCAAATCCGCCATATGTGGAAAGTATAGTTGAAAAATTAAAATGTTTCCAACTTCCAAAAGTTCAAGAAAAATTTAAAGCTGGAGTAGTAATCACAGTCTGTTCCAGCTGACTTTCCTGTATAAATTCAAAATTTTCATACATGGAATAACAGAAACAGATGTTGGGTTGAATACAAAAGTTGTAGTACACCTTATAACCTTTCCAGATTGTACTCATACAGCTCCAGGTGAGCTAGGAAGTAGAAACTATACAGATTTAAATTTGACCCAAGTTTTCTGGAAATTTTGACAGAACCTCCCCTGTATATGTGGTTATTTCCACAAATTATACAGGTACATCATAACAATATACTGAGGTAATGATGAAATAAACATTTTATAAAATTAAGCTAACAGTTCAGAAGTATAATATTTCAGCCTTGAAACAATTGTTATACAGGTATAGCACGCAAATTCAAAACTATGCGCGAACTGTTTCAAGTCCTGGTCTGCCAGAACCAAGTTTGCGACAATAGGAATTAAACACAGTTACACCAAGGTTCAGGTGAAGTGCATTACTAAGATTTCCAGAAAGGTATATATATGACCATGTCACTATTCTGGACCAAAAGCCATAACTATCCCAACTTAACAGATGAACTGACTGGTGTTCACCAGCAGTCCTGCAGTTCACTGTTTTCAACTCAAAATTTGATTTGACTAAAATTAGAACCAGGAAAAACTTTGAATAAAAAATCTGTAGATCTCCTTCTACCCTTTCCATATATGTATCACAATAAGGCAGGAGATTGTTCTACAGTGAGTTATGGGAAAAATACAGAGACTGGTACAATGGTATGGTCATCTGGAGCAGTTTAAATATACTCCAAATTTCAACAGATTATCAAGCTTTTCTGCCTTGATTGTCAACAGAAAAGTTGTATAGGTCTTCAAGGTCTTTCCATCCATATAGCATACCCCTATGTTAATTAACAACTAACCAAGATCGTAATCCAGCAAAGTTGAGCAAACTTCTGCCTGAGATTAAGAATCTTGGTTCTAACTCTTTGTCGAACCGATAACCAATGACACAAGTCCAAACCTACCAGCAACTGATAGTGGGACTTCAAACACAATGCATCCATTCTATTGTTGGGGATGGTCAAGTATCAAATTTGATACTGACGGTACTACGTGCCTCACCAAAGACTATTCTAACCGGCATATCCGGATACGTTTATAGGTGGCCCTAGTATCGTTCACTCGCAAACGTGTTCTACACGGGTCGCTACCGTAGTCAATGTAGCTGCAGAAGACAAACAATCCCCTTTCACACCTGCACACCACAAGGTCGGTTAAGGGAAACGTGATAAGCAGTCACAATAATATATATGAAAGTAAATGCATACGACTCTGGTGTGAGTCGCCCTCGAGCGATGTCATGTCTCAAGGTACATGGCTGTACTACGTCTGTACAACGAAGACTCCCGCACGAAACGGCTTATACACACTCGGGCATACGTGTTTCGCATGCTCCCATAGAACATGAATAGTTCTAGATATGCATACTATCCGGTTATCCACCACCCGACGGTGGCTCCCACTAACTTTGAACCACGCTGGGATACCGCGTGTCATATGTTCTCAAAAACATGGACAGTTTCAGAGACTCATATTAACATTTCCGTGCCAAGCCACATAAATAACAAATGCTACCTCTCGCATGGTGAGCTTACCGCAATTGATCCGCTTGCGGTGGCATACCTTACATCTTACATGACGTCAGAGCGTCGTTACAGAATATAATAACACATAAGTTAGTTTACCAACTTTATATGTTATACTAATAATACTCCTTATAGGGTCATATAGCTAATTCCTCACTCATATAATCCTATGTTCTTGAAAATATGCTCTTTTCAAGCACACTGTCCCCAATGATGCTCTAATACCATGTTGTGGGGACCAAAATCCGGACACCCAAGGATCTCATCGGGTGGTGTCGTGCTATACGACACCCAACAATATACAAGAAAAGAACAAGAATAAAATACAATACTAAGTCTTTATTTATAAACACAGCGGAAGTTTTACAATACTAAGCAAAATGGAAAGTGACCTATACATCATAGTTACGCTCTCGGCACTAGCTATGCAAAAGCAAAGTGATCCATGCCCTGGATGCTTTGCACTAGCAACACCAAACTTACGGCGGCGTGCAGGGCTCCCACTCAGTTGTAAACCCTAGAGGGGTGTAGCCTCATCATCAAACCCATCATCAGTCGTATAATCTGCAAAAACTTGTTAACTGCAAACGTGAGCTTAAAGCTCAACAAGACTGACCCGTCTCACTAGACATATGCAGGGTTAATACTAAGCATAGGTAAGGTAAAGCAGTAAAGGACTCGCCTACAAGTGGATCCTTATCTTTCAAGTTATTATCAGCAGCTTACCACTTAAATGAAAGTAACTTTAGTGATCATATAATTATAATTCAATACATCGTATTCTCCTGACTTCTTCAGTATTTACTACATCACGACACGGTGAACAAGTGGTACTCTATTACCGCGAGGGACGGTGATTGCAATTAGGAAAAACCTGGTCAACACGACACATACACACTTTTGGAAGCGCCAGCAAGTACATACAGCAGTACCTACATAGCACTTTAGTACTAGTCATATATGGCCACCTTTCACCCAACACTAGAATGCCGAACCGGTCGATCCGTCACAAGCAGGAGGTCCCTACGTGAAGCATACTCTGATGTGCCCACCAGCTGATTTACACCCCGCTGCCATCAACCCACACCTATAAAACAGAATGGTATGCTTTGACAAACCAGTATCAACCTACGTCACTTTGCTGCTGCCCATTTCTCCAGTATGTCACCGGTACAATTCAAGCTTGTCCAGCAGGGCCACACACAGATTGGTCCTCAATCGACACAAACAGGGCTACACACGTGAGACCACGTCTCGCTGCATCCTACCCGCTGCTCCGTCTCAATTTCATATTCATCAACCATTTCTTGATCCAATTCATTCCGTGTGATAAAATTCTATCCCGCGAGTAGATTCCAACTACTCGACTTCTACCGGATCCCTATGAATATAAGCATGGCAGTTTCTACTCATCAGACTGTAACCTACCCTAGACTCCATGGGATTTGTCGGTCATGCAAGTGGATATCAAGCACCTTAAATGTAATGCAAAAACATCTGAAGACGTAAGGTGAATGAAAACTGCAAAGACACTGTAAGGAACATAAATGCAAACTAGGGCTTGCCTGAAAATGAGGCCAATTCTGAGATAGTCTCTGGTAGATGGACTTCCAAGGCTACTGGCTGCTCCTCGGCTTCAGTTACTACACGATATGCATAAACTATATATGAATGACTTTGAAAATAATTAATATATTGAAGGTCACAAGCTAATATCAGGTGATCGAAATAAGATAATGATCGTAATTTGCTTTGGGATTTTTATGGTAGATACTAGGGACCATAATGGAGACTCTTGCAAAGAACAGGAGATGATCAAGAAAGTTTGTTGTCTCTAAAAAATATGGTAAGCAATAACATTCTCAGAAATTTGGTTGAAATTCTGGAGGTCAATCATGGCTACCAGTGGTTGTACCATGTAGAGAGGGTGTCAGTGGTTCTAGGAAAATTTGTTTCACAATTTTCTAAGCTTCCGACGGGGAGAAATTGATTTTAGAAGTTTGGGAGAATTTCTGAAACATTTTCTGTATTATTCCCAATTTTTCCATTACATAGAGATTTGGAAAACTGATCAACCCAGTATATGAAGTCCAATGAACTTGAAATGTTTACTGGAGATCAAGTGTATTATTAGTAGTATTGTGACCAAAAGTTTGAATTTTCCAATTAACAGAACAGTAGTAATTAATTTCCCAAGCAGTTAGCTCATAGGAATTAATTATAAAAATTCTGGGAGTTTCATGTCCAACAAAATGTACCACCGCAAATTTGATATTTAATTGAGCCTACCATAATTTATTTGGAAATTTTTGAGCAAATCTACTAGGAGTAATGGATTTTTAAAGTTTGATAGAAATCTGGAATTATTTTCCAATGGGAAAAGTTTAAATAATGCAGCCGGGCCCAATGGTTTAAAATCAACCAATCGCAGCTGGGCCACACAGCGGGCCACGGGGTTAACCCGCGCAGCCGCACCCTATCCGGTGCCGCGGCCGATCTGCGTGCTCGCACGCGTCGCTGACAGGTGGGGCCTAGGGGGTCTTCGTCTACCTCCCGACGCGTCGCTCGGCCTTCGCTGCCGAGCTCGCCAGAACGGTTGCGTCGACCTCCTCCTGGCCTAGCCTTGACCGCCTAACCATATAATTCACCGCGCAAGCCGATGGTGGGGTCCAATCGTGGCGGCGATGGCGGCAGCGGCTAGAGTTTCTGCTATGTCGAACTCGCTCGGGAGTGGCGCAAGAGGCTCGGGAAAAATCTGGGAACCTTCCTGGGAGCATGAGGGAGATGACCAAGGGGAGAAAAAGGGGTTAAATCGCCAGCAACATCGACTTCAATGGTGGACCGACATATTTCCATTGGCGGTGGGGAAAACTTGAATATCTCGGCCTTTACTTGATGGCGTCCACTGATTTTTGGCAGAGGGGTGCGCTAGGAGGTATGGACTATAATCCTTAACTGGATTGAAGAATAGTTGCATGAAGAAAAAGAATTAAACCGATGATCTACGGACCTCGGTATGAACTAGCATCAGTAAAACTCAAACCATGCGCTCGATACTGAAGTAAAAGAGGCACGGCTTTTACCGTGAGGAAGAGCTCGGGATGTTGATCCTTTTTGCTGATGAGGTCGAGCTGTGACGCGGCTTAAAGAGTGCTGGCAACGATGGAGCAGAGGCAATGTTTGTCCCAGACTCCGGTGGCGTCCGCAGAACTTCAAACTACGACCAACACAATGAGCAAAATGACGAGCCAAAGGGTGAGGATGGTAGAGCATAGCCTTGGCGTCATGTTTGCTGTTTGCATCGAAGAGAAATCAGGCAAGGGGGAGACGCTTACCGGTGAGGAACGGAGGCGGCGGTGCTCTGCTTCGCAGGAGAGAAGAAAAGTGAGTGGCGCAGCCAGGCTAATCGATGCCGTGAAGAAGGGACCATGGGGGGAGGGGGGATAAGGAGGACGCCGGGGTGCTCAAGGTGGCAAGCAGCTCGCTGGAGCTTTGCATGCATGCGGTGTCTAGCGGAGCGGCGACAGGATTTCCGCGGCAGAGCGCTCACCGGAATGTGTCTATGACTAGTGGGTCCTACTGCCTCTTAAGCCTATCCTCTCTGGAACTTTAATTACCTTACCAAACTTTATCCAAAAATCCTAGATTTTTGTGGAGAAGCCAAATCAAATGTGGAGATTCAGAATCTGAAATTTGATTTCAAATTTGGACAGGTTTCAATTAGAATTCAAATTCAAATTTGAATTTGAATGAAATTCAATAGAGTCACAGAATTAAATAGCAAATGAGCTTCAAAAATTATGAATGTTTGCACGGTTGCTATTTGGAATATTATGAGGCCATGGAAAAAATGTATAGCCTCAGATTTGAATATTTTGCCAGGGCCCAAATGTACAGTAGCTATATTCATGTTTTGAAATAATATGAATATATTTAGTACTGCATTTGGTTTTTGCCCTGGCTATTCCTATTCAAATAAATTCCAAAATTTGTAGAAAGGTCACTTGAATTATGCTAGGGTCATTCGTAAAGTCCAATCCCCATGTTAATAAAATTTAATTATGAGTAAATGAAATATTTTTGATGAGATCAAGTTCATGTGTACAACCATAATTGAGCTCCACTATGGTTGATAACCAACCGGTAATTGAACTTTATATTAAGGAAAAACCAGGATTTTACATCCGTCTCTGGCTCCGGATCAGCTGGTTGGACCAGGCTAAATCCAAAAGGTACCAAGCTTCATTCGCCCACACGAGGAAGTCCTAGACCTGCTGGGACTCAATTGCTCTCGCACTTCGGAGCTCCTCCACCGACCTCCTTGCAGAAGAAAGTTCCACATAACCCTCCTCTGAGAAACGCTCGACCTCCTTGGCGTGTTGCTGGATCTTTTCAGCTAGCAACTTCTCTTGGTCGTCAATATTTTTCTCCTAGAGATGAATCCAGCCTCACCTTTCCGCAAGGTCCTTTTCCTTTGCCTTCACTGTATCCTCCCTCGCAGAGACAACACTTTCTCTTTTGCTGACTCCTTCCCCTGCCAACCACAATCAGTGATTCTCTTGTTCGCAGTAGGACTTGAATTCCTCCACGAGGACAGCCAAGTCCTGCTCGCGGTGTGCCATCTTATGAGAGAGTTCATCCTCCCTCTTCTGTATCATATCTTTTCTTTTTCAGAGTTCATCCTTCTTATTATCCAATTAATCCCAATGTTTGAGGAGTTGTTACCTCACAATGTTGAGACTCCTTGAGCGGCTTTCGGCCACTTCATTGGCCCTTTGAGCATGGTCATAGATCTCTTGGGTCTTCTTATCGAGGGCTTTTATAGCAGCCTCTAGTTCATCCAGCGCCTTGTTCAGGCGTGACTGCTGGGCCTTTTTCGATGCCACCCACTCCTTCTGGTATGCGAGTCGGTACTACATCAGCTTCGTCTCGAAGTATCGCTTTTGGCGCCAATGCCCCAGCGTTGCGTGCTCTTATTCACTAGACTTGCGCTCGCAAACGAAGGCGAGCTGGACTAGTTGGAGGCTGGAGCACGCATTGTCAATCCACAACACCGGAGGGATTGGCTTTGGGCCTGCTTAGGGTCTGTCCTCCGGTTCCTCAGGGTCTTATGGGATAGTCGTTGGATCCCATGGCACGAGCATGGACTCCAACAGCTCGATGTTGGTGGGCCTGATCTCTGGAAGTTCTTCTATCTCTAGTGCAGACGAGGAAGGTCCCACAGCTGGATCTTCAACCTCCAGCACTGATGAGGTGTGTCCCGCAGCTGGATCTTCAGCCATTGCCACAGGCAAAGAATGTCTCGTAGCCCGATCTTCTGCCAATTGCACTGTTGCCTCCAGAGCTGGTGTTGGAGCTTCAACCACAACTTTCGAAGACTCAGGCACTTGCGTCGGTACCTCCGGTGCTGGCTCCGAAGAAGTTGGCACTGTTGCTGGTTCCTCTGGTGCTGTCTCCAGAGTAGATGAAGCTTGCTCTGGAACCACCGTGACTTCTTCTTTGACCGTTGGTACTAAGGTCATCTCGTTGCTAGTAGGCACCGGAGCTACGGGGTCGACTACCTCATCCACCGGAGGAGCCGTCTCAACAGTGGAGGCTCCAGACGGTGCAACCTCTAGGGCCGAGGCACTGGCGGGTGCTAGAGCAAAAGCTCCTCTCGATACTCTGGAGATAGAGGATAGAGGATTCAAGAAAAATAAAAAAATCAAGACACAAACTAAAGAGGCATCCCTTACTTAGGGGCGTTGCCACTTCAGTCGCCACGAATCATCATTCTGGGACAACTGGAGCCAGAACCCATCATCGTCGATGAGGCAAAAGCTCTAGACTTCATCTCGGAGTTCGATGCAGCCCTCGGGGTCACCTTCGCCGGTACCTCCATCGTTTGAGAAGGGACTCCGAACCCGGAGACTATCGCTAGTGCTGGGAACGATGTCAACTTCCCAAATCTAGCACCCACTGCAGGCGCTGGATCTGAAGATGATCTTGCCAATGCAGGAGGTACAACCAGCACGGACTTTAGGCTTTGCCGAGGCGGAGGCACCATTTGCGTTGGAGTCGATCTGATGTAACTGCCATCAGACCGCGTCGGCTTCCTCTTCTGGCTAGAGGATTCGATAGGCTCTTTGACTTTACTCCGACTCAAGTCAGTTTTCTTCAGGCTTGGAGCTACAAGTGTTGTGCCGTCTGAAGCTCCGGGGTCGAAAATCCCTGGTGGCGGAGTGCTCCTGCGTCTCTCCACAATGCCTAAGTCATCAAGCAGCGACATATTCTTCTAGAGCTCCCTCCTAAACTCCAGAACCATGTTCAAGGGTAGGAACTCTGCTGGAGGTGTCAGGTCATCATGATTGATGGTTCCGTGATGCAACTTTAGGAGATGAAGCTTCAAATCCTTTTCATCTAAGTTTGACCCAAGACCAATATCAATCCGGTATGGGTCCATTTCTCCTCTAAATGGCCATACAAGCCATTCCCTTTTCATCAGCGGAGCCCAACAGTTGGTTAGGAGTTTGCAATCACCATCAGAGAGGCCAACCCTCCCTCCATGCAACTTCGGATCCTTGTCAAGATCGGGTTGTACTCTTCCGTCGGCTTCGGGAGCACCTCCCAGGTGTTAGTGTCGATGGTGGGAAGGCTATCAGGCATCTCCAGCCTAGCATGGTGATCCACCCTAATGTCTCCAAGTACTTGAAGGATGAATTCTTGCGCTTCACAACGTAGTAAAAGCAAAGGAACTCGTTCCTTTTCCTGATTGTGTGAACCGTGAAGAAGGTCCGGAAGAGCTCGATGCAGTGCGGCACACCCACCCACATCTCACACAAATGGACGAAAGTCGCCACTAGCAAGAAGGAGTGGGGGCCAAGGTGGTGGAGCTGCAAACCGTAGAAGTCCGGCAACATCCACAAGAAGCTGGAGAATGGTGGGATGAGCCCCACCATGGCGAAAGCCAAGAATTACACGATCTCACGGGCACTTTCCCTCTTAAAGGGGAGTTTGCAGAAGCGAATCGAGTTCTTGAAGGAGTCACCCGACCACCCCATGTAGGTGTGGATTCTTGAAAACTCGCTATCCTTCTTTATCTTGCTATGAGGAAGACCTAACTCCATCGCTGCAAAGTGGAGCAGAAGTGGGAAAAGTGATGCAAGGGTGGAGAGCTCTAAGTGCAAGATCAAATGAAAGCGTAAAGATTTCTATTCCCGTGTAGACTTTCTACCTTTAGTAAGCCTCCGCAATGCTTGGATGGAAACTACATCCATACCCGAATCACGAATAACCTCGTCAATGACAAGGGTCTTGGGTCCACTTTGTTAAAAAGTTGCACCAGGCAAACCGTTGAAATGATGGGAAGTTGGAAGCCCGAGCGTGTGAGCCTGACAGGCTACCAAGATTACTCTGGGAACCGATACAATCTTCGTATTGGGAACCGGCGATCTTCAATTGCGTGAGATACGCACGCCAGGATCCCACTCACCATATTAAGAAGTGCCACGTGGAGATGGCATAACTGTGTGCCGATGCTTCAACCGCATAGGAAAAATACTTTGAAGCAGATGCGCAAGAATCAATGATGGCCCCACCTCTAGTAGCATAACCTCTCCCTAAGGTGGGCCTAGGGTCCACTATCAGTACCCTGCGTATCGAGTACTCCTTGGTACCGTAAACAAAGTCATTGAGTTCCTATATTCAGGTGGCAAACGTACGAAGGAGATACGCATCACACAGTATTGGATCTGCCTCCCTCCATAAGGTGGCTCTGGTGTTGCCACTTGCCCAGAAGAGCCAGACCTACCTCCCTCGTTTGGGTAGCTCTGGTTCTGCCACGTGTCCTACAGAGTCGGACCTGCCTCCCTCCTCAAAGAAGCTCCAACACAGCCATGGGTCCAGTAGTACCAGACCTATCCCCAGTAGAGGGAAGCTCCAGAGCTTCCACGTGTCATGCCCCTGGACCTAAGTCTGCAACAGGAAGACAACGGGATCTCCAATGGCGCGGTCATTCAAGGGCTATCAATTGACCATTACAAGACCTGGTTAACTCGTCATTACTGCTATATGACACACGATCATAGGACTATGAAGATTTTTAACATCGCTGTTAAGACGCGTTATCACTCTATTAACAACCTTTGACACTATAGATTGTGTATAGGCAGTGTTTACAGTCGAGGCCACCTGTCAGGCCAGGCAAACACTATAACAACCAGTCCTTAGCATATAAAAGGGTTGCGATGCACAGTAGAAAGACAAGTAATCTCATACGCATCCAAGCTCAGCTAAGCTCATACAATCAACACACACCACGTGGAGTAGGGTATTACACTCAGGCGGCCCGAACCACGTAGAACTAACTGTGTTCACCTCTTGTTCTTGATCTTGATGAGCACCCTATCCGAATACGAACCTCTGCGGACTACTTATTAGTAGTACGGGAGGAAATGTCCTAGTCCACACTTCGATAGCTGGGATGATATTTTATTGGATTGTTCCTCTCTTTTAAGTCATTTCCAGCAATAATTCCTTGCATCCACTATTTCTCCGAGGACAAGTAGAAATAGGTTAAATAGAAAGGTGATGTGTGCAAGAAATGATAATTCCTTCACATGATTGAGTTATATTGACAGGTGAAATTTGTATATAACAGTCGTCAACAAACTCCCCCAAGCTTATCCATTGCTCGTCCCGAGAAAGTCAAGACTTTAGGTTGATGACCTGTAGTTGCTACAATATTCTAATTTTTACAAGTACCATGTGCACAACAAAAATACTCTACCTAGTATTGCAAAAATTGGCATGGTACTTCAACTATCTCAAGTCATTATGGAGCTTATTCCTTCTCCTATTCATGGGTGGATGAAAGATAGAACAACAAATGGAGGAAGCATACACTAGACATCAAGTTCCACTCAAATTCCTGAATGTTCAATTTAGATTTTACGTTCCTCAACTAGATTCTCTCAATCACTCCCTTATGTGTAGTGTAAATATTTCCTCACCAAGACATTTTGCCTAAACTCATCCTACAACTAAATCAGGCTTGTATGTGCAGCTTGGTAGGGAATGCAGTAGGCATATTTGCAACACATAATATTGCTAAGTCAAAAAAGCAATCCTTAGGAGAAATCAATTCAAAACTATTTGATTTAGGACTTGTGCATGTGTGATAGAATGGAGGTGGATGTTGATATTTGAGATGACTCCTTTGAGTGGACTCTCTTATTTTGCATGGATGAAACATGGTTACTTTTCTATTTCTCTTTTTTTTTTCTCATGCTTTTTATGTAAGCATGCCTTTTTTTTCGTGTAGCCATGTCTTCTACTACCTTTTTATGCAAGAAATTTGGAGAGAGTACTAATCATGAATGGTATGGAGTTTCTCTTTTTATTGTGGAATGGTGGTATTATGGGAATTTGCATACTTCTAGTGTAGAGGTATAGCATGTGCAAGTGAAGTCTTGAATTCAAAAGGTAATGAATGAAATCTCACATAGGTCTATACTAGTTCTAGAAAGCTCAATGTGAAGACAAATAGCATATGCATAAGGTCTATCAATGTAATATATCAAATGGATTTGGTAGGTATTTTCAATCAAATGAGGATAACTTAAATCTTTTTAGAATTTCTTCGGAAATATAAGTTTCATTTTCAAACCAAGGATAGCAGCCCTATAACTGTATCATATATCACAAAAACGTAGAACGGATGAAGCTTTTGCTACCAACAATTTCTAAATCAAGGCAAAAGTAATTTTTAGCCAATAGAAGCAATATTTTGGAGAGTAGTAAGTTGTAAACTAGGGACTTAGGAAAATTAAAACAGAGCAACTTTTCATCATTTCATCTATGTCAATTCCAAACCATTCTCACCGCACATCTTTTATTTTATTTGAAAACAAATCTACTCTACTTTTTATTATTATATTTTTTATATGCAAGGTGGATAATGGAAAATAAAAATGCAAGGGGTGTGATACAATTTACCTAAAGTGGGGTCCATCCCAAGCCTGTTCTTCGCTCACCTCCGTGATGAGGGTTGCACCCTTGATGACGGAAGTATGCCACGAGATCGGCTGGTTGTTGTTGTGTCGTGAAGTTGATGTTGATGAATTGAGCGTCCATGTGTTGTTGCCAGTCTCGGGTACCTTGGACATGCCCTTGGAGAGTGTTGTCGATGTCACCCATTCTCAATTCGAGGTCTGTTATACGTCTAGTGAGATCCATCATTCCTTGGCTATAGTCACGATGACTTCTAGCCGAAGAGGAACGACATCTTCTCATGGACGTTGGTGGCAAGCTACTAGAGCTTGAATTCGATAGGGGTGGCTCCCATGCGGCACCTGGCCATCCATGCCAAGACGGGCCTTCGATCACATACGATGGAGGTTGAGTCCATCCGGGTGCATCACCTATTGGGATCTATACCTCTTCGTACTCATGGACCGTGGAGGTTATCGGTGACATGGCCGCTCTCCTTCTAGTTACCCTACCAGAGACATTACTTCTTCGGGCTTCCATGATGGGAAGAAGATCAATGGATAGCCTTCGGCATTTGTAGAAATTATAATCCGAGTTAGGTAAACGAATTTCATTGACAAGGCCGGGATAATAAAATAACAAAGAGCCATCTTGATCATGCTTAAGGGTATGTCCTTGCACTAAATAATCTTCATTAATCAACTCTCTTTCATTTTCAATATACTCAAATGAAGAATATTCTAGTGCTCCTACCCTAGTAGCAATACGGGTAATCAATGAAGTGCATTCAATTTGACCATGTTCTTGGAATGTAATCTAACCATTGTGTCATCATGGCAATAACTGGAGCAACTTTTATCTTTTTAATCATGGCAAATAAATTTTTCAGCTCATTATCACGCACTACCCTTACATCTCCTCTAGGGAACATAGTCATAGCCACCCATCTATGCATGAAGCGTAAAGTAGGTTGTGCAAGTGGCTGTTCCTAGGGGCATTACATCTGACCTCATTAGTTAAATATTGCCAAAAACATTGTTTGTTAAAATTAGGCAAAGCATCTAAATCTAGCAAACAACATTTATAGAAGCCTAGGATTTCCCTTAATTCTTTCCATAGGATGTTGTATTCTTTTTGAAATAATCTAAAAGAAATACTACAAAATCCTATTTTGGGTGTGCAAAGGAATTGTATGGAGAGAAGGCATGAACCTCTCTCCTCCATGTGAGCAAAATTGTTCCATCCCATTTCAAATGGAAAAGAATTTGGAATCCATACCTATTTTGGAGATCAAATCTGGATTGTAAGGTTTGGTATGAGAAAACTCACGATCTTGGAGGAGCTTCCGTGCTTGATATTCATCTTCACTTTGTATGTCGAGGTCGTCATCATTGAGAAGTTTGTGTGGGTTGCTCCTCTCACCCATGAGAGTGTCCTCACATACACTCCTCCTCAGTGAACTTGGTTTAGCAATGGAATATGGGCGTGCACTTGAGTCTCCACCATGACTTGATCTTGTAGCCTACTTTTCTTCCCAAACAACCTCTTAATTCCTTTCATGGCCACAACAAACAAGAACACAACAAAGAAAAAACTTGAAAGAGGTGATGTAAGTGAAAGCAAAACTCCCGACGAATTTCCCTTGAAGAACATGAGAGCAAATTGCAAATGCAAAAAAAGCAAATCTTTTTGAGTTGGATTTTGAGAAAGAGTACTTCGATAAAGAGTAAGAAAAACAATGTGAGATAGAGTGACTTTAGGGAGGTATGAAATGAGGTGAAGCGTGAAGAGGAATGCTCCTCATGGCCACAATTTATAGTGTACACTCCCAAACATTTTCAAGGGAGCCAAATGTAGCCATTGGAGGAGAGAGAGCCGAAATGGCCCTTTTCCTATGTCAGCCGAACAGGGGGGTTGGCTGCACTGCAATGTGGGCCTCCTATTCTCCCTTTTGGTAAGTGGCTTCTCAATGGCTATAAAATTAGCACGTTGGTGAAATGCCACATTTGCAGCTTATAAAAGTTGTTTTTTTGTATAAAGACTCTTTTTTCAAAACCCAACAATTTTTGTTTTATGAAAAATAAAAATGATAGTTTAGAATAGAAGATTTTCAACTTGCTAAGAAAAACCAAATATGCAGTGGGGAAAATCAAACTAAATGGGGAAAGCCAAATAAAGAGAAAAGAAAAATAAAAGAAATGATGACAGCCAATTTAACCTATTGGCTAGGTCTCACCACCATCCAATGAGATATACATTCCTCCTTCTTCATTTCATGACATACAGGCCTGGAGGGACGGGTTTGGATGGCTGCTCTTGTTTCTTCTGCCATTCCTTCTTTGGCGGTTTGGTGGACTTGGGCCTTTGGGGAGGCCTGGACTTCTCCGTCTTCTTGGGGTGTCGGCGTGGACAATAAGACGGGTTCTCCGCATAGATCAAATTCCTCATGAATGCAATGAGCGGATCCATCTTTTGAGGTGTGACTTCGACCTCTTGAATGTGTTTAATATTCGACCCATACTTGATACGGATCGTGGAGCATTGCTCCAACTTTGGGCGAAAGTTAAACTCCACCTCCTTGCCATTGATACGGAAGTGGATTTCTCCGGCTCCCACATCTATGTGAGCCATCGCGGTGTTTAGGAATGGTCCCCCAAGAATGAGCGACGAATCCTTCTCGACCTCCATGATGAGTACCACAAAATCAACAGGTATGAAGCAATTCCGGATTTTCACTAGAACATCTTCAGCGATACCTGCAGGATAACAGACTGAATAATCATCCAGTTGGAGCTACATTGGTGCTGGAGTAAGCTCCGTAAAGTTCAACTGGTCAAAAACCACCTTGGGAATCACACTCACACTTGCTCCGAGGTCATGAAGTGCCTTGTCAAAGTAGTGATCCCCATTCGAGCAAGATATTGTAGGACATCAAGGGTCCTTCTGCCAGTTGCCTTTCTGTAGAGAAATCATGTTGACATTTTCCACAGGATGTTCGAGCTATCCTTGCATCTTGCCATTCTCTACTGGCGGAACAGCAGCTGCCAGTTTAGCCAACTGAGTTTCCAACATCTTGTTGAAGCTCAATTGATTCTTGAAGGTCGAGGATAATCCTTCAATCTTGGCATTAATGTGCACTACGGTCTTATAATTAGCGGTTAATTTCTTGGATAGAGCATCATTGATCTTTAGCTTGCTAATGACAAGCTCGCTCAGGATGGACTGATTTCCATTGTTGCCATTATTGTTGTACCCTCCTTAAAAGAATGGGCACGGTTGACCCCACCCTTGACCTCCTGGACGATAGCCATTGTTGTTCCCATTGTTGGCTACATATAGGGCATCCTCACGGCTTTTGGGCGGTCCTTGCCCAAATGGCCCGTGTTGCTACAAACTTCACATGTGATGTGAGATTCTAGGGCATAGGCATTGCTACATACATCTCCATTGGCTTGTCCACCAATCTTCTTCATAAGGATGTCCAATTTGGCAGTGATCAAGTTCACTTCCTTCAAGGTGTGCATGCCTTGCTAGAGGCATGGGGACGCTCGTCGCTCCAACCCATATTTTACACCATCTTCTCAATCAAATCTTTGGCTTTGGGAATCGTCAATGAGAAGAAGGCACCTCCAGCAGCAGCATCAACATGGTCACAGGCTGAAGGGATCAACCCGTTGTAAAAGTTTTGAATAATGAGCCAATCATCCATCGCATGGTGGGGGCAGACAAGGATGTACTCCTGAAGCCTTTCCCAAGCCTCGTGAATAGACTCCTTAGCGTCTTGCTGGAAGTTCTTCCATGTAGGGCATTAGTCTTGGCCAACAGTAAAACTTGGCAAGGAATGCCTATAACACTTCTCACAAGTGTCTACAACACTTTGGTTTGCGTAGAACCACTATTTCACTCTTCCAAGAAGAGAGAACAGAAGCAGCCTAATACGAACAACATCAGGAGATACGTCCTTGATCTTAAAAGTGATGCAGATCTCAAGGAATTGTTGCAGGTGATCACTTGCATCCTCGTTAGCCATCCCACAAAATGGGTTGGCTCGCACCATAGTGATCAGGCCAGTCTTATTTTGAAGTTCACATCCCCCGTGTTAATAGTGGGCCCAACAGGAACATTGTTAGCAGAGGGAGTCGAAAATTCACGAGGGGTCTTCTGGGCCATTGACGTTTCAGTTGTTGGTGTGGTTGTGCTGGCTTGCTTTGTCGCTCGAAGCTTCTGAGGAGTAACGACACGAGGTCGATCTCTCAGAAGGGATTAAGGATCTTCAACAATGTTTTTCGGCAAGCAAAAACCAGACATACACTACCCTATTTTAACATAAAATGCAAAAATAAAGAAATGTTTTCCTACTAAAACCTACCTAGGGTCCTATCCTATTCACCCAATCATGCAATACTTCGGCTGTCTTCCCCGGCAATGGTGCTACAAATGCTTATTGATATTTCCTACGCACTACTAACAAGTAATTCCTAGCAGTGGTGCCAGAAATGCTCGTTGATAGTTCTTAAATCACAGATATAAATCCGCAAGCGCACGGAATCTATCGATGTAGCATTTCCCCTTTTAGAGTATTCCCAAAGGGTGTCATTTATATGCTCCCAAAGGAAGGCTAGATGGAAGTATAGCAATCATCAAATCGAGAGGATAGGTTTGGTATAGGTGGGGTTCTGGCAAGGATGGGTAAATGATAATTTGGAGGTAGTGTGACACACACAAGAGCATCCATCCTGTGGGGACCGGAATCCCGACCTCCAAGGATCTCATTGGGTGGTGTCGTGCGATGCGACACCCAATAGTATACAAGAATAGAACGAGAACAAATTTACAATACCAAGTCTTTATTCAAAAGCACAGCGAAAGTTTTTAAAATACTAGCGAAAGAGAAAAGAACTATACATCATAGCTACGCTCTCAGCACTAGCTATGCAAAAGCAAAGTCATCCATGCCCTGGATGATTCGCACTAGCAACACACAATTCATGGCGGCGTGTAGGGTTCCCACTCAGCTGTAAACCCTGGAGGTGGTGCAGCCTCGTCATCAAACCCGTCATCAGTCGTATAATCTGCAAAAACATGTTAACTGCAAACATGAGCATAAGGCTCAGCAAGACTAACCTGTCTCACTAGACATATGCGAGGGTGAATACTAAGCATAGGTAAGTAAAGCATAAGGACTCACCTACAAGTGGATCCTTATAGTCATGTTTTTAATTAGCACATGACATTCCTCAGGCACGGCACATCATAGACTCCACAATCAAACAAGAAACGCTTTGCCGATGATATGACGTGCACATAGCACATAATGCTATTACATGTAAAGTATGGGGAAACTGTAAACTTTTAATTGTACTATCTCTAAGCCAAACAAGGTTGTCCAAACAATTTGTAAACGAATACATCATATTCTCTTGATTTCTTTAGTATTTACTACGTCATGGCGCGGTGAACAAGTGGTACTCTATTACCGCGAGGGTCGGTGATTGCAATAAGGAAATACCCGGAATAACACGACCCATACGCACTTTCGTAAATGCTAGCGAGTACTTTCAGCAGTACCTACATAACAATTCAGTACTAGTCATATATGGCCACCTTTCACTAAACACTCGAATGTCGAACCGGTCGATCCGTCACGAGCAGGAGGTCACTGCGTGGGGTGTACTTTGACGTGCCCGCCAACAGATTTACACCTTGCTGCCCTCAACCCATGCCTATAAAATGGAACTGAATGCCTCGACAAACAAGTATCAAGCTACGTCAGTTTACTGGAGCCCATTCCTCCAGCATGTCGCCGATACGATTGGTGGTTTTGATCCGGCAGATCTCCCGACACTACTAAAAGTGTTTGCAGAGTTTGAAGTTCGGTGTGGCGCGCGGAGATTCAATAAGGTGAAATGTAAAATGACACAGGAGACACAGAGATTTACGTGGTTCGGGCCGCCTGAGCGTAATACCCTACTCCACGGGATGTGTTGGTGTTGTATTGGATGCATGAACTCATCTCTGGTGACGTGAGCTGAGTGCGCGTGTGAGCCGATTAGACCAGATCAGATCAGAGCAGGTCAGATCAGTCTCTCCCTCTATGTATTGTCAGCCTATCCTTTTATAGTATAAGGACAGGCCGTTACAAGTTGGCCTGGCCCGACATGTGGCCCCGACGGTTACTAATATTGATACACATTTGATGCACTTGATTACCCTTAATGACCGAGTTACGGTCTTTGACAGTGCCGTTACTGGTAATAAGGGTCGTCCGATCGTGTGTCATTAACATAGTATTAATGACACTTAATCGGGTCTTGAAGTCCTTGATTCCCCTTTGAAGATCCGGAGCTGTTGTGGAGTCTTCCCGAGGTTTGAGGCTGAAGATCCGATGGTTGGACACGTGGCAGCTTCGGAGCATACTGTGGGGAACAGATAGGTCCGGTGCCACCGGACACGTGTCAGTTCTAGAGCTTCCCTCGGTCTGGGGTTAGGTCCAGGGGTGCCGTTATGGTACAAAGCACGAAGCTTCCCCCTTGTGGGCGGTAGCTCCGGTATGATGGTACACGTGGCGACCCTTGGACTTACCATGTTGGGGAAGTGAGCCCGATTATGTCTGACATGTGGGCCTTCGAAGGTCTTCAAATTAAGTAAGTGACAGTTCCTTGAGATCTTTGCAATCTCAAGGGGTATACGGTACCCAGGGTACCGTCAGTGGCCCCCTGGGCCCACCACTGGGGAAGACCCCTTCGGTGAAGTCATTCCGCCGGAGGTGGGTCCATCCATCGACTTTTGAGCCGAGTCTTCAAAGGTCTTCAGATGTGCCATTGGCGATAGTTTTGGAGTTAAATCCTTGCCGTGTGGCATATCCCGGGTGCGGCAAATGAGATCTTTGGCGTGCGGATCTCACGCAATTGAAGGTCGCCGGTTCCCGATACGAAAATCGTATCGGTTCCGCACGCCTTGTCAGGCCTCCGCCTTCGGGCTTCCCGCCTCTCATGATGACAACCGTTCGCCTGGGTAAGAACCTTGACTTGATCATCGGGGTGGTTCCGGGCTCTCTTGTCATCGATAGGGTGAAATTTTTGAATAGTATCTTCGGTTTCCCTTCGGTTTCCATCCAAGCGTTGCGGAGGCTTACTTAAGAAGGAAAGCGTGCACTGTCTGGGGTTCTTTACGCTTCTCATCTAAACTTGCGCTCGAACTCCCAAACTTGTGCTTGCTTTTCCTCCCTTGCCTCGTTGTGCTGCGATGGAGTTGGGTCTACACGAGAGCCGCTTGAAGACCGAAGGTGACCTGAAGAAGGTCCAGGCCCTCATGGGGTGGTCCCCAGACTTCTTCAACCACCTAGTCCGCGCCGGGGGAGAGCTCCCATTCAAGAAGGAGCACGCTGGCGAGATGGTGTACTTTTCTGCGTACGCCATTGTGGGGTTGATCCCACCTTTTCCTCCTTTTTCTTGATGCTGCTAGACTTCTATGGTCTGCAGCAGTACCACCTTGGTCCCCACTCCATTCTTCTAGTGTCTGTCTTCGTCCACTTCTGTGAAATGTGGGTGGACATCCCCCCTGCATTGAGCTTTTTTGGACCTTCTTCACCGTCCGTGCCACCGGAAGGAGTAATGAGTACCTTGGCTTCTACTACTTCGTGAAGCGCAAGAAGTGCCCATTCAAGTACCTCGGTCATTTCCCACTGGAAAGTGGGATGACTGGAAGAAGGACTGGATAGTCATCCGGGTGGAGGAGCACGAGAAGCTGGAGCTGCCCAAAGGCCTCCCCAACATCGACACTGCAGTCTGGAGTGAAGCTCCGGTGCTGTCGGATGCCTTCAACCCTGCTCTTACCAGGATCCGCCATTGTGTGGAGGGAGGATTAACTCCTCAGGTGGTATTTTGCAATTTCCTGGTCAACAGGTGGGCACCGCTAAAGAGGAGAGAAAAACTCACTTGGTCCCTCAACAGTGTGATGGACGATGACCGGGTCGAGACCGGGCTGAAGTCCAACATGGAGGGGACGACCTTGGAGTTTCATCTCAAGAAGTTCCAGCATGGCATCGACGTCGCGAGTGATGACTTGACCCCACCACCAGCTTTCCTACCTCTAAACTTGGAAGTACAGTTCAGCAGGGAGCTCCGGCGGACAATGTCGGTGCTTGACGACCTCGGTGTCGTCGAGAGACGATCGACTTCTAGGGTGGCGATCCCTGGGCTTCTGAAGGTGGCACCAACCCTACCCCGAAGCCAAGGACCGAAGTCGTCGACAAGGGCAAGGAACCGGTGGCTGAACCCTCGAGCCGAAAGAGGAAGCTAAAGCTTGCCGACGGAAGGTCCATTAGCCCTGCATCCTCCGCAGCAGCTCCTTCTCCCCGGAGGGGGAGGTCTTCTACAACTGCGGCGACTGTACCTGCAGCAGCGTCTTCCCGGGGTGCTAGCTCCGGGCATGTGACTCCAGTACCAGGGCCAGCTGAGGCCTCTGGGTCCGGAGGTCCTTCCCGGTCGAGGGGGGCTTCGACTAAGGAAATGCCCGCGGTTGCAACAAGTTTCGGGGGGCCTTCCGGAGCTACCACGTCGGCGGCGGCCATGGTCAGTCCAGAACACTCGGGAAAGAGATTCCGTGCAAGCTAGGGCGGAAGCCTTCCGAGGTAATTTTTAATCTTTACCTCAGACAGTTGTTTGGTTGTAGTAACTGTTTTTTAAGTTTCTTCATCCGTCATTTGCAGCGTCCCCAAGAAGAGGAGTGAGGCTCCACCCTCAGCCACAGCAGCTGAAGCTGTGAGGGTGGAGGTTTCTGCTCTTGTCCCGGTGCTGCCCCATGTGGTGGCTGAAGCTGCGGCAGCTCCGGTACCAGTTGTCATGGTCTTGGACCTCGACTCATCTCCTGAGACTCCCGTGGTAGCGCCGGACCACGGGAGAGAAGATGCACCAACGGCACCTGCCCCGGAGGTTGAAGCCCCGGGTCTTGATGCTGAGATATTGGAAGCTTCGGCTGTTGAGCCAGAGGAAGCAGTGATTCCGGCCCCAGAGCCGAAAATTGTCGAAGCTCCAGCGATTGAGCCGGAGGTTATTGAAGTCCCAGCGAGCGAGCCAGATGTTGAGGAAGTCCCGGCGTTTGAGCCGGCTACCTCTGAAGCTTCGGCCTCAGAGCCGGTTGCCACTGAAGCTCCAGCTGCAGAGCCGGTTGTTGCGGAGGCATCAGCACTCGAACCCATGATGGTCGGGGCGCCAACACCCGAGCCACCAGTGGAGGAGGAGCACAGGCCGGAGCCGGAAGTAGCCCCTGCTCCGTTAGTGATGATGGCGAAGGTGCCTGCTGCTGAGCCAGGGTGCCCTGATGAAGTCGCTGGCCCCCTGCCTGAGGGGGCAAATGAAGACCTGGCGGCAGGGCCTTCGGAACCACTTCCGGAGGTCAGAACTTCCTCTGCGAGACCCTCTTCTGTGGCGACTGAGGCTATCCCAGAGGACAGCCCTAGTGCCGTGGAGGCACAGGGGACCACTCTTGTGGAGTGGGACCCAATTTTTGTAAGCGAGAACCCGCTAGAACCAGCGGAGGAGACCCCAGCAGGTCTGGACCCTATTCCCCTGTCGTTATCCATTGACAACGCTTGCTCCAGTCTGCGTCAAGTCTAGCTGGCATTCTACCACGACAGCAAGGCTCTTGAAGAGGGGCGCCAAACCCTTAGGCGGTGGCGTAACCGGCTCTACTTCAAGACCAAGCTAGCGCAGTCGAGGCTGGCAGATGACAAGGAGTGGATCAAACAGGAGAAGGTCCACCTGGAATACTGGGGCAAATTGTTGGATGATAGGGAGAGCTTGACTCGTGCCCTCGACGCTCAATCCTGGGCCATTTATGAGCAGACCAAGGCAGCTAATAGTGCGGATGATGATCGCCAAGAAAGGCTTGAAGCCATTAACACTACCCTCATCAAGCGCTGGGAGGCACTTGAGGAGAGGGAGAAGAAGCTCGAAGATGAAGAGCAAAAATTCCTAGAGCTGCGGGATGATGTCTTGAAGAGGGAGGAGGAGCTCACCGAAAAGGTAGCTCTGGCTGACAAGGGCCTCGAGGAACGCGCCAAGAAATTGGAGGAGCATTGCGTTGAGTAGGAGGAGAAGGCCTGGGTGCGAGTGCAAGAACTCTACAAGCAAGTGTGTGCCATCGCTGCCAGGGAGAAGAAAGTTAGGGGCCGGGAGAAAGACCTGGTCAACCGCCGGAACAAGATCCACCTCCGGGAGGAGGAGCTCAGAAAACTCGAGAAGCAGGTTGCTGAAAAGATTCAGCAAAATACCAAAGAGGTTGAGCACCTTGCTCGTGAGAATTCTGAATTGGCGGCGGGCAAAAGATCCTTGGAGGAACTGAAGGGCTTGAGGACTGCGGACTCCCTACAGGTTTGGGAGTTCTTGAGCAAAGCCAACGACGCGCTGACACCAATGGGCTTCAGTCCCGTGCGTCCGGATGATCCGGAGCCGGAGCTGAACCTGGCGTTGCAAGCGTTGAGCTCGGTGGGTGGCAAACTCTCCAAGGTGGGTGACGTCATCGCGGACCAGTTGGAGGTTGAGGGGAAGTCCCTGGAGAAGAACGTCGCAGAGTATGTGCTGACATGCTACACCAGTCAGGATCCCCAATTTCCTCTGGACCCGGTGCTTGAAGGTCCCGTCGAAGGAGAAGGTGAAGCCACCCGAGCCAGCGTGTCGGAGGATGCTCAGAAGGTCACCCAGTTCTTCCATAGGGTCTAGGACCATCTCTGTAGCTCCCACTTGTATTCTCTCTTTTTCTTCCCCAATTTTGTAATCCCTTGTTTCCAGATGAATGAAATCCAAATTTTTGTGAATTTCATTTTTTCTCTTCAACACTTTTGTCTTCACTTGGCCCCCTGGTAGATGTACACAATTTGATTGTGAACATGTACCAAGATGATATTGTGTTTTATTGAAGACTCATTTGCTTCGAACTTGTAGAGTGTAGGTCCGAAGTCTTCGATAGTGAAGGCCCCCTGAGGTTGTCGGAGCTTAGAAGCTCCGGCATTCACTACCGTTGGAGCTTAGTAGCTCCAGCAATAGTCCCTATCAATGCGTAGAGCATCGATAGTTAGCCCTCCGGGGTGTCGGGGCTTAGCAGCTCCGGCAGTGACCTTTGCCAACGCGTAGCTTGTCGGCAGCAGACTCCGCTTGTGGGGTCTTCTCACCATTTTTTGTTCTGTGTCGATGGCTGGCCCCCCCTAGCTTTGCTGGAGCTTGGTTGCTCCTGTAATGCTCATTTTCAATGTTTAACATCGATCACAAGCCACCTAGGGGGAGTCAGAGCTTTGTTAGCTCCGGCTTTTCTCCATCAACGTGGATTCTTTATTTTTCCTGTACACTAAAGCCAAGAAAAATAGTAAAATTCGCTCCTTGCCTATAACTTCGTTGCAGCTTACAGTTCTCAAGAAAGTTTTAGATCAAACACAATTCTGAATACAATCGAATGTTGCCTTCTTTCTTCCAGATCCAATTGTACATGGACCCGCCTTACTTTGGCCTGCCGGGGTGTAGGTAGAGTGGCGTACTTAGGGTGCTTGACCAGGCTAAGTCGATAGCACACTCTGGCCCTAGGTTGGCTTGGCGGCATTCAGGCGAGTGGGCCATGCACAATATTTGAATCCAAAATAATTGACAATACAACTCGAATTGTACATGAACTGGTCGAATTAAAATTTCTTAAGAATTGCACAACTTTGTTATAGACAAGAAAGAGAAGAATAAAAAATGTTGAGCTTGTACAAAATAAATGCACGTGGAGTCTGTTTCACATGAAGATGTCTTTCATTATAGGTCCGGGGTACAGGGGAAACAAGTACACTCTTAGGGTACGGAACCAGGCTAAGCGTGTTTAATTTCTCGTTTGACCCAGGGTAGCTAGCCACACTTCTAGTCCTGAGACTGTGACAAGTGTTGCATGAACTTTGCGGACCTTCCAGGAAAGGTCCAGCTGTTCTCCCGGAGGAACTACACGACTCTGTACAATGACTCTATAACATACACCTCAAGTTACTACAGACTCACCTCCGTGATATTAAGTGTAGAACTTACGAAGGTGCTAAATATTCCAAGGATTTGGGAGAGGTGTCCCATCTTCGATAGCCAAGTGAACGCTTCTGGGACAGGATACCTTAATCACTCGGAAGGGTCCCTCCCAGCTGGGGGAGAGTTTGTTTAACCCTTCTCTGGATTGTATTCTCCATAGCACCAGATCGCCTTCCTCGAGCTGTCGGTTGTGTACATGCTGTTGATGATAGTGCCGAAAGGCTTGGCGGTATCGGGCATTCCGAACAACTGCTTGGCACCTTCCCTCCTCAAGGAGGTCTAGGTCTTCACGCCGGAGCTGGTCCTGCGTGGCTTCGTCGAAGGTCCGGACCCGGAGTGACCCCAAGGTGATTTCCAGAGGAAGGATTGCTTCAGCTCCGTACACAAGGAAGAAGGGTGGCTCCCTAGTTGACCGGTTTGGAGTTGTCCTGTTGGCCCATAGAGTGGGTGGAAGCTCTTCAATCCAGTTGGCTCCATTTTTTTTCAAGCGCTCATAGGTGCGCTTTTTGAGTCCTTTCAGGATTTCAGCATTTGCTCTCTCGGCCTGGCCATTGCTTGCCCGCTGAGCTACGGAGGCGTAGCAAACTTGAATGTCGAGGTCTTCGCAATATCCTTGAAATGAAGAGCTTGTGAATTGGGTCCCATTATCAGTAATGATTTTGTTTGGGACTCCAAATCTGCATACAATGGACTGCAAAAAGTTGATAGCAGATTGCTTGTTTATTGTCACAACTGGAGTTGCTTCCGGCCACTTGGTTATTTTGTCAATGGCGACATACAGGAACTTGTAACCTCTGACGGCTCTTGGGAAAGGTCCCAAGATGTCCATCCCCCACACGGCGAAGGGCCATGTAGGAGGTATCATTTGTAGAGGCTGAGCCAGAGTGTGAATTTGCTTTGCAAGAAATTGGCATGCTTTGCATTTCTTCACCAGCTCAGTTGCATCCTGGAGTGCTGTAGGCCAGTAGAAGCCATGCCAGAAGGCTTTACCGACCAGCGTGCGGGAAGACGCGTGGTTTCCACACTCGCCTCCATGGATTTCTGCGAGGAGCTCGCAACCTTCTTCCCTTGTGATGCACCGCATTAGGACGCCGTTGGCACCGTGCCGGTAGAGATCCCCTTCTACCAACGTGTAGCCAATCTGACTATCCGGTCAGTGGATACATCATAGTCGGGAAGGATATTGTCTTTCAAGTAGCTCCAGATCTCCGAGATCCATGCATTGGAGCTAACTTGAGCATTCGAGTCTTGTGTCCTGGGATGCTCGGAGCTTCCGGCAGCACCTACGATCCTTGATGGCTGCCATGGTAGCAGGGCCATCGGGACCGTCAACTTCGGGATGCTGATCTCGCCCCCTTCGCTCAGTTCGGCAGGCTGAGCTGTGGGTTTCGACAACCTTCGGACAAAAGTTCTGTCACGTGCTGGAGCTCCGGTTGACGCTTTCATTGAGAGTTTGTCGGCTTCAACGTTGTGGACACGCTGGACGTGGTGGAGGTCTAGGACTTCGAAGTCCTTCTGAAGCCTCTGGACTTCAAGGAGATAAGCAGCTAGCTGGAGATTGTTGCAGGAGCATTCACCCTTCACTTGTTTAATGATGAGCTGTGAATCTCCCTTGACTAGCAGCTACTTGACACCATATGACAGTGCCACCTTTAGTCCATAGATGAGTGCTTCGTACTCCGCCATGTTGTTGGTCGCCTTGAAGTCAATGTGTACCATGTATTTTACCTTCTCCCCGGTTGGTGCGAGGAGAAGGATTCTATCTTCGGCCCCCTGCTTTTGCATGGAGCCGTCAAAGTAGAGGGTCTAATGAGGCTCGGTGAAGATCGGAACCTTGTGTTCCGGCTTCTGCTCACTGGGGCCCCCAGGGTTTGATGGAGAGGGAGTCCATTCCGCCATGAAATCTGCCAATGCTTGACTCTTGATTGCTTGTCTTGGAATGAATTCGAGATCGAATTCGGCCAATTCCGCTACCCACTTTGCAATATTCCCAGTTGAATTGGGATTATGCAAGATTGCTCGAAGTGGGTAAGAAGTCACCACTGAAATCTTGTGAGCTTGGAAGTAATGGCGAAGCTTCCTGGAGGCGATAAGAACTGCATAGAGCAGCTTATGCACCTATAGGTATCGAGACTTGGCGTCATGAAGTACTTCACTGATGAAGTACACTGGGCGCTGGATGGTCCGGACCCTCCCGGAGGGGCCCAGAGCTTCCTCTTCATCGACCCGGATCCTCCCAGAGGGATCCGGACCTTCTTCGGGGACCTCCGGGTCCTTGCTGGAGGGACTTGGAGCTTCTTCACAAGAGACCTGGACCCTCCCGGAGGGGTCTGGGTCTTCTGAAATAACTTCTTGTGGACTCAAGTCTGGGAACTGGGACCCAGACTCGCTTTTAGGAACCTCCGGACCCTCTTGGAGGGGTCTTGATTCCTGAGCATGGGATGGTTCTGGTCTCTCCGCAACCAGGACCATACTGATGACTTTGTCAGTTGCTGAAATGTAAAGCAGCAAAGGCTCACTAGGTTTCGGAGCTACCAAAGTTGGTAGGGTGGTGAGGAACTGTTTTAGCTCTTGGAACGCCTTTTCTGCTTCTTCAGACCATTGGAATGGTCCGGACTTCCTCAATAACTTGAAGAAGGGAAGTGCCCGTTCCGCCAGTTTTGAAATGAACCGGCTGAGGGCTGCTAGACATCCAGTTAGCTTTTGGACATCCTTGATGCGGGCTGGTGGCCGCATGTCTTCAATGGCTTTGATCTTCACCGAATGAGCCTCTATGCCCCGGTGATTTACCAGGAAACCAAGAAGTTTTCCGGAGCTAACATCAAAGACACACTTGTCTGGATTTAGCTTTGTGCGGGTGACCCGCAGCTTGTCGATGACAGCCTGTAAGGTGTCAAGGTGTGACTCCTTGTTCTTGATCTTGACCACGATGTCATCGACGTACACTTCCACTATGTCTCTAATGAGTTCTTCAAAAGTTTTGTACATAGCTCGTACAAAGGTTGAAGCTGCATTCTTGAGACCAAATGGCATGGTCGTATAACAGTACAATCCATCTATTGTGATGAAAGAGGTATGCTCGTCATCTTCCCTAGACATTCTGATTTGATGATACCCAGAATATGCGTCTAGGAAACACGGTAATTCACACCCGGAGGTGGAATCCACTATCTGATCTATTCTAGGTAGTGGGAATGGATCTTTTGGACATGCCTTATTTAGTGTTGTGTAGTCAATATACATCCGAAGCTTCCCGCCGACCTTGGGCACAACGATTGGGTTTGCCAACCATTTTGGATGTAAGACTTCTCCGATGAATCCAGCTTCGAGCAACTTCTTCACTTCTTGTCAAATGAAGTTCTGTCGCTCCACGGATTGCTTACGAGGCTTCTGATGCACGGGCCAGGCGTCAGGGTAGATCTTCAAATTGTGCTCAATCACTTCCCTGGGGATCCCAGGCATTTGTGACGGTTGCCAAGAAAACACGTCGACATTAGCCCGGAGGAAAGCGATGAGTGCGAGTTCCTATTTGTCATTCAGTCCCCCAGATATACGGGTGGTCTGAGCAGCATCAGAACCGATTTGGACGACTTTGACGAGAATGTCGGTGTCGCCGCTTGGCTGCACTCGAGGTGCAGAAGTCGAGCCTCGTTGACGAATGCTCGGGGGTTTTGGAGCTTGCTCCTGCCTGGAGTCCTCCTCTTGCGCCGTAGTAAGCGCATCAAGTTCTTCCAGAGCGATTACTCTTGTAGTGCGATCTCTGCGGATCCGGAGAACGCCTACTGGTGTTGGCATCTTTAACACCAGGTAGCCATAATGAGTAGCTGCCATGAATTTGTACAAGGCAGGCCTACCCAAGATAGCATTGAAAGGTAAGTTGATCTGAGCAACATCAAAGTCCAACTACTCAGTGTGATACTTCTCCCAGTTCCCAAAGGTAACGGGGAGAGTAATAGCACCGAGTGGGGTAATGGCTCCCGGACCTACTCCGGAGAAAGGTCGGGAGAGGTGAAGATCTGTAGGTCGGAGTTGAAGCTTGGTAAAAGCTTCGAAGCTTATGAGGTTCAGCCCCGAACCTCCGTCTACCATAACATGGTGGAGCTGAATGTTATTGATGGTAGGAGATACCATCAAAGGTAACTGGCCTGCTCCAACCATGCTTCTAGGGCAGTCCGAAGCATCAAAAGTGATGGCTGTGTCCATCCACTTCTGATGAGGCTCCGCCCTGGCTGTAGGAGCTACAGCGGCCATGTACCGTCGCATTGTCTTGAGGATGCGACGGGAGGTGATGTCCCATGATCCACCAAAAATGGTGTTCATGGTCTTCCGACGCTCGTTGTCAGAGATGTTAGAATCATCGTCGACGGAGGTGTAGACGGCCTTCAGGACCTTTTTAGGATCCTGAAAACGTAACTCCTCTTCAGCTGGAGCTTCGTGAACTTTTTGTTTTCCTTCCCTCTGTTGGAAAGGAACATCTTCTTATCCCGTACGCCCTGTCTAAATGCCACAATGACAGAAGTGCTAGAGATAGAAGGGATAGTGTTTCGTACCTGAGCGAATCTCTGGATGAATGATCGCAGAGATTCTCCCCCTTTTTGCACGACTTCAAAAAGGTCCAGTTCGGTGCCTGGTCGGGTGTATGAACTACCGAAGTTGGCGACTAACTGCTGGCACAACTCCTCCCAACTGTTGATGGAGATGGGTGGAAAGCTCATAAACCAGGACCGGGTGGTCCCAGTTAAAGCCACTAGAAAATAGTTGGCCATTACGGCTTCATTTCCACCAGCTGCCAGGATAACAGTGGAGTAAATCTGAAGAAATTCGACGGGATTAACAGTCCCGTCAAACTTCTCCAGCAGGTGAGGCTGGAATTTATGTAGCCACCTGACCATACGCAGATGCATGGCCAGAGCTGAGCTACCTCCTCCTACTCCTTCCGGAGCAGGAATGTCCTGAGCTTCTCGTCTTTCACGAGCACACTCGATATGGGCTCGGCCGTCTTGTTGACAGTATCGGCGATCAAGCTTCACCCAGAGGTCATGAGTTGAAAGCCTTGATACTGTGTGAGTGCGTCACGCCCCAGAGGGCAACGACATCACTTGCTGTGATGTAGAACGTCTCCTGTTGTTGGAAACGTGCGCACCAAGTCTGCCAGACAAGGTCCGTCGCTGCGACGGGGCCCGTCCTGAAGGAGGAGGACCCTGGTTACTAATGAGGTCGGCTGCTGCTGCAACCAACTGTTCCACATCGGCCCTCCACTGCTCCATTGCATCTCGGGATGCATCCGGAGGTGGTGGGCGCTGAAGGAGAGCACGTGCTGCATGGAGCACGTGTTCCGGGTTGTCATGATTCGCCGACGCACTGATTGACGCTGGTGCACCATCTCGTTGCCCAGCTTGATTTGCTGGTGGAGGCGGCGGTGGTGGAAGTGTGACTTCTGCTGGAACTGAGGTTTCTGCTGGTTGCTGCATATTGGAGGGATTGCCCCCAACAGCTTGAACAGCAGGATGACCATTGGATGATTCAGCAGCTGAGTTCACCATTCTTGAAATCTCAGGCGCCCCTACCTGGCACGCCAACTGTCGGTGGTTTTGATCCGGCAGATCTCCCGACACTACTAAAAGTGTTTGCGGAGTTTGAAGTTCGGTGTGGGCGTGCGCAGATTCAAGAAGGTGAAATGTAAAATGGCACAGGAGACACAAAGATTTACGTGGTTCGAGCCGCCTGAGCGTAATACCCTACTCCACGGGATGTGTTGGTGTTGTATTGGATGTATGAACTCAACTCAGGTGACGTGAGTTGAGTGCGTGTGTGAGCCGATTAGACCAGATCAGATCAGAGCAGGTCAGATCAGTCTCTCCCTCTATGTGTCGTCGGCCTGTCCTTTTATAGTATAAGGACAGGCCGTTACAAGTTGGCTTGGCCCGACATGTGGCCCCGGCGGTTACTAATATTGATACACATTTGATGCGCTTGATTACCCTTAATGACTGAGTTACGGGCTTTGACAGCGTCGTTACTGGTAATAAGGGTCGTCCGATCGTGTGTCATTAACATAGTATTAATGACACTTAATCGGGTCTTGAAGTCCGTGATTCCCCCTTGAAGATCCGGAGCCATTGTGGAGTCTTCCGGAGGTTTGAGGCTGAAGATCCGATGGTTGGACACGTGGCAGCTTCAGAGCATACTGTGGGGAACATATAGGTCCGGTGCCACCAGACACGTGTCAGTTCCGGAGCTTCCCTCGGTCTGGGGTTAGGTCCGGGGGTGCCGTTATGGTACAAAGCACGGAGCTTCCCCCTTGTGGGCGTAGCTCCGGTTTGATGGTACACGTGGCGACCCTGGGACTAACCATGTTGGGGAAGCGGGTCCGGTTATGTCTGACATGTGGGCCTTCGAAGGTCTTCAAATCAAGTAGATGACATTTCCTTGAGATCATTGCAATCTCAAGGGGTATATGGTACCCAGGGTACCGACAGGTACAATTCAAGTTTGTCCAGCAGGACCGCAGATGAAATGGTCCTCAATCGACACAAGTAGGGCTACGCACGTGAGCTCATGTCTCACTGCATCCTATCCACTGCTCGGTCTCAATTTCATATTCATAAACCATTTTCTTATTCCAGAATTTCTAGTGTGATAAAATTTCTATCTCGTGAGTAGATTCCAACTACTCGACTTATACCGAATTCATATGAGCATAAGCATAGCACTGTCTACTCAACAGGCCGTAGACCTACCCAAGACTCCATAGGAATTGTGGGTCATGCAAGTGGATGCCAAACACCTTAAACGTAATGCACAATCATCTGAAGACGTAAGGTGAAATAAAACTGCAAAACACTGTAAGGTACTTAAATACAAACTGGGGCTTGTCTGAATGCGAGTCTGAGTCTATGTTAGTTTCTGGCCGCTGGACCTCCAAAGCTTCCGGCTGCTCCTCGATTTCAGCTACTACACGATATGCATATACTAGGTATGAATGATTTTGTAAATAGTTAATATGCTTAAGGTAGTGTGAATATCCTAGGATAAAATAAGATATATATCCTAATTGGCTTTAGGATTTCTATGGTGGATACTAGAAACTATAGAGAAGCCTCTTGCAAAGAACAGGAGATGATTAAGGAAGTTTGTTGTTCTTAACAAATATGGTAAGCAATAATCTTCTCTAAATTTTGGTTGACATTTTAGAGATGTATCATGGCTATGAGGGAAAATTCACAATTTTCTCACTGGTTCTAGGAAAATTTGTTTCCCAATTTTCTAAGCTTCCCACGGGGAGAAATTGATTTTTCAAGTTTGGGTAAATTTCTGGAAATTGATTTTCCATTTTTCTCAATTTTATACTACATAGAGATTTGGAACATTTATCAACCCAGTATTTTAAGTCCGAAGAGCTTGAAACTTTTACTGGAGATCAAGGGTATTAACAATAGTTTTCTGACCAAAATTGGAAATTTTCCAATTAACAGAACTGCGGAAATGGATTCTTTAAGCATTTTGATGATCTGAATTATGGAAAAATTTCTATGGCTCTTCATACAAATCCAAGTGCACCACCGGATAGTATTCTTCATGATAGTTCTAACAAAATTTATTTGGGAATTTTTGGATAATTCTACTGGAAGGCATGGATTTTCTAAGTTTGGATTGAATCTAGATTTATTTTTCTATTGGAAAATTCAAATAAAGGGGCCGGTCCCATTTCATTTGAATCGGGCCAATCAGAATGGAGCCACACCGGAGCCACGGTGTTAACCTGTGTTGTCACACCGGATCCTTGTCCACAGCTGATCCCACGCGAGAGGAGTGTCGCTGACAGGTCGGACCCGCACCTTCGTCTACCTCTCGACGCGGCGGCGCCTCTCGCCGGAACCGCGGCGATGCTTCACCTGACTTAGGTGTGTCAACCTCCTTTCGGCCTTGCCGTGACCTCTCAACCATAAAATCGACCGCGCAAGCCGATGGTGGTGTCCAATCATGTCGGCGATGGCCGGAGACAGCAGCGCGACGGTGACGGCGGAGCTAGGGTTTCGGCCTTCGTCAGAAATGCTCGAAAATGGCTCAATGGGCTCGGGAAAAGGTCGGGAAGGTTCCTGGGAGTACTAGGAGTATGATTTGGGGGTCAAATTGGGGGGACATCGCCGGCAAAGCTAAGCTCGATGGCGAGGTACGACTTTTCAACCGGCGGTCATGAAAACTCAAAATCCGCCCTCGTTTCTCGATGTCTTCCTCTCAATTTTTGTGAGGTGATGCGCATGGAGATCTAGGAGATAATACATTATTGGATTGACAATAATCGTACATAGAAACGGAATTTAACCGGTAATCTCGTGATATCGGTATGAACTGTTTTGAGGAAAACTTGAGATAAGGGAGCTAGGAAGCACGACAGTGGCTGAAACTTCACAAGAAGCATGTACCTTTGCGGACCTTATTGCTTCAAATAGAGAGATGGAAACGTGCTTGAAGTGGTCTGTCCTAGTGGAACAGAAAGTTCCCTTAGCGGCTTCAACCGCGAGCGTCGAGGAAACTTCAAAATACCGCACATATAAGCAGGGAATCAAACAAAGAACTGGACGGGAAGGAAGAGCAACTAGTTAAGCCACCTTTTGCTGTTGGAAGCACTGCGATTCCTTGCATCGTTGGGATGGCGCGTCAAGAACGGCAGTGGCGATGCGGTGCAGTGGCGGAAGAAGAAGAACAGAGGCGAGTGTGGGCGTGTGTGTCCACTTCAACCGAGGGAGGGTTTAAATAGCTCGGGGAGGAGTAGGAGGCACGCCATGAAGCAGGCAGACGAGCAGCTCTGTGGTGCTTTGCATGCGGCGCAGTGTCGAGCAGAGGAGCACCGGAAAAACGGCATGCAGAGTAGCCCGAGTTTGTCCCACTGACTAGTGGGTCCCACGACCCTTATCCCTGCCCCTTCTCTGCAGACTTCAATTCCCTGACCAAACTTGGTCCAAAAATTCTAGATTTTTGTGGGGAAGCTCAAATAAATATCTGGAATTCGATTCTGCAATTGGATTTCGAATTGGAGCAAGTTCCAAATGAATTTTAAATTTAAATTTGAATTTGGACGGAATTCAATGGGGTCACTGATTTAAATAGCAAATAGAGTTCATAATTTATGAAACTTTGCAGGCAGTGTATTTGGAATATTAGTAAACCATAGAAAAATTTATGCCCTCTGAATTAAATAATTTTGGCAGGGTCAAATATACAGTAGTATATTCAGTTTGCAATTAATTTGAATATAGATGGGGTACTGCATATTAATTTGACCTAGGATCCTCCATTCAAATAATTCCAAACTTTGAAGAGAGGTCAAAAGAATTTATCTAAGATTATAGGTGAAGTCCATTCCTCATGTTAATAAAATTTAAGCATCAGTGGAATAAAAGATTTGATGAGATCAAGTTCATGTATACCACCATAAGTTCATGTGCATAACCCTGATGGATCTCCACTATGGTTGATAATAAACTTGTAGCTGAACTTTATATGAAAGACAAAGTGGGATTTTACATATCCTAAGGAGGGTAAATGAGGTAAAGAGGGACTAGGCTAAGAGTTAGGTAGATACTCCTACTGTGCTTCTAATATACATATACATAGACTAAGTTAGTTACTAATGATCATCTCAATTATGAATTCTCATGCTAAGTGGATTAACACATCAGGCACGGGTTTACCCCTAGCAACACTAGGACGACTCCCGCCAAGAGCCTGTGGCATTGCAGAACGTGGAGGATTACAAAGGACAGATAGGGCTATCACCACCTACTGCCTACCTCTTCAATTCGTGAGTCTGCAAGACATTCAACGCTACTTATCTATCCTAGCATCATGCTAGCATATTAAGTAATAACCTTAAGAGCCTAGGCACAATCCATCCTAAGGAAATGAACGAAATTATTATTGAACCAATGTTAATACATAGCATAAGTGATTCATATTAACATAATCATGTCATAGCTAATTAGACTATAGTGGGGGTTTGTAGTGTTTATGATGATATAATGAGAATGGTATGGTGATATCATAAATACTACTCCTACTACATATATGGAATCCACAATCAAACAAGAAACGTTTCATCCAAGTATATAAAAAATAGAAGACTAAAGATAGCATCTTTATTAAGACCAAAGTCACAAATACAAATAGGAATATGAGAGCCATACGTTTCCCAAATAGGAATTGGGATGAGGCTCCTTCTACTCCTCTCCTACTTGGACTATGGAATAGAGGCTCTCCTCTCTACAGCCTAAACTCCTCCAAACTTATGGAGAATGGTGTATACAGGGGATGAATACTCAAGTGGTTTGTGTTGAAGTGAGGGTAGAGGGTCCTATCTATAGGTGGAGAAGGGTTGGTTTCTGCCACCAAAAGCGCGCGAATCATTCACCACTGACTTCTTAAAGCTATGAGGATCCAACACATTGCGATTGGCTGAGTTTGACGCCAGGACCAAGTCGGCCGACTAGGGGGGGGGGGGGGGGTCGGCCGACCTGGTCTCTACGCCATTTCTTGTGTGCTTTCTCCAGGTCACTGCCAGGTGTGTCCCATCCCTTGATATAGGTGCTACACCGTTGTATGGCCTCAAATACTTCTGTGTGTGGGCCATTTGATCCATGTAGTGACACATGTCAGCGCTTGATTGGCTGGGATGGTAGTTTATAGTATTGCTCCCCCTCGTGTACCTCATTTCCTGCAATAATTCCCTGCATGCACTATTTCTCCAATGACAAGTGGAAATAGGTTAAATAGAAAAGTGATGTGTGCAAGAAATGGTAATTCCTTTACATAATTGAGTTATAATGATAGGTCAAATTGGTATATAATAGTTGTCAATAATATCTATGGAGGAAGCCCAACAAGCTGAGGACGTTGTGATTGGTATGTTGGTCGCAAACTCAAACCCGACAACTATATATGATTTGATTCTGAAACATCGCATTCATTCATATCATCAAAGTATGTCATTAAGTATAGTTTGCCTATATCTCACATGAAGTATACCTTGTTGGTTAAGTCTATAACACCCTCAATTTTAGCATCATGCATCGCATAGCATTTTAATGCATAAATCATTAGTAGAACAAAAGAGAAGAAAAATGAAAGATAAAGCATATGTGTAAAAAAATGTGTAGGTAATAAGAAAAGTGAAGAAAGAATATAAAACATATTTTAGGAAATAAATATAAAAAATATATAAAACAAATGTATATGAAATCTATAAAAAAACGTTCTGGAACCTTTCGGGCAAATAATGCCCAGCGGCGGCGGGAGCTCGAGGCCGCGCGCGCACGCCCCTGAATCAGCCGCGCGCCCCACACGCGGAGCCAGCGCACCCGCTCGATCGCTCGTCCGCACGCGTGCCAGCGAGCCTGTGCGCCCGATTCAGAACCGAGCCGGTTTTGTGCCGCACACCCCGTCTATATAAGCCGCTGTAGAGGGCTCCGTTTTTCTTCAACAGAACTGATCGCAGTGCTTCCAGAGACATAGGGAAAAACTCTAGTGCCGGTAGAAAACAAGAGGGCTGCGCCAGAGAGAAAAAGAGAAGAAAAAAGGGAGAAATAAGAGGAAGCGAAGGAAGGGTCATCGTCCGTCGGAGATCGTCGCGCGGCCGTCGTCGTGCCGCCCGAGGACCGCTGTTCCGTCTACTTCGTCTACTCTATGCCTCCATCTCGCGATCTTCAAAGCCGCCGCATCTACGGTAGGATACGTTTTCCGATACGAATTTTAGCGACGTATTGGATCTAATAACCGGAATTTAATCGTAGTTGCACCATCTATTTATTTTCAACAACATTAATTCTTTCTAATACCCCCGTAAACTCGCATGAACACGTATGAACTAGTTGCATCTAATTAATAAACAACCATAGTTAATTAATTATTGAACTTTGCATGCATTCATGTCATTGCATATTGATTAATTTGTGTGCATCGTGTTGATTTGTATGTATTTTCTTGTATGTGAGATCACGAGTAGAGGGACGTACTCAAGAGGTTGTGTACGAGGATTTCCAGAAACAAGACTTTGATGCGCTTGAGCAACCCCATCCGTTGGAGCAAGGCAAGTGTCCTTGATCATATTGATCCCTTTCTATTAAATGTTTTGTTTGGAAAATTGCATGCTCGTGTCAATATGATGGGAAACCCATATGTAGGAGTTTACTAAAGTTTTATTCCACCCCTTGTCGCCGAGATATACATGATTAGTCGGGTATGGGTATTTTTCTTTTTACACCGTATCGCTACACGGGTTATGGGTAACTTAAGTAATATGCTAGACAACTTCAATTATGGGAAATTGGGATAGTAATAAGATGATGATTAAATTAGCAACATCGAACTTAGGATATCTAAGAAATCATAGTTTTGTGGAATGGGTAAGATGGTACGATGGTTTTACTTGCCTTAGATCCAAGGACTGGTTCATGCGATAATATGCCAGAACAACAGTGCCACCACAAGGCCAAGTATGGGTGTGGCGTAGATGAATAATTAGGTGTGCTGCTAGTATCGTATGGACCATTGGATGGCGTGGGGAATGGGAGTCCAGTAGGGCTACCTAGGATCCGCAATGCCCACGAGGGGGCCCATGGGTGGGAGAATGGAGATTCAAGCCTGCCGGTGAAACCTTAGTGGGCCCGTACATAGTAGTAGTCCTTTTTGAAAGGCTATTTTGTGATCTATTCCGCACACCTATGGAAGTGTGATAAGGCATAATATAGGTTCTTAGTCACCGAAAGGTGATGAAATCACGAACATGTGGGTAAAGTGGTACAACCTCTGCAGCGTGTAAAAAACTATCATGATAGTCGTGCTCTCGGTCACGAGCACCTGGATGACCTACATGATTAGAATTGGACTTGGTTTTGGGATGGTTCGGTATGGGATTAGTTATGTCGTATAAGTATGTGAAGTTATGAAATTGATGCATGGTTATGATATTAATTGTTGGATGATTATAGATGAGGTATGATGGTAAATGAGTATGTTGGACATGAATTATGATAATTACTTGGGGTATGATGGGAAATAAACTCACATAGACATGATAGGCTGCTTTCACATGTTTATGAAATGTACTTTTCTACAATTAGCCATTCTATTCCAGTCATTTGTTTGGCTACATGTCATCTATTCACACACCTGCTGAGTACGACACATACTCACCGTTGCAATTCCCCCACCAAGGACTATAGGAGATTATTGGGAGTACCCTGAGGATCACGCGGAGTACTAGGTTGTGTACCGCCGTCAATTGCCCATGGAATAGAGTCGTGCTACTTAGTTTATTTTCCGCTGCAACAATTAGAGTCTTGTCATTCATGAACTATTGGATTATTGTAATAAGGTACTTATGTAATAGTTAAGATGTGGTTAAATTTTGTATATCGTTTGTGATGCTTCCATATATGTGTTATGAACGTCCTGGGCACACATATGCATTACACTTTGTTCATATTCGGAATTGGGTGTTACAAATTGGTATCAGAGCCACAATGACCGTAGGACGCAAGCCTAGGTAGAATGGACACTACAAAGCACATAGGAACACTCCTCTAAATTACTATTTTTGAAATTTCTTGCTGCTGTTTATACTTCTTCCTTTCAGCCACCAAAAAGTGTCCATTGCTGCTGCGTTTTCAATGCAATTTTCAGCAGCGAGCAACATCATGTGCTGCTGTTTTTGCCACATAATTTTTGGTAAAGTGTGTGTTTTGCTGTTGATATGTGTGGGTAAAATTATTATGTTGACTGCCGCATTTTCTTCCTCTCTTTTCCTTTCTTCTGGACAGCTGCACCGCTCTTTTTCCATTATTTTAGCTGCTGCAATTTTCAGATTTATGTTACATTATTCTCTCCTCTAATGTGTTCTTGTTTTCTATAGATGCCGATCACTAGTAGTGCAGGGCGCAAGAGCACCTGTCCGCTGCCCCTTGGAGGTGGGCTTAACCCCATTGAGCTTGACAAGCCGAAGCAAGAGGAGGAGAATATCAAGCTCTAAGAGGAGAAAGCTAACCAGTCGAACACTATGGAGGAGGATCCGGAGGAGTATGAGCCGTATGAGGAGGATATAAACGAGGATCCTAATTAGGAGTACTACGTATCAGCTTCAGATGAGGAGGATAATGGAGATGAAGATGGAGGGGGATCACAACCCGGTGCAAATGAGAATGGACACAACAACCCCGAGTTTTCCCATGTGGTGGAGATTCGAACCACCAGAACCGAAGGAGGACATGCATCGCTGGAACTAACGGAATTCCTTCATTCCTGTTGCATGTGTGCTAACTACTTCATGAAGAGAGTCTCTCGTCCCAGACGCGACGAATGGCATGCTGAAGTTCTCATCTTCTACACCAAAAAAGTGTTCTCACGACATTATGCTCACACCTGGAGGTCTACTCAAAAGGATGCTATGGATGATGTAGCATGGGCAGCACTCACGAGTTTGTGCCATACTCGCCGCTTTGAGCTTGAGAATACCACATTTGAGCTGCACCTTCAGCTAGAGAGTGGTACGGGGAAGATAATTGGACCACAAGAAGCTTCAGAGAATTTGCTAGAAATGGATAGGTCTAAAAAGGCATTATTGGACATGAGCAATCGCTATGCAACCGCACAAGGGGAGGTCCACTACCTTTGCAAGGAGCTAGCTCAGTTGGAAGCCAACTTGGAGATGAAGGAATGTGAAGCAAGAGGAGAACCGTGTTCACCCAAGAGAATCTGGTCCCCTAAATCACCATGGCGCAACCCCATCACATCAGCGCAGCCAAGGACGCCCTCACCGCCTCACAATTAGAAATTTGAGTCCCCTATTAGTATTTTGTAACAAGAACGCTTAGATTGTATTAGTTTTAAAATAGTGTGGTGTGCTGAATTTTTATTTGTGTTTGCTTGTGTGCTTGTGTGCTAGTTGCGAGTTGTGGGACGCCTCGACAAATGTCCACATCCGCAAATAGTAGAGAGTTGCGGGATGCCTCGGCACTTGTCCAAATCCTCATATAGGTCTATATTAATGAAGGATTGCTTAGTTACATATACCTTGATGCATATAGTTGGGGCGTTTATTTCCAAATTCTAAATTCTTCTGTCTCCCCCTTTCTCTCGCTAACAGATGCAGAGGACTCGCAACTAAAGGGATGCCAATGGTGAGGAGGAGAGCGATGGAGCACCTCAGAACAATAATGGACAAGGGGCTATCAACCTTCAACTGTTGTTAACTATGCAGAACAAGCTCATGTAGACCATGATACAGACTATGGGACAGATGCAAGCTAGCAACAACAATCAGCCTTAGATGCCGCCACCACGACCACCCCCGCCACACCACAACCGTTTGGGAGAGTTCATGAGGACCAGGCCACCTACCTTTGCACAATCCAATGATCCTACGAAAGCTGATGATTGGCTGAAGTCGGTTGAGAAGAAGCTTGCTATTGTTTAGTGTAGAGATTGTGAGAAGGTTCTCTTTGCATCACATCAACTAGTTGGAGCAACTGCTGACTGGCGGGAAGCCCTTTGCAATGCTCATGATAATGAGGAGCAATCACTTGGGATGAGTTTAAGCAGAGTTTCTGTTCTCACTATGTATCTGAGGGAGTTATGATACTGAGAAGGCAAGAATTTGAAAAACTCAAGCAAGGAAGGATGAGTGTGAGTGAGTATCTCAATATATTCACTCAACGGTCAAGATATGCTCTGGAAGACATCAACACTGATAGCAAAAAGCAATATCTGTTTATGATAGGTCTCAACAATGAAATTCAAGTCCAGTTGCACAATACTGACTATGCAAACTTTCAGAAGCTTGTTGACAAAGCCATTGTGGTTAAGAACAAGGTTCGTGAGATGGAGCAGGACAACAAAAGAAATATGCCACATCATGGATAGCCGCAAGGAAGCAATGTCCATCCCTGCAATGCACCACCAACTGCACCCTATTATAACTCATCTGCTCCTACATACCGCATTGCTTATCCACGGCGCCCAAATCAGCAATCGCAACAATGCACTGCCATGCAAGCGCCTCGCTATCCTGTGCCACATGCTCTGCGTCCTAACATGGCGGCTAATGCTCAAAATCGGTTGCGCCCAAGCCTTCCTAATGCTACAGGTGGCAATACATGCTATGTTTGTGAAGAGGCCAGACAATTTGCATGTCAATGCCCCAAAAGAAGCTATGGACCGATGAACAATGCACAAACACCAGACTACCCACAACCAATAGGAGGAGCACCACAAGGCAATCGTGGACAGCGGAATTTTTATTATGTCAATGTGAATAATATCTCTACTGAGGAAGCCCAACAAGCTGATGATGTCGTGACTGGTATGTTTCTCTCGAACTCCAACCCCGCGATTGTTTTATTTGATTCAGGAGCATCTCATTCATTCATCTCAGCAAAGTGTGTTGCCAAGTATAATCTGCCTATATCTTATACGAAGCAAACTATGCTAGTAAGTTCTCCTAGCAGAGAGATGAGGACAAATATAGTATGTCCGAAAGTAAGCATTAAAATAAGGGGGGTAGTCTTTCTCGCAAACCTCATAGTCCTGGACTCTCAAGGAATAGACATAATACTTGGAATGGACAGGCTGAGCAAGCATAATGGAGTCATTCAATGTGCCAAGAGGATTGTGTAGTTAACAAGTGAACATGGTACATGCATCAAAGTTGAGGCAGCCCACCCTACAAGAGAGAAGGCTGTGTTGAATAACGTGGAAGGTGTGACCTTTGAAACCATCCGATTGTTCGCGAGTATCCAGATGTGTTTCCTGATGTGTTGCCAGTTATGCCACCTGATCGTGACATAGAATTTGCCATTGAGTTGATACCCGGAACTACCCCAATAGCTAAGAGGCCGTATAGGATGCCTCCTAAGGAATTAGTAGAGGTCAAGATGCAAATTCAAGAGCAGCTAGAGAAGGGTTTTATACACCCAAGCTCATCACATTGGGATCACCAGTACTATTCGTAGATAAGAAGGATGGAACGAAAGGATGTGTGTGGACTATAGGTCCCTCAACAAAGTGACGATTAAGAACAAGTACTCGCTGCCCCGTGTAGAGGATTTGTTCAACCAAATGAAGGGTGCCTGTATTTTCTCCAAGATCGCCTTGCAGTCAGGATACGTCCAAATGAAGATTAGACAAACAGATATACCCAAGACGGCATTTTAGACACAGTATGGGTCATACAAATACACCGTTATGTCATTTAGATTGACAAACACGCGTGCGTACTTTATGTACCTCATGAATAAGCTCTTCATGGAATATATTGATAAGTTCATCGTAGTGTTGATTGATGACATTATGATATATTCGAGAAGCGAGGAAGAACATGAGGAGCACTTTAAGCTTACATTACAGAAACTGTGGGAACACCAATTGTATGCCAAGTTTAGCAAATGTCAATTCTGTTTACGGGAAGTTTCTTTCTTAAGCCATATCATTTTCGGAGGAGGAGTATCGGTCGACCCGAGGAAAGTGAGAGATGTGCTAAAATGGGAGCCGCCACAAAATGTGAAGGAAATTCAGAGTTTCCTTGGAATGGTAGGATATTACCGCCGATTCATCAAGGATTTCTCCAAAATAGCAAATCCAATGAGCGAATTACTCATAAAGGGAAGGCATTCTGATGGACCCAAGCTTGCTAAGATAGCTTTGAGGAGTTAAAGAAAATGTTGACAACCGCGCCGGTGTTAGTATTGTCGGACGTGAGCAAGAGCTTTGATATATATAGCGATGCATCAAGGCAAGGGCTTGGATGTGTGCTTATGCAAGAAGGACAAGTTGTAGCTTAGGCATCGAGGCAACTAAAGAAACATGAGCTGAATTATCCTACGCATGACCTTGACCTCGCAGTAGTGGTGCACACCTTGAAGATATGGAGACATTATGTTTTTGGTCACCGATGTAAGATTTATGTGGATAAAAAAGCCTCAAGTATATATTCATGCAAACAAATCTGAATCTGAGGCAACGCTGATGTTTGGAGCTACCACCCAGGAAAGGCTAATGTAGTGGTCGATGCTTTGAGTCGGAAAGGAGTAAGCCACCAACTCAAGGTCCGAGAGCTGCCATCCGAGTTATGCAAGGAGTTTGAACGGTTGAACCTTGGATTCATAAATGTGATGGGAACAATGGAAGTCAACCTAACATTAGAGCAGGAGATACGGGAAGGATAGACAAAGGATGAGGAAATCCAAGAAACTCAAGGAAAAGACCCAAGAAGGGAGAGAATTCAGATTTGATGAGGATGAACATTGTACTTTATGGCTTGGAAAGAGGATTGTGGTGCTAATGTTAAGCATATTCGGGAAACAATATTGAAGGAGGCACAGGACTCACCTTACTCAATCCATCCCGGCTGTACGAAGATGTATAGAGACTTAAAGACATGTTATTGGTGGGCTAGCATGAAAAAGGACATAGATGATTATGTAGCATTGTGTGATGTGTGCCAACGAGTGAAGGCAGAACATCAGAGGCTAGCCGAATTATTACATCCATTGAAGATCCCAGAGTGGAAGTGGGAAAAAATTGGTATGGACTTTATAGTTGGATTACTGCAAACCCAATCCGGTTATGACTCAATATGGGTTATTGTGGATCGGTTGACAAAGTCAGCTAATTTCATTCCTGTCAAGACTACAAATACTACCGTGAAGCTAGTAGAATTGTATATGAAGAATATTTTGTGCCGACATGGAGTTCCGAAGAAGATAGCCTCGGACTGAGGTTCTTAGTTCACCTCCAGGTCTTGGCAGAAACTGCATGAAGCTATGGGTACAAGGTTAAATTTCAGTTCAGCATATCATTCACAAACCAATGGACAAACCGAGAGGACAAATCAAATATTGGAGGATATGTTGAGAGCCTGCTCTTTGAAGCATGGACGTAGCTGGGACAAGAGTTCGCCATATGCTGAATTCTCATACAACAATAGCTACCAAGGCAGTTTGAAAATGTCACCCCATGAAGAACTACACAGAAGGAAGTGTAGGACACCTCCATTTTGGAATGAGACAGAAGAGAACCAAGTATTTCGTCCTGATGTGTTACAAGATGCTGAAAGACAAGTTCAAATAATTCGTGAAAACCTAAGGGTTGCCCAGTCTCGACAAAAAGGCTAACCTGACTTTTGAAGTTGGAGATTTCGTATACCTCAAAGTGTCACCTATCCGAGGTCAACGACGGTTTAACGTCAAAGGAAAACTGGCACCTCATTACATCTGGTCATTTAAGATTTTGGACAAGCGAGGAGAGGTAGCATATCGACTTGAGCTGCTGGCGTATCTCTCCGATGTACATGACGTGTTTCACGTGTCTCAACTCAAGAAGTGTCTCAGGGTGCCGCAAGAACAAGTGCCAGTGGACAAACTAGAACTCCAGGAGGATTTGTCTTATGTCGAGCGACCTATCAAAATCTTGGAAATGAAGGAATGAGTCACGAGGAATAAGAGGGTTTGTTGGTGCAAAGTGCAATGGAACCACCATGCGGAAGCCGATGCTACTTGGAAACATGAAGAAGACCTAAAGACAGAATTCCCTCATCTTTTCTCCACGCTATCGAATCTCGAGGGCAAGATTCACTTTAAGGGGTGTAGGTTTCTAACACCCTCATTTTTAGCATCATGCATTGCATAGCATCTTCATGCATAAATCATTAGTAGAACAAAAGAGAAGAAAAATGAAATATAAAGCATATGTATAAAAAATATGTGTAGGTAATAAGAAAAGTGAACAAAGAATATAAAACATAAATTAGGAAACAAATATAAACAAATAGAAAATAAATATAAAAAATATATATATAAAACAAATGTATATGAAATCTAGAAAAAAAGTTACGGAACCTTCTGATAGATTTCGAGGAAAGCTTTGCTTCTACCGAGGAACCTTCCGGGCAAATATAGCCCAGTGGCAGCGGGAGCAAGGGCCGCGCGCACCCACGCGCCCCACGTGTCGAGCCAGCCCACCCGCTCAGTCAGTCGTCCATGCGCGTGCCAGCGCGCCTGCGCGCCCGAGTCGGAACTAAGCTAGTTTCGTGCCCCACGCACCGTCTATATAAGCCGCCGTAGAGGGCTTTGTTTTTCTTCAACAGAACCGATCGCAGCACCGCTAGAGAAAGAGTGAAAAACCATAGCACCGATCGAAAACCAAAGGGCTGCGCTAGAGAGAAAAAAGAGAAGAAAAAAGGGGATAAAGAAGAGGAAGAGAATGAAGGGGTCAATGTCTGTCGGAGTCATCGCGCCACCGTCGTCATGCCGCCGGAGGACCGCTGCACCATCTACTTCGTCTACACTACACCTCCATACCGTGATCTTCGAACCCGCCGAATCTACGATAGAAAATACATTTTCCGATACGAATTTTAGCGACGTATTAGATCTAATAACCGGAATTTAATCGTAGTTGCACCATCTATATATTTTCAGTAACATTAATTCTCGATAAAACAACCGTAAACTCACATGAACACATATGAACTAGTTGCATGTAATTAATAAACAACTGTAGTTAATTAATTATTGAACTTTGCATGCATTCATGTCATTGCATATTGATTAATATATGTGCATCGTGTTGATTTGTATGTATTTTCTTGTATGTGTGATTAGGAGTAGAAGAATGTTCTTAAGAGGCCGTGTACGAGGATTTCTAGAACCAGGACATCGAAGCGCTTGAGCAGCCCCATCCGTCGGAGCAAGGCAGGTGTCCTTGATCATTTTGATCCCGTTTTATTAAATGTTTTGTTTGTAAAATTGCATGCTCCTGTCAATATGGTGGAGTTTACTAGTGTTGTATGCCTCCCCTTGTCGCCAGGATATACATGATGAGTCGGGTATGGGTATTTTCCTTTTTGCACCGCATCGCTACATAGGTTGTGGGTAACTTAAGTAATATGCTGGACAATTTTAATTATGAGAAATTGGGATGGTAATAAGATGATGATTAAATTAGCAAACAGGAACTTAGGAGTTCTAAGCAAGCATGGTTTTGTGGAATGGGTTTGTCAGTACCCTATGTACCAGGTACCCATGATACCGCAAGAAAAGCCATGGAGTTCCACCTGTCCGAGTTTAAGACCTCCGAAGGCTCCACGTGTCCCGCAACACTGGACCTGCCTCCCTCATTAGGGTAGCTCCGGCGCTGCCATGTGTAAAGCAAGGCCGGACCTAACCTCTAGTAGAGGGAATCTCATGTTGTACCATGTGCACAATGGATCCAAACATGCTTCTTGACAGAGGGAAGCTCCGTAGCTGCCACGTGTCGAGCCTCCGGACGTAAGGTAGCAACAGAAAGATAGACAAATCTGCGATGGTGCGAACATTCAAGGGACAGTTAAAGCTAACGTTACAAGACCTGATTACGTGTCATTAATGCCATATTAATGACACGTGATCAGATGAACTTTATTACATGTAATGAATGTGGCCTAGAGGAGGGTGAATAGGCCCTTAAAATTTCCTGCACACTTAATAGAGTAGTCAAAAACTTGTTTGATCGGACTAGTCCGGTTGTGTGGGCGGACAAGTCCGGTGTGCTGAAAAATGTGAATTGATTAAGTGTTGTTTGGGAAACTAGATTCTTTTAGCAGCAGAAATGAGAACAATAGATACTTTGGTTTACGATTATTGTATGAATGGATGTGGAAACTTATAAGCAACTTAAATTGATGTTAAGTAATCAAGTGATCTAGTGAACATAATGTAAAAGAAAAAAGGCACAAGAGACACGAATTTTTACCGAGGTTCGATCTCACCACGAGATCTACGTCCTCGTTGAGGAAGCTCACACAGAGCCGGGTCTCTAACCCTTTTCCTCTTCAAGTCACCACACAGGCCGACTTGATTCCACTAGCACGGGTAATTACCGAGTTTGTGGGGCAACCTCACACGTTCAGGGCTTCCACGAGAATTACAACGAGAGAAGCGATCAAATACACTTGAAAGTATTACAATGCAGAGTATGAGTGTAGAAAGATCAAACCCCAAGAGCTCGCAACGAAGGAACGATGATCTCCCAATCCCGAATCCAAGTCTTCAATTGATTTTACTCTTTTTGCACTTTAGATGTGTGGGGAGATGTGTTTTGGGCTCTTGGAACAAGGTGGCGGCGCTAGGGTTTGTATTTTCAGCAGTATTCAATGTGTGTTGATCATAGGAAAGCCGTGGATCCTCTTTTTATTGGTTTTCCAAAAAGTTGCCATTGTAGAACGCTAATACCAGACTAGTCCGGTGCAAGTCCGGACTTGTCCGGTCACAGTGCAACTCAATGTCTAGAAAGTTTGGCGGACTAGTCCAGTTGGAAAACGGTCTTGTCCAGCCCTATGTGAAGATGGACTCCAGAAAGTCTGGCGGACTAGTCCGGTTGGAAAACAGACTAGTTCGTCCCTATGTGAAAGCAGACTCCAGAAAGTCTGGCGGACTAGTTCGGTTGGAAAACGGACTAGCCCGGCCCTATGTGAAAACAAACTACAGAAAGTCAGGCGGACTAGTCCTGTTGGAAAAGGACTAGTCCGGTGCACTGTGAGATGTTAGGTTAATTTTAAAACACTTACCCCTGCGCAATGTCGTGAGCTATGTGTGTCTTTCATACACTCCCTATACATTTAAAATCTAATTTGTTCTTCCAAGTTCCATCAAAGTATTCCTCTTTGGACACCACTCCATTTTTCACTTTTCTGTGTGCACTGAGCTGTTTCACTTTGTTTGTCCTGCAATCATCTCAATAGTTTCATTAGAATCTCATATGTTCGTAATCAATTAGCCAAAACCCAAAAGGGATATCCTAGATGCAATTACAATCTCCCCCTTTTTGGTGATTGATGACAACCATTTGAGATATCACAATTGAGAATAAATTTTTGATTTTCATAAGGTGTGCACATATGAGAATAATGATTATGGTGGGGTGCCTAACAGGTGTGTGATCAACAAAGTGTGATGAAATAACAATAATGAACATAGAAGTAAGCATTAGAGCAACAATAAGCATCACACATAGGAAAAGAGATGTTGCATCACAAAGTTTTAAAAATAGGTACATGTCCTCAATCACAAAAGCTTAATAACTAATACTAGAGATAGTTCGATTCTCAATCTAATATCAATCTCTCGCCCTTTGGAATCATGGAACCAAAAAGGGAAAAATCGAGGGCAATCACTCATCACTGCTCCCTTCTTTAGTTTCAGTTCGATCTTCATCTTCACCATCATCGTCATTCACCAGAGCAGGATCTTCCTTTGAGTCCTCGAAGGCGGGCGGTGATCCAACCGGCTTAATCTCCAGCTTCTCACAGATAGACTTGATATTGGCATTCACATACTGTTGATGTTTCCGCTGCCTGACTTCGATCTTGCGAGAGCATATTGAGGACGCCACTGGAGGGTTCATGGACAGGAGAAGAACCAGCAGGAGCAGCTGCAGACCTTGTGGCATTCACATCCTGAGATTGTTTAGACCTCCTCTCAGCTCCGGGGGAGGAAGGAGCAGTTGGTGCTGAGGGAAGGGTGTACTCGGTGGGCTTTTGTGGCTTCAACCCCGTATGAGAAACATCCTTGACAAAATCAAGTCCGGTCACTTTCTCAATCATGTACATGATGTTCGGAGCATACCCGCAAGACAGATTGGGAGTGATTGAGATGTTCACAATGTCGTTGTAGATGTACTCGAAAACATTGAACGGTCTCCTTCCACTAATGACCTTCATTAGGGTCCTCAAGGTTCCATGGATAGTCCCCACATCTCCATCTTTCAGGGCTATTGTCTTCCTCAAGATTCTGTTGAGGACCACAAAGAAGGGCTTCAGATATTTGTTGTTGGGAGGAACATAGGGCATCCTTGTGTCATAGAGGAACTTAAGCTCATCCTTCTCCAAGGGTTTCAGATTGTGGATGACAAGATCATGATCCAGAGTGTGTTCAAGGTGAAGAATCCTTGCAAATTCATTATAAGTGACACTATACTTGGAACCATGAGTAATCCAAGTAAGACTGTCTCCATCACCATGAGCAAAGTAGAGGGTAGAGTAAAATTGGGTGATGATCTCATTGTTCCAGTCATTCTCAAAGGAAAACAGTTCCTTCAGACCGTGCCTCTCCAAAGCCTCAACCACCTCACAAAAAGCAGGAAACCTCTTCGACTGCAAGTATCCAACATTCACCCATTGACTCCTCACAACAGGATTCTTCATCTTCATGTACATGTGTTCGTAGTAGTCGGCATGGAAGTTGCTCCAGAATCTTGGGTCAGAGCATTGCCTAGGTTGATTATACACATCAATATTCCTTAAGTTATCGGCTAGCTCACCCCCTTTTCCAGTGAAATCCTCACTAGAAGGCTGCCTGCTGCGGTGACTGGGGTTTTTCATCTTCAAGGCCCCAATGGGACCACTAGCAAGTCCCTTCCCCTTATTGAGAGCCCTTTTTGGCCCTGATGAGCTCTCAGCAGCAGCTTTTCTTTGAGCCTTTTTGACATTAACCTTCCTCTTCTTAGGCAGATTGTCGTCGGAGGGTGGAGAGTGGACATTGGCATCATGTCTTTTCTTCAGAACTCTCTCCTTGGCTCTTCTCACTCTTTCGCGTTGAGCTTCTTCCTCAACGTGGAAAGAGCTGTCATCTGAGCCTGAAGACATCGTGCCTGATAGGGAGTTCATGGATTAGATAAGAATGAACCAAGGATTGAAGACAATGCAGGGATTCAGATGTCAAAGACCGTACTTGTCCGGTTTCAGAGTGCGGACTTGTCCGGTGTACCGGACTTGTCCGTATCTGAGCGCCGGACTAGTCCGGCCTGGCATAAGAACCCTAACGATTTCCTTTGAATTCAAAACTTCTATCTAAAGATACAAAAGGGCATGAAAGTGGTAGGAATACATCTATGAAGCCAATGTACAACCTTGGAATCAAAGGAAATGAGCTACAACGAGAAAAGTTGAGAATTGGTTTTAGGGTAAAATTTACCGAGATTTGGAGATTCGCGTTGAAGGAGCAAGAATCTGTCTGGATGAGTCCGGAGGGGAGAGTCCACTCGTCGAAGAGAGGATTTCCCATGGAGAAAGCTTCGATTTTGAGGGCTCAGCCCAAAAATTGCTTTGGGGGCTAGGGTTTAGGAGAGGAGAGGGAGACCGAGTGGAGGGACAGGTTTGGGATTCAAATTGGGCCCGCCAACCACTTATATACGCGGTGGACCGGACTAGTCCGGTGGTAAACCTGACAAGTCCGGTTTCAATAGACTTGATACATATAGAAATGATTAATAGTGATCCAAGGACAATAGTTTTGCAAATAATCTTGGTAATTACGACCAGTAGATAAGTAACAATGAAAAGTGGTCATAAACTGCAAGATTTCTTCATTAAAATAGTTTTCTTAGAAGAAAAAGAGATGAGGAGCAATTTTAACAATAAAATGTAACATTTGAAGTTTCAACCAGGCAACATTTCAAGCCACATTTCGAGAGTCAAGAATGTTAAGCTTATTCCTCAGTTCAGAAAACCTTTTCTCATCTAATGGTTTGGTAAAAATATCCGCAAGTTGTTTTTCAGTCCTAACATGTGAACTAGCAATGTCACCTTTTAACGAATGATCTATTAGAAAGTGATGACGGATATCTATGTGCTTAGTTCTTGAGTGCTCTACAGGGTTTTGTGCAATTTTTATAGCACTTTAATTATCACATAGAAGCGGGATATGGCTATGATTGTAGCCGTAGTCCCTAAGAGTATGTCGCATCCAAAGTAGTTGTGCACAACAACTACCGGCTGCAACATACTCTGCTTCCGCTGTGGAAAGAGCAATGTAGTTTTACTTTTTAGATGACCAAGAAACTAGGGACCTACCAAGAAATTGACAAGTCCCTTACGTGCTCTTTCTATCGACTTTGCATCCTGCATAGTTGGCGTCGGAATAGCCTGTCAAGTTAAACTTGGATCCTTTGGGATACCAAAGCCCCAAGTTGGGTATTTGCACAAGGTACCTTAAGATTCTTTTTACAACAATTAAGTGACACTCCTTAGGTGCGGCTTGAAACCTGGCACACAAGCAGACACTAAGCATAATATCTGGCCTAGATTCACATGAATAAAGTAAGGAGCCAATCATGGACTGATATACCTTTTGGTCCACATTTGGACCGTCTTCATTGAGGTCGAGATGTCCGTTGATGGCCATGGGTGTCTTGATGGGCTTGGCTTTGTCCATATTGAATTTCTTGAGAATGTTTTGTGTATATTTGGTTTGGCTCATAAATGTACCTTCTCTCAATTGCTTCACTTGGAATCCCAAGAAGAACTTCAATTCGCCCATCATTGACATCTTGAACCTATCTGTCATAATTTTGCTAAACTCTTCACAGAAGGACTTGTTAGTGGATCCAAAGATAATGTCATCAACATAAATTTGACATACGAATAGATGATCATCAAAATGTTTAGTGAAGAGTGTATAGTCAGCTTTACCAATTTTGAATCCATTTTGAGTCACAAAATCTCTAAGGCACTCAAACCAAGCTCGAGGAGCTTGTTTGAGTCCATAGAGAGCCTTACGCAGTTTGTAGACATGATTGGTATACTTTTGGTCTTCAAATCCTGGTGCCTGCTCCACATAAACTTCCTCCTTTATTGTTCCATTTAGGAAGGCACTTTTCATGTCCATTTGATACAGCTTAAAATTATGGTGAGTAGCATATGCCAATAAAATACGAATGGACTCAAGTCTAGCTACAGGAGCGAAAGTTTCATCAAAGTCCAAACCTTCGACCTGAGAATAGCCTTTGGCCACCAATCTCACTTTATTTCTTGTTACTACTCCATGCTCATCTTGCTTGTTCCGAAAGACCCATTTGGTTCCAACGATGTTCGCCCTTGGTATCTCCACCAGCTCCCACACTTCATTTCTTTTGAAGTTGTTCAACTCCTCTTGCATTGCCATCACCCAGTCTAGATCCCTTAAGGCTTCTTCTACCCTGTATCGTTCCAGAAAAGACACAGAAGAATAGTATTCACAGAAATTTGCAACTCGAGATCTAGTAGTTACTCCCTTAGCAATATCTCCAATTATATTATTGAAAGGATGGTGCCTTTGCACGCTCAGATGTACTCTTGGGTGTGGAACTTGTGTAGTTGCTTGTTCTTCATTATCTTCATTTTCATTGTTTCCCCCTAGATCATTGCTTCCATGATTGTCTTGATATTCTTAATCTTCCTCATCTTGATCTTGTGCAAGAGCTCCCCCTTGATCATTGCCTCCGTGTTGAAGTTCATCTTGTGCATTTGAGTCTAACGTTTTCTCTTGTGGCAAGATCTGACCAAGTGCCATTTTCTTCAGCGCTTCATATGGAGCTTCCTATTTATCTAGCATACACTTATCATCTTGCTCCACTTGTGAGCTGTTAGATTCATCGAACACTACGTCACGTGCTACTTCAACAAGGCCGGACACCTTGTTGAAGACATGATAGGCGTAGACATTCGATTCATATCCGAGCAAGAACCCTTCATCGGACTTTGAAGCAAACTTCGAGGCCCTCGGTTTCTTGTTCAGAATAAAACATTTACAACCAAAGACTTTGAAATAATATACATTAGGCTTTTTATTGGTAAGGAGCTCATATCGAGTTTTCTTCAGTAGTCGGTGGAGGTACAGCCGATTTGTGGCATGACAAGCGGTGTTCATCGCTTCTGCCCAAAATCAATCTGATGTCTTGTATTCATCCAACATAGTTCTGGCCATTTCGATCAATGTTCTATTCTTCCTTTCGGCCACTCCGTTTTGTTGAGGGAAGTAGGGTGCCGAGAACTCATGTTTTATCCCTTCTTCACCGAGATACTCTTCAACTTGGGTGTTCTTGATTTCTGTTATGTTGTCACTTTTGATATTCTTTATGGTTGATGAGAATTCGTTCTGAGCTCTTTTCAAGAACTTCTTGAGGATTCCCTAAGTTTCTAATTTATCATACAAGAAAAATACCCAGGTAAATCTTGAAAAATCATCAACAATTACTAAATCATATTTGTTACCGACGATGCTGATATACGCAATTGGACCAAAGAGATCCATGTGGAGAAGTTCAGCGATCTTGCGGTAGTCATCACATTCTTGGTGGCGTGTGGTGTTCCGACTTGTTTTCCTACTTGACAAGCGCTGCACGGCCTGTCTTTTTCAAAATCCACATCCTTAAGACCACGGATGTGACCACCTTTTAGAAGTTTCTGCAGATTTCTCATCCCAACATTGGCTAGCCTTCTATGCCACAGCCATCCTATGTTGGTCTTAGCAACCAAGCAAGTGTTGAGTTTGGCTTTATCTTTGTTGAAGTCAACAAGATAAAGCTTTCCCTTCAACATTCCCTTGAATGCAATCGAGCCATCACTTCTTCTAAAAACGTTCACACCCTCATTAGTGAATAAACAGTTGTAACCTTTGTCGCATAGTTGAGATATTGACAAAATATTATAATCTAGAGAGTCTACATGTAAAACATTAGATAAGGTGTGTTGAGAGGATATTTGAATGTTACCGCTACCAAGGACCTTTCCTTGGCTATTATCTCCAATGTATATGCCTTCACCTGGATCCTTGTCGTACTCGTACTCCACAAACATACCTCTCTCTCCGGTCATGTGATTTGTGCATCCGCTATCTAGCACCCATTTAGATCCACCGGAGGAGTAAGCCTGCAAAACAGAATTATTCCTTGGTTTTAGGTACCCAAGCTTGCTTGGGTCCTCTCAAGTTAGTCACCGGAGTCTTGGGCACCCACACACAAGTTTTCATGTTCTTGTGGCGTGGCCCTGTATATTTAGCAATGACTTTTCCATATTTGTTTTTCATAAGAACATAGGAAGCATCAAATGTACGAAAACAGTATTTGTAAATCAGATTCATGGTTTTTCTCCATAACAAAAGTGATTCTATTCTTAGCATGATTAGGAGTAGAGATGTGTTTGTTCCTGTCAAAACCACGACCATCTTTGACATTAGGAGGTCTAGTGACCATATATGCACTGCGTTCATATTTGATCTTCTCCTTATCAAAGATGCCGCTTGTGGAAGGATGCATATTATGAGAAGTTGAAGTATTAGAAATAACATTCTTCTTACTAGTGCAAGTGCAGGTTCTGATTGTTGTTGAACTCATATCTTTGGAGGAAGAGCTCTTGGAGGAAGAGGAGTCACTTTGCTTGAGCAACTCAACTTGCACCTCATGGATCTTGTTAACTTTTGACAATTTAGCAATTTCTTCCTTGATTGCAATATGCGAGTCCTCTAGCTTTAAGTAAGTTTCCTTACTCATGGCTAGCTCAAACTCAAGTGACTCGTTCTTCTCTCTTTCAAGCTCAAGAAGCTTTTCAACTTCTTAATATCTCTTACTTTCACGGATGAGCATATCTTCTTGTCGGTTAAGAAGTTCCTCCTTTTCAAAGATTTTGTTCGACAACATTTCCATTTTCTTTATAGCAATTTTACTTAATCCTCTAAACATTTCTTCATTATCACTAGAGCTATAAAAGTCATCAATAGAGGAATTTAGCATAGGAAAAAGACAAATGTGGTTGTTCATATCCTGTCCTCCCATGTTTGGGAAGAGTGTGGCTCTCACAGTGGGTTTATTGACTGCGATAGTGGCCATCTCTTCTTCTTCATCGGAGGAGAACTCGTCGTTTGAGTCCCACTCCTTGCCAATGTGAGCTTGATGGGCTTGTCTTCTTTTTCTGAAATTTTTTTTTCTTGAGGTCTTGTTTCCTTCTTATTTTTGTTTTGTTCATAAGGGCAGTCCACCATGAAGTGACCACACTCTCCGCAGTTGTAGCAAGTGCGTCGAGCCTTGGATTTCCCTTTATCCTTTCTTTTGCCTTCATTTCAATTGTTGTCGTGTCTTCTTTTCATTATGCGCTTGAAATTCTTGATAAAAAGTACCATTTCTTCATCATCAAGATCGGTTCTCTCATCGCTTGTATCTCCGTTGTCTCGGTCTTCACGAGTTTCTTTGAGTTTGGGTCTGCACGTTGCTTTGAGAGAAACTTATTTCCTTTTGGAAGAGGTGAGTTCGGCTAAGTCTTTGATGTATTGAGCCTCTTTCTCCATCATTTCATGATCTATGATCTTCCCCAATAACTCATCTAGAGTCATTTTGTGAAAATCGGGGCTTTCTCTAATCATTGAGCAAAGTGTGACATTTCTTGGCATGAAGGCTCTAATCATTCTTTTGACCACCTCGTGATCCGTTCATTTCTTACTTCCATTGGCATGAATTTTGTTGATGAGTGCCTTCATCCGGTTGTACATGTCTTGAGGTGATTCGCCTTCTTCAATAGCAAATCTCCCCAACTCTCCTTCAAGCATCTCAATTTTAGCTTCACGAACCAGCCTATTTCCTTCGTGAGCTGTCTTAAGTGTATCCCATATTTATTTTGCACTTTATAATCCATCGATCTTGGTGAATTCCTCTCTGCTTAGTGGTGATGTAATCACCGCGACAGCTTGTGCGTTTATGTGAATTTCTTGTTCTTGTTCTGGAGTGAGTTCCTCATCAGTGTCCGAGATATCTATGCCTGTGCAAACAATGTGCCACAAACTAGGATTCAGAGATATTAGATGCATTTTCATGTGGTACTTCCACATGGTGTAGTCACTTCCGTCAAACTGTGGAGGCTTTCCCATAGGAATAGAAAGATAGTGATTGTTTGAATTGAGACGGCTGTAGTTGTAAGGATATAGGGAGTAGTCGTGATGACCACTCCCAGTCGTCTTCTCTTCTTATTTTCCTTTTTGTGCTAGCAGTTTCTTTCTCAGGAGTGCCTTTAGCTGTCGCACTTCTTCATCATCATGTGGTCTCTCTTTCAGCACATCGATGGATTTAGCTTCTTGTTCCTCCTCATTGATGTTCGTCTTCGGGATATCGTTCTTCTTCTCAGAGGCTATTGATCTCTCCGAGATGTGAGTCTCGTTGATGGAGAACCTTGCTCTGATACCAATTGAATGTGTCCTAGAGGGGGGTGAATAGGCCTTTAAAATTTCCCGCACGCTTAATAGAGTAGTCAAAAACTTGTTTGACCGTACTAGTCCGGTTGTGTGAGCGGACAAGTCCGGTGTGCTGAAAAATTGATTAAGTGTTGTTTGGGAAACTAGATTCTTTTAGCAGCGGAAATGAGAACAACAGATACTTTGGTTTACGATTATTGTATGAATGCATGTGGAAACTTATAAGCAACTTAAATTGATGTTTAGTAATCAAGTGATCCAGTGAAGAGAATGTAAAAGAAAAATGGCACAAGAGACAAAAATTTTTACCGAGGTTCTATCTCACCACGAGATATACGTCCTCGTTAAGGAAGCTCACACAGAGCCAGGTCTCCAACACTATTCCTCTTCAAGTCACCACACAGGCCGACTTGATTCCACTAGCACAGGTAATCACCGAGTTTGTGGGGCAACCTCACACGTTGAGGGATCCCACGAGAATTATAATGAGAGAAGCGATCAAATACACTAGAAAGTATTACAATACAGAGTATGAATGTAGAAAGATAAAACCCCAAGAGCTCGCAACAAAGGAACGACGATCTCCCAATCTCGAATCCAAGTGTTCAATTGATTTTACTCTTTTTGCACTTTAACATGTGGGGAGATGTGTTTTGGGCTCTTCGGGATTGGTGGCAGCGCTAGGGTTTGTATTTTCAGTAGTATTCGATGTGTGTTGATCATAGGAAAGTTGTGGATCCTCTTTTTATAGGGTTTCCAAAAAGTTACCATTGTAAAACCCTAATACCTAACCAGTCCGGTGCAAGTCCGGACATGTCCGGTCACAGTGCAACTCAATGTCCAGAAAGTTTGGCGGACTAGTCCGGTTGGAAAACGGACTTGTCCGCCCTATGTGAAGATGGACTCCAGAAAGTCTGGCGGACTAGTCCAGTTGGAAAACGGACTAGTCCGGCCCTATGTGAAAGCAGACTCCAGAAAGTTTGGCGGACTAGTCCGGTTGGAAAACGGACTAGTCCGGCCCTATGTGAAAACAGACTCCAGAAAGTCAGGCGGACTAGTCCGGTTGGAAAACGGACTAGTCCGGTGCACTGTGACATGTTAGGTTAATTTTAAAACCCTTACCCCTGCGCAAGGTCGTGAGCTCATGGGATGTGTGTCTTTCATACACTCCCTATACATTAAAAATCTAATTTGTTCTTCCAAGTTCCATCAAAGTATTCCTCTTTGGACACCACTCTATTTTTCACCTTTTTGTGTGCACCGAGTTGTTTCACTTTGTTTGTCTTGCAATCATCTCAATAGTTTCATTAGGATATCATATGTTCGTCATCAATTAGCCAAAACCCACAAGGGATATCCTAGATGCACTTAAAGGTAACGCTGCCATTAATGCGCGTTATCACTATTAAATGTACTTAATACGTACATATCGTGTATTAGGTAATTAAACATCGCTGGATCCACATGTCAGACCAGGCTGACAATGTAACGGCCAGTCCTTGGACTGTAAAAGGGTTGTGCCGCACGGTACGAAGAACAACTAAGCTTTTACACACACAAGCCACCGCATACTCATACATCAACAAACGTCCCGTGGAGTAGGGTGTTACGCTCATGCAACTTGAACCACGTAAAACTCCTTGTGTCACTATCTTTTTCGTAATCTCACGTGCGCCCCAACCAATCACCAACCTCCGCGGGCTACACTATAGTAGTACCGGGGGAAGTGTCGATTACACACTTTGACATTTGGCGCGCCATGTAGGGGTGCCTGAGATTTGAAGATGGTGAACTCTTCAGCAACATCATCCAATGGAAACGTCAGACAGCCTGGCGGAGGAAATCCCTCCAATGCTCAATAGCCAGTTGGCGCTGTTGTCCCGGCGGGTGTTGCTGCACCACCACCACCACCTGCTCTGGTTGCCAATGTCGGACAGCAGGATGGTGCCCTTGTATCGGTGACTGCATCGACAAACAAACAAGAGAACGTGCTAATTGTTGAGCATCCTCTACTCCAGCGTCCTTCGGTGGCTGGAGCTCCCCCGACGGCCATGGAACAATGGCGTACTAATGTCGAACATCTAATTGTAGTCGTAGCTGACGCCATCAGTAACCAAGGCCCACCCCTTGCTCGGCAGGCAACCCTTACAGTGGAGGACCTTGTCCGGTAGACTTGGTCCTCAAGTTTCACAGCATAGGAGGCGTGCTGTGTCCCGACAAGTGACGTCGCTGCCCTCCGGTGCATGTCGTACTCACACTGCATCGAGACTGTCGATGCATGATATGCGGTCGTAGCTTGACCGCCATTACAGGCAGCAGGATGGCCGCATCCACATTGAGTGCGCTCGTGAAAGGCGAGAGGCTCGGGAAAACCCTTCTCCTTTGGGAGTAGGGGGCAGCTGCTCGGCCCTGGCGATGCACCTTCACATGGTCCGATGGCCATAGAAGTTTCACCCTCATCTGCAAGAGAAATACGACAGGACTGTCAATCCCATCGAGTTTCTCCAAATATACTCCACCGCCATCCTAGCGGTGAGTGGCAATGAGGCCAAGATGGCCAATTATTTCCCCGTGGCTCTGTCTGGGACAGACACATTCTGGTTCATGAGTCTCCCGCCTGACTCCATCAACAGTTGGGCAGAGCTATGCCACAAGTTCACCGCCAACTTCGGGAGCTCCTACACCCGGCCCAGCACAAAACTGGATCTGTTTGTCGTACAACTGACGTCGGGGGAGTCGCTGCAATCATTCATCCAGCATTTCTCTAAGGTACGGAACACCATCCCTTCTATATCCAATGCATCTATCGATGTGGCATTCCGACAGGGCGTCAGAGACAAGAAGCTGTTGGAGAAGCTGGCGACGAATGAAGTCACCAGCATCATGGAACTCTTCAACCTGGAAGACAAATGTGCGAGAGCTTCGGAGGGCCGTGAAAAAAGAAGAAAAAGTCCAACAGCAAGAAGAAGCCGTCGGTCGGCACGCCTGATGCTGCAACTCTTGCAGCTCCAGTTGGCCGAAGGCCACGCCCCGAGAAGCGGCCCCGAGATTCATCTGAAGACGGCGACGGTCCAAAGATGTGTTGTTCGACCCACACAATAGAAACCTACAATCTTGATGATAGCCAATAGGTCCAAAACCTTGTTGAGCGCTTCAACAAGTGCTGAGAAGAAGGTCCCTTCCGTCAGTTGGAGGTAAAGCAGAAAGTCGTCGAAGCTCCAGCTGATCTAGACCTAGGCTTCCAGGACCCTAAAAAGGTCTTGAAGGCTATGTATAACACCGTCGACGACGATTTTGACATCTCTGACAACGAGCGTCAGAAGACCCTCAATACCATCTATGGAGGGTCCTAGGATATCACCTCCCGCCGCGTCCTCAAGACCATGCATTGGGAGATAGCCGCCATAGCTCCTACCGCCAAGGAAGAGCCCCATCGGACGTGGATGGACACTCGCATAACTTTTGATGCTACAGACTATCCAAGAAACATGATCAGAGCTGGACAACTACCATTTATGGTGTCTCCGACCATCAATAATGTCCAGCTCTACCATGTCTATTCTCTGGGGTAGGTACGCTGGCCATCAGTCCTCTCGGCTCGATTACTCTCTTGGTGACCTTCAGAACCCGAGAAAATTACAGGATTGAGAAGCTTGTCTTCGACGTGGCTCACATCAGCTTGCCCTTCACCGCCATCCTAGGCAGGCCTGCCTTCTATAGGTTCATGGCTGCATCCCACTATGGCTACCTGGTGTTGAAGATGCCGACACCTTTAGGCGTTCTCCGAATCTGCGGAGATCGTACTGCAAGAGTTATTGCATTGGAAGAACTCCACGTGCTTACAATAGTGCAGAAGGAAGCATCCGACAAGGAGCTAGCTGCTCAACCTCCGAGCACTCGTCATCGAGGCTCAACATCTGCACCACGTGTGCCGCCAAGCGCCGACATCGACATCCCTGTCATAGTCGTCCAAATTGGTTTTGATGCTGCCCTGACCACCCGTATATCGGGAGGACTGGACAACAAATAGGAACTCGCGCTCATCACTTTCCTTCGGGCGAATGTTGACGCATTTTCCTGGCAACCATCACAAATGCCTGGGATCCTTAGGTAGGTGATTGAGCACGGTCTGAAGATTTATCCCGTCGCATGGCCAATACACTAGAAGCCTCGGGAGCAATCAGTTGAGTGCCAAAACTTCATCCGTCAAGAAATCAAGAAGCTGCTTGAAGCAAGTTTGTTGTACCAAAGGGCTGGCAAACCCGGTCGTTGTACCATAGGCCGACGGGAAACTTCAAATGCGTATCGACTACACCCCCTTAAATAAGTCATGTCCAAAAGATCCATTTCCACTACCTAGGATAGACCAAATAGTGGACTCTACCTCCGGGTGCGAGCTATTATGTTTCCTAGATGCATACTCCAGATATCATCAGATCCAAATGTCTAGGGAAGATTAAGAGCACACTGCCTTCATAACAGTAGATAGATTGTACTGTTACACTGCCATGCCGTTTGGTCTCAAAAATGCTGCTTCAACTTTTGTGCGAGCCATGCACAAAACTTTTGGAGAACTCATTAGGGACTTGGTGGAGGTCTACGTCGATGACATCATCGTGAAGGTTAAGAACAAGGAGTCACTCCCTGACAACTTGCAAGCTGTCTTTGACAAGCTGCGCGTGACGCGTACCAAGCTGAACACGGACAAATGTGTCTTCGGGGTTAGCTCTGGGAAGCTCCTCGGATTCTTGGTGACTCACCGAGGAATTGAGGCAAACTCAGCGAAGATCATGGCTATTGAAGACATGCGGCCCCCAACCCGCAACAAGGATGTCCATAAGCTAAGTGGATGTCTAGCTGCGCTCAGCTGGTTCATCTCCAGATTGAAAGAACGGGTGCTTCCCTTCTTCAAGCTATTGAGGAAGTCCGGGCCATTCCATTGGTCTGAAGAAGAAGGAAAGACGTTCCAAGAGCTCAAACAGCTCCTCACCACACTACCAATCCTTGTAGCACCGATCCCTGGTGAGCCTCTTTTGCTTTACATATTGGCAACTGCGGAGGTTGTCAGTCTGGTTTTGGTTGCGTAAAGACCGGAGCCACCAATAGTTCATGAGCCAAGACCCCTCCGGGAGGGTCCGGAGGTACCTAATGACGAGTTTGGGACCCAACCCCCAGGCACGGATCTTCAAGGCAAGCTGCTTGAGGATCAACCTCTCCAATTTGAGGGAGTTCACGGGGCTGAAGAACAAGTTTCAGACCCCTCCGGAACGGTCCGGGAAGATCAAGAAGACGTTCCGAAACCCTCCAGGAGTGTCCGGGTTGATGAAAAAGAAGCTCCGGACCCTTCCGAGAAGGTCCGAACTGTCCAACATCTAGTGTACTTCATTAGTGAAGTACTCCACGACGCCAAGACTCGATACATTGAGGTGCATAAACTACTCTACGCAGTTCTTATTGCCTCAAGGAAGCTTCATCACTACTTCCAAGCCCACAAGATAACAGTGATAACAACCTATCCACTGCGTGCTATATTGCATAACCCAAATTCTACTGGGAACATTGACAAGTGGGCAGCGGAGCTGGCAGAATTCAATCTCGAATTCCTTCCTCGACAATCTATCAAGAGTCAAGCATTGGACGACTTATTGGCAGAGTGGAAACCTTCTCCATCAAATCCTAGGGGCCCCAGTGAGCAGAAGTCAGAAACCAAGGTACCGGTCTTCACCAAACCTCACTGGACTCTCTACTTCGATGGCTCCGTGTAGAAGCAGGGGGGCGGAGCTATAATCCTTCTCCTCGCTCGGACCAGGGAGAAGGTCAAATACATGGTACACCTTGATTTCAAGTCAACCAACAACATGGCGGAGTATGAAGATCTCATCTACGGGCTCAAGGTGGCGCTATCATATGGCGTCAAGCAGATGCTAGTCAAGGGTGATTCGCAACTCATTATCAAGAAAGTCAAAGGCGAATGTATCTACAAAAACCCACAACCCGCTGCTTACCACCTTGAAGTCTAGAAGCTCCAGAAAGACTTCCACGTCCTCGACCTCTGCCATGTCCAGCGTCTCAACAACGTTGAAGCTAATGAACTCTCAACAAAGGGCTTCAACCGGAGCTCAAGCTCCCAACAGTTTTTCGTTAGGAGGTTTTCAAGACCAACCGCTTAGCTTGCTGAACTAAGCGAAGAGGGCGACATCAACATCTCAAAGCTGGCAGTCCCAGTGGCCCTGTTACCATGGCGTCCACCAAGGGTCGTAGGCGCTGCAGGAAGCTCTGAGCAACCCAACGCGCAAAATCCGGAGGCTCAAGTTAACTCTGATGCATGGATCTCGGAGATCCGAAGCTACATGAAAGACAACATCCGTCCTAAAGGCGGTGCATCTGCTGACCAGATCGTCGGATTAGCTAAAAGATACACGCTTCTAGAGGGGTATCTCTACCAGCGCAGTGCCAACGCTGTCTTAATGTGGTGCATTGCAAGGGAAGAAGGCCTCGAGCTTCTCGGGAAATCCATGGAGGAGAGTGTGGGAACCAGGCGTCTTCTTGCACGTTGGTCAGTAAAGCCTTCCGGCATGGCTTCTACTAGCCTACAGCACTCCAGGATGCAGTTGATCTGGTAAAAAAGTGTGAAGCATGCCAGTTCCATGCGAAAAAAATTCACACACCGGCTCAGTCGCTGTAGATGATACCTCATACATGGCCATTTGTTGTGTGGGGGGTGGACATTTTGGGACCTTTCCAAAAAGCCGCCAGAGGTTACAGGTTTCTGTACGTCGCCATTGACAAGTTCACCAAGTGGCCGGAAGCAACTCCAGTTGTGACTATCAATAAGCAATCAACTATCAAGTTCTTTAAGTCCATAGTCTGCAGATTTGGAGTTACGAGCTGAGTCATCACTGACAACGGAACCCAATTCACAAGTGCAGCATTACAAGAATATTGCGAAGACCTCCGCATACAAGTCAGTTGCGCATCAGTAGCTCACTCGGCAAGTAATGGCCAACCGAGAGAACAAATGCAGAAATATTGAAAGGACTAAAGATGCGCACTTACGAGCGCCTCATGAAACATGGATCCAACTGGAGAGAGGAGCTTTCGTCAACGTTATGGGCGAGCCGAACAACACCTAGCTGGTCAACTGGAGAGACACCCTTCTTCCTGGTGTACGGAGCTGAAGTGGTCCTTCCTGCGGAGGTCACCTTGGGGTCACTCTGGTTCCAGACCTTCGACGAAGCCATGCTGAGCAAGCTCTGGCGTGAAGACAATAACTTCATCAATGAGGGAAGGTGCCAAGCAGCTATTCAAAATGCACGATATCACCAGGCGCTTCGGCGGTATCACCAAAGGCATGTGCGCAACCGATAGCTTGAAGAAGGCAATTTGGTGCTGTGGAGAATACTAACTCGTGAAGGGATGAACGAACTATCCCTCAGCTAGGAAGGTCCGTTCCGAGTGATCAAAGTATCCCGTCTCGGATGCGTTCGCTTGGAATTAGAGGATGGGACTCCACTTCCCAATCCTTGGAACATCGAGCACCTCCGTAAGTTTTATACTTTGTTTCACGGAGGTGAGTCTGTAATTACACACAATGTAAATTATAGAGTCTATACATAGAGTCCGGTAGGTCCTAAAGGGTAACCTCCAGACCCCTCGAGGAGGGTCCGACAAGTTCAAGCCCACCTAACTTGGTCCATGTACTAAAAGTGCGGCTTGCCTACCCTGGGTTTGAACAAGATGAATAGCACACTTTACCCGGTTCCGTACCCCAAGTGTGTCCTTGTCTCCCCTTTAATTCGGACCCATAATGAAAGACATTATTGTGTGAAGGCAGACTACCACTACAGGAATCGAGCAAAGAAATGTCGGCCTTATCGCCGTTGGTAAGCTACCGTAACCGACGAGTGCAAATGATGAATGTCGGCCTACTGACGGCCATCGACGTTCATAAGCCTCTATAGCCGTCGGTGCCGACGACTTTAGGCCATTAAAGGTGTCGGGCACAAGATACTGACGGCTTTAGTTTGAAAACAAACTAAGATCGTCGGCCTAGCGTTCATAGAACCCTAAAGGCGTCGGCCACCGGGACCCGATGACTTTAATGTGCTTAGAGTCGTCGGCCCTTCGGGCGTAACGATGGCCATAGCATGGACACGTCTGCGCCTGGGGGGCCATATAGCTGTCGGTCAGGGAGCCAAACCAACGGCCATATGGCAGTTATGACCATCGGCTTGGCACACACCGACGGCCTTTTTGGCTTTTTTTTAATACCGCATCTGCAAGCCGCATAGCGCATACAGATTCCAACAGTTCAACATATATACAGATTCTAACACAAGTTCAACACCATACAGTAGGCCATTCAACATAAGTTCAAACAGCAGCAAATAAAACGACAATGCAAACACTACATACAAGCCATAGTCATAAGCAAAACACAACAGAACAATGAGTTCACATAGTCACACAACAACTGACTTTGATATAACAATGTGTTCAAAACCAAATTACTCCAAAGGACCATTGTGAAGATTAGTTCTCTTCCATGTCATTGTTCGAACCTCCACCACTTGCACCTTCGACGTTCAAATTGAGGAAATCATCGCAACCATGAGCGGAACCCTACGAGAAACAAATAAAAGATAACTTTGCATTAATAGTTACAATTCATATGTCTCAATCTTTCTAAAATTCACAAATGCCCAACTCACATGTGTAATTGCCTTAAATGTATTACCAACTATGTCATTGAATAGGTCACTAAGTATTGCACAAATTAAGCTACGCGTTCATTAGAGCAAATGATTTAGTAATCATACCGCTGAGGCGCTCGGAGGTGTTGATGGGTGACAAGGCCCGAAAGCGAAGGACACGGATCGGAGAACACCTGGATAAGGCTGCAATCAGGGGCCAACATTGACATGAATCCCTGATGTGGAGGATAGGCTTGACCACTGTGAGAACCATGAGACAAATATGATTATATTTCTTACTATCAGTCGAATTAATAAGAAATGCGGTTATCCTGTGCAGAAGAGCCAACTTGTTGTCCAGGATGCATCGAACGAGGCATACCAAACTGCGATCCAAAGGCACCTTGAGGGAAGAACTGCATAAAGTAAGAATATTCAGTTACTAGCTTTAACACAAATATGGTAATAAATATACCAACTTAAGTAAAATAGTAATTTACATGCGACGTCATCTCGAACTGAGACTGTTGTGGCATATTGAACTGAGTTCCAGTACTGCCTTGTCCGAAGAACTACACGAAGGAAATTATTCATGAAATCTTAAGGAGAAACAGTTTGTAAACGAAAAAACTATTCAATTGTTAAGATTACAAGTTTCCTGCATCATATACAAATACTGCATCTGCTGCTGCTACTGCATCTGTATTTGCTGTTGTTGCTGTTCCACTTTCTTCTTGTATTGTCTTAATTTTTCTTTCAATTCCTCATCTGCAACACAGGATCGACTCGTACTAGAAGTAGAAGACCGTCGTCCCACATAAGCGTCACGCTCCACATAACCGTCGCCTACTCCAAGTCTACAAAAAACACAAATGTGATGAATCGACGGTAAATAACCTTTAAACAATCATTATCTTTACACGTACCTCCCATGCGGTACGCCTCTGCCGGCTTCATACGCCGCACCCACATCCAACGGCGCTCTTAGATAATCTACATCATCTCAATTCTTTTTCTTGAGACACTCAACATATTTTGTCTGCAAGAATAAATTAAATTCACGAGTAGGTGTCATAATAGATAGATTTAGTTCATAGATAAAGAGCACTCAACACACTTACCACTTTTTCTGTTGCTGCCTCATCACACAACTGCACCGGGCGTACCGGATCTGTGTCTCTATGCCCCCTGAGGTAAATCTCGATAAAAGAAGAAGCGACACTGGTATCAGCTTCCTACAACATCAAAATACAACATCAGTTTAATCAATGCAATTTTTTGAAGCAATTTACAAGTGATTGTGATACTACATACCATTCGTTGTGCCATCCACACATTTCCATCTGCCCCATAACGTTGTAGTACAGGCTTGCTCTTCCAGTTGCTTCGGTTTCTCTTCGAAATATTTTTGAACTCTTTCGACGCCCAGTATTCGCATAGCCATTCCCAAGCTGCTGAATCTACACCGATCCAATCAACACTACTCTCCATGTACTCATGCTTATGTAGATAAATTGTAGCTACTCGCTTGTTTGTCATGGGCTAACGCAATCTGGCCTTGTAATACACGGTCACAGCCTTGATCCGTGCATCAAAGAAGGAGTCCTTTGTGAGCTTTCTCGATGACGTCTCGAAAATAGATCTTGCATATGCTGGAACCACACCTTCCTCCAATTTAAATATACCCTGCATAAAACCAACAATTAGTATCAACCATAGTAAGATGCAACATATTGTAAACAATAAAAATGAACTTACCCAAAAAATCTCCCAAACTGTGTCCTGACAAGTACCCGCAGTGTCATATTGTTTCACGGCATAATGATCCCAATTATGCGCGGCAATTAGTTGACCGCCCGCAAGAACCATCCTTAGAAAGCAAAACTGAATCACATTTCCTAGCTCTGTGTTAACAAAACATCGATGCCCTTTGCCATCCCAACCAATCTCGATCCAGCACCTAGTACCCTTTGGACTTATAACCGCCCGCGTATCGAGAGTTCTACTTAGAGTACATAAAAGGTGCCTTTGCAGCCTGTACAAATAACATTATAGTTAGTTGACAAGAAAACCAAATGTATAATATAACTTATCAAATAGTTAAAAAAAAAACACCTATAACGGCATCAATCACTCTGCCCTTCTGCTGCCTCTTGTAACTCTACCGATCTTGCCAATCTTGCATCTCGTTCCGGATCATCTTCCTCTTCGCCGCTCTCTTCACCCTCAGTACCACCCTGTCCACCCTCAGTACCATCCTTTCCACCCTTAGAAGATGACGTCCCAAAGACCTACACAAGAACCTCCTCTGCTCGTGAGCCTCCTCCCTGCTCCTGAACCTCCTCCATTGTGCCTGCTCCTAAGCCTCCTACCTGCTCCTGAGCCTTCCTTGAGTACAAACCTAAGACTCCTCCTGAACCTGGTGCTAGCTGGCTCGATGCCTGCTCTGTCACACACCCCATAAGCTGTCTCTGTCTATCTGCACTCACACTCGTGCCCTACAAATGCAAATAAACATATAAAAATAGTAAATAGCTGATTATGATATTGAACTGTTTAGAAAAAAACAAAGTACTTGATACAAGGACGTGTGAACCGAACCACTACTATGGTGAGACATGGAGGAAGAAGTCACATCACTTTGCTTCTTTCCTTTTTTTCGAAATGCTTCTACATCTGCACAAATTTCAAAATAATGATTAGTATAAGAGATTATTAAACAATAAACAATAAACGGTAAAGAATAAAAGATATACCCAATAAAAATTTAAATCTCAAAGAATGCGTACAATAAGAACTAAAAATCACCAGCATTAGAATCTGCAAAAAATCATCAGCATTCGAATCTGCTTCTATCAGACGTGTATGAATATTTTCATGTCTCTCTTCTTCTACCATCTCTTCGTCAAACTCTTCTCCTTCACCATCTTCTTCAACAATTCTATCTTGCTTTTCAATAATCCTTTGAGATTGTCGAAGACATTTTCTCAAAGGGCCGGCTTGTTCTTCAAACATGAACTCTAGAGTAGTACTAGCAATTTCTGCAAGTCATGTCCCAGAAGATATCCTAATATCTTGAACTTCCTCGGCTTCATCTTGATAAACACCGCCATCATCGTCTTCCTAATTGTCTATGTACTCATCATAACGACGAGGGTGCACTTCACGGTTTACTTTATATACGACCCACCAATTTTTCAAACCTGGATGATGATAACTTAAATAGTAAACTTGTTCCACTTGATGCGCAAATACAACATTGTTGTTAGGGGCTGTATAGCGTGAGCTGTGGTTGACCTCCACCATTCCAAAATCATCCACTCGCATGCCCGATGTTGGATCAAACCAATGACATTCGAAAAACAACAGCTTTAGTTCTTTCATACTGCCAAATGTGTACTAATTTTTTTTTTGAAAAAAACCATAGTATTCCTTCACTTCTCCACTACCCTCTACAGCTGTTATTCACACTACACTATTTGATGTGGATGAAAGTGGGCGATTTGCTTCTAAACTTGTCGTTCGAAATCGGTATCCATTAAAATCGTATCGGCCAAATTATCTAGCTTTCAATTGACCATTCGCGATCTGTCACAAATCATTGAAGATGTTGACATCCTTCATAGACTACATGTTCAACAATTTACAAAGTTAGCATCTTATAATAAATATATTAACTATGATTGAAGAACAAAGCATATCGGAGAAGTTAGCATCTTACATGTTCACGGAACCAGTTCACGAAGTTTTTGCCACCTTTTATGCCATGCTGACGTAGATTATCCAATTGACTTTGCGTTGGCCCATCGAGAAGATGTCCAATAATGATTTTCGAACATTTCAGAAAATGGTAACACTTCTTCCATGTTAAAAAACATGTAAAGCATGGTGTAGTTTCTCTCCTTGTCCGAAATATAATGAGAATTGGCAACTCTAACACCTTTACCCTTCCAATGAAAAATTTTAAGCTCAGTCATAGGCTGCTCTTCTGCATCATGATATCGTGTTGTAGATGCATTCAAATTGTCGACACATGCAAAATATTTGCTAGAGAATATTGTACTTTCTTTAGCTGCAAATGCCTCTGCAATACACCCCTAACTCTTGCCTTGTTGCGCACTGTAGCTCTTTGTTTTTTAGTTCTATTTCTTGTCTATACAACCACCTGAATTGTGCAGGTCCTCCTACTAACGCTTCATAAAGCAAATGCACCAGCAAATGTTTCATAACATTCATAAATCCCGGTGGAAAGACTTTTCCATCGTACATACAAGCACGATGATTTCTTCCTCCCACTGCCGCATTATCTTCTTCGACACTTCCTTAGCACATATCTGCATATAAAAGTAGTTAAGTTCAGCAAATATCTTCCAAAAGTCAGGTTTGTAGTATCCAAGAAACATTACCGGTAAAAGTCTTTCCATCAAAATATGGTAATCATGACTCTTCAGCCAATTCAGTTTACCAGTGCCGAGATTAACACATTGTTGCCTGTTAGCTTCGTAGCGGTCTGGAAACTTCAATGTTTTGAACCAACTAAGTATTTGCTTTCTTTCTTCTGACTTGACATAGTAAGGAGCTCGTGGCCGAATTTCATTTCCACTTGCATTTGTTCTAATCTCAAACCCAGGACGATCACAGAGATCAGCTAAATCTTTTCTTGCATTTAAATTATCTTTGGTTTGACCAGTAAAATCAAAACACATGCTTATGATGCTTTCAGTGACATTACGCCCTGGTGCATCAAATCAATATTGTGCGGTAGATGCAGCACCTTTGCATATGGTAGCTGTCAAAGAAAAATATGAGTCCAGTTGTGTTCTGTACCGTACCGTTCAAAACCAACTTCTTCGAATTGTTTTAACTTTCCATGCCATGCCAATTTTTTGCTCGCTTGTCAATCGACGAGGTGCCCCTTTTGTAACTCTTACGCATTTCCAGAATGATTGTGTATCTCTCCTGAAAGGATGATTTGAAGGAAGGAATCGTCGATGACAATCAAAAAAGCGAAATTTTTTCCCATACTTCAGCCTTATGGCATTAGTGTCACTCACACATAAGGGACAACACAAATGTCCGTGGACACACCAACCAGACCAAATGCCATATGCCAACAAATCATGAATTGACCATAGATACATGACAACTAAGTCAAATTCACATTTCATATGAGTGTCATATGCTTTTATACCTAGCCACAACTCTTTCAACTCTTCAATCAAAGGTTGCATAAACACATTAATTTTTTTACCTGGATGTTTAGGACCAGGAATGACCGCCACAAGGAATATGTATCCTTCTTTCATGCACAAGTTGGGAGGGAGATTGTAGAGCATGATAAAAACTGACCAACAATAGTATGGATTGTTACTAGTGCTGAATGGAGTGAAACTATCTGTTGACAACCCAACACGAACATTTCTCGGATCTCTTGACAACTCCGGACCAAAACGTTCTAAAGCTTGCCAAGCCGCGACATCCAAAATATGTGCCATAACGTGTTTGTAATAGTTCTCACGTATCCCTTCAGAATGCCAACTCATGTGCTTCGCTGTTTCTCGAGAATAAAACAATCGTTTAATCCTTGATGTGATTGGAATGTACCGAAGTTGTTTGATCGCTACTTTTGTAGTTATTCGTTCTCCATCAACATTCATGACATCCACATATCTAGATTTCTTACAATGCATACAATGAGTATCGTTCATGTGTTCCTTCCAAAACAACATGCAATTATTCTCGCACGCATCAATATTCTCATAATTAATGCCCAAACCAGCCAAAATTTTCTTAGATCTATATAGATCCGACGGCATCTGATGACCTGACAGAAGGAGAGAACTAATCATCTTAATGATACCATTGTAGAAATTGTTCCCATAATTGAACTTGGACTTCATCGCCATATGTCATGTGACCACCTGCAAAACGGTCATTTTGGCACCCTCATACACTTTTTGATCTGCGGTGGCAAGACGCTCGTAAAACTCCTTAAACTCATTCGATTGTGAACGGTCTTGGTACTCTTTACCAATGTCTGCTATCATCTCATCCATTCGATCTTGATTCTCATTACCGTCCGACTCATCATCATGCTCTATCTCCCCATGCTCGCGCCACACCAGATAGTCGGGCATAAATCCGTGCTTGCAAAAAACCAACTCCACTTCAGACTTATCCAGAAGTCTACAATTCCGACACTGGATACACGAACACTTTGCAACACGAGCATCACTAGCAAAAGAATTGCTCAGAAAAGCATTTGCGGTATGACCCCATTCATTAGTGTGCGCACCAGTTGAACTCCATCGATCATAAATCGCCTTACGGTCGTCACCCATTTTAAAACTGCTTCAAATAAATGTATGTTGATGAACATATATGGTTACTTCATAGTTTGTTTAATGTCGCGACCCTACATCTATTGTCCAAGATAGGTCCTAAAATTTTGACAGCATAACGCCGCCTATTTAACACTACACCCCCCTATCCGGTGCAGTTCTTAAAGTAAAAAGGGGCAGACAGTGCTGGCGGGCTAAACAAAGGCAACCACACGACTGCGCATGACGCAACGCCAGAGCCCCTGAACGCCTGCTTTAACTTTGTACTAAATAGGTCTTGTCGTTACTTCATAGTTTGTTTAATGTCACGACCCTATATCTATTGTCCAAGATAGGTCCTAAAATTTTGATAGCATAACACCACCTATTTAACACTACACCCCCTATCCGGTGAAGTTCTTAAAGTAAGAAGGGGCAGGCAACACAAGCGGCCTAAACAAAGGTGGCCACGCAACTGCACATGACGCAGGGCCGGAGCCACTGAACGTCTCTTTAACTTCGTACTAAATGGGTCTTGCCGTTAGTTCATAGTTTGTTTAATCTTACGACCCTACATCTATTGTCCAGAATAGGTCCTAAAATTTTGACAGCATGACGCTGCCTATTTAAAACTACACCCCCCTATCCAATGCAGTTCATAAAGTAAAAAGGGGCAGGCAGCGCCGACAGCCTTAACAACGGTAGCCACGCGACTGCACATGACGTCAGGGCCGAAGTGCCTAGATGCCTAGGCAGCGACTGGGCATTGCCTAGGCCATGCCTTACAAAGCCTACTTTAACTTTCTAGTAAATGGATCTTGCCGTGCCGCCCGTCGTGCCGCCCGCTGCCGTCGAGCCGCCCGACGCCATGGCATTCCTTTCGAGGTGTGCCATCGCCGCTCCTCCACCGTGTGTTGCCGTCCTACTCATGTTCGCCTCCCTGCACCGTTCTCTCCTATGCCCTCCGCCTCCACCTTCCTCAACGATAGGATTGCTAGTCGACGACTAATCTCCTAATCGATCCTAGTCGCCTAGTTTTGATAACATTGTATGTACATATAGTACATAAACAATAAAAAAAACATAATTGAACCCAAATAACTAACATCTACGATAATCAAGTTAACATCACATATATGGAGAAAACGCAATATAAAATTGCATAAGTAATGATATAGCAATTCATAGACTAATGAACTCAATAACTTAATGTCACACTTATTGGAATTCAAAAGCCTAATTCATAGAAAAGTTTAAATTTTAACCTTATTGGAGGAGCGGAAGAGCGGAGGCGGAGGCGCAGGCCGTTGGGGCGTTGGGCGGCGAGGGGGCCGCGCTGGGGTGTCGGGGCGCAGCACAGCGGCCGCAGGCGCTGGGAGGCCTGGCGCGGCGGCTGAGGTCGATGGGAGGCGGGGTACTGTGCGGCGAGGCACGGAGAGGCGAGCGCGGCGAGTCGTGGGCGGTAGTGGGGCGACAATGCAGGGCGTTGGACGGCGGCCAGGTGACGACGCGGGGCGCGGGGCGGTAGTGGGGCGCGGGCGGCGGCGGAGCAAGAGACGAGAGTGGCTCGCGCGCGAGCGAGTGTAGTGTTAGGTGTTTCCCCGTGCGTATGCGATTTAAGGAAGTTAAAGTCGTCGTTACCAGGAGCCGATGATCTTAGTTGAGGGCTGCGGGGCCCACCTAATAATCGTCGGCTGAGGCGCTACGACCGACGGTCATAACTTAGGGGCACGGGGCCCATGCTGAGGCCTTCGGCCCACGAGTTGGGGCCAATGGTCTTATAAATCGGCGGGAACATTTTTTTTAGCACAAGGCCCATGCTATGGCTGTTGGCCCCGAAGCATTAAACCGACAACCATAGTTAAAGCCGTCATCCACGGAGCTGTAACCAACGGCCATAGTTAAAGCTGTCGGCCTTTGTTGTGACGCCGACGGCCGTAACGTTATAAGTGTCGGCTTTTCTAAGCCGACGAATATAGTGCATTTTTAAGTCGTCGGGTCCAACGATTATAGTTTCCCCGACACTTCGTTGCCCGATTCTTGTAGTGTCCACGTGCATTAATTCTGTACAGGCTTATTTTAATTTTATTATCTTTTCCTTCTTCTCTAAAATGAAGTTGTGCAATTCTTTTTGAGATTTTGTCTAAGTTATTCATATGATATACGAGTTATATTATTGATCTTTTTTGGATTTTAGCATTGCTGGATGGTCTACTCGCCTGAACGCCAAAGCCAATGACAGGTCTAGAGTGCGCTATCAACTTAGACTGGTCCAGCACCCTAAGTACACCACTCTACCTATATTCTGGCAGGCCTTAGTAGGGCGGGTCTGGAAGGCATTCGGATTTTAAAAGATTACATCAATTTACTTGTTATCATGTTGAATTCCTTGGGATCTAAAGTTGAAATAAGAAAGGTAAGCCGCAATAAGTTATAGACGAGGGGACGAATTTTACTGTTTTTCTTTTCTTTAATGCGCAGGAAAAATGGCAAGTTCATGGCGATGGTGGATGTTGCCGGAGCTACTAAGCTCCAACAATACCAGTGGGCCAGCCGTCGACGTGAAGAATTAATGGCGATCTAAACGAAGATGGTGGAGAAATCACCCAAAGGGGTCCATCGTCGACGTATTATACGTTGACAAGTGGACACCGTTGAAACCAAGAAGCTTTGACGATCCCAGGGGGTCCGCCGTGGACGTTCTAAGTGTTGACATTGGGCGCCGTCGGACTTATCAAGCTCTAACAATTCCCAGGGGGTCCGTCGTCGACGTTTCTAAGCGTTGGTGTTGGGTGTCGTCGGACCTACCGAACTCCAACAACCTTTAGGGGGCGGGCCGTTGATGTTTCTAAGCTTTGGTGGTGGGCTCCGTCGGATTTAACAAGCTCGGACACCTCCTAGGGGCTCCGCCGTTGACGCTCTAAGTATTGGCAGTGGGCGTCGTCGGATCTACCAAGCTTCGACAACTCCTAGGGGACCCGCGTCACAAAGGGTCCCTCGAGATATCGAAAGTAAAGTTCGGACCTAAGAGCTAAGCGTTCTAGCTACAAGTTCGAAGTGTTCAAGTCATCAAGACATTGTCAGATCCTTTTGGTACATGTTCGCAATCAAATTGTGTACATCTACCTAGGGGCCAATAAGATAAAGGACAATGCATTGAAGACAAATACAAAATGGAATTCATTCATTCAAGAAGATTGGATTTCATTCATCTAAAGGATTGGATTACAAAATGAGGGTTACCAAGGAAAAGACAAAAGAAAAAGGTCCTGGCTACTGGAGGTCCTAGGTCCAATGGAAATACGAGGAACCTTTCTAGGCAGCTTCATGAACACTTGCCCTGGCGACATCTTCCTCCTCCTCAATGGGACCTTCGAACACCGACTCTAGAGAAAGTTGGCAGTCTCGACTTTTGAAACACGTCAGCACATATTCGGCGACGTTCTTAGCTAGTGACTTTCCCTCCATCTCTAGTTGGTCGACAATGACTTTACCCATCGCGTCCAGCTTGTTGCTAGTAGAGCTCAGCGCCACCAGTGCCTTGTCCAGCTCCGTCTCCAGGTCATCCGAACATACCGGGCTGAAGCCAAGCGGCACCAAAGCCTTGTTAGCGTGCCCCTAGAAGTCCCAGACATGTTGGGACTCAGTTGCCCTCAAATTCTTGAGTTCCTCCAACGACCTTCTGGCGGCCGAAAGCTCCAAACCTTCCTGGGCGATGCGCTCGACCTCCTTGGCATGTTGCTGAATACTCCCAGCCACTTGCTTCTCGCGATCAGCAAGCTCTGACTCTCGGAGGTTAATGCGGTTCTAGCGTTTTGCCAGGTCCTTTTCCCTGCCTTTTACCTTTTCCTCCCTGGTGGCAACATCAGTTTCTCTTTTGGAGAGCTCCTGCCCCATCTTCCAGTGCATCTCCTCCTCCTGCTGCACTTATGCTCAAACATTATAGTGCGATCGGCCAAGCTTTCCTCCCCAGAGACATCCTTTGGGTGAGCTCCTCCTCCCTCTTTATAATATCCTCCTGCTTCTCCAGGAGTTTCTCCTTCCTCTCATCGAGGTCCCATCGACGCTTAAGGAGAATCTCATTCAGTTTATTGAGGTTGTCCTGACGATCGTCAGCATCCTCATTGCTCTTCCTAGCATGCTCGAGAATCTCCCGAGACTTCTCGTTGAGAACCCTGATGGAAGCCTCCCGCCGGTCCAACTACTGGCCCCAATATATCATCCAGGCCTTTTCCTTCTCAACCCATTCCCTCTAGTCAGCAAGACTTGTTTGCGCCAGCTTGGTCTCGAAGTGAAGTCTATTGCGCCAACTCCTCAAGGTGTGGCACTCTTCCTCGAGGGCCTTGCTGTTGTGGTCGAAGGTGAGCTGAACTTGACAGAGACTACAACAGGCATTGTCGATAGAGAAAGCCAATGGAATTGGCTCCAGACATGATGGGACCTCCATCGGCTCCATGGGGCCTTATAACACAAAGAATTGGTCCCGCGGTACAAGCATGGTCCCCTTCGGATCCGCGGTGCTAGGGCCGCCCTCCGGGAGCTCTACTGCCTCTACAGACGCCGAGGAGGTTCCCACCGATGGAACTCCAACCCCCAGAGCTGACGACGAAGGTCCCCCTGCCAGATCTCCTACCATTAGCTCTGCGGATGCAGGGCCTGCCGGCGACACCTCTCGGCCCTCCAGCTCCGACATGAGCACCTCCGGAGTAACTAAATCTCGGGCTTGCGTTGGAGCTTCGCCCAGCACACCCACCACCACCGGCTCAGGCGCTGGTACTTCTGCTGCATCCAGCTCAGGTGCTGTTGTTTCAGCAACCTCCAGCACGAAAGCTGGGACTTCAAACACTTCTGGCTCAGTCGCTAGATCTTCAACAATTTTTGGCACAGATGCTGGAGCTTCGGTTACCTGTGGCTCAAACGCCAGAGCTTCCCCCATCTTCGTCTCCTACGTCGAAGCTTCAGCTGCCAGCTCTATAGCTGCTGGTGCATCTTCACGAACATCTCCCCTGCGGTCCGGCGCTACCACGGGAGCTTCTGGTGCGGCTGCTGTGTCTTCAGCCACCACTTGGGGAGGCACACGTGTTGAAGCCAGAGTTTTGCATGCACAGCCTCAGTTGGTGCAGCTGGGGCCGAAGTTTCATTATTCTTTTTCGACACCATAGAAACAAAAGATCAGAAAAGTTCAAGACATGATAAAGACAAAATTAGCACCTCAAGGTGAGGATGACAATGCTTACCTAAGGATGCTACCGCTCCAGTGAGCGTGGAACCTCTTCATCGGGCGATTAGAGCCACAACCCAACGTCCCTGGTGTGATGGAAGCTCCAGACTGCTGCCCAGATCTTTCCGCAGCTGCTGGCGTAACCTCAGCCGAGACCTCCCTCGGGTGGGAAGGACTTCTGGACCTCGAGCCCGTAGTCGGCACTTGAGCCAAAGTTGATTTGCCAGAGCTAGCTCCCATCGAGTGCGCTGGCAATGAAGGAGGCGTGGCTGCTGAATCTCTATGTAGGATCGAAGAGCACGTTAAAAGCTACCAGAGGGGGGGTGAATGGTAGATTTAAAAATCTTACGCAGCGGAAACAATTAAACCGCAAACCCTTTTGGCAGAAAAACGATCTATTAAAGAAATCGTGTGTGAGACTAATCGAAACGTGTTTCACCGTGACAAAAGTGATAGATATCAGAGAGAATTAAGTCACGAAGACAACACAAAAAGAATTACTCAAATCTGTCGAGAAAAACTCAAGTTATGATCGAAAGATCAAACAAAGATCAATCTGACCTACTCGAGAAAAAACAGTTCTGGAACCCTGCAAATAAACTCGTGTAGATCAAAAACCACAAATCCAATGACCGTGAAATTTTGAAAGATGATAGATAATCAAGTTGTGAAAACAAATCAAAAAGAATCACGTCAATTGGATCTGTAAAACTCGAGTTATGATAAAACCACCGACGAAAGGTAGTGCTGTCCAGAAACTCGACGAGTAAAACTTGTCTGGAACAAGTCGGACGAACAAGGCACAAAAGTTCCTTCAAACTACGAATTTTATTCAATAGAACACAAGAGGAACAGCCCCAAAGTTTTCCACCACGAGCTCTGGGCTCCCTTGCTTATATAACCAGCCCGAAAGCCAGCTCATCTCAGATCAGGAACCTAATCCTACTCTAATCACGAATCGTAACTTTCCATAACTGCTCAAGATTCTTCTATACGCAGATAGAAGCAATCTTAAGATTTCCAAACACCTTAGGAACGTATCCCACATTCCTAAACAACTCAAATTCGTGACCCACACGAAATCCTATCATAACCAACTCAAATCTTTCCATATTTGAGTCAAATCCGACTCAGTCGCAGCCAAAGTCATCAACTGTTACGATCTGATCCTTCCAACCAGACCTTCCCTTCCTTATCCCATCTTCGGAACCATGTTTCCACGTCATGCACCGCATGCATACGTGCGAACACCTTCCTTCGACGTTCAGTAACCTTCATATGCACTGCCCTTGATTCAATCATCCTGCGCGACCTCCTGATTAGCTCAACCACAGTTCCTCCCGAACTTGGTTGTCGGAACCTCATCTCCTCCCTGAGACTAGTCTAATGGATCCCGTCACCAGCCATGACTTGAACTCAAGCAACACCTGCACATGAATAAACAACAAATCCATACGAGCCCAAGTCCTCGACTTGACTCAAGTTAGTTCCGAACACAACACCCTACGTGAGAACCTCACATAAGCATGTTGCAAAACCACAGTAACACGATATCATCCATATCATCCAAAACGCACCAAAAACTTAGCAAATGAATACTAAGCAATCTTTCCAACAATGTAAAGCACGTACGAAACATTTCAAATGAAAAGCAGAAGCACTGCAGTCAAGTTCCAGACCTTGCCAGAGCAACCCGGACCTTGAGCCGGAGCTAACAAAAGCTAGTAGAACCTAGCGCCGGAGCTTACCAAAACTAGTACAATGAAGCACCTGCCGGAGCTTACTAAAACTAGTAGATCCTAGCACCGAAGCTTACCAAAAACTAGTCAAAACTAGTCAACCCAAAACCGGAGCTAGACAGAGTACATCGGAGTTTAGCAAAAGCATGCCGGAGCTATCAAATATATGCCGGAGCTAACAAAGACATGCCGGAGCTAAAGATAAAGCTCACCGGAGCTAACCAAAGCTAGTCGGACCTTACCAAGAAGTCAGAACTAGCATCTAACGTAGCCGGAGCTACCCAAACCAAGCTGGACCTACCGTCGGACCTTGCTGTAGCTCGGAGCTAGAGTCGGACCTTGATAAAAAGGTGTTTTGGTGATATTCGAAACTTTTATCATCAAAGCCAAGTATATTCACTACAAGCCAATGTATTCAGCACATATAGGTCTCACAATCTCCCCCTTGATGAATGCATTGGCAACACCATTTAAAATCCGAACATTGGCTTATTCACATAAAAGTTTTGAAAGCAATTTCTCCCCCTTTGTAAATCAAAAGTAAAATCAGAAGAAAAATTATCCCATATTATCTCTCCCCCTTTATTATCTCTCCTTATGCACATATTCTCTTTCTCATCATGCTTATCTGTCCCCCTTTGACAATGTATTCAGCAAGTCATGAGCATATAAACAAATTATCTCTCCAACTTTAGGTGTTATGAGCATATTATAACATATACATATGAACAAAGCTCATCCAAGTCATACTATCAAGTACTTTACATTATCACATCAATGAAATACATAAAGTAGTGTAAGTCATGCTAGAGATCATATGTAATTTTCAATTTAAGCAAGTCATGATCTCACGAACTTAACTATTTCAAAACCTAAAAGCATGACACTAGTTGCTGCATTTTATTATTTTTCAAAGCATAAATTTAGATCATATGATATTTGCAAGAGATTATATGTGCATCTGCCTTATTCTAACCAACCAAGCCAAGCCTATGTCATTTGACAATCAGAAGCTTAAGGACATGGTTTTAGTCATACACAACTTCTTCCAAGTCATATCTAAGTACAATGACAAGCCATCTCAAAAGAAAAAGTGCGATGCATGCATATTCTCTTGATCTTTTCTCAATTAATATTTGTTCATAAAAACTCAACATGTGAGTTGATTACTTGATGAATTCTTAATGATTAAAAGCACTTGTGAACATGTAACAAGTTCAAAACAGCAAGAAAGTTCGACCATGACCAGTTTTAGTGTAAGTAATTATTCCAATTACCAGACATGGCAAAAACTACAAAATGTATGACACGAGTAATGTAGTAAGAACTTTCAGCATGTAAAAGGAATCACAAAGTCATATATGTATGAAATACTATGCTCATATTATTTTTATTTCAGATCCACACATAGACTTCCCAAGTTTCAAACCCCCCCCCCCCCCCTCAATTTAAGCCATGAGGATGCATAACCCCTATTTCACTACGAATGAAACAAAAACGAGTGAAATCCAAAGGTTTTGTAAAAATGTCAGCCAATTGATGTTCGGTATCTACATGGTGAAGCACAATGTTTCCTTTTTCAACGTTATCTCGAAGAAAGTGATACCTAATATCAATGTGCTTAGTTCTAGAATGTTGCACGGGGTTTTTAGCAATGCAAATGGCACTAGTGTTATCACATGAAAGTGGAACACTATCTAGATCAACCCCATAGTCCTTAAGTGTTTGAACAATCCAAAGAATTTGTGAGCAAGAACTAGCAGCAGCTACATATTCGGATTCGGCTGTGGATTGTGCAACTGAATTTTGTTTTCTAGAGGACCAAGCAACAAGAGAATTACCAAGAAAATGACAAGCACCGGAAATACTTTTCCTATCAATCCTACAACCCCCAAAATCAGCATCCGAAAAAGCTTTCAAAGTAACGGTTGAGGAAGAAGGAAGAAAAATGCCAAATTCTTGAGTTCCATGTAAGTATCTGAGAATCCTTTTGACGGCTTGACGATGTGAAACACGTGGGGAAGCTTCAAACCTTGCACAAAGACATACGCTGAATTGTATGTCCGGTCTTGATGCCGTGAGGTACAAAAGTGATCCGATCATGCTTCTATATTCTTTTTTATCCACGGGTTCACCATCTTCATCAAGTTCAAGTGTTGTTGCTGTTCCCATTGGTGTCTGAGGAGGATTACTTTTGTCCATGTTGAAGCGCCTTAGGAGGTCTTTGGTATACTTCGTTTGATGCACAAAGGTACCCTCCTTGGTTTGCTTGATTTGCAGCCCCAAAAAGTAAGTGAGTTCACCCATCATACTCATTTCAAATTCGGAAGTCATCATTGCTGAAAACTTGGACACAAGATCATGAGAAGCACAACCAAAGATAATATCATCCACATACACTTGAACAAATAATGAGTCATTGCCATGCTTAAGCACAAAAAGAGTTTTATCAACCTTGCCCATGGTAAACCCCTTTTCAAGTAAGAATGTTTTTAACTTATCATACCATGCTCTAGGGGCTTGTTTGAGACCGTATAAGGCTTTGGATAGTTTGTAAACATGATTAAGAAAAACTGGATTTTCAATACCCGGTGGTTGTTTGACATAAAACTCCTCAACTATGTAGCCATTAAGAAAAGCACTTTTAACATCCATTTGATATAGCTTAAAACCTTTAGATGCTGCAAAAGCTAACAAAATTCTTATGGCTTCTAATCTAGCGACAGGAGCAAAAGTTTCATCAAAATCTAGACCTTCAACTTTAGTGAAACCTTGAGCAACCAACCTAGCCTTATTCCTAACCACAACCCCATCCTCACTTTGTTTATTTTTATATACCCATTTAGTTCCAATTAAAGTGTGACCTTGAGGTGGAGGTACAAGTTTCCAAACATTATTTCTTTCAAAATTTTCTAACTCTTCTTGCATGGCAATAATCCAAGATTCATTAGTGAGTGCGTGTGATATATCTTTGGGTTCAAAAGAAGCAACAAAAGCAGAATGAGCATGAGAGTTTGGATCGCAAAACCTGGACCGTGTGACTCATTCGTGCAAGCTTCCAATCATCTATTGTGGGGGATGATCTTTATAAAAATGTAGGGGAACAGATGTCTCACAAGCTTCTTCTTCATTAGGTTCATCGTAGATTGATGAGCTTGTGCCTTGTGGACGATCAGGACCAGCATAGGTGATAGCTGGAGCTTGTTCAATGTCCGGAGCTGGACACGTGTCAACTTCAGAACTACCAGGCAGTATCACCGGCTCTTCTTGATCTTCGAAAATACCCTCCCCCTGAGGATACGGATTTGGTCCTGCAACACCGGAGCTAGTACCTGGGCTAGCTTCATCAAAAGACACTTCACAAGTCTCCACAATTTTGTTAGTGTCAAGTAAAAGCACACGGTAGCCTCTAGTATGAGATGGATAACCAAAAAACATGCCATCAATGGATCTAGGTTTATCAAGATTACCATGTTTCTTAACAAAGCATTTGCAACCAAAGACCCGAAAGTTTGTAACACTAGGCCTATGTCCAAACCTAAGCTCATATGGTGTTTTACCTAGCATAGCACGCAAGAAAACACGATTTGAGACATAACAAGCGGTTGCTAACGCATCAGCCCAAAATTTCCTAGGAGTTTGATATTCATCAAGCATAGTCCTAGCCATCTCAACTAAGGTTCTATTCTTTCTTTCTACAACACCGTTTTGTTGAGGTACATATGGTGAAGAGAATTGATGATCTATTCTATTTTCAGCACAAAAGTGATCAAAAGATTGATTTTTAAATTCAGTTCCATTATCACTTCTAATTGCTTTTAATGATCCTGGGTGATCAATTGATAATCTAAGAAATAAAGTTCTAAAGTGACTAAAAACTTCATTCTTAGACGCCATAAAGTAAACCCAAGAGTATCTAGAATAATCATCAACGATAACAAGAACATACCATTTACCTCCGAAGGATTGAACAAGTGAAGGTCCTACGGTGTCAAGATGCAAAAGTTGACATGGTTCAATTGTCATGATCATTGTGAGAGGAGTATGTGAACCTGCAACCATCTTAGCATGTCTACAAGAAGAGCACACAATTTCTTTGTCCCCTTTAAGCTTAGGCAGCCCACATATGCGATCAAGAGCACTAACACGCGTTAGGTGATCAAAGCCTACGTGACCAAGTCTACGATGCCAAAAATATAAGTCCTTTGAATCATTAGCAACTAGACACCTATGCTGAGAGGAAGGCATGTCAAAATCAGCTTTAAATACTCTTCCAAACTGAGACATGTTAAAAATAAGCTCACGAACCTACAACTTTGCAGCAGTTTTTATTGAAAATAATTTCTAGATTTTCATCTAGCAATTGTGCAACAGAAAGCAAGTTGTATTTCAAATTTTTGACAAGTGCCACATCCTTCAAAGTGTAGTGATCATTTACTCTAATCGAACCCTTAGCAATTATAGGAGTTGAAGAATTATCGGCAAAAGTAACATTCTCTACACGTGACACAAAAGAGAGGAAGGAGAACCAATCTTCGTTACCGGTCATGTGGCCTGAGCAACCTGAATCCACAATCCAAATGTTCTCCTTCCTCAAACGTGTAACCTACATAGAAGCACAATACGTCGATGACTCAATACTGGGGTTAGTCATAAGGCATTTAGTAATCCAGTACTGAGTCACGCGACGTGCAACAGGAAAAACACGCGAAAGCTGAGACAAAACAGCAGGTTTATGAGTCAAAGTTTGAGATTTTTTATTCTTAACTACTGACCTATAAGTTGTTACTTGTGTAGCACAAAAATCAGTAGCTCCGGAGGCAAAATCAGAAGGTCCAGAGGTAAACTTTGAATGTTTTTGACTCAAAACAGCAGGTTGTACATTCGGTTCAATGTGTGCAGCAAATTTTGCATGAATGTTATGAGATCTAGCAATCATTCTTTCCCTTTTTTGTTGTTTAGATAGTCGATAAAAATAATATATGACATGACCATCTCTACCACAGAAGGTACAATGAAATTTAACTTTGTGTTCATGTCTAGATGAGCAAGCTATATTTTTATTTGAAACCGAATGAGGCAACACTCCTGCAGATTTGAAAACCACTTCTTTTTGTTTAGGAACTGTTTGAATCAAACCACTTCCTAATGACTTTACAATTTTAGGTGGATGTGCCTTAGCATGAGCATGATAATCAAAACCTAAACCAGTTTTATCATTGCAAGAATTGGAAGAATTCAGCAGTAAATTTTGGTTCTTATTCCCATTACAAAACCGATCTAATGTCCTATGCATGTCATCAAGTTTATTGGACAGATCAAGGCAATTTTCACATGAAGTTTTTCCTTTTAGTTAGCAATTTGAACATAATTTAACTTCATGAGAACGTAAAGCATTGTTCAATATAGAAATTTCATTCATAGCATCCTGCAGTTTCTTATCAAGATCCTCACAAGTAGAACAATGCAAATCAATTGTAGAACAGCTAGCATCTTTCAAGTTTTTATCATTAAGTGCAGCAAGCTCTTTGTTCTTTTCAATTTCTAAATCAAGTTTATCAAGAGTGGAGGAGTGTGCACTTCTTAATGTGGACAATTGTTCATAGATTAAGTCACATGAGGGACATGCATCATCACTAGGAATCAAAGTTTTTAAACGGTTAATTTCAGATTCTAGTGATTCAATTTTAGCAGCACTATCCCTAAGCTTTTTGTCCTTTTTCTTGACAATAATAGTTGCACGAGAAATAGCATCACACATTTCATCGCAAGTAGGACATACCTCTTTATTGTCGCTGTTGTGTTCTGCCTCCTCCATACTTGATCTTGACTTGCCCGCCATAAAGCACAAGTTTGCCAAATCATCTTCATCTTCATCACTTACATTGTCCACGTCCAACTCTTGAAGCGCGGTGATGAAACTGTTGATCATCTTGCGTCCTATGGTACCTTTCTTCTTCTTGTTGGAATTTCCAGAGGAGGTCCGGACCTTGCTTTGTTTTTCATCCCGGGTGGTCGGACCTGAAAGGTTACGGCATTCTGTACGAAAGTGTCCTGTTTTATCACATTCAAAATAGCGTTGAGGTCCGGAGCTTCCTCTCCTTCTAGTTCTCACATTTTGCAATGCTTTTGAGAATCTAGTAGAGATGAGTGCCAACTCCTCTTCTGGAAATTCTTCGATCTGCTCCAGGGATAGAGAGGACAACAAAGCAAGTATACTACAAGATGAAGATTGGTCGGAGCTAGGCATATCACATTGAGAAACAAAAGCAATAGACTTGTTGGGGTTCTTACGTGATATTATATCAATTTCATGAGTTTTTAGCTTGGAATATAGCACATCTAAAGTAAGTGTACTCATGACAGTAGATTCACGAATAGATGTAACTTTCATCTCCCAAATTGACATGTCTAATGCACTTAATAATTGCCTAGCATTTTCAGCATCTGAAAAATTAACATTGACGCTACGCAAGTTGCTGAGAATTTTATTAAAGCGAGCAAAGAGATCATCAATTGACTCACCAGGTTGCATCTCGAAGCGCATGTATTCTTTCTTGAACATGTCTTGCCTTACCTCCTTGATCGTATTGGATCCTTCGTGGTAGTCACAAATTGCTTTCCACACATCGTATGCAGATCGGAGGTGTGCAACACGGTCGAAGTCGCTTTGTGTCAATCCTTGTATGATCAATTTCCGAGCCTTGTTGTTGTTGTCGACATCTCTCAGATTTGTAGCTGTAACTTGATCGTTTGATGGCACATTGTAAGGCTTGTATACCTTCTCCCATATTGCAAAGCCTTGTGCCTGGATGAAAGCATCCATGCGTGCCTTCCAAACCTGAAAATCAATACCAGCGAACACACAAGGTTTGGCAGAGTACTTCTCCATGATGATTAGTCAAGAACACGCGCAAATCACAAAGATTAGAGCACCGTGGCTCTGATGCCAATTGTAGGATCGAAGAGCACGTGAAAAGCTACTAGAGGAGGGGTTAATGGTAGATTTAAAAATCTTACGCAGCGGAAACAATTAAACCCCAAACCCTTTTGGCACAAAAACGATCTATTAAAGAAATCGTGTGTGAGACTAATCTAAACGTGTTTCACCGTGACAAAAGTGATAGATATCAGAGAGAATTAAGTCACGAAGACAACAAAAAAAGAATTACTCAAATCCGTCGAGAAAACTCATGTTATGATCGAAAGATCAAACAAAGATCAATCTGACCTACTCGAGAAAAAACAGTTCTGGAACGCTGCAAAGAAACTCGTGTAGATCAAAAACCACAAGTCCAATGACCGTGAAATTTTTACATATGATAGAAAATCAAGTTGTGAAGACAACCCAAAAAGAATCACGTCAATTGGATCTGTAAAACTCGAGTTATGATAAAACCACCGACGAAAGGTAGTGCTGTCCAGAAACTCGACGAGTAAAACTTGTCTGGAACAAGTTGGACGAACAAGGCACAAAAGTTCCTTCAAACTACGAATTTTATTCAATAGAACACAAGAGGAACAGCCCCAAAGTCGTCCACCACGAGCTCTGGGCTCCCTTGCTTATATAACCAGCCCGAAAGCCAACTCATCTCAGATCAGGAACCTAATCCTACTCTAATCACGAATCGTAATTTTCCATAACTGCTCAAGATTCTTCTATACACAGATAGAAGCAATCTTACGACTTCCAAACACATTAGGAACGTATCCCACATTCCTAAACAACTCAAATTCGTAAGCCACACGAAATCCTATCATAACCAACTCAAATCTTTCCATATTTGAGTCAAATCCGACTCAGCCGCAGCCAAAGTCATCAACCGTTACGATCCGATCCATCCAACCAGATCTTTCCTTCCTTATCACATCTTCGGAACCATGTTGCCACGTCATGCACCGCATGCATACGTGTGAACACCTTCCATCGACGTTCAGTAACCTTCATATGCACTGCCCTTGATTCAATCATCCTGCGCGACCTCCTGATCAGCTCAACCACAGTTCCTCCCGAACTTGGTTGTTGGAACCTCATCTCCTCCCTGAGACTAGTCCAATGGATCCCGTCACCAGCCATGACATGAACTCAAGCAACACCTGCACGTGAATAAACAACCAATCCATACGAGCCCAAGTCCTCGACTTGACTCAAATTAGTTCCGAACACAACACCCTACGTGAGAACCTCACATAAGCATGTTGTAAAACCACAGTAACACGATATCATCCATATCATCAAAAATGCACCAAAAACTTAGCAAATGAATACTAAGCAATCTTTCCAACAATGTAAAGCAAGTATGAAACATTTCAAATGAAAAGCAGAAGCACTGCGGTCAAGTTCCGGACCTTGCCAGAGCAACCAGGACCTTGAGAGGGAGCTAACAAAAGCTAGTAGAACCTAGCGCCGGAGCTTACCAAAACTAGTACAATGAAGCACCTGCCGGAGCTTACCAAAACTAGTAGATCCTAGTACCGGAGCTTACCAAAAACTAGTCAAAACTAGTCAACCCAAAACCGGAGCTAGACAGAGTAGGTCGGAGTTTAGCAAAAGCATGCTGGAGCTATCAAATATATGCCGGAGCTAACAAAGACATGCCGGAGCTAAAGATAAAGCTCACCGGAGCTAACTAAAGCTAGTCGGACGTTACCAAGAAGTCAGACCTAGCATCTAACGTAGCCGGAGCTACCCAAACCAAGCCGGACCTACCATCGGACCTTGCTGTAGCTTGGAGCTAGAATTGGACCTTGATAAAAAGGTGTTTTGGTAATATTCGAAACTTTTATCATAAAATCCAAGTATATTCACTACAAGCCAATGTATTCAGCACATATAGGTCTCACACTCTACTAGATCAGGGAGAAGAAGCTGCTCGAGATGGAGGCGACCTAATAGAGCTCCCATCAGCATGCCTCAACTTCCTCTTCCGACTAGAAGATTTTGTCAGCTCCTTGCCCTAGCCCTTGCCGTCATCATCAACCTTCTGGCTTGTAGCAGTGGGGGCCACCCTCTCTGAAGCCCTGGGGATTGCAACCCTGGAGGTCCTATGCCTCTCCGCCTAGTTAAGATCGTCGAGCTCTAGATATCCCTTCTGGAGCTCCCTCCCTACATCCGATACCATATTCAGTCGGAGGAACTCCACCAGAGGTGTCAAAGAGTCGCGAGAGATGGCCCCGTGTTGAAGTTTATAGAGGTGGAGCTTAAAAGCTCCGTCATCCAGATAGGTCCTGAGGCCAATTTCAATTCAGTCGTGGTCCATCTCGCTATAAAAAGCCCATGCGGGCCATTCCCTCCTCATCAGTGCACCCCACCGGTTCGTCAGGAAGTTCCCGAAGACCATTTGAGGGGTCACTCCACCTCCACACACTGACGTATCCTGGTCAGGATGGGCATGTATGCTTCGGGTAGCTCCGGAGCCGCATTGCAGGCGTCAGTGTCAACATTGGGGAGGCCTATCGGCAGCTCCAGCCTATCGTGATGCTCCACGACATTAATCACCCAATCCTTTTTCTAGTTGTCCCAGTTACTGGAAGGGAAGGTTCTTAGGTACTTGAAGGGACAATTCTTGTGCTTCACGAAGTAATAGAAGCCCAAGTACTCATCACTCTACCTGGTGGTGTGGACCGTGAAGAAGGTCCGGAAGAGCTCGACGCACGGTGGCACACCCACCCACATCTCGCAAAAGTGGACAAAGTTCGCCACTAGCAAGTAAGAGTGGGGGCCATAGAAGTCCAGCAGCATCAGCAAGAAACTTGAGAAAGGCGGGATCAGACCCACCATGACGTACGCCGAGAAGTAAACCATCTCTCTGATGCGCTCCTTCTTGAAGGGAAGCTTGCCCAAACGGATGTCGTCGTTGAAGGAGTCGCTGGACCACCCCATGTAGGTTCGGACTCTCTTCAGATCTTCATCGCTAGTGATCTTGCTGTGGGGAAGACCCAACTCCATCGCAGCAAAGGGGAGCAAATGTTGGAAGGGATATGCAAAAGTTGGGAGGCTTTGAGCGCAAGTTTGAATGAAAGCATAAAGAGTCCTCAAACCTTGCGGGCATTCCTTCTTAAGTAAGCCTCCGCAACGCTTGGATGGAAACCGCAGTGGGATCAAGATCACACTTCAAAAACCTACCCCGTCAATGAAAAAAGGGCCCAGGTCTACTTCGGTGAGTAAGTTGAAGTTAATACCCCATGCGAACAATTGTCATGATGGGAAGTTGTAAGCCTGAGGCAGGCAGCCTGACAGGGCGCTCAGAATTGATACAATTTTCGTATTGGGAACTGTCGACCTTCGATTGCTTGAGATCCGCATGCCAGGATCTCACTTGCCGCATCAAGAAGAGCCACGCGATAGTGGTTTAACTACATACCATCGCCCCAACAACCCATGGAAAAACCTTTGAAGCTGCAGCACGGGAATCGAAAATGGCCCCACCTCTGGTAGAATAACTTAACCCAAAGGATTTCTCCCACAGGTGGGCCTGGGGGCCATTGTCGGTACCCTGTGTGCTGGGTACCCCACGATACCGCAAGAAAAGCCACGGAGTTCCACCTATCTGAGTTGAAGACCTCTGAAGGTTCCACTTGTCCCGCAGCACTGGACCTGACTACCTCATTAGGGTAGCTCTAGCGCTGCCACGTGTAAAGCAAGGCTAGACCTGACCCCTAGTAGGGGGAAGCTCCAGTGCTGCCACGTGTACAGTGGCTCCGGACCTGCTTCCCCACAAAGGGAAGCTCCGGAGCTACCACGCGTCGAGCCTCCGGACCTAAGCCAACAACGGGAAGATAGAAAGATCTCCAACGGCACGGACATTCAAGGGATAGGTAAAGCTACTGTTACAAGACCTTATTATGTGTCATTAATGCCATGTTAATGACACACGATCAGATGACCTTTAGTACTGGTAACATCGCTATTAAGGTGCGTTATCACTGTTAAATGAACTTAATACATACAAATCATGTATTAGGTAATTAAACATCGCCGGGGCTACATGTCAGGCCACGGTAACAATGTAACGGCCAGTCCTTGGACTGTATAAGGTTGTGTCGCACGGTAAGAAGAACAACTAAGCTCATACACACAAAAGCCACTGCATACTAATACATCAACACACATCCCATGGACTAGGGTGTTACTCTCAGGCAGCCCGAACCACATAAAACTCCTCGTGTCACTGTCTTGTTTGTAATCTCACACGCGCCCCCACATTCACGAACCTCCGCGGGCTACAATCTAGTAGTACCAGGGGAATTCTCTATTACACACTTCAACAGGGTCGATAGTACATCGGTTTTGCTTGCCTTAGATCTAAGGACCGGTTCATGGGAGAATATGCCATGACAACAGTGCCACCACAAGGCCAAGTATGGGTGCAGCGTAGCTGAATAATTAGGTGTGCTGCTAGTATCGTATAGACCATTGGATGGCGCGGGGAATGGGAGTCGAGTAGGGCTACCCTAGGATCGGCAAGGCACGTGAGGGGGCCCGTGGGTTGGAGAATGGAGATTCATGCCTGCCGATGAAGCCTTAGTGGGCCCGTACATACTAGTAGTCCCTTTTGAAAGGCTATATTGTGATCTCTTGGCCGCACACCTATGGAAGTGTGATAAGGCATAATAGAGGTTCTTAGTCAACGAAAGGTGATGAAATCATGAGCATGTGGGTAAAGTGGTACAACCTTTGCAGAGTGTTAAAAACTATCATGATAGCCGTGCTCCCGGTCACGAGCACCTCGATGACCTACATGATTATAATTGGACTAGGTTTTCGGATGGTTCGGTATGCGATTGGTTATGTCAAATGAGTATGGATGATTATGAGAAGTTATGAAATTGGCGCATGGTTATGATATTAATTGTTGGATGATTATAGATGAGGTATGATGGTAAATGAGTATGTTGGTTATGAATTATGATAATTACTTAGGGGTATGATGGGAAATAAACTCACATAGACATGATAGGCTGCTTTTACATGTTTATGAAATGTACTTTTATGAAATTATCCATTCTATTCCGGTCATTTGTTTAGCTACATGTCATCTATTCCCGCACTTGTTGAGTACGACATGTACTCACCCTTGCAATTCCCCAACCAACAGCTATAAGAGATAATTGGGAGTACCCTGAGGATCAAGCCTCTTGTCATTCATGAACTATTGGATTATTGTAATAACGTACTTATTTAATAGTTAAGACATGGTTAAATTCTGCATATTGTTTGTGATTCATACGTATATGTGTGGTGAACGTCCTGGGCACACATATGCATTACGCTTGGTTCATATTCGGAACCGGGTGTCACAAAGTCTCCTGGAGGGGAGACCAGAACAAATATAATATACTCAAAAGTAAGCCTTAAAATAAGTGGGGTAGATTTTCTCGCCAACCTCATTGTTTTGGATTCACAAGCACTGAACATAATACTTGGAAGTGGATTGGTTATGGAAGCATGATGGCATAATTCAGTGTGCCACAAAGATGGTGCAACTGACAATTGATGAGGGGATCTGCGTAGAGTTTGAGGCATCTCAAAACACAACAGAGAAGGCAGTGCTAAATCAAACGGACGGTGTCACATTAGAGGAAATTCCAGTGGTGTGCGAGTTTTCCGATGTGTTTCTAGATGAGTTGCCAAGTATGCCACCTGATCATGACATTGAGTTCGTCATTGATTTAATACCTGGAACTGCACCTATAGCTAAGAGGGCGTTTAGGATGCCTCATATGGAGTTAGCAGAGCTCATGAAGCAAATTCAAGAGCAATTAGAGAAGGATTTTATATGGCCAAGCTCGTCACCATAGAGATCTTCGGTGCTCTTCGTAGAAAAGGATGTGTGTGAATTATTGGTCTTTCAACGAGGTGACGATCGAGAACAAATATACATTACTCCATATAGAGGATTTGTTTGACCAGATGAAGGGCACCTGTGTTTTCTCCAATATTGATTTGAGGTCAGGTTACTTTTAAATGACGATTAGACCGTCGTATATACCCAAAATGGCTTTTCGAACACGGTATGGATCCTATGAGTACAACATTATGTCTTTTGGATTGCCAAATGCAGCTGCATACTTCATATACCTCATGAATAAGGTCTTCACGGAGTACTTGGATAAGTTCGTCGTGTTTTTCAGTGATGACATTATGATATACTCAAGAAGTGTAGAATAGCATGAAGAGAACTTGAGGCTCACATTGCAGAATTTGTGGGAACGCTGGTTGTATGCTAAAATCAGCAAGTGCCAATTCTTGTTACGGGAAGTATCATTTTTGGGCCATATCATCTCTGGAGGAGGAGTATTAGTCGGACCAGGAAAGTGAGAGATGTGTTGAAGTGGGTGCCTGTTGGGACCGGAGTCCACACATTCTAGGAATCGTAATTGGGTGGTGCTGTGCGATGCGGCACCAAACAGTACACAGAAAAACATACATCGTATCACATAAAACAACATAGTATTATACAAGCTTTGGCTTTTACAGATAATATACATTTAAATACACTACAGCGGAAGATAAGTTCATAGCTCTCGACACTCAAGCCTAAGCTAAGTAAAAGTCATTCCGTTCAGCCATAGAACAGAATCACACTGGCAGCACACAGGAAACATCACGGCGGCGTGCAGGGTTCCCACTCGGCCGTGTACCCCGACAGGGGCAACGCCTCACCAGCGAACCCTTCATCATAAACGTCATCATCTGCAGCAAAAACTTAAAATAGCAACCGTGAGCACAAGGGCTCAGCAAGACTTAACCGTCTCCACTAAGCATGGAACTCTATATGGAGGATAAACATAATATAGGACGGTAGTTTGCAATAAAAGACTCGCCTAAATGTTTGTCCTTACTTTCAGCTTTTAGCAGGAAATTAAAGCTTCTTGAATCTGAAAGTTAGTGAAAAATCTGATCTAATCATACAAGCATCAAAACATAATTATTCCATAAAGCATGATTCAATAATATTCAGCTCCGAATAATTAACTATGTCATGACTCAGTGAACAAACGGTACTCAATAACCGCGAGGGACGGCGACTTGAATCAGTATACACCTGCAGGGATACCCGAATAGCACGACACATACACCCACACTCGGAGCTGCGATGGCACACTCCACTTATGTTGTATGCAGCAACCTTTCACCCGCTACCTACACGCCGAACCGGTCCCACCGCTACGAGCAGGAGGCCCCCACACAGAGTACGATGTACCTGCTGGCAGGTTTACACCTTTGCTCTCAACCCACATGTATAAGGCGGTACGGTGTGCCTCGACGCTAAGGTGGTCAGGTTACATCGAATTACTAGGTCCCATATATCCATTATGCCTTCGGTACATTCAAAATTGCTCAACAGGGCCGCACACGGATCGGTCCTTGACCGACACAGGCACAGCTACAGCTCACAGGCTCCTATGTCCTGCTGCTTTTAATCCATGCCCGGTCTCATATTTAACCAAATGGTGAATCTCTCACTCGACCAATCCCGTGTGAACCCAATTCCTGAACATGCGAGTAGATTCCAACTACTCGACTTCTACCGAAGCAACTATAACATTAAGCATAGCATGGACACACCGAGGACATAAACATGTACCCTTCTCTCATGGGTTCTCTGGTCATGCATGTGGAAAACTCCAAGAAAACCTAGACCAAATGCACAATACAATCTAACCCATATAGTGTGATACAAATAAAATTTAAAACGTTGTTAAATGGAAACCGGGGCTTGTCTGGCTGCAAGACAGGATTAAAGTTAGTCTCCGGTTTGATGACTTCCAGTGGCTCCGGGGTCTCCTCGAGCTCGGCAACTATTCGATATTCAAATAATAATGCAAGTGAATCAAAATTGGTATTATAGCACAGCTCTAAGGAAAGACCGTTAAGTATAATAAATGATGGACACTAATCCTGAAAATTTTACAGAGTACACTAGGCACTATGGGTGAGGTTGTGGCAAAATTTGGGCTAAGTTCATGGAAGTATCTGTTGTATAAAATTCAATGTATATAAACACTTACCAGAATTTTCGTGGGCAACCTGGGACTTTAACATGGCTAAAAGTTAGTTTTCTGTTCAGAGGAAGACAAGAGATACTCAACAAAATTGGCTTCACAATTTTCTAGGCATTCTACTGAGAGATATTTAATTTAGAAGTTTGGACAAATTTCTGAAATGTTTCTGGACATTTTGGAATTTTCAGGTACATAGAGAATGGAAATAGAATTTGGCTCTTCAATTTAACTCCAATGGACCTGAAACTTTTACTGGAACTCAAGGAAATTATTTGGAACGATGGACAAATTTTAGAATTTTTGAATTAATGGAGCACCAGTAACTAATTCCAAAGTCATTTTTCTTAATGGAATTATTGTGGATAATTTATGGATGTTCATGCATATACAAGAGCACCACTTGAATGTACAGATCATACTGGTTCTAAAAAAATTATTTGTGAATTTTTGGACAATATTTCTAGGAGATATGTATTTTACAAGTTGGATCAATTTCTGGAATAAAATTCCAAATCGAAAGATTTGAATAAAGGGCTGGGCCGACAGGTTTACATGTAACACAACAACCACTACTGGCCTGGTGTCCTTACTTCTGGCAGCTCCCTAGGATCATAGACTAGCCCCACAGACCAACACTAGTCTTTTCTGCGCATTTTGTCCTCACTCGTGTGCACCCGAGAAGACTTCCCGGTAGGTCAGTCATCAGTAAATTGCTCCAGACCAAGCACGCTTAACCTTGAAGTTCTTTGTAGGTGGGCTTCCGGAAAAGAAGGTATACCTTGATGGTATGAGTATTCTATCAATCCTATTAAGCCCTGAGCCAGGATGTCACATTAAAATGGGTCAATCGGGTTGAAGCAACATGGGGCCGCCGAATTAAAGGGCGTAGCCACGCGCGATCGCATAGCCGCAGCAGATCCGGGGCGCAGCGTTCTTTCACTGACAACTGGGGCCCACCCGGTCGTCTTCTACTTCTAGCCGAACGCGCGACCACGGCGGCGCCTCGCCGGACCTCTCGCCGCCCGTCGATTCACGGCACGGTTCTTCCCAAAAATCGCCGCCTAGCGATATTTTGAGGTGTTGAGCACGTCGGTGGGGTCAGCGCACGTCGGCGATGTCTGGAAAATCTTGCGCGATGGCGATAGTGTCACACCTGGTATTAAGAAAACAACCAGATGCTTTCCACATGTATGCCAGGATCAGTTCAACTCATACATGTGTAGACGAAAGTGAAATACCAAAATAATACCATGTTCGAGTACATCACCTTATTACATAAATGACCAACCAGGTCTAAAATAAAAGTACACAAGCAGCGGAATATCATAACAAGGGCTCCAAACACAGGCGTTGCACGGGGGAGCGCTAGCCTAGAACATCTCTTCGGGATCTCCGTAGAAGTCCTGGTTCTCCACCTCTGAGTCTTCATAGGCTGGGGGAGAAAAATATGCAACTAACAAGTTTGAGTACCAACGGTACTCGCAAGTTGGGAAGTCATGACATGTGTGGTTCACAACAAGGTAGGCAATTATTAAGTTAAGCACTATTGCAGTAACAACCTAATCTTAATTGTTTAATAAGCACCTACAACTAGGTGAAATCCCAACCAATATCCCAAAATTAATTCAGGTAAGACCCATCCCAAACCATTTCATTTAGTGACCATGTGCTAATTATGAATTTGGTTTCCAAGCCGCTCGTGTCCGTGAGCACGGCTGTCTAGACAGTTTGATGAAACTCTGCAGAGTGTGTATCCTTTACCCACAGTTCGTGATTTTGTCCCCTGTTACCAGGTGGACTAAGGTAATCCTCCCTGATGCCCGTGGTAGCCAACCACAATACACACTTCCGTAGGTGTGTGGCCAGGAGATCACTACGAGGTGTTTCCGATGGTTCTCCCGACTTGCAATGGGTACTCTAAGGTTTCACCGCTCCGGCACCTGGAGTCTATTTTCCCTCCGCCAGGAGAAGCCCCCTCTTGAGCCATGCGGATCCCAAGGCAAAGCCCATTCCCCGCCCGATCAATTACCTATGCTACATCGGGAGGAACCAAATTACTAAACCAAGTTGTCCCATATACAATTCTGTGGTGATACTAAATGGCTTAGCAACTTCTTCCATAAACCGGTCCTTAGAATCCGATAGGTGTCAAACCCCAAACCAAGGTCTTGTGCACGCATGCACCAATCCAAACAAAACCCCCTATCAGATTCCTATCTACTAATTTCCGTTTAGCCACCAATTCATGAATCAAAATACTTCAAATGTAAACTTGTAAATTAATAGATCATATTTCAATTAAGCATGGCTAAGCGTATTCTAAATATTAATATAATGCCCAAATCATGTTGACAAGGAATACTGTGGAAGATCTAGGAAAACATAACATAGGTTTCATATTTTAATTTAGCATGCAACTAACTAAAACTTAACAAAAAGGGTGCAAGATGGTCAAGGAACTTGCCTCCAAACTGTGTCTCGGGATCGCCGGGAAACTGCTGCTCTTGAAGGTCAAGGATGGGTTCTGGCCCCGACTCTAAATTACGACGACGCACGAAAAATAACATACCATAAGAACATAGTAAAATGCACAATACTCAAATAAACGCAAATTCCTACGCAAAAGTGATTTTAGGGTTGATTTTTATTATAGACATAGATTTATTGATGAGAATTTAAAGTTTAAATGAAATTTAGTGAGTAAGACATATTTTTTTAGATTTTTATACCATTTTTATACTTATTAGAACCTTAAAATTACTTTCTAGAAGTTTTATTTTTCAAAATAAGCTTAAAACAGATTTATAATTAATAATATAAATTTTACAATTTTTACATTATTTTTACTAATTATTTCTAAGTGTGTAAAACAATTTTTATGAACTAATTATACTAAAAAGTATTTTTATGACCATTTCAGCAATTTAAATAAATTTATAAAATAATACAGAAATAGAAATAAAAAAAATTAAATCTGTTTTTATAATTATTTTATACAATTTAAGGACTTTTATTTAATTTTTAGAACTAACAGGGGTTTTTCTGCAAATACAGAACTGTTCCAGAGGTTGAAAATAATTTTTATTAAGTCCAGGGATTATTCTACAATTTTTCCGGATTTTATTTGCTATTTTATAATTTTCCAGGGGCTTAGAAACACTTTTTATTCAATTTACCAGTATTTTTCTAATTTCCAAAAGGTCCAGGGGCTAGTCTGATAATTCTAGGGGTTAGATTTGAATTCTCGGAAAACCCAGGGGGTAGCCCGCAAGTTTCCAGGGGTCTGGGTGAAATTCCAGAGGCGGGAAAACTAATTTAAACATGGGCCGTTGATTTTAAATTGGACGGCCCAGATTTAATGTACCGAAGGGGTACGGGGGTTCTAATCTTGGCCGTTGAAACATAATGGACGACGGGCATTGAGCCACGTCGCCCCGATTAGAGTCGGGCGGCGGCGCGCGGCGGCGGTGACGCGCGCGCGGCGGCGGGCTCGCCGGAGAATTCCAAAAACGCGCCACGGAGGCCACGGGGTACATCCAAAAGGCTTAAACGAAAGGTGGAAGCGAGGGGAACTCACCAGAGGCTGTCGCACGGCCGGAAATTGGATGGAGGGTGGTCGGCGACGATGGACGGCGGTGGAGCTCGTCGGCGATGATGGAAACGGTGAAGCAGCGACGTTCCACCCCAACGATGATGTCCGGCAGACTCCTAACAACACGGGGAAGATGTTAGACAAACTCCCGAGGAGTGGAAGTGGGTGGAAAGTCGGGAACAGCGGCGCCATTACCGAGCTCGTCGAAGCTAGGGTTTTGATTGCCGGGGTGAGAAACTTGAGGGGAATGGCCGGCTTTTATAGGCGTTCGGGGTAGAAACTGAAGGCGGCCATGATGAGCACGACGCGCCCCTTGATTGAGATGGAAACGGTCGACATTGAAGGGGGGGTGAGTGGGGCGGCGCGGTATTATCGCATGTGGCCGTTACGGCGCGGGCGCGACGGGAGGTGGGCGACGGGCCTGACAAACGGGACCGGCTACCAGAGAGAGTGTGGCGCGGGGTGAGGCTGGCGCGCGGGACCCGTCTGGCAGAGAGAGAGAAGAGGAGGTGCGGGCCGGCGCGGGGTAGAGGGGGAAGTTGGGCCGGATTGGGGAATTCGGCCCAGGGGCGTTTTTCTTTTTTTTCTTTTCCCTTTTCTTTTTCTTTTCTGTTTTCTTTTTCTTTTGTTTTATGTTTGGAGTTTTGTAAATCAATTTCTAGCGAATTTGAATTTTCAAAAATTCACACAATCATTCAAATATGATGCACCTTGCCTTACATGAATTTTATTTTCAATAAAATGATTTTTTTTTCTTCTCTAAAATTGTGGGTGTTACAATTCTACCCCCCTAAAAAGAAATCTCGCCCTCGAGATTTGGACGTCCTAAGAGAATAGACTGGGAAACTCTGCCTTGAGGTCTTCCTCTCTTTCCCATGTTGCCTCTTCTTCTGTGTGATGCTTCCATTGGACTTTACACATCCGAGTAACTTTATTCCTCGTAACTCGTTCTGACGTCTCGAGAATCCTAACAGGTTGTTCTGCATAGGTCAAGTCCTCTTGCACGTCTACTGCTTCCAAGGGCAATTGTTCTTCTGGTACTCTTAAGCATTTCTTTAATTGTGACACGTGGAATACATCGTGCACATCTGATAAATGAGATGGAAGCTCGAGCCGATAGGCTACTTCTCCTCTTTTCTCCAGTATTTTGAAGGGACCAATGTATCGGGGTGATAACTTACCCTTCACCTTGAATCGTCTTAACCCTCTCACAGGTGACACCTTGAGATACACAAAATCACCAACCTCAAATGACAAATCTCGTCGTCGAGTATCTGCATAACTCTTTTGCCTTGACTGAGCCGTCTTCAAATTCTTCCGGATTTCTTGTACTTGTCTCTCAGCATCTCTTAATACTTCGGGCCCAAATACTTGGCTTTCCCTAGTTTGATTCCAAAATAACGGTGTTCTGCACTTTCGTCCATACAAAGCTTCAAACGGAGACATCTTCAAACTTGCTTGATAACTATTGTTATAGGAGAACTCAGCATATGGTAGGTTCTTATCCCAACTCCTACTGTTTTTCAAAGCACATGCTCTCAACATGTCTTCAAGAATTTGGTTAGTTCGCTCTGTTTGACCGTCAGTTTGCGGATGATATGCCGAGCTAAAATTGAGTCGGGTATCCATAGACTCATGCAACTTTCGCCAAAATCTGGAAGTGAACTGAGTGCCTCTGTCTGATATTATCTTCTTTGGTACTCCATGCAGGCATACAATTCTTGTCATATATAGTTCTGCCAACCTTGAACCAGAATAGCTTTCTTTTACTGGAATAAAGTGAGCCACTTTGGTTAAACGATCCACTATGACCCATATAGAGTCGTACCCTGACTGAGTTCTCGGCAATCCCACAATAAAGTCCATACTTATTTCTTCCCATTTCCATTCAGGAATTTTAATGGGTTGAAGTAATCCTGCGGGTCTTTGATGTTCTGCTTTAACCTTCTGACATGTGTCACACAGGGCTACGTACTCCTCCACATCTCGTTTCATTCCATGCCACCAATATCGATCCTGATGAGTAGGTTTAGGCCCGATCTTCCGAAAGGTATGTCGATTGGGGTGGAGAACTCGACGTTGATGATCCGCGGCACTCGAGCGGTTCGAGTACCCCTGCAATCACTACACCACGGCTCCGTTGGTTATCAACCGTGCTGCACACGCTTGACCTCGCCAAGAAGGCTTATCCCTACAAGTGCAATCGAGAACACGAGCAAGAACGTAGAAGACACGATCGGAAATCGCGAAATTGGGGTCTCACAAACCGTAGAACGGCGATTTTATTGATCTAAGCAAAACCCACCGAATATGACCGGCGGCTGCAGTATTTATAGGCTAGGGTTCGACCAAAACACGATTAGACGCGTCCCTAATGGACTCTTATGGGATACAAGGCCCAAAGGCCCGATTCGGTGGCGCAGCACCGGATAGAAATCTGGACTCGACTTGTTTCGACGATTCCCAATGACTCCGGAGGAATTTTGAGGTGGGACCAGAACCATTGGAAAGTTTATCTTCTCCTCTTTCCGTGCATATGTAGAACGTCGAAAACGGAGTCCGTATGCCTCCTGGGCGTCTGTTTTAAGGTGGACTGCTCCTGGACTCCGAGTTGAACTCGAGTCCGAGTTGTAAACTATTTCCATCTACTTGTGGACGTCCCAGGTGGTTGTCCACGCTCCCAAGGCCTCCTTCCTTCACTTGTTGATCTTCTCCATTATTCCTAATAACAATTAAATCATCACATAGCAATCTATTCTCAAACTCACATGCAAAAGAAGTTAAGAACGAATTCACCTGCTGATTTAATAACCGTGCCCGTGCTCTTGTGATTGGTCCTTGCAGTTCAATGCGCGTCTCTGCTGTTGTGATGTCCTCATCATCCTCCCCCTCTTGAATTGGAGTCGTCCTCGACTCAAGTTCATCTTCTTCTCCCAAGTACGGTCGCAAATCTAAAATGTTAAATGTAGGACTAACCCCAAAATCGGGAGGCAATTCAAGCTTATATGCATTATCATTAATCTTTTCAACGATCTTAAAAGGACCAGCAGCTCGTGGCATAAGTTTAGATTTTCTCAAGTCGGGAAATCGCTCTTTTCTCAAATGTAACCACACCAAATCGCTCGGTTCAAGTTTTACTTCTTTTCTACCTTTACTACCTGCAATCCTATACCTCTCATTCATCATTTCAATATTTTTCTTTGTAGTTTCATGCATCTTAAGAATGAATTCAGATCGTTGTGTAGCATCCAAATTTATAGTTTCAGAAGGAGGCAAAGGTAGTAAATCAATAGGAGCACGGGGATTGAAACCATACACTACCTGGAATGGACTTACCTTTGTCGTGGAGTGAACGGATCTGTTGTAAGCAAATTCTATATGTGGTAAACACTCCTCCCACAACTTCAAATTTGTTTTCAAGACAGCCCGTAACATAGTGGATAAAGTACGATTAACTACCTCGGTCTGTCCATCCGTTTGTGGGTGACATGTAGTTGAAAACAGCAACTTGGTTCCCAATTTATACCACAAAGTTCTCCAAAAATGACTTAAAAATTTTGCATCACGATCAGAAACAATGGTATTTGGCACACCATGTAAACGAACAATTTCCGTCATAAATAAATCAGCAATGTGTGAGGCATTATCAGTCTTATGACAAGGTATAAAGTGTGCCATTTTGGAAAAACGATCAACAACTACAAAAATACTATCCCTCCCCCTCTTAGTCCTAGGCAATCCCAAAACAAAGTCCATAGAAATATCCTCCCAAGGTACACTAGGAACAGGAAGAGGCATATAAAGACCATGTGGGTTAAGACGAGACTTAGCTTTGTTGCAAGTAGTGCATCGTGACACGTAGCGCTCGACATCACGCCTCATCTTTGGCCAAAAAAAGTGTGTGGACAGCACGTCTTCAGTTTTCTTCACTCCAAAATGTCCCATCAAACCTCCTCCATGTGCTTCCTGCAAAAGCAATAGACGAACGGAGCTAGCTGGAACGCATAGCTTGTTAGCACGATAGAGGAGACCCTCTCGCAGCACATATTTATTCCAAGTTCTTCCTTCTCTACAATTTTCAAAAGCAACTTTGAAGTCCAAATCAGTAGGATATAATGCTTTAATTGTTTCCAAACCAAAGATTTTATGATCAAGTTGGGACAGCATGGTATAACGCCTAGATAATGCATCGGCAATGATGTTTTCCTTCCCTTTCTTATGCTTAATGATGTATGGAAACGACTCTATGAACTCAATCCATTTAGCATGTCGTTTATTCAGATTGGTTTGACACTTAAGATACTTCAATGATTCATGATCGGAATGTATGACAAACTCCTTAGACCAAAGATAATGTTGCCAAGTTTGTAATACACGGACTAAGGCATACAATTCCTTATCATAAGTGGAGTAATTCAGAGAAGGACCATGAAGTTTTTCACTAAAGAAAGCAACGGGTTTACCTCCTTGTATGAGAACGCCTCCAATACCAATGCCGCTTGCATCGCATTCTAGCTCAAAGGTCATGTCAAAATCAGGAAGTTGTAGTAATGGTGCTTGTGTAAGCTTCGATTTGAGAGCATCAAAAGCTTGTTGCTGCTGTTCGCCCCATCGAAATGGAACTCCCTTCTTCGTTAGCTCATGTAGAGGTGCTGCAATGGTGCTGAAATCCCGCACAAAGCGCCGATAAAATCCTGCAAGACCAAGAAAACTACGAACCTGTGTGACGGTAGTTGGGGCTGGCCAGCTGGTGATTGCTTCAACTTTTGCCTCATCCATCTCAATTCCCTGCGAGGAAACGACATAGCCAAGAAACGAGACTCGATTGGTGCAAAAAACGCACTTTTCGAGGTTACCAAACAAACGTGCATCTCTCAAAACAGTAAAAACAGCACGTAAATGATCAAGATGTTCATCATATGACTTGCTGTAAATGAGGATATCATCAAAGTAAACCACCACAAATTGTCCAATGAAAGCACGTAAAACCTCGTTCATTAATCGCATAAAGGTGCTGGGTGCATTAGTTAAACCAAAAGGCATGACTAACCACTCATAAAGTCCAAACTTGGTTTTAAATGCAGTTTTCCATTCATCTCCTAGTGCCATTCTAATTTGGTGGTAACCACTACGCAAGTCAATTTTTGTGAAGATGATAGCACCACTCAATTCATCAAGCATGTCATCTAATCGAGGAATAGGATAACGATATCGAATGGTGATGTTATTAATCGCTCGACAATCAACACACATGCGCCAACTACCATCTTTCTTAGGAACCAAAAGAACAGGAACGGAACAAGGGCTAAGGCTTTCACGAATGTACCCGCGGTCCAAAAGATCTTGGACTTGTCGCTGAATTTCCTTAGTTTCTTGTGGATTCGCCCTGTAAGCTGCACGATTTGGCAAACTTGCTCCTGGAATCAAATCGATCTTGTGTTCAATGCCTCTCATCGGTGGTAAACCAGGGGGTATCTCGGAGGGAAACACATCCTCAAACTCCTGCAAAAGGTTAGCAACAGCAGGGGGCAATGCAATAGACAATTCATGAAGTGAAAACATGGCTTCTTTGCAAACTAAAGCATAGCACATCCCCTTAGCATCGAATAAATCAGCAAGTTCAGATTTAGTTGCGAGCAATGATGGTGATTTTAACTTAATAACTTGCTGTTTTTCAGATTCTAATTTAGTTGCGTTGCCCTCACGAATTTTACTCTTCTCAAAATGCACAATTTCAGCAGGAGTCATGGGGAGCAAAGTGATTTTCTTTCCCTTATGCATGAGAGTATATTTATTGGTTCTACCATGATGAATAGCATCTGTATCAAATTCCCAAGGACGACCCAATAAAAGAGAACAAGCATCCATAGGAACAACATCAAAATCAGCAAAATCATGGTATGAACCAATTGAAAAATGGATTCTCGCTGTTTGTGTTACCCGAACCTTACCGTTGTTGTTGAACCATTGAATGTGGTACGGATGAGGGTGTGCTCTTGTTGTCAAACCGAGTTTCTTGACGACGTCCGTGTTTACCAAGTTATTGCAGCTACCTCCATCAATTATAGTGTGTACACGGCAGTCCTTGACGATGAGAAACATGTGGAAGAGGTTGTGTCGTTGTAGCTTGTCGTCGGTCTCCACTTTGGAGCTCAAGGCACGCTGCACAATGATGCTCCTATAGTTCTCCGTCGCCGCTGCACCAAGTACCTCTTCTTCGGTGTGTTCGTCATTTGGATCTGTAAAGTCAGTAGCAAGAGAATATTCATCTTCAACATCCGAAGTACTATCATACCCGCCATCGTCGCGTGCTATGTATGCTCGTTTGCTCGGGCAATCTCTCATCATATGACCAAGTCCCTGGCAGCGGTGACACTTAATGTCGGAAGTACGACCCGTAGAAGGAGTGGACGACGAAGGCTTGAATGATGTCGCCTTGCTGCCTTCCGGCACGCGAGAAGGTGGAGCAGCAGGTATAGTTCGTTGGCCGCCATTGGGTGGTGTAGTCGCTGCACGGGGGGCCGAAGATGGTGCTGTTTTGGATGGTGTAGTTGCTGCACGCGGCGTGAAGTTGCTCCTCGTGCGTTGTTGCTGTTGTTGTCGGCCCTGCAATTCTTTTTCTGCCAACATAGCAAGCTGAAACAATCTGTTAACAGTATCATATTCTTTGTAATCAACAATGTCCTGAATTTCACGCCTCAACCCCCCATAAAAACGAGCTATTTTATCATCCATGTCCTCCACTACCCCACAACGCAGCATACCCTTTTGTAACTCTTGATAATACTCCTCTACGGACATGTTACCTTGGTCTAAACGCTGCAATTTTTTGCGAAGGTCCCGCTGAAAAGATGGAGGAACAAATCGAACACGCATAGCTTCCTTTAATCTATCCCATGTTGGAGGATCAGTTCTAGTTTTAACAAGTTCATTCCACCATAGCAAAGTCCTTAAACTCACTAGTGGCTTGACGAACTCTATGTTGTTCAGGAACAAGATGGGAATTAAATTTTTGCTCTACTGTCATCTCCCAATCAAGATAAGCCTCAGCATCATAAGCACCAGAAAAAGAGGGTATAGTAAATTTCACTTTAGCAAAAGGATCATCAGGAGGGCGGTTATAATTGTTATGATTATTACCTCCCATACCTCGACGATAAAGTGGCAGTCTTGGCTGATTACTGTGATCTTCCAGTTCATCATAAGCATTGTCTTCTTGTCTTCCAGCGAGAGGCAACCGAGCCTCAAAAGTATTCATCCGAAGAGCAAGGTCATCCAGTTTGCGAGTCAAGTTCGCCAATGACTCCTCCGTTGATGCGTTGTATTTGGCGAACATATCACGTAACTCAACATGTTGAACACATTCATCATTATTTTCCTCTCCTGCCATTGTTAGTAAGAAACAAAAGACAACAAAAAAATGTTATCCCTATCAACTACAGTGACAATGTGGAAGGTGGAAGAAAATAATCTCTCTCGCTCAAGCGTCTTACCGCGCTCTTACAAGTGTTCTTACCGACACAGCAGGTGGTGTGGACGGTGAGATGAACCAATGAAGCGTGGGGTGATTGCAAAGGTACCTGTTATGCTCAAGAGAAAGGTGGAGCTTGGATGGTATAATATGGTGGCTAATAAGCAGAAAATCGTTAACAGCTAAACAAAGTTGAATAAGTATTCAATGTAGGAAACTGTTGCTGGTCAACTGAGTGCCCTAGAGCCTAGCACAACACAAGGAAGTATCAAGGCAAAGAAAGACAGAATGATATAACCAAACAAACAGCACCAAGTGGTATAGGCCAATTGCTTTAATATGCGTGCTCTTCACTATTTTTTTTTTCTTTTTTGTAATATTTTTTTGATATTTTTTCTTTACTCAGTAGCAAAAATATAGGAATCACACAAATTTGCAGCTCAATTGGATGTAATATGCGGCCTATAGAAAATCAAGAAGGTTCTTTAAAATTCGTGCTGAAACTTCGGAGGCCGGATAGCCTATCTTCCGAGGGGAATTTGGGCAATCTAATTTCGCCGAACGCGGCTACGCGGCGGAAAATAGATGCGAAATTTCGCGTAGATGAATTTGAAAAAAAAATTCGCCCGATTTCGAGTTCGTATGCGAAAGTTATGGCCGTTTTAAGGTAGGCTGTCCGAGTTACGTTTTTTTGGATGTTGATTCCAACTCGGTTTGAGAACAGAACTCGCAAACGGATACGAAAACGATCGAGAATTTGCACAACAACTAATGGGGTGGTGTGTGATGATTCAAGGATGAATGGCACAAATATTTGTCACCTAATCTAGGGCTGGCGATGCGGGAGTTCACGCAAGGCGGCTAGCTAGGGCAAACCGATGAACGTGGCGGATCGGTTTGTTATTTAGGGATTGTGGAATAGGTGTCGAATAGCAAGAAAACAAGGACGAAACACGATAACTAGGACCAAAAAACACAAAGCTAAACCAGCAACAAGACTCAACCACACGAATGCAAACTCAACAATGCAAACTGAAAAACGAAACTGCAAGCACTATAGTCTGGGAAGCGGTAAAAACGATCTAATTTTTTTTTTGTGGCTTTTTTGTGGACTCTAGGTACGAAACAAAATCGATCTAATGGAAGTAAGGAAAACAAAGATACCTCACGGGCAACCTGGAAATCTGATACCAATTGATGAGTAGGTTTAGGCCCGATCTTCCGAAAGGTATGTCGATTGGGGTGGAGAACTCGACGTTGATGATCCGCGGCACTCGAGCGGTTCGAGTACCCCTGCAATCACTACACCATGGCTCCGTTGGTTATCAACCGTGCTGCACACGCTTGACCTCGCCAAGAAGGCTAATCCCTGCAAGTGCAATCGAGAACACGAGCAAGAACGTAGAAGACACGATCGGAAATCGCGAAATTGGGGTCTCACAAACCGTAGAACGGCGATTTTATTGATCTAAGCAAAACCCACCGAATATGACCGGCGGCTGCAGTATTTATAGGCTAGGGTTCGACCAAAACACGATTAGACGCGTCCCTAATGGACTCTTATGGGATACAAGGCCCAAAGGCCCGATTCGGTGGCGCAGCACCGGACAGAAATCTGGACTCGATTTGTTTCGACGATTCCCAATGACTCCGGAGGAATTTTGAGGTGGGACCAGAACCATTGGAAAGTTTATCTTCTCCTCTTTCCGTGCATATGTAGAACGTCGAAAACGGAGTCCGTATGCCTCCTGGGCGTCTGTTTTAAGGTGGACTGCTCCTGGACTCCGAGTTGAACTCGAGTCCGAGTTGTAAACTATTTCCATCTACTTGTGGACGTCCCAGGTGGTTGTCCACGCTCCCAAGGCCTCCTTCCTTCACTTGTTGATCTTCTCCATTATTCCTAATAACAATTAAATCATCACATAGCAATCTATTCTCAAACTCACATGCAAAAGAAGTTAAGAACGAATTCACCTACTGATTTAATAACCGTGCCCGTGCTCTTGTGATTGGTCCTTGCAGTTCAATGCGCGTCTCTGCTGTTGTGATGTCCTCATCAGATCCTTTAGATCCTGATACATCTTTGTGCTCCCCGGGTGAATAGAGTATGAAGAATCATGGGCTTCTCTCAGTATCAGCTCTCGAATCTCCTTGATATCAGGTACACATATTTTCTTTCCTAGCCATAAAGTTCCCTGTTCATCTTCTCTAAAGTCTGATGCTTTTCCTTCTTTCATTAGTTGCTTAGTCTTCTGGATCCACTTATCATTCCTTTGCCCTTCACGAATATCCTTTTCCAAAGTAGAATCTACTTCCATAGACACTACCTCAGTATTAGTTACAATACTAAGGTTTAGTCTTGCTAATTCCTCACATAATTGCGGTTGTTGACCCTGCAGTGCCAAGCTATTGCACTGAGCTGATCTGCTTAATGCATCTGCGACCACATTAGCTTTCCCAGGATGGTAGTTGATTCCGACATCAAAATCATTGATAAGTTCCAACCATCTGCGTTGTCGGAGATTTAGATCTGGTTGGGTGAAGATATACTTCAAACTCTTGTGGTCCGTGTAAATTTCAGTTCTTTTTCCTATAAGATAATGTCTCCATAACTTCAATGCATGAACTACTGCTGCTAACTCCAAGTCATGAGTAGGGTAATTTCTTTCATGCTTTCTGAGTTGTCGTGATGCATAAGCCACTACATGCCCCTCTTGCATTAGTACACATCCCAGTCCTTGTCCGGATGCATCACAGTAAACTGCAAATTCTTTTTGCATATCCGGCATAATCAACACCGGAGCAGTAGTCAACCTTTTCTTTAGCTCTGTAAAACTAGCTTCACACTCTGGTGTCCATTTGTACGCAACTCCCTTCTCAAGCAACTTGGTTAACGGACGCGATATTTTTGAGAATCCTTCGATAAACCGGCGATAATAGCCAGCCATGCCCAAGAAACTTCTGATTTCCCCTACATTTTCTGGTGTTTTCCAATTCAAAACATTCTTCACTTTACTGGGGTCTACTACTATTCCTCCCTGTGATATAACATGTCCCAGAAATGACACTTCCTTTAACCAGAACTCACATTTACTTAGCTTTGCATACAACTGATGTTCCCGAAGTTTTTGTAAAGCCAATCTTAGGTGCTCCTCATGTTCCTCTTCACTTTTGGAGAATATCAAAATATCGTCAATAAACACCACGACAAACTTATCAAGATATTCCATAAATACCTTATTCATAAGGTACATAAAATAAGCCGGGGCATTAGTTAATCCAAAAGACATGACTGTATACTCATATAATCCATATCTTGAAACAAATGCTGTCTTTGGTATATCCGAGGGTCGTATCTTCAATTGGTGATACCCTGATTGCAAATCAATTTTCGAGAACACACATGCTCCTCGCAACTGGTCAAACAAATCCTCAATCCTTGGTAAAGGATATTTGTTCTTGATAGTTACGGCATTGAGTGCTCGATAATCCACACACAACCTCTGTGTACCATCTTTCTTGAGCACAAATATCACTGGAGCTCCGCAAGGTGAGGAACTAGGACGAATGTATCCCTTTGCTAACAACTCATTAATATGATCCTTCAATTCTGCCAATTGTTTAGCATCCATCCGGTATGGTCGCTTGTAAATTGGTGCTGTACCAGGTACTAATTCAATGATAAACTCAATTTCTCTGTCTGGGGGCATACCCGGTAGTTCATCAGGAAACACATCTGGGAAGTCACAGACAACTTTGATCTCTTGTTCTCCTTCAATCTGGTTGAGTCGTATTTTTCTGAACCGGTGCTTGATCAGGATGAAACTCCACGTTTGTGCCATTCGTGTGAGTCAGACATACTGTTCTCGTGGCACAGTGGATCACTCCTTTGTACTTGGTTAACCAATCCATTCCGAGAATAATATCTATTCCTTGTGACTCCAGCACTATAAGGTTTGCTAAGAATGCTACCCCCCTAATGCTTATACTAACATTAGGGCATACTTGCCTTGTCAACATCTCTCCTCCAGGAGAGTTGACTACTAATACTTGATTCATTAATGTAACATTCATTCCATGTCTTCTTATGAATTCTTTTGCTATGAACGAATGTGTTGCACCAGAATCAAACAATACTGTAGAAGGATGGGAATCAGCAGGGAACGTACCAATCACCACATCTGATGCGTCTTGAGCTTCCTCCAGAACAACATGATTGACCCTTCCTCTTGACTGGTTCTGCTGCGAATGCTTTTTCGGGCAGTTGTTGGAGTAATGCCCCTTGTCACCACATATATAACAAGCTCCCCGAGTACTGGTGTCTTGAGCCTTGTTTCTTTGTTGACTTTGCTGTGGTTGCCCAGTTGGGCGAGGGTTTGAAGTCATAGGACGTTGCTGATACATTTGAGGGCGTTGTGATGGCATCTGCTGGTACTGGGGCCGCACATACTGAGATTGAGGTCTGTATGAGGAGTTATTAGGGTACCGCTGTCCTTGATTACTGCCCATGGGACGACTCAGGTGTCCCGACTGCTGTGGGTTAAAGTGAGGACGATTGCTACTTGAAGTCTGCCCCATCATCATCTTCCTTTTGCGGTCTTCTCCTTCACACTCCTTCTTCTTTCGTTCTACCGTGAAAGCTTTATCCACCAGATGTTGGAAACTAGCATAGTCACTGGAAGACATCATCAACTGTATTTCTTTATCTAGTCCCTCTTTGAAACAGAATTGTTTCTTGACATCAGTGTCAACATCTCCAGGGGCGTACCGAGATAATTGTGTAAACTTGTTCAAATACCCCCTTATTTTCATGTTCCCCTGCTTCAGTGCTAGGAACTCCATACGCTTGGCTTGAATTTCTCATGCCGGTACATGATGACTGCGGAAGTTTTCTCTAAACTCTTCCCAGGTGATATTGTCTGGGTTGCCATGAGCAGTAGTAAAGGCGGTCCACCAATCAGCCGCAGGTCCATGGAGTTGGTGTGATGCCAATAGTACCCTTTCCCTTCCTTCACATTGTACAATCCTTAGTTTACTTTCAATAGTATTGATCCAATCATCTGCATCCAAGGGTTCCGTGGCGTTGGAGAAGCGTGGGGGTTGAGTGTTCATGAAGTCTCTTAAGCAAAATCTTGGAGGTGGGGGTGGTGGTGGTGGTGGAGGGGGTGGTGGTGCTTGATGAACCTGTTGCATATTGTTCACAATTTGTGTCAAGTTTTGCATCATTTGAAGTTGCATAGCCATCATATGCTGCATTTGGTTTGCAGCTGGTGCCCCACGAGCACCTCTTCCATTCCACTGAGGTAGTGGGACTTCATTATCTTGATTGGGTGGCACACCACGTCCACGTCCTCTTCCTCTTCCTGCCATCTGAGATTGGGGGTGTTGCTTTAGAACAAAAAGATAAGATAGAAACTAGTCTATACGTCTTTCCCACTATATGCATCAATAAGGAGATAGAGAAATAAAGATCACTTTCAATAAGCAAACACAACCATGGATAATCAAGTTCTCAAAACAAAATCATACAACTCAAGATTACACAAATCGTCACTACATCGCTCTTATTACAACTCATGGGTAAGTGTCTTAATCTTGAGTTGTAGGGCAGGCCAGAGTCTACTCTCGCTCCTCGGGGTCCTCCTCCTCGTCTGGGTCTTCATCGTCATCTCCATCATATCCCGAGTTGCTGCCACGGGACTCGTTGCCATGCGGAGGAGAGTTGGCTGGCTGCTGCGGCACAGAAGGCTCCCCTGAGTCTGGCTCCTCGCCTGAAGAGTAATCCATCGAGTCGGTGTCGCCACGACCAATACGACGGTCAGGAGAGTCCGGAATCCAAGTGGAGGTGTCTGAAGCATACCCATCTGGATCCTCGTCGGTGATCCGACGGTACCTCCTCACTTGCCTCTCATAATGTGCTGCCAGGTCGCGAACATCCTGAATTTCTTGCTGAGCCTTGTGGAGGCGAATGCTGAGGTGCTCCACGTCATCAACTGTCTGGTGAGTCTGTGGAAGGGTCAGGGGCCCCTCCACATACCTGGTGACGAAGTTGCCAGTGCCGCTGGGACGCTGGGGAGTGTAGGCGTGTACAGAGTTCCGCAGCTGGTAACGGTAAGTATGGCTCCAATAGGTGATGGCCTCCCAGCTGACATCCTGCTCAGCGTGGCGTCGGTAGCTTCTTGCAGCAGGGGTACGGTGCACCTTGAGTAGTTCATCCCCATAGTAGACAAATAGCTTGCATGACCACTCGATCCGGTAGGGACGCTGCATCCCAATAGAGTGGTAGGTGAGCGCCAGTCTCTCATGTCTGTAGCCGGCGTCGAGTAGTATGGCTTGAAGTCGTCGTCGAAGCCGGCCTGCAGCTCTTCCATCGGTACGAATCACCACCGCACGTCGAGGATCATTGAGTGGGGTACGGCGGGCAGCAATCCTTCGGTTGGGAACATAGCCTCCAGTTGACATGCGAGCGGTTCTCCTGACGTTGGCCATCTAAGATTTTGAAACAGGAGAGTGTCAGTAATAAATCAAATTAAAGAATAAGTGAAACGAGTGCAAGGTAAGGAATACAAAGAAATTTTTTTACAACTAATAATATTTGAAAATAGTAAAGTCCTTAAATCGTCTTTTTCTATCTAGGCTTGCGTCCTACGGGCAACACGGCTCTGATACCACTTTGTCACACCTGGTATTAAGAAAACAACCAGATGCTTTCCACATGTATGCCAGGATCAGTTCAACTCATACATGTGTAGACGAAAGTGAAATACCAAAATAATACCATGTTCGAGTACATCACCTTATTACATAAATGACCAACCAGGTCTAAAATAAAAGTACACAAGCAGCGGAATATCATAACAAGGGCTCCAAACACAGGCGTTGCACGGGGGAGCGCTAGCCTAGAACATCTCTTCGGGATCTCCGTAGAAGTCCTGGTTCTCCACCTCTGAGTCTTCATAGGTTGGGGGAGAAAAATATGCAACTAACAAGTTTGAGTACCAACGGTACTCGCAAGTTGGGAAGTCATGACATGTGTGGTTCACGACAAGGTAGGCAATTATTAAGTTAAGCACTATTGCAGTAACAACCTAATCTTAATTGTTTAATAAGCACCTACAACTAGGTGAAATCCCAACCAATATCCCAAAATTAATTCAGGTAAGACCCATCCCAAACCATTTCATTTAGTGACCATGTGCTAATTATGAATTTGGTTTCCAAGCCGCTCGTGTCCGTGAGCACGGCTGTCTAGACAGTTTGATGAAACTCTGCAGAGTGTGTATCCTTTACCCACAGTTCGTGATTTTGTCCCCTGTTACCAGGTGGACTAAGGTAATCCTCCCTGATGCCCGTGGTAGCCAACCACAATACACACTTCCGTAGGTGTGTGGCCAGGAGATCACTATGAGGTGTTTCCGATGGTTCTCCCGACTTGCAATGGGTACTCTAAGGTTTCACCGCTCCGGCACCTGGAGTCTATTTTCCCTCCGCCAGGAGAAGCCCCCTCTTGAGCCATGCGGATCCCAAGGCAAAGCCCATTCCCCGCCCGATCAATTACCTATGCTACATCGGGAGGAACCAAATTACTAAACCAAGTTGTCCCATATACAATTCTGTGGTGATATTAAATGGCTTAGCAACTTCTTCCATAAACCGGTCCTTAGAATCCGATAGGTGTCAAACCCCAAACCAAGGTCTTGTGCACGCATGCACCAATCCAAACAAAACCCCCTATCAGATTCCTATCTACTAATTTCCGTTTAGCCACCAATTCATGAATCAAAATACTTCAAATGTAAACTTGTAAATTAATAGATCATATTTCAATTAAGCATGGCTAAGCGTATTCTAAATATTAATATAATGCCCAAATCATGTTGACAAGGAATACTGTGGAAGATCTAGGAAAACATAACATAGGTTTCATATTTTAATTTAGCATGCAACTAACTAAAACTTAACAAAAAGGGTGCAAGATGGTCAAGGAACTTGCCTCCAAACTGTGTCTCGGGATCGCCGGGAAACTGCTGCTCTTGAAGGTCAAGGATGGGTTCTGGCCCCGACTCTAAATTACGACGACGCACGAAAAATAACATACCATAAGAACATAGTAAAATGCACAATACTCAAATAAACGCAAATTCCTACGCAAAAGTGATTTTAGGGTTGATTTTTATTATAGACATAGATTTATTGATGAGAATTTAAAGTTTAAATGAAATTTAGTGAGTAAGACATATTTTTTTAGATTTTTATACCATTTTTATACTTATTAGAACCTTAAAATTACTTTCTAGAAGTTTTATTTTTCAAAATAAGCTTAAAACAGATTTATAATTAATAATATAAATTTTACAATTTTTACATTATTTTTACTAATTATTTCTAAGTGTGTAAAACAATTTTTATGAACTAATTATACTAAAAAGTATTTTTATGACCATTTCAGCAATTTAAATAAATTTAAAAAATAATACAGAAATAGAAATAAAAAAAAATTAAATCTGTTTTTATAATTATTTTATACAATTTAAGGACTTTTATTTAATTTTTAGAACTAACAGGGGTTTTTCTGCAAATACAGAACTGTTCCAGAGGTTGAAAATAATTTTTATTAAGTCCAGGGATTATTCTACAATTTTTCCGGATTTTATTTGCTATTTTATAATTTTCCAGGGGCTTAGAAACACTTTTTATTCAATTTACCAGTATTTTTCTAATTTCCAAAAGGTCGAGGGGCTAGTCTGATAATTCTAGGGGTTAGATTTGAATTCTCGGAAAACCCAGGGGGTAGCCCGCAAGTTTCCAGGGGTCTGGGTGAAATTCCAGAGGCGGGAAAACTAATTTAAACATGGGCCGTTGATTTTAAAATTGGACGGCCCAGATTTAATGTACCGAAGGGGTACGGGGGTTCTAATCTTGGCCGTTGAAACATAATGGACGACGGGCATTGAGCCACGTCGCCCCGATTAGAGTCGGGCGGCGGCGCGCGGCGGCGGTGACGCGCGCGTGGCGGCGGGCTCGCCGGAGAATTCCAAAAACGCGCCACGGAGGCCACGGGGTACATCCAAAAGGCTTAAACGAAAGGTGGAAGCGAGGGGAACTCACCAGAGGTTGTCGCACGGCCGGAAATTGGATGGAGGGTGGTCGGCGACGATGGACGGCGGTGGAGCTCGTCGGCGATGATGGAAACGGTGAAGCAGCGACGTTCCACCCCAACGATGATGTCCGGCAGACTCCTAACAACACGGGGAAGATGTTAGACAAACTCCCGAGGAGTGGAAGTGGGTGGAAAGTCGGGAACAGCGGCGCCATTACCGAGCTCGTCGAAGCTAGGGTTTTGATCGCCGGGGTGAGAAACTTGAGGGGAATGGCCGGCTTTTATAGGCGTTCGGGGTAGAAACTGAAGGCGGCCATGATGAGCACGACGCGCCCCTTGATTGAGATGGAAACGGTCGACATTGAAGGGGGGTGAGTGGGGCGGCGCGGTATTATCGCATGTGGCCGTTACGGCGCGGGCACGACGGGAGGTGGGCGACGGGCCTGACAAGCGGGACCGGCTGCCAGAGAGAGTGTGGCGCGGGGTGAGGCTGGCGCGCGGGACCCGTCTGGCAGAGAGAGAGAAGAGGAGGTGCGGGCCGGCGCGGGGTAGAGGGGGAAGTTGGGCCGGATTGGGGAATTCGGCCCAGGGGCGTTTTTCTTTTTTTTCTTTTCCCTTTTCTTTTTCTTTTCTGTTTTCTTTTTCTTTTGTTTTATGTTTGGAGTTTTGTAAATCAATTTCTAGCGAATTTGAATTTTCAAAAATTCACACAATCATTCAAATATGATGCACCTTGCCTTACATGAATTTTATTTTCAATAAAATGTTTTTTTTTCTTCTCTAAAATTGTTGGTGTTACAGATAGTTAGGGTTTCGGCCATGTCGGCCGAGCCCTACGGTGGGCTAAATCGATCCCGAAGACATCGGGAAGCTTCATCGAAGCATGGGGAACAAGAATCTGGCCATAAGAAGGAGAGAGAAGGTTCGGAAGATGGTGGCACGATGGACCGAGGAGGTGAAAACTGGCGAATGGGGAAAAATGGTAATCCGGCTCGAATACCCGATGAAACTCGCTGAATCTTCTTCGACGTGATGCGCCTGGTCATATCGAACAACATAGAACAAGTGCACAAGGAATATCAACCGTATAAAAGGAATTTCGCATGCGAACCAACTTTACTCATACCCGAAGCTCGTCGGAAAGAATGGAAATACAGGGGCTACGAGGCATGGCATGGGCTGAAACTTTATGAGCATGTTCTACATGGAACCGCGCACCTTTTTCCTTCAAGGATTGGGACGAGTTGATGGCTGTATCGTCGTGTCGTCGATGAGCAGAGAGGCGGCAAACAGAGGACTTTTTCCAGCGGCCGCGGTTTCATGTTTATGTGCTTCGGGGTGGCCTAACTGTGCAAGAACATGATCACAAAGCTGCGCAAGAGATTGGGGAGTGAAGAGAGACAAAGAAAAGTGCTCAACACATAGTACCTTTGCTGCAAATCGGCTGGACAGAGAATATTTCGGGTGAGAAGTAAAAATGGCGCTAGACACTTCAAGGTGAAGAAATGGTCGAGTCAGGGACAGGGAGGGGGATAAAGAGGAGGTCAGGGTGTGTTGGGGGCAGCTGGAGGCGACCTCAACAGTGCAAGCAGCTCCCTGGACTTTGTGTGGCATGTGGTGTCACATGGAGAGCAAAAACAGCACTTTGCTTTGGATGACAAGAGGGTCCCACCTCATCCTCATCCTTGCTCCATCAATTCTACCACCTAATTCATTCCAAAATTTGCGACATTTTTGTGGTATTGCTGGATTAATAATATATAATTTGATTTTGAATTCCATTACTTTATTTGACAAATTTTCATTTAAATCAATCTTGAATTTGAGTTTGAGTTGAATTTAATGTAGCTATTGAATTAAATAGCAAACTTTCTTCAAAAATTATGAACGTTTGCAGGGAGGCTATTTGAAATACTTGTAATCCATTGGTCAACTCAAATCTTCATGTTAAATTCATTTGAACCGTAGCAATGTTTATTTTTTTGAATTCCCTCATTTGGAGTTTGTATTTATTTGTTTTTCTCATTTCCTTTTTATTGCTTTTTATCAGTAAAAGATTTTGTCCTAATTGAACTTTGAATTATGGAAATTAGGGCTCTTACATTCCTCCCCACTTAAAAGAATCTCGTTCCGAGATTACAATGAAGAGACGAAAGTAGGAGAGAAATTACCGGATATCAGATAATAAGAAATCCGGATAGTTGGAGCAGAGATATTCTTTGGATTCCCAAGTCGCTTCTTCAGCAGTATGGTTGATCCATAACACTTTATAGAACAACAGCGTGCAGTTCTGCGTTGTTCGAGCCTTCTCGTCGAGAATTTGAATCGGATGTTTGGAGTATGTGAGATCCGGTTGAAACTTGCCAATTTCATCCGTGTGGACAGCAGCTGTGAACTTGAGACATTTTCGAAGCTGAGATACGTGGAAAATGTCGTGGATACCAGCGAGTGATTCCGGAAATTCCAATCTATAAGCCACGGGTCTGCACTTCTCCGTAATAGAAAACGGACCAATAAACCGGGGAGCTAGCTGTCCTTTTACTCCGAACCGGTGAATTCCTTTCATCGGAGACATGCGGAGGTACACGTGATCCCCAACATCAAAGTGCAGCGGTCGATGCCGCTTGTCCGCATAATTCTTCTGTCGAGATTGAGCTGCTCTCAAATTTGCTTGAATGATCCGAATTTGTTCCTCGGCTTCATTGACAAGATCAATCTCGAAGGTCATTCTTTCGCCGGACTTGCACCAATTCAGCGTGGTGCGGCATTTTCAGCCGTAGAGGGCTTCATATGGTGCCATTTTGATACTCGCTTGATAACCATTGTTGTACGAGAATTCCACCAATGGCAAATGATCATCCCAATTTTTACCATGGTGGATGGCACACGCTCGCAACATGTCTTCAAGTACTTGATTCACCCGCTCAGTTTGTCCATCGGTCTGCGGGTGATAGGCAGAGCTTCTAATCAGTTTAGTACCCAACGAGGCATGCAGCTGCTCCCAGAAACGAGCAACGAACAGCGAGCCTCCATCTGAAATAATCGTGTGAGGAATGCCGTGTAGGCACACAATTCATGATATGTACAACTCCGCATATTTCTTGGCATTGAATCCGGCATTTACCGGAATGAAATGTGCTGATTTGGTTAGTAGATTGACATCACCCAAATTGAATCATGCTTCGGGAATGTTAGTGGCAATCCGACGATAAAATCCATACTCACATCCTCCCATTTCCATGCCGGAATATTAAGTGGTTGCTTCTGTCCTGCTTTCATCAAATGGTCAGCTTTCACTAGCCGTCATGTATCACACTCGGATACGTACTTAGCAATCTCACGCTTCATTCGTGTCCACCAAAACTTAGTCTTCAAGTCTTGATACATTTTATTACTACCCGAATGAATGGAATATTTGGACAAATGAGCTTCGTCCAAAATTTTCTTTCGATGTTCCATGTCATGGGGCACTACAATCCGATTCTTGAACCATAGAGCACCCTGCTCATCTTTTCTAAAGCACTTCATCTCACCACTGTCCATTCTCTTGAGTATGTGAGACATACCCTTGTCCTTTTTTTGAGCTTCAATAATCTCATCTCGTATTGTGGGAATGAGAGCAATATTGTATAAAGCTCCATATGGAACCAGGTATAGACTCGGTTCTTCCTCTTCCATAGGTGTGATGGTCAAGTTATTGACATGATATTTGCGGCTAAGTGCATCGGCAACCACATTAGCTTCGCCGGGATGATAATGAATCTCAATCTCATAATCCTTGATCAACTCAAGCCACCTTCGTTGCCTCATGTTCAATTCCTTCTGAGTGGAGATATATTTCAATCTTTTGTGGTCGGTGTAGAGGTGAACCAAATTTCCAAGCAAGTAATGCCTCCACATTTTTAGAGCAAGCACCTCGGCAGCGAGCTCTAAGTCGTGAGTCGGATAATGTTGTTCATGATTGCGGAGCTGCCGTGATCCGTATGCGACCACATGTCCTTCTTGCATAGGAATGCAGCCAAGACCGATGCTGGATGCATCACAATAAACATCGAATGATTTCCTTGTATCCGGTTGAGCCAAAACTGGGGCTATTGTGAGATGCTTCACCAATGTTTGATATGCCTTCTCACAAGCTTCACTCCAATTATATTTGGCACCTTTCTTCAACAGCTCTGTCATTGGTTTAGCAATTTTTGAGAAGCTCGGGATAAACCTCCAATAATATCCCGCTAAACCAAGGAAGCTTGGGACTTCATGTACGGACTTTGGAGATTGCGATCTCAACACTTGAACAATTTTACTTGGGTCCACAGCAACGCCCTCAGCTGAAATGATGTGTCCCAAGAATGGAACTTGACTAATCTAAAATTCACACTTGCTGAATTCTGCATAGAGTTTATGGTCTCGCAATCGTTGGAGTACGATATGCAAGTGTTCGACGTGTTCTTCCTCCGATTTGGAATAAACCAAGAAGTCGTCGATGAAGACCACGACCAACTTGTCCAACTCCAGCATGAACACTGAGTTCATAAGGTACATAAAGTGTGGCAGAGCGTGGGTGAGACCAAATGACATGACGAGATATTCAGATAGTTCATATCGCAATGAGAATGCCATCTTCTGTATATCTTCCATCCGAATTTTTGTTTGATGGTATCGGGACGGAAGATCCATCTTGGAAAATACCTTAGCACCCACTTATTGATTGAAGATAATGTCGATGCGAGGTAGTGGATACTTATTCTTAATAGTCACGGCATTTAGCGAACGATAGTCCACACATAACCGCAACGTTTCATCCTTCTTCTTAATGAACAGTACAGGGCAGCCCCAAGGTGAGGAGCTTGGGGGAATAAATCCTTTGTCCAGCAGGTCCTTGAGATGTTCTTTTAATTCAGCTAGCTCATTGGGTGCCATTCGATAAGGTCTTCGAGAGATCAGTGTGGTTCCCGGCGCAAGTTCAATCTTGAACTCGACGTCACGTTCGGGCGGCATGCCCGGTAGATCATCAGGAAACACATCGGGGCATTCACGGACCACCAGAATGTCTTCCAACATACGGGATTCAGAGTAGTACGCTGCTGCGATTTCTTCAACGGGTCAAACAAGAATGAGAGTATGTAGACTGTGTAGTGGAGAATCCAAATGAACGTTTCGAGGAACGATGTCCAAAACAGCACCGTGGTGCTGTAACCTCAACATACCTAATATGACATCGATCTTTTGGCCATATAAGATTCTGAGAGTGATGGATATATTTTCCACCAATGCACAGTGGTGCTTTAGGAATCACACTATGAGATGATATTTTCTCACCCGGGGAACAAATCATGTATGGATATTTAGTAGGAAATATTTGTAGTTGGTACTTGACAACATATGAACTACTAATGAAATTGTGGGTGGCTCCAAAATCAAAAAGTATGATAATAGGGTGATCGATGAAAGTGAACGTACCCGCGAGTACGGGTTCGCCTTCCGGCACGTCCTCAATGGCGATGTGGTGGACGTTGCCGGGTTTGGGATTTGGTTTCTTTGGCTGGTTAAGGGGTTGATTAGCACCCTAATATGATGCTTGTCTGCTGCCTTGCTTGTCCGTACAGTTGTAGGAGAGATGTCCGACACACCCACAGTTGTAGCACGTGTATTGTGTCGGACCACCATAGGCCGGAGAACGGAAACCCGGTGCATGATGCTGCCGAAAAGGTGCACGAGGTATCATCCTCTATTGCTGCTGATGTGGCTTCTGTGGCAGGGGTGGTCGGAATCTTGTTGCATTGAATGGGCGGCCACAGAACATTAGCGGTCGTGCCGGTGGCTGCCACCTTTGAGCGGACGGTGATCGGTACACCATTCGGTATTTTTGTGGAACTCCACCACTGCTGCCCTGTGGAGCACTCCTCTTCTTCTCTGTTACCAACTCACATGCTGCATCCACTTGCACAATCGCCGTGTTGACAAAATCATTGAACGTGCCGCGATTGAACAAAGCGAGCTTGTCCTTCATCTTTGCATTCAAACCTCGATAGAAACAGTCCCGTTTCCTCTCCTCCGTGTTCACATCATCCGGAGCATATTGCGCCAAGTGATTAAGGCCTTGGAGTACACGTGAGCACTCCTACCGCCATGCTTGAGTTCAAATAATTCTTGAAACTTGCATTTCATAATTCCTGGAGGTATGTGATAGGAGCGGAACGCCTCCCGGAACTCTGTCCATGTCACGGAGCGACCAACCGGCAGAGAGGCGATGTAATTTGCCCACCAAGTGCCGGCGGAGCCGTGAAGCTGCTACGCCCCGAGGAGCGCCATCTGCTGTTCGGTGCATTGGAGCAACCTGAGCTTTGCTTCAGTAGTGCGGAGCCAGTTGTCCCCCTCAAGAGATTCATCGGCCTCCGTGAAGACCGGTAGATGAGTTGCTAGGAAGTCCGAGTAGGTGGTGTGTTGAGGCTGATGATTGCCTCCGTCTGGATGCCCCTGCTGACGGGGCGTATTCTGCACGAGGGTTCGCAGCAGCTCGGTCTGCTCATCGCGTGAACCCAACATAGCTGCAATCACATCCGCCAACGTAAGCGGAAGAGGAGGTGGCCGTGCCGGTGTCGGTTGTCGTTGATCATGAGTTCTCTGCTGCTGGGAGTCATCGCCTCCCTGGCTCGTGCCACCAATCTCGACCGCGTTATGGGTGTGCACCATTCTGCAGTCAGAACCATGAATCCAACATGAGACGTGATATTGTAAGATCACTCAAGGATAACAACAATGGCACATATATTGATAAAGTATAGACATTATACAAAATACATCATCCCTGGACCAATGTTACAATATAGAGTTCCAAAATAATGAACTTCATGAATTGAAGTTCATTTCGGCTATCGTTGATCTCGACGAGACGTTATGCATGTTATTGTGCAAATACACATTTTTATCTTCAATATCACACAAACATGGTCAAAAAAGAAAAGAGGTTCGAGTGTGTCAAACTCTCAGTTCCACTGGTAAATGGTTGAGTATCGACAACTGGTCTGCTACGACACTTCTCGAAGTGAAATCGAGGACCAGATTCATAACAAGACCAAATTACGCCAAACCGATAAAGTTTCTGTTGAAACCTGACCAGTTTGTACTCAAACTAAAATTTAACCAAGTAAATGGCAGAATCATATCTTGAGGTGAACTACAAAGTTGAAGTACACTTCGATAAATTTCTAAAAAGTATTGGTTTGCCACCATAACATTTCTAGTTGAGAAGATATGGCAATGTAAACCTGACAGTTTTTCTGTAATTTTTGACAGCATCTCCTTTGTTTATGCTGGTTTTGGGCCACAATTTCCAGATATAAAACTTCACAATTTGCAACATCCACAGATTACAAAATTGTAATACAAATTACAAGGATTTCAAAATTGTGTTGCATGGCCCGGTTCGAATTCTTGAAAGGGATATATGGTTAAAACAGTAAGGAGTCTAGATATGGTTCCAGTTTCTTTCCAGTTTGGCAGATTTTGGAACTTTGAAATTTTGAACAGGTTAGATGGGAATTCAGTTCTGGAGCTCAACTTAACAGTTTTAAAGGACTTCCTAAACTTTCCATCCATATATGTACTTCATTGGAGTTTTCTACTGGGACATATGGTTTCTCAAAGTCAGGTCTTTTTCTGGCAGAAAACAGAACACTCTGTTTTTGAATTGGTGACTTCAAAGCCTACTCCAAATTTGAAAACTTAGGTAAAAGTCAGAGCTCGATAGCTAATATAAGTAGTTTTTCATCTTCTCAGCTACATTTTACAGAAAAGTGGGTAATGCATGAATGGAGTATATGTCGGTACTATGTGCCTCACAAAGTAAAATTTCTACGCCGGTATTCCGGCATACGTCTCAACAGTGGCCTTAATGACGTTCACTCGCAAATGATTTCTAAACGCAATAAGATCACGTGGTCAGTGTATCTGTCACTACACACAAACTACTGATCAATCATATGGTGTCGTACGACACAGCCCGCACGGGCAAACATTTCACAAAAATATATATGAAACTAAAAACATCTGCCCCATATCATTCCATATGGGCCGCCCCGAGATAAGCCACATCTCGAGGTACATGACCGGGTTTTTTACCACCCGATGGGGTCCCGCGTCTTTTCATAGTGCTGCACTAGTAGGAGGCGCATTGGGTTATATCGCACCCGACAGGGGCTCCCACTAATTTTAAGCATGCTGGGATACCGCGTGTCATATGTTCTCAGAAACATGGAAAGTTTCAGAGACTCATATTGACATTTCCGTGCCAAGCCACAGAAACAATCATATGCTACCTCTCGCATGGTGAGCTTACCACAATTGATCCGCTCTCTGTGGCGTATCTTACCTCTTACCTGATGTCGGAGTGTTGTTATAGAATATAATGTAAAATCCCACATTTTCTTTCATATGATGTTCAGTTGTAAATTGGTTGTTAACCCTAATGGAGACCAATTATAGCCATGTTTATAAACTTGATCTCATCAAATCTTTTCTTCTACTCATGTTTAAACTTATTAACATGAGGAATGAACTTCACCAATAAACTTAGATTAATTCTTTTGACCTCTCGTCAAAGTTTTGAATTATTTGAAGGAAGACTGCTAGGCCAATTTAATATGCAGTACCAAATAGATATTCAAATTAATATAAATTGAATATATACTACTGTATATTTGGCCCTGTCAAAATTATTCAATTCAGAGGCCATAAATTTTTCTATGGTTTTCTAATATTCCAAATGGACTTCCTGCAAGGCTTCATAAATTTTGAACTCCATTTGCTATTTTAATTGAGACGCTTAGCATATTCAAATCATGTTCGGAATTCAAATTTTGAAATCTGTTCAACTAGATTGAACATCAAGATTTGAACAAACACTCATGGTCAGCATAACTTGCTTTACTTATCCCCATATTTTCACAATTTTCTGGAACTCAATTGCTATTTAAAATAGTGGCACCATTGAATTTCATTCAAATTTGAATTTGAAATTCAATTGAAATTTGCTCCAATTTAAAATCCAATTGCAGAATCAAATTCTATATATTTATTTGAGCCTCCCCACAAAAATCTAGAATTTTTGGACAAAATTTGGTAGGAGAATTGAAGTTACAGAGAAGGAAAGTAGATAAGAGGAGGTGGGGCCTACTGTCAGCCAAAGCACTCGAGTGAAACCCACGGGGGGGGGGGGGGGGGGGGGGGGGGTGCTCTGTCTCCACCTCGCCCCACCGTTCAACGCCGGCAGCATGCGACACCATGACACGCATGCATCCACCGAGCTTCTTGCCTGCATGACGCCGTGGCGCACTCCCCTCTCCCCTCGGTCCCTATAAATACCCCTTGACCGTCGCTGTTGGACTCCATCCCAGTTCATGCCATTTACGCCGCCCCCGTTCGATCGAGCTCTCGCCGACGATTGCAGCCATTTGTTCCTGAGCTGTAAGTAGATAAAAGGCTTGTCACAAACTCCTCTACGTATTCTATTTGGTCATTGATCGTGACAAAGCATCTGCTTGGCATATTTTGAAGTTTCCTAGTCGCCGTAGAGGAAGCCGCCGAGAACCTTCACTGTCTCACCGTCGAACACCAGTTCTAGACCATCTCCAGCCTCGATCCTTAAAGCAAAAAGGTTCGCAATCCTCTCTAGTTCATGCTCTCAAAATCTAAGCTTATGACATGAAGTGTAACTTGAGTTCTTGTTCGAGAACCGAACGGTTTCTCAATAGAACAGCAAAACTTCGCGCTTAAATTCATTTCATTCTTGCAATCATCCTTAAATATGGTTAGCAGATAGTTTCTATGTGCCCTAAGGTTGCTCCATGCCCAAAAACCCTGAAGGTTATCAACCGAGCATCATAGATTTCATGTTTTTGAGGCTGCCGGTTGAAAACCCGCAGTTCACTGTCGAACTCTGCCTTGTCGGCAGTTTCACACCAATCTGACCCCCAAATCATACTCCTGGTACTCTCAGGAACCTTCCCGAGTTTTTTCCCAAGCCTATTGAGCCATTCCCGAGCATTTTCGACGAAGGCCGAAACCCTAGCTCTGCCGTCACCGTCGCGCCACCGTCTTCGGCCATCGCGGCATGATTGGACACCACCATCGGCTTGCGCGGTCGATTTTAGGGTTGAGCGGTCACGGCAAGGCTGAACGGAGGTCAACTCACCTAAGTCCGGCGAAGCACCGCCGCGGTTCCGGTGAGGAGCGCCGTCGCGTCGCGAGGTAGACGAAGGCCTAAGGGCCCCACTTGTCAGCGCCTATTCGAACGCCCGAGATCAGCTGCGGCACTGGATCCGGTGCGGCTGCACGGTTGAACCCCGTGGCCCCCAGTGTGGCCCAGATGTGATTGGCCCATTCAAATGAAGTGGGACCAACCCCTTTTATTTTTAATTTCCAATGGGAAATAAATCCATATTCAATCCCAACTTAGAAAATCCATAACTTCCAGTAGAATTATCCAAAAATTCCCAAATAAATTTTGTTAGAACCAGCATGAAGAATACTGTCCAGTGGAGCACTTGGATTTGTATGAAAAGCCATAGAAATTTCTCCATAATTCAGATAAATAAAATGCTTAAAGAATTCATTCCTACAGTTCTGTTAATTGGAAAATTCCCAACTTTGGTCAGAACCCTATAGTTAATACATTTGATCTCCAGTAAAAGTTTCAAGCTATTTGGACTTAAAATACTGGGTTATCAATGTTTCAAACCTCTATGTAGTTATAAATTGAGAAAAAATGGAAAATCAATTTCCAAAAATTTACCCAAACTTGGAAAATCAATTTCTCCCTGTAGGAAGCTCAGAAAATTGTGAAATAAATTTTCCTAGAACCAGTGAGACCCCCTCTACATGATACAACCCTTGGTAGCCATAATATATCTCCAAATTTCAACCAAAATTTAGAGAAGATTATTGCTTACCATAATTGTTAAGAATAACAAACATCCTTTATCATTCCTGTTCTTTGCAATAGTATTCTCTATAATATCTAGTATGCAACATTAAAATCCCAAAGTCAGTTAAGATAATTATCTTATTTTATCTTAATATACTCACCACACCATAAGCATATTAATTATTCACAAAATCATTTATACCTAGTTTATGCATATCGTGTAGTAGCTGAAGTCGAGGAGCAGCCGGAAGCCTTGGAGGTCCTGCTGCCAGAAACTAACATAGACTCAAACTCACATTCAGGCAAGCCCCGGTTTGCATTTAAGTTCCTTACAATGTTTTGCAGTTTTATTTCACCTTACATCTTCAGATGATTGTGCATTACGTTTAAGGTGTTTGACATCCACTTGCTTGGCTCACAAATCCTATAGAGTCTTGGGTTGGTCTACGGCCCGTTGAGTAGACATTGCTATGCTTATGCTCATAGGAATTCGGTAGAAGTCGAGTAGTTGGAATCTACTCGCGAGAAAGGAATTTTATTGCACGAGAGATTTCGGAATAAGAAAATGGTTTATGAATATGAAATATAGACCGAGCAGTGGATAGGATGCAGTGAGACGTGGTCTCACGTGCGTAGCCCTGTTTGTGTCGATTGAGGACCGTTTTGTGTGCGGTCCTGCTGGACAAGCTTGAATTGTACCGGCGACGTACTGGAGGAATGGGCTCTAGTAAACTTACGTAGCTCGATACTGGTTTGTCGAGGCATTCTGTTCCATTTTATAGGCGTGGGTTGAGGGCAGCAAGGTGTAAATCAGCTGGTGGGCACGTCAGAGTACGCCCCACGCAGTGACCTCCTGCTCGTGATGGATAGACCGGTTAGACATTCGAGTGTTTAGTGAAAGGTGGCCATATACAACTAGTAATGAATTGTTATGTAGGTACTGCTGTAAGTACTCGGTGGCATTTCCAAAAGTGCGTATGTGTCGTGTTGTTCCAGGTATGTCCTGATTGCAATAACTGTCCCTCGCGGTAATAGAGTACCACTTGTCCTCTCCGCCGTGACGTAGTAAATACTAAAGAAGTCAGAAGAATATGATATATTGGTTTATAAATTTCTTGGACAACCTTGTTTGGCTTAGAGATAGTAAAATTAAAAGTTTACAGTTTCCCCATACTTTACCTATAATAGCATTATGTGCTTTGTGCACGTCATATCATCGGCAAAGCGTTTCTTGTTTGATTGTGGAGTCTATGATGTGATGTGCTTGAGGAATATCATGTGCTAACTAAAAAATATCCATAAGGATCCACTTGTAGGCGAGTCCTTTATGAAATTCCTTACCTATGCTTAGTATTCATCCTTGCATATGTCTAGTGAGACGGATTAGTCTTGCTGAGCCTTATGCTCACGTTTGCAGTTAACGAGTTCTTGCATATTATGCGACTGATGACGAGTTTAATGACGAGGCTGCACCCCCTCCAGGGTTTACAGCCGAGTGGGAACCCTGCACGCCGCCGTGAATTGTGTGTTGCTAGTGCAAAGTATCCAGGGCAACGATAACTTTGCTTTTGCATAGCTAGTGCTGAGAGCGTAGCTATGATGTATAGCAATCTTTCCTTCTGTTAGTACTTTTAAACATCCGTTGTGCTTACCAATAAAGACTTGGTATTGTAAATTTGTTCTCATTCTATTCTTGTATACTGTTGGGTGTCGCATCGCACGGCACCACCCAATGAGATCCTGGGAGGTAGGGATTCCGGTCCCCACAGACATGCTATCAGAGCATCATTGAGAACAGTGTACTTGAAAAGAACATATTTTCAAAAATTAGGCTTTAAGTGAGGAATTAGCTATATGCCCCTATAAGGAGTCTTATTAGTATAAGATATAAATGTTGTAAACTCACTTATATGTTATTAATTCTGTAACGACGCTCCGATGTCAGGTAAGAGGTAAGGTACGCCACCGTAAACGGATCAATTGCGGTAAGCTCACGATGCGAGAGGTAGCATGGATGTTTTCCGTGGCTTAGCACGGAAATGTTAATAGGAGTCTTTGAAGCTTTCTTTGTTTTTGAGAACCTATGACACGCGGTACCTCAGCGTGCTTCAAAGTTAGCGGGAGCCCACGCCGGGTGGTGTATAATCTGATAGTATGTTTCTCAAGAATCAATCATATTCTATGAGAGCATGCGAAACACGTATGCCTGAGCGTGTATAAGCCGGTTCGTACGGGAGTCTTTGTTGTACAGACGTATTTACAGCCATGTACCTCGAGACATGACCTCGCTCGAGGGCGACTCACAACAGAGTCGTATGCATTTATTTTCATATGTATTATTGTGACTGCCTGTCATGTTTCCCCGTGCCGCCCTCGAGGTGTGAAGGTGTGAAATGGGATTGCTTGTCTTTTGCAGCATTTACTATGGTAGCGACCCGGGTAGCACACGTTTGCGAAGTGAACGATACTAGGACCACCTATAAAACGTATCCGGAAATACCGGTTAGAATTTTCTTTGGTAAGGCTCGTAGTACCGTTGGTATCAACATTGATACTTGAGCATCCCCAAAAATGACAAAAATGAATGCATTATATCTTGGAATGTCTGACTATCAGGTGCTGGTAGGTTTGGACTCCGCAAAATGAATTTTGATTCCACATTGGGTTAGCACCAAGATTTTTAATTTTCTGGCTAAAGTTTGCTCAAATTCGCCAGGTTGTAATCTTGGTTAGTTAGGAATAAACATAGGTGTAGGCTATATGGATGAATTCTCGAAGACCTCTACAACTTTTCTGTTGACCATCAAGGCAGAAAAGCTTGATAATCTGTTGAAATTTGGGGTATGCTTAAATTACTCCAGATAACCCTATGATTGTACCAGTCTTGGTAATTTTGCTATAACTCACTGTAGAAAAATCTTCTGCCTTATTGTGATGTATATCTGAAAAGGGCAGAAGCAGATCTACAGTTTTGTTATTTAAAGTTCCTCTTTATTCAAGTTGGAGGCAATTCAAATTTAGAGCTCAAAACAGTGAACTGCAGGGCTGCTGTTGAACAACAGTCAGTTCATTTGTTAAGTTTAGATAGCTTTAGCTTTTGATCCAGAATAGTGACATGGTCATATATATACGTTTATGGAAATCTTAGAAAGTCCTCATCAACTTCGTGTTGTACTCATGGCCTAAATCTTGGTATAGCTGTGTTGAATTCCTATGGTTGCAAACTTGGTTCTGGCAGATCAGAACTTGAACAGTTGGCACATAGTTTAGAATTAGCACACTATACCTATGTAACAATTTTTTCATGGCCGAAATATTTTACCACTGGATTTTTAACTTAATGTTATACAATGTTTATTTTGTCATTACCTCCAAATATTGTCATGATATAACTGTATAAATTGTGGAAATCACCACATATACAGGGGAGGTTCTGTCAAAATTTCCAGAAAATTTGGGTCAATTTTAACCTGTATAGATTCTATTCCCTAGCTCACCTGGAGCTGTATGAGTACAATCTATAAAGGCTGTAAACTGTAATACAACTTTTATATTCAACTCCACACTTGGTTCTGAGTTTCCTGTATGAAAATTTTCAATTTATACAGGAAGGTCAGCTGGAACGGACTGTGATTGCAACTCCAGTTTAAGAATTTTTGGGAGTTGGAAACCTTCTCACTGTTCCAGTATTCTTTTCTATAGATGTAGGATGTGAGGATGCTACTACCGGACGGATGGATATTTTCCACTTGCGCTAGCCATCCGGGTTTCCTAAGTATGCTGCGGGAAGTGCTCCAATAGTTTGGCTTCATCGAGATGCCATGCTATTGGGGTAGAGAAATGAACGACAGAGGCGTTCGGTCATGCACCATCTTGGTAGACATCCCAGCTAGTCCACGTCGTTATGGATGGGCTCCTTTCTCGGTTACTATCGAGGGGGCTCATTTGGAGGACACTTGGGCAATCGCAGCGGGCGAGGCGCTTATGAAGCTTTGTGAGCTTCATCAAATGCCATGGTTGGGACTCAATTTGCCCTTATTCCGGTCCGTGGTGTGGCTGGTTTTGAGTGGCAGCGTCGTATGGTTGCTGCCTATACACCATATGGTGACACAACCTCGACGACACTTAGGACGTATGCGGCTGCGTCCAATATGGTGGTTTCTACACAGGGTGCAGTTATTCTGGAACAAGTCGAAGCCTTGCGGTAAGCGACTGATCGGGGAGATACTCTTGATTATATCAACGAGAATCTACGTTCGCTCCTAGCCCCAACAAATCACCGACTAAATAAGTGCGAGAGTCAGCTGCATTATGCTTGCATTAGGCTACGGAAAGCTCGTGCCGAACAACGGCAAGCTCGCACTGAACTGCAGCAAGCTCGTGGTGAGTTGCAAGCAAGTCAGTTATAGATGCAACAACAGCAGGAGCAGCTGTTAGTAGTCACTGAAGAGTGGGACACCGCCATTGAGACAGCTTAGAATTGGGAGTATGAGGCAGAGCAACTTCAGGATAATGTGATTGAGGCCGAAGCACAATTGCAACCAGTGGTGTATCCACCGGCCCATAATATACCACCAATTATGGGTGAACAATTGCCTTCGAATGACGAAGAAGAAGAAGAAGATCCCGAGGAACTCGAGTACGTCGAGTAGGACGTATTGGAGTGGGATGTGGCAACACTTCTGCCGTCACGGGGCAAAATATATAGTTTAATAGTTGCTCGTGTTTTTCTTTTGTGGCCATATTTGTGTCATATTAAGAATAGTAGTGGGTATGTCCAAGCTCATAAGATGTGTATGACATCTCATGGGAACCAAGTATGGTAGAGATGTATTTCCATAGTGGGAGTACATCATTTTGGAGTTTACTACTATAAACTTGGTCATGAGATAATATATCTTGTATAATGTTTGTACTTTATCAATATATATGAATGTTATGCACTTATTCTCTTGTCAATAGTCGTGCTACTGAAAAATGATATGGATAATTGAAAAGAAAACATGTGCTGATTTTAAGTCATTTGGATGCAGAATGGTGCGTACGCGCTCGACCCTAGATGGGAGGATCCAGTCGTGGTCGTGAGGACGAATCTCCGTCCCAGGAGACAGCTGCTACACCGCAGCAACGAGTTCCTCCACCACCACCTCCGGAACTTCCAAGGAGTCTAGCAGAGGTTCTCGCCGTAGTGCTTGGCTCGTGCGACGAGCAAACGGAGTTACTACGGACTCTGGTCCAGCATTTGCCCCGTCAAGGAGGGCGACCAGATGCAGGTCCACGACAACCTTCTTCGAGTTCGTACTCGGATTTCATGTCAACGCACCAGCCGGTCTTCATCGAGGCCGATGAACCATTGGAGGCGGACCACTAGCTCCGCTCCATTGAAGGGAAGTTCAGTTTGCTACGATTGACCGAAAATTAGAAGACCCTGTTCGCGGCCCAGCAACTACAAGGGTCTGCTGGTGCGTGGTGGGCAAATTACCTTGCCGCACGACCAGCCGGCTATGCCGTGAGCTGGGATGAGTTTCGGGAGGCATTTCACGCCTATCACATACCTTCTGGTGTGATGAGAAGGAAGCTTCAAGAGTTCTTGGAGCTGAAACAAAGAGCAAGGAGTGCTTACGAGTACTCCAAGATATTCAACCACTTGGCCCAATATGCTCAGGACCAAGTGAATACTGAAGATCGGAAGCGGGAATGCTTCTATCGGGGTTTGAACCCCAAGATGAAGGACAAGCTTGCCTTGTTCAATAGTGGCAGCTTCAACAACATGGTCAATGCCGCAATCGTACAGGAGGACGCTACTAGGGAGCTGTTCTCCGACAAGAAGAAAAGGAGTGCTCCGCAAGGCAGCAGAGGAGGCACTCCTAAGAAATACCGCATGGTGTATCGATCACCATCCAGCCAGAGGTGGTAGCCGCCATTGCGACCATTGATGTTTCATGGTCGCCTATTCAATAACGCCAGCTTCCGCCCACAATAGCAATAGGGGATGATTCTGCGTGCACCTCTTCCTCCACCACATGCACCGGGATTCTGTCCTCCACTCCGTACCGGTCAGAACCCGTACACGTGCTATACATGTGGACGTACGGGGCACTTCGCCAAGGACTGCCCGCAGAGCGGAGGACAGTCATCGTACCAGGGGGCGAACCAGCCTCGCAACCAGCCCAAGAAGCCAGCTACCAGAACCGGCAACGTTCACCACCTCGCCATCGAGGACGTTCCGGAAGGCACACTCGTACTCACGGGTACGTTCTCTCTCATTGGTCATCCCGTAGTCATCCTTTTTGAGTTGGGTGCTTCCCATAACTTTATTATCAAGTCTTATGTCAATCAATACCAATTGCCTATCATTTCCACAAAAACCACATATATGATTTGTTCTCCAGGAGGAAAAGTAGTCGCAGATAAGATGGTCCATAGGGTACCTCTTAATCTGGGTGGGAACATATACCCTACCTCTCTCATTATACTAGAGCATCAGAAATTAGATGTCATCTTAGGAATGGCATGGTTGCAATACAACGGTGCTATTATTGACATCATACCTCGGAGAATATATCTAAATTCTCCGGTCCACTCTCCCCAAATTCTCACTCTTAGGAGTAATATCCACGTGCCTCCAACTGCTGATAACACTGAAGCCTGTAAACTCGAAGATATTCCAGTAGTATCTGAGTATCCGGACGTTTTTCCGGAAGATCTTCCTGGTATGCCACCAGAAAGGGATGTTGAGTTTACGATTGAACTTGTACTGGGAACAGTGCCAATCTCGAGAAAGCCGTATAATGGCGCACCTAAAGAACTTGCAGAACTAAAAGAGCAGGTGAAGGAACTTTTGGACAAGTGTTTCATTCGTCCAAGTTCGTCACCTTGGGGCTGTTCTGCATTGTTCGTGGAAAAGAAGGATAAAACATTGAGGCTATGTGTGGACTATCATCCACTCAATGCTATCACAATCAAGAACAGGTATCCGCTACCCCGTATCGTTATTCTGTTCGATCAGTTGGTAGGTGCTCTTGTATTTTCGAAGATGGATCTTTGCTCTGGTTATCATCAGATCATGATTGGACCAGAGGATATACCTAAGACAGCATTCTCGATGAGGTACGGATTATATGAGTACCTTGTCATGTCCTTTGGATTAACCAACGCACCGGCCCATTTCATGTATCTCATGAATTCGGTATTCGTGCCGTATTTGGACAAGTTTGTCGTGGTCTTCATCGACGACATCCTTGTATACTCAAAATCCGAAGAAGAACATGCACAACATTTGCACATCGTGCTTTAGCGATTGTGGGACCACAAGTTGTACGCTAAGTTTAGCAAATGTTAGTTCTTGATCAACCAATTGCCATTTCTGGGGCACATCATCTCTGCTGAAGGGATTGCAGTTGATCCAAGCAAGATTAAGCAAGTACTCAAATCTGAGTCTCCCAAGTCTGTGCATGAAGTTCGAAGTTTCTTTGGTTTAGCTGGATATTACCGGAGGTTCATCCCAAGCTTTTCCAAGATAGCTAAACCAATGACGGAACTTCTGAAGAAAGAAAAGAGATATACCTGGACAAAGGAATGTGAGGAGGGTTTTCAAGCATTGGTAAAACACCTCACAACAGCACCAGTATTAGCCCAACCAGAGACAACAAGATCCTTCGATGTTTATTGTGATGCATCTGAAATTGGTCTGGGTTGCGTATCAATGCAAGACAGAAGGGTGATCGCTTATGGATCCCGACAGCTTCGAAACCATGAGCAACATTATCCAACTCATGATCTTGAACTCGCTGTCGTGGTACTAGCATTAAAGATGTGGAGACACTATCTATGGGGAAATCTCTACACTGATCACAAAAGCTTGAAGTACATCTTCACCCAAAAAGAATTGAATATGCAACAACGAAGTTGGTTGGAGTTAATCAAAGACTAAGAGATTGAGATCTACTACCATCCCGGAAAGGCAAATGTAGCCGCAGATGCACTAAGTCACAAGTCCCATATCAATAACCTTTCTATCACCTTGATAGAGGAAGAAGAACCGAGTCTCTACTTAGTTCCGTATGGGGCGCTCTACAACCTAGCCCTCATTCCTACCATAAGGGAGGAAATTATGGAGGCTCGGAAGGAGGACAAGGGCATATCTCATATTCGTCAACGAATGAAGAAGGGAGAAATGAAGTGTTTCCGAGGTGACGATGACGGTACGATCTGGTTCAAAGACAGCATCGTGGTACCCCGCAATGTGGCACTTCGGAAGAAAATTTTGGATGAGGCTCATTTGTCCAAATATTCTATTCATCTGTGGAGTAACAAATTGTACCAAGACTTGAAGAAGAAATTTTGGTGGACTCGAATGAAGAGGGAAATAGTGAAGTATGTATCCGAATGTGATACATGTCGATGAGTGAAAGCCGACCATCTGAAAGCAGTCGGACAATTACAACCGTTAAGCATACCTGCCTGGAAATGGGAGGACATCAGCATGTATTTCATTGTTGGATTACCTCTTCCTTTTTGCAAACATGACTCGATTTGGGTGATAGTCGATTGACTCACCAAGTCGGCTCACTTTATTCCAGTTAATGTCAAGTATGTGGCACGGCAATATGCAGAGCTGTATATTGCTAGGATCTTATGCTTACACGGAGTACCCCCACAATATCATATCAGATCATGGAAACTTGTTTGTTGCTCGATTTTGGGAGCAGCTCCACACATCTCTAGGTACCAAATTGATTCGATGCTCAGCTTACCATCCACAGACTGATGGTCAAACGAAACGAGTAAACCAAGTACTAGAGGATATGCTCCGCGCCTGTGCCATTCACCATGGTAAGAATTGGGATGATCATCTACCATTGGCGGAGTTTTCATACAACAACGGTTATCAGACTAGCATTCAAATGGCACCATATAAAGCTCTTTATGGTCGGAAGTGCCGCATACCGTTGAACTGGTGTGAATCCGGTGAACGAGTAACATATAATATAGACATGGCAAAGTAAGCAGAAGATCGAGTACAAGTTATTCAAGCCAACCTCAAGGCTGCTCAGTCTCGCCAGAAAAGCTATGCGGACAAACGACGTTAACCGCTTCATTTTGATATCGGGGATCACGTTTATCTTCGTGTATCTCCAATGAAAGGGATTCATCGCTTTGGAGTAAAAGGGAAGCTAGCTCCACGTTTCATCGGACCATTCGCAATAAGTGAGCAATGCGGACCTGTAGCCTATCGGCTAGAGCTGCCAGCATCGCTGTCAAGGGTGCACAATGTGTTTCACATTTCACAATTGAGAAAATGTCTCAAGGCCCCAGCGGAAGTCCGTATGGAGGATTTGGAAGCTCTCCAACCAGATCTTACTTACTCCGAACATCCAACACAAATAATTTATGAGAAGACTCATACCACAAGAAACCGCACCTTGCGTTTCTATAAGGTCTTGTGTGGAAACCACACCGCTGATGAATAAACGTGGGAAAGCGAGGAATATCTTAAAGCCAGTTATCCGGACTTGTTAACATCATATGTTCATTAGGTCTTTTCTTTTTATCCTTCCTATCGTAATCTACGAATGAGGTTCTTTTAATGGGGGAGGAATGTAAAATCCCACATTTTCCTCATATGAGATTCAGTTGTAAATTGGTTGTTAACCCTAATGGAGACCAATTATAGCCATGCTTATAAACTTGATCTCATCAAGTCTTTTCTTCTACTCATGTTTAAATTTATTAACATGAGGAATGAACTTCACCAATAAACTTAGATTAATTCTTTTGACCTCTCTTCAAAGTTTTGAATTATTTGATGAAAGATTGCTAGGCCAATTTAATATGCAGTATCAAATAGTTATTCAAATTAATATAAATTGAATATATACTACTGTATATTTGGCCCTGTCAAAATTATTCAATTCAGAGGCCATAAATTTTTCTATGGTTTTCTAATATTCCAAATGTACTTCCTACAAAGTTTCATAAATTTTGAACTCCATTTGCTATTTAATTGAGATGCTTACCAAATTCAAACCATGTTTTGAATTCAAATTTTGAATTCTGTTCAACTAGACTGAACATAAAGATTTGAACACACACTCATGGTCAGCATACCATGCTTGACTAATCCCCATAGTTTCACAATTTTTTGGAACTCAATTGCTATTTAAAACAGTGGCACCATTGAATTTCATTCAAATTAAAATTTGAATTTGAAATTCAATTGAAACTTGCTCCAATTCAAAATCCAATTGCAGAATCAAATTCTAGATATTTCTTTGAGCCTCCCCACAAAAATCTAGAATTTTTGGATAAAATTTGGTAGGGGAATTGAAGTTACAGAGAAGGAAAGTAGATAAGAGGAGGTGGGGCCCACTGTCAGCCAAAGCACTCGAGTAAAACCGACGGGATGGGGGGGGGGGGTGCTCTGTCTCCAGCTCGCCCCACCATTCGATGCCGGCAGCGCGCGACACCGCGACGCGCATGCATCCACCGAGCTGCTTGCCTGCTTGACGCCGTGGCGCGCTCCCCTCTCCCCTCAGTCCCTAAAAATACCCCTTGGCCGTTGCATTGGACTCCATCCCAGTTCATGCCATTTTCTCCGCCCCTGTTCAATCGAGCTCCCGCCGACGATTGCAACCGTTTCTTCCCAAGCTATAAGTAGATAAAAGGCTTGTCACAAACTCCTCTACGTATTCCATTTGGTCATTGATCGTGACATAGCTTCTGCTTGGCATATTTTGAAGTTTCCCAGACGCCGTCGAGGAAGCCGCCGAGAACCTTCACTGTCTCGCCGTCGAACACCAGTTCTAGACCATCTCTAGCATCGATCCTTAAAGAAAAAAGGTTCTCAATCCTCTCTAGTTAATGCTCACGGAATCTAAGCTTATGACATGAAGTGTAACTTGAGTTCTTGTTCGAGAACCGAACGGTTTCTCAATAGAATAGCAAAGCTTCGCTCTTAAATTCATTTCATTCTTGCAATCATCCTTAAATCTGGTTAGCAGATAGTTTCTATGTGTCCTAAGGATGCTTCATGCCAAAAAACCCTGAAAGTTATCAACCAAGCATCGTAGATTTCAAGTTTTCGAGGCCGCCGGTTGAAAACCCATAGTTCGCCATCGAACTCAGCCTTGCCGGTGATTTCACCCCAATCTGACCCACAAATCATACTCCTGGTACTCCCAGGAACATTCCCGAGTTTTTTCCCGAGCCTACTGAGCCATTCTCGAGCATTTCCGACGAAGGCCGAAACCCTAGCTCCAGCGTCACCATCGCGCCGCCGTCTCCGGCTATCGCCGGCGTGATTGGACACCACCATCGGCTTGCGCGGTCGATTTTAGTGTTGAGCGGTCATGGCAAGGCCAAACGGAGGTCGACGCACCTAAGTTCGGCAAAGCACGGCCGCGATTCCGGCGAGGAGCGCCATCGCGTCGTGAGGTAGATGAAGGCTTATGGGCCCCACTTGTCAGCGCCTATTCGAATGCCCGGGATCTGCTGCGGCTTTGGATCCGATGCGGCTGCACAGTTGAACCCCGTGGCCCCCGATGTGGCCCAGATGCGATTGGCCCATTTAAATGAAGTGGGACCAACCCCTTTTATTTGAAATTTTCAATAGGAAAATAAATCCAGATTCAGTCCCAACTTAGAAAATCCATAACTTCCAGTAGAATTATCCAAAAATTCACAAATAAATTTTGTTAGAACCAGCATGAAGAATACTGTCCAGTGGTGCACTTGGATTTGTATGAAAAGCCATATAAATTTCTCCATAATTCAGATAAGCAAAATTCTTAAAGAATTCATTCCTACAGTTCTGTTAATTAAAAAATTCTCAATTTTGGTCAGAACCCTATAGTTAATACATTTGATGTGCATTAAAAGTTTGAAGCTCTTTAGACTTAAAATACTGGGTTGCTCAATGTTTCAAACCTCTATGTAGTTATAAATTGAGAAAGATGGAAAATCAATTTCCAGAAATTTAGACAAACTTGAAAAATCAATTTCTCCCTGTAGGAATCTCAGAAAATTGTGAAATAAATTTTCCTAGAACCAGTGGGACCCCCTCTACTTGGTAGCCATAATACATCTCCAAAAATTTCAACCAAAATTTAGAGAAGATTATTGCTTACAATAATTGTTAAGAATAACAAACATCCTTTATCATCTCCTGTTCTTTGCAAAAGTCTTCTCTATAATCTCTAGTATCCACCATAAAAATCCCAAAGTAAATTAAGATAATTATTATATTTTTTCTTAATATACTCACCCACCTTGAGCATATTAATTATTCACAAAATAATTTATACCTAGTATATGCATATCGTGTAGTAGCTGAAGTCGAGGAGCAGCCGGAAGCCTTGGAGGTCCAGCTGCCAGAAACTAACATAGACTCAAACTCGCATTCAGGCAACCCCCGGTTTTCATTTAAGTTCCTTACAGTGTTTTGCAGTTTTATTTCACCTTACGTCTTCAGATGATTGTGCATTACATTTAAAATGTTTGACATCCACTTGTATGGCCCACAAATCCTATGGAGTCTTGTGTAGGTCTATGGCCCGTTGAGTAGACACTGCTATGCTTATGTCATTGGAATTCGATAGAAGTCGAGTAGCTGGAATCTGCTCACGAGATAGGAATTTTATCACACAGGAGATTCCGGAATAAGAAAGTTTATGAATATGAAATTGAGACCGAGCAGTGGATAGGATGTAGTGAGACGTGGTCTCACGTGCGTAGCCCTGCTTGTGTCGATTGAGGATCGTTTCGTGTGTGGTCCTGCTGGACAAGCTTGAATTGTACCGATGACATACTGGAGGAATGGGCTCCAGTAAACTGACGTAGCTCGATACTGGTTTGCCGAGGCATTCCGTTCAGTTTTATAGGCGTCGGTTGAGGTCAGCAAGGTGTAAATCAGCTAGTGGGCACGTCAGAGTACGCCCCACGCAGTGACCTCCTACTCGTGACGGATCGACCGGTTCGACATTCGAGTGTTTAGTGAAAGGTGGCCATATACGACTAGTACTGAATTGTTATGTAGGTCCACTGTAAGTACTCGCTGGCATTTCTGAAAGTGCGTATGTGTCGTGTTGTTCCGGGTATGTCCTGATTGCAATCATAGTACCTCGCGGTAATAGAGTACCACTTGTTCTATGCGCCTTGACATAGTAAATACTAAAGAAGTCAGGAGAATATAATATATTGGTTTATCTTGTTTGGCTTAGAGATAGAACAATTAAAAGTTTACAGTTTCCCCATACTTTATCAGTAATAGCATTATGTGCTTTGTGCACGTCATATCATCGGCAATGCATTTCTTGTTTGATTGTGGAGTCTATGTTGTGCCGTGCCTGAGGAATATCATGTGCTAATTAAAACATGACAATAAGGATCCACTTGTAGGCGAGTCCTTTATGCTATTCCTTACCTATGCTTAGTATTCATCCTTGCATATGTCTAGTGAGACGGGTTAGTCTTGCTGAGCCTTATGCTCACGTTTGCAGTTAACGAGTTTTTGTAGATTATACGGCTGATGACGGGTTTAATGACGAGGCTGCACCCCTCCAGGTTTTACAGTTGAGTGGGAACCCTGCACGCCACCGTGAATTGTTTGTTGCTAGTGCAAAGTATCCATGGCATGGATAACTTTGCTTTTGCATAGCTAGTGCTGAGAGTGTAGCTATGATGTATAGTACTCTTTCCTTCCGTTAGTACTTTTAAACCTCCGCTGTGCTTTTCAATAAAGACTCGGTATTGTAAATTTGTTCTAATTCTATTCTTGTATACTGTTGGGTGTCGCATCGCACGGCACCACCCAATGACATCCTTGGAGGTAGGTATTCCGGTCCCCACATATAATAACACATAAGTTAGCTTTAGGACCTTAAGTAACTATGCTAATAATAATAATCCTTATGTGGGCTATATCGATTCCTCACCGCCTAAATTTTTCTCATAATACGATCCTTTTTAAGCGTGCTATTCCCAATGCGGCTCTGATACCCGGCTGTGGGGACTGGAGTCCACACACCCCGAGAATCGCAAATGGGTGGTGCCGTGCGATGCGGCACCCAACAGCACACAAAAAAGATACATCATATTACATAAAACAACATAGTATTATACAGGCTTTGGCTTTTACAAATAATATACATTTAAATACACTACAGCGGAAGATAAGTTCATAGCTCTCGACACTCAAGCCTATGCTATGCAAAAGTCATTCTGTTCATCCCTAAAACGGAATCACACTGGGAGCATACATAAAACATCACGGCGGCGTGCGGGGCTCCCACTCGGCTGTGTACCCCGACGGGGGAAACGCCTCACCGGCGAACCGTTCATCATAAACGTCATCATTTGCAGCAAAAACTTAAAATAGCAACCGTGAGCACGAAGGCTCAGCAAGACTTAACCATCTCCACTAAGCATGGAACTCTATATGCAGGATAAACATAATATAGGACGGCAGTTGGCAACAAAAGACACGCCTAAATGTTAGTCCTTACTTTCAGATTTTAGCAGCAAATTAAAGCTTCATGAATCTGAAAGTTAGTGAACAATCTGATCTAAACATACAAGTATCAAAACATGATTATTCCAAAAAGCAAGATTCAATAGTATTCTACTTCAAATAATTAACTACGTCATGACTCAGTGAACAAGCGGTACTCAATAAACGTGGGGGACGGCGACTCGAATCAATATACACCTGCAGGGATACTCGAATAGCACGACACATACACCCACACTCAGAGCTGCGATGGCACACTCCACACATGTTGTATGCAGCAACCTTTCACCCGCTACCTACACCCCGAACCGGTCCCACCGCTACGAGCAGGAGGCCCGCACACGGAGTACGACGTACCCGCTGGCAGGTTTACACCTTGCTGCTCTCAACCCACACCTATAAGGTTGTAGGGTATGCCTCGACGCTAAGGTGGACGAGTTACATCGGTTTACTGGGTTCCATATATCCAGTATGCCTTTGCTACATTCAAACTTGCTTAATAGGGCCACACATGGATCGGTCCTTGACCGACATAGGAACAACTACAGCTCACAGGCCCCTATGTCCTGCTGCTCTTAATCCATGCCCGGTCTCATATTTAACCAAATGGTGAATCTCTCACTCGACCAATTCCGTGTGAACCCAATTCCTGAACTCGCGAGTAGATTCCAACTACTCGACTTATACCGAAGCAACTATAACATTAAGCATAGCATGGACACATCAAGGACTTAAACATCTATCCTTCTCTCATGGGTTCTCTTTTCATGCATGTGGAGAACTCCAAGAAAACCTAGACCAAGTGCACAATACAATCTAACCCATATAGTGTGATACAAATAAAATTTAAAACGCTGTTAAATGCAAACCAGGGCTTTCCTGGCTGCGAGACAGGATTAAAGTTAGTCTCCGGGTTGATGTCTTCCAGTGGCTCTGGGGTATCCTCGAGCTCGGCTATTATTTGATATGCAAAGAATAATGCAAGTGAATCAATATTGGTATTATAGCACAGCTCAAAGGAAAGACAGTTAAGTATATTAAATGACGGCAACTGGTCCTGGAAATTTTACAGAGTACACTAGGAACTATGGGTGAGGTTTTGGCCAAATTTGGACTAAGTTCATTGAAGTATCTGTTGTATAAAATTCAATGTATATAAACCCTTACTAGAATTTTCATGGGCAACATGGAACTTTAAAATGGCTAAAAGTTTGTTTTATGTTTATAGGAGGTCATGAGTGACTCAAATAAATTGGTTTCACAATTTTATAAGAATTATACTTTGAGATATTGAATTTAGATGTTTGGACAAATTTCTGAAATGTTTCTGGACATTTTGGAATTTTAAGGTACATAGAGATTGGGAATACAATTTGGATATTCAATTTAACTCCAATGGACCTGAAAATTTTACTGCAACTCAAAGAAATAATTTAGAATGATCTGGACAAATTTGAGAATTTTTGAATTAATGGAGCACCAGTAATTAATTCAAAAGGAATTTTGCTTCATGGAATTATTGAGGATAATTTATCGATGTTCATTCAGATACAAGTGCACCAATTGAAAGTACAGATCATATTGGTCCTAATAAAGTTTATTTGAGAATTTTGGACATGTATTCTAGGCGATATTGATTTTCCAAGTTGGAGCAATTACTGGAATAAAATTCCCATTGGAAACATTTGAATAAAGGGCTGGGCCCACAGGTTTGAAATGGGCCAATCGTGTTGAAGCCTCACAGTGCTGCAGAATTAAAGGACGTAGCCACATGCGATCGCATAGCAGCAGAAGATCTGGGGCGCGCCTTCTTTCACTGACGACCGGGGCCCACCCAGTCGTCTTCTACCTCCAGCTGCGCGCGCAACCGCTGCGGCGCCTCGCCGGACCTCTCGCCGCCCGTCGATCCACGGCACGGTTCTTCCACAAACTTGCCGCCTAGCTATATTTTGAGGTGCTGAGCACGACGGTGGGGTCAGCGCACGCCGGCGATGGCTGGAAAAGCTTGCGCGACAGCGGCGGCGGCGGTAAGGGTTTCGGCCATGTCGGTCGAGCCTTGCAGTGGGCTAAATCGATCGGGAAGATTCATGGAAGCATGGTGAACAAGAATCTGGCCTTAAGAAGGAGAGAAGGTTCGCAAGATGGTGGCAACGATGGACCGAGGAGGTGAAAACTGGCGGTTGGAGCAAAATGGTATTCCGGCTAGAATACCCGATGAAACTCGACAAATCTTCTTCGAGGTGATGCGCCTGGTCATATTGAACAACATAGAACAAGTGCACGAGGAATAATCAACCGTATAAAAGGAATCTCGCACGCAAACCAACTCTACTCATACCCAAAGCTTGCCGGAAGAAATGGAAATACAGGGGTTAGGAGGCATGGCATGGGCTGAAACTTTACGAGCATGTTCTAAATGGAACTGCTCACCATTTTCCTTAAAGGATCGAGACGATTTGATGGATGTATCATCGTGTCGTCGATGAGCGTAGAGGCGGCAAAAGGGGACTTTTCCCCGCGGTCATGGTTTCGTGTTTAACTGCTTCGGGGGTGGCCTAACTGTGCAAGAACATGATCACAAAGCTGCGGAAGAGATTGGGGAGTGAAGAGAGGCAAAGAAAAGTGCTCAACGCAGAGTACCTTTGCTGCAAATCAGCTGGACAGAGAAGATTTCGGGTGAGAAGTAAAAATGGCGCTGGAGACTTCAAGGCGAAGAAATGGTCGAGTCAGGGATAGGGAGGGGGATAAGGAGGAGGTCAGGGCGTGCTGGGGGCAGCTGGAGGCGACCTCAATAGTGCAAGCAGCTGCCTGGACATTGCATGGCATGTGGTGTCACTTGGAGAGCAAAAACAGCACTTTGCTTTGGATGACAAGTGGGTCCCACCACATCCTCAACCTTGCTCCATCAATCCTACCACCTAATTTATTCCAAAATTTGCTAAATATTTGTGGGATGGCTGGATTAATCATATAGAATTTGATTTTGAATTCTTGTAGTTTATTTGACAAAGTTTCATTTAAATTCAAACTTGAATTTGAATTTGAGTTGAATTCAATGTAGCTATTGAATTAAATAGCAAAGTTGCTTCAAAAATTATAAAAGTTTGCAGGGAGGCTATTTGAAATATTTGGAATCCATTGGTCAACTCAAATCTTCATGTTAAATTCATTTGAATAGTAGCTAAGTTTATTTTTTTTTAAATTCCATCATTTGGAGTTTGTATTTATATGTTTTTCTCATTTCCTTTTTATTGCTTTTTATCATTCAAAATTTTTTGTCCTAACTGAAATTTGAATTAAGGAAATTAGGGCTCTTATAGTGCCACCACAGAATGTGAAGGAAATTCGAAGTTTCCTCAGAATGGCTGGATATGATCGTCGATTTCTCAAGGACTTTTCCAAGATAGCGAAGCCCATGATCGAATTGTAATGAAGGGGAGGGCTTTCCAATGGACTCCAGCTTGCCAGGAGAGTTTTGAGGAGCTAAAGAAGAGGTTGACAACCGCACCAGTGATAGTATTGCCTGACGTGAGTAATAGTTTTGATATTTATTGCAATGCCTCAAGACAGGGATTTGCTTGCGTGCTCATGTAAGAATGCAAAGCGGTAGTTTATGCATCGAGACCATTGAAGAAACATTAGCAGAATTATCCTATGCATGATCCCGAACTTGCAACTGTATTTCATGCCTTGAGATATGGAGACATTACATTCTTGGTCATAGGTGTGAGAATTACAAGGATCACAAGAGTCTCAAGTACATATTCACATCAACAAATCTGAATTTGAGGCAATGAAGATGGTTGGAACTCATTAAGATTATGATGTAGGAATCAACTATCTCCTAGAAAGACCAATGTAGTGGCAGATGCTTTGAGTCAAAAATGAGTAAGCCACCAACTCACGGTTCGCGAGTTGCCATCTGAGTTATGTAAGGAGTTTGAACAATTGCACAAGAAGGTCAAACAAAGGATTTGGAAATCCAAGAAATCAAGGGAAGGATGCAAGAAGGGGAAGAATGGAGGTTTGATGAAGATGATCATGGTACATTATCGCTTGGAAAATAGATTGTTGTGCCTAATGTGACGCATCTCCGAGAGACGATATTGAAGGAGGCACATGACTCACCTTATTCAATTCATAATGAAAATGTACAAGGACCAGAAAACGTGCTATTGGTGAGATGCAATGAAGAAGGACATAGCGACATATGTTGCATTATGTGATGTGTGCCAATGAGTGAAAGTAGGACACCAAAGGCCAGCTGGACTATCGCAGCCATTGAGGATACCAAAATGGAAATGGGAAGAAGTTGATATGGACTTCATAGTTGGTTTACCATGCACCTCATCAGCATATGACTCAATAATGGGTTATTGCGAATCGATTGACCAAGTCTGCGCATTTTATCCCTATCAAGAGTACATATGATGGTGCGAAGCTGGCAGAATTGTATATGGGGAGAATGGTGTGTTTACACGGATTACCTAAGAGAATAGTGTCCGACAGAGAGTCTCAATTTACCTCTAGGTTCAGGCAGAAACTGCACGAGTCTATGGGAACTCAACTCAATTTTAGTTTTGCGTATCATCGTCAAACAGATGGACAAACTGAAAGAACAAATCATATATTGCAGGACATTCTAAGAGTGTGTGCGCTAAAGTATGGAGGAAGTTGGGACAAAAGTCGACCATATGTTGGATCCTCCTACAGCAACAACTACCAAGCAAGTTTGAAGATGTCGCCATACGAGGCACTATATGGAAGGAGATGTAGGACACCCTTGTTTTGGAATTAGACAATGGAAACCCAAGTTTTTGGACCAGATGTGATACAAGACATTGAAAAGCAAGTCCAAATAATCTGTGAAAACATGAAGGCTGCTCAGTCACTACAAAAGGGCTATGCGGATAATAGGTGAAGGGACTTAGCTTTTGAAGTTGGATACTTGTGTATCTCAAAGTGTTACTTATGTGAGGTCATAAGCGATTTAACTTCAAACGCAAGTTGGCACCCCGCTATACTGGACCGTTCAAGATTTTGGACAAACGTGGAGAAGTGGCATATAAATTGGAGTTGCCAACAAGACTTTCTGATGTTCATGATGTATTTCATGTTTCTCATCTCAATAAGTGCTTAAGAGTACTGGAAGAACAGGTACCTTTGGATTAATTGGAGCTAGAGGCAGATTTGACTTATGCCGAGCACCAGATGAAAATCTTGAAAACAAAAGAGAGAGTCAAAAGGAACAAGGCAATTCGATGGTGCAAAGTACAATGGATACACCATGCTAAGTCTGAAGCAACTTGGGAGCTGGAAGATGATCTCAAGAAAGAATTTCCCTATCTTTTTTCCTTCTATATCGAATCTCGAGGGAGAGATTCATTCTAAGGGGGTAAGTTTGTAACCCTCATTTTCATCCATCATCTATTGCGTTCATTCTTATATATGTATAACATGATACAACATAAAAAGGAACAAGATTAAAATGAATTAGAGCCAAAACAACAATTAAAAACTTGGCTTAGTATTGACTTGTCTGGATTGGACACCAGACTAGTCCGATTTAGCTACTGTTGTTCTCCGGACTTTTTCGTTAACTGCTACGGATTAGTCCAAAATATTTTATGAGGTGTCCTCGATTTGTCCGGCCAGGTACCGGAGTTGTCCGATTGACTTTCTGATCTCGAATGGACTTGTCAGGAATTGCACTATACTTCTCTGTTGAACTCTTTGGACCCAATCGGACTTGTCCAGCCAGACTCCGAACTAGTCAAGTGCGTAGGGTTTTGACTCAGATTGTATTTTTTCTCCACGATGAGTTATTGGGTAATTACCTTAGTCGGGCCCAAGAACGTTGTGCCCCACCCCTAAGGAGCACTAGTGGGACCCCACCTAAGGCCCTACTTGTCCCCACCGACTATTACTTGGATTCCACCCTAACCCTACCTTTGACGGTTCCTACGCACTACTAACAATTCATATCTAGCAGTAGTGCCAGAAATGCTTGTTAATAGATTTTAAATTATACATATAAATCCGCAAGCGCACAGAAACTATCGATGAAGCATTTACTCTCTAAGAGTATTCCGAAAGGGTGTCATTTATATTCTCCCAAAGGAAGGCTAGATAGAAGTAAACCAATCATAAAGTGGAGAGGCTAGGTTCGCCTAGGTAGGGTTCTAGCAAGGATGGATAAATGATAAATTGGAGTAGCGTGACACACACAAGAGCATTCTATCCTAAGGGGATAAATGAGGTTAAGGGGGACTAGGCTAAGGGTTAGGTAGAAACTCCTACTTTGCTTCTAATATACATATACATAGTCTAAGTTAGTTACTAATGATCATGTCAATTATGAATTCTCCTGCTAAGTGGATTAACACATCGGGCACGGGTTTACCCCTAGCAATACTAGGACAATGCCCGCTAAGAGCCTGTGGCATAGCCGAACGTGGAGGACTACAAAGGACAAATAGGGCTGTCACCACCTATTGCGTACCTCTTCAATTGTGGGTCTACGAGACATTCAATGCTACTCTCTATCCTAGCACCATGCTACCATATTAAGTAATTTTCTTAAGAGCCTAAGCACAAGCCATCCTAAGGCTATGAACTAAATCATCGTTGAACCAATGTTAATTCATAGCATAAGTGATTCATGTTAACATAATCATATGATAGATAATTAGACTATAGTGGGGGTTTGCAGTGTTTATGATGAAATAATGTGAATGGTATAGCATAATCATAAGTAATACTCCTACCACATATATGGAATCTAAAACATGAAACACTTCATCCATGTATATGAATAATAGAAGTCTAAAGATAGCATCTTTATTAAGACCAATGTCGCAAATACAAATAGGATATAAGAGCCATGCCATTCCCAATTAGGAATTGGGAAGAGACTCCTTCTACTCCTCTCCTACTTGGACTATGGAATAGAGACTCTCCTGTCTAGAGCCTATACTCCTCTAATCCTATGGAGAGTAGTGGATACAATAGATGAATACTCAAGTGGTGTATGTTGAAGTGAGACGTGAGAGGTCCAATTTATAGCTTAGAGAAGGGTCAGTTCCGCCACCAAAAGCGCACGAATGAGTCACCCATGACCTCTTCAAGATGGGAGGAGCCAACACGTGGCGTTTGACCGCGTTTGGCGCCAGGACCTAGTCGGCCGACTAGGGGTTCGGGCGACCTGGTCTTGGCTTCTTTTGCGGTTTGCTTCCTCCATGTCTCTACCAGGTGGGTCCCATTGACTGATATTGGTGCTACACTATTGGATGCCTCAGATACTTCTGTTTGTCGGCCATTTTATCCATGTGGTGCAACATGTCGTCGCTTGATTTGCTGGAATGATATTTTATAGGATCCATTCCCTTGTTTCACAACAATTCTTCATAGAATCCCTGCATGCACTACTTTCTCCAAGGACAAGTGGAAATAAGTTAAATAGAAAGGTGATGTGTGCAAGAAATGATGTTTCCTTCACATAATTGAGTTATATTGATGGGTGAAATTGGTATATAACAACCGTCAACAAACTCCCCCAAGCTTATCCTTTGCTTGTCGCGAGCAATGTCAAGACTTTAGGTTGATGATCAGGAGTTGCTACTATATTCTACTTTTCAAAAATACCATGTGCACAACAAAATACTCTACCTAGTATTGCAAAAATCGGCATGGTACTCCACCCATCTTAAGTCATTATGGGGCTTATGCCATTTCCTATTCATGGGTGGTTGGAAGATAGAACAACAAATGGAGGACACATACCCTAGAAATCAAGTTCCACTCAAATTTCACAGAGTTCAATTTAGATTTTAAGTATCTCAATTTGATTCTCTCAGTCTCTCATTTTTTGTAGTGGAAATGTATCCTCACCAAGGCATTGTGCCTAAATTCATCCTACCTCTACATAAGGCTTGTATGTGGAGCTCGATAGGTAATATAGTAGGCATATTTGCAACACATAATATTGTCGAGTCAAAAGAGCAAGCCTTAGGAGAAATAAATTCAAAACAATTTGATTCAAGACTTGTGCATGTGTTATGGAATGAAGTGGATGTGGATATTTGAGATGACTCCTTTTTGAGTGGACTCTCTTATTTTGCAGGGATGAAAAATGGCTACTTTTTTTCCTTTTTTTTTCTAATGCTTATGACGTAAGCATGCATTTTTTTTCTTTTTTTTCTTTTTCTTGTAGCCATGTATTCTACTCCCTTTTTATGCAATAAATTTTGGAGACAGTAATAAGCATGAATGATATGGAGTTTCTATTTTTATTGTGAAATGATGGTATGGTGCAAGTTTTGCTTACGTCTAGTGTAGAAAGATAGCATTTGCAAGTGAAGTCTTGAATTCAAAATGTAATGAATGAAATCTCACATAGGTCTATACTAGTTTGACAAAGCTCAATGCGAGAAAAATAGCATATGCATAAGGTCTATCAATGTAATGTATCATATGAATTTGGTAGGTATTTCCAATCAAATTAGAGTAACTTAAATCTTTTTAGAATTTCTTCGGAAATCTAAGTTTCACTGTGAAACTAGGAATAGCAGCCTTATCACTATATCATATCTCACAACAACTTAGACTGGATTAGGGTTTTGCTACCCATAGTTTTCAAATCAAGGTGTAAGGATTGAAACGCCCAAGAGGGGGGGTGAATTGGGCTTTCTTTCAAATTTTAAGGTAATTAAAAGCTAACAACTTAAAGCCCAATTCCCTATGCGATTAATCTATGCAATCAATGTAAATTAAAGTTGCGGAATGAAGATTGCATAAATGTAAAAGGGAGAGGGATGCAAACGCTCAAAGGACATGGAGTTTATCCCGTGGTTCGGCAAGATCACAAGGATCTTCCTACATCCACATTGTGGCACCCACCGAAGGGTTTTGCCACTCCCAAGTCATCGAGACAAGGGGGTCTTCACTATTCTTCTCCGTTCGCCAACCTTGGCAAGGTGGAGCTCAAGCCTTGTACACTTTGAATCCTCCGGGCTTCCACACTTCTCTTGGCAAGCTCCGGAAGTCACACACACCAAGGGACACTTCCTTATGGCTCTCACTTCACTAGAGAATCCAATCACCAAGAATGGAGGCACACAAGCACTATCTCTAGCTAGTTCTAGCCTATCTCTTGGTGTACAAATGATGATCAATGATGTGAAAGTGGTAGCTCTATGTCTTGAATGCTCTAGGATGTGTAGAGTATGTCTGGGCTTCAAGTCTTATCGATTTGACAGGTTGAAGGGGTATAAATAGCCAGCCTCCACGAAATAGCCGTTGGAAAAGTAGGCTGACATCACTTCTCTGCGAACACCGGATGATCCGATGTCTCCCCTTCAGTTATCATCGGTCAAAGCCAAATTAGCTGATGTCACTGTGTCAGATATGACCGTTGTTATACCGATGTTGACCTGTCTTCTCATCGGATGATCTGGTGGCTCTTCCTCCAGAATTTGCTTGATCTTGATGCTTACTGCAGTGATCAACCGATGTGTGTAAGTCTGCACATCGGATGATCCGGTGCTTCACTTGGTCCAATGGTATTGCACTCTGTGCTGATGGACTGATGTCACTGAGCCACTCACATCGGATGATCCGGTGAGTTCTTTGCTCTGAGGTCTTCTTCTTCTGTTGACACAACTCGACCGATGCAGTCAACTTAGAAAACATCAGATGATCCGGTGTGTTCAATTTGTTGACTTCGAGTTGTTTTGAGTTGTTCTTTTGGAATTTGAACTTGTGACCTCTTTGATACTTGTTTGAAGTGTTGTTCTGATAGTCTTCAAGCATTGAGTGATGTAAAGTTAGAGCTTTTACTTCTTGTCTTCATATGATTCGATTTGATCTCATTAGTTGATTTTATATGGGTCTCCAATGTAATTTTGATTTCATTTGATGGAGTGATTGTTGGGACCTTGCATTCACAAATTCATTAGTAATGTCGAATGGTTGTCATTAATCACCGAAACCGTACCTCATGGGGCCTAGATGCTTTCAATCTCCCCCTTTTTGGTGATTGATGACAACACAATAATTTAAAGCGCAATAATAATGAATTTGATGGTACAATACTCAAGTAGATATGCAATGAATACAAGATGAGACATGAGACACATCGAGCTTGTAGAAATCAAATGAAATTAATGGCGCAAAAAGCACAATCGATTAAAACCATAAGCAAATGTGACAAGCGGAAAAGTGCTTACACAAAATTACAAAAGTACTCAAGCACACAAGAATATAAAGAGCAAACTCCCCCTGAGACTGAGAAACTACTGCTACTCCCCCTGACTCCTCTATCTCTTCTCCCGCTTTGGCATCAAGACACCAAAAAGGGATCAGAGAGCCTACTGACCCTGAGAGCTAGGCGCGATGACAAACTGGTCACCGTCGCCGTCGTCGGAGCTAGAGTCGCCGGTCGTAGCTGCTGGAGCGGAGGGAGCTGGGGGGTCCGCTGTCGGTGCTGGAGAGGAAGTAGCAGGTACGGGAGGCGCCGGTGGAGCTGGAGGAAGCGGAGCACTAACCACGGATGCCGGCGTCTGCTGGAACAGAGTCGTCGTCGGCAGAGGTGAGTGGATCGGTGCGCTGGGTGCCAGAAGTGGTGACATACTGATAGAAGGAATTGGAGTAGTAGGCACCTGAGCTACACCTGGAGCCAGTCCCAGTCCAGGCTGCTGTGGAGGAAGGGCGATCCCGGTCTGAGTGTATAGGTTGGTGATCAACCCTAGGATCCCCATCATAGCCTGCTGAGTCTGCTGCTGCTGGTCGAGGGTACGTCGGTGCATCTGATCAACGAGGTTTGTGAACCGGTCCGTATCCTCTCGCCTCTGTCAGGCGATCTCCAGCTGAAGCTCCTGCTGCTGCCTCTGAAGCTGTGCCAGGTGAGCAGCCTGCTCTGCCCTGGCCTGCTCAGCATCGAGCCTGTCCTGGCGCTGCTGCTCTATCATCTGCTGAAGTAGTGTCGACAACTCTGACGGCTGTGACACCTGCGCCTCGGACACAGGGGGTGGTGTCGGCGGTGGAGCAGCTGATCCTCCTGCCTCGGCGTCGTGCTGCCTCGACGAGGGTGGAGGAGGAGGGAAGTACTCCTCGACACTCTCGACTGTGTCGCTCTCGGACCAGACGTGCTGCAGGTATCCTCTCTGAGCTTCTGCCTCTGCTAGTCGCTCATCCTCTTTCTCTAGATCAGACCAGTCCTCCTCAATCAGTTGGGCCCTGACCTGACGCTCAACTGGACGGCCAAGGCGGCGGTCACCAGGAGCCGGGGCACGGTAGTGTCCGAACCATGACACACTCTCGTCAGAGAGACTGTCGTGTGCAGCGGACCCCTCGGGAACCATCATAGTGAGCAGGTAGCTGATCCTGTGCCCATAGACAAGCTGCCTCATCATGCCTACACCATCTGTGATTACATCCTCTATCTCGCAAATGATGACATCCACTATGTCAAAGTCCATCCCGTTCATGATGTAGAATAGGATCGTCTGCTGGAGGCCGGTGAAACCCTCAAGATAGCCGGACCTCGGCAGGAGAGAGCGACGCAGGGCGAGGTGCACCGTGCGCGCTGCAGGAGTCAACAAGGCCGGTACTCTCGGCTGGTCTGGAGAGAAAGTGGGACCAAACAGTGATCGGATCTCCTCCATAGCAGGTGCCACTCTTCCAGTGAGCGGCCTCCTCGGCGGGTCTGCCTGACCGTAGACTCTCTCATGTATGCAGATGTCGTGCAAGTCTACTCCAAGCAACTGTCCCAGCGTCTGCCTCGTCAGGTGGTAGTGCTGACCCATGAACATGAAGTCAATGGATCGTCTGCCCTCAGAGACATAGAGGGTGGCGTAGAACACGCGGACCCAATCCTCCACGTAAGCACTCCGCTCATATGATAGCAACTGTACCAGGCCCCTGTATCTCTCAAAGAATGGCTTGATCTCTGTCCCTGCGGCCACTACAAGATGAACCCAATCCATGTAGTTGTGTTGGAACAGCTTGTGGCCTCGGCGTCTGTAGGTCTCATAGACAGACGCCTGTGTGACCGTCCAGAAGTGACTATCCACCAAAGCTTCCCAGGGCTGCGGGTACCACTCCTCAAGAAACACACTCCACCTGAGCTTCCAAAGTTGCTTGGCCTTCATCTTCCGGTAGTCCGTGAGACGGACTCCCTCAGCGACATGGACAGTGGTGTCCATCTCATAGATAGCACGCTGGGCCTCCCTGTCCTCAGGACGGTCGGTAGCCATCGGTCTCGGACGAGGAGCAGCCTCGGTGTGACCTCCACGTGTCCGGGCTGAGCGCCGGCGGACGAGAGGCACAACCGGCTCCTCTTCGGCCTCGGAGTCGTCGATCACGGGAGGCTGCCTGGAATGAGCCTCGCGGATCCTCAGGGACCCTCCGCGGCCATGCTCACGCTCCTCGGTGGCCCGAGCAGCCATCAACGCCTTCTTTTCTTCTTTGCACAACTTCTGCTTCTTCGCGGTGGGCTCCGCGATGGCATTGCCCTTGTTCTTCTTGTCGCGAGCCATTGCAATCACGAGTTTGCACGGAGTTGACGACGGGACGTGAAGATCGACGGGCCGGGAAACCCTAGCGACGGGGAGGTGACCGGAGATGGTGGCGTCGCGGGGTGGAGGCGCTGCGATGGAGGGAAGAGTGGTGGCGGTGCTTGGATGCGGTGGTGAGGGATGATGCGGCGAGCGGCGCGAGGGTGGAGGCGGCGGCGCGGCCCTTTGAGGTGAGGCGGCGCGGTGCTTGGAGGTGAGGCGGCGCGGGTGTGCGGTGGCGGCGCCCGGCGGGAGCACGAAGGCGGCTCTGTGGGCGGCGACGACGGCAGCGACCGGCGGCGGAGGAGGTGGCGGCGCGGTCGGCTGCGGCGAGGTGGGTGAGAGACGGCGGCGAGGGCACGGGAGAGCGAGGCGTCGGGGAGAGAGAGAAAAGGCAGCGGTGCGCGGGTTAAATAGTGGACCCCAAACCCTAGCCGTTATTTTAACACCGGATGGACCGATGCTAGGTGAAATGAACATCGGTCGAAAGCCACAGTAAGGATATTCAAAAATTGCTGTTGACATCGGATAGACCAACGTTTAGGGTTTGGGTCATCGGTCGAATGGCACAGTAAGGGTGCTCAAAAGAGTGATGTTGACACCGGATGATCCGACATTGGAGGAAGTAAACATCGGTTGAATTGACCATAGCACCAGAAGAGTGAACATTAGATGGACCGATGTTTTTCAGAATGAACTCGTCGGATCATTTGAGGTTCTGACTGAACTGGCCCTTGAAGATTGAACACCTATTGATCCGATGATGGAAATGGCTTAGGCATCGGATAATCCGATGACTACAGAACAAAAACATCCCATATATGTCCTTAGACCAAACAAACAATCAAAGAGAGACACATGTCTTAGGACTTTTTGGGCAACCCCTTACCCCTCAAGAAGCTAATATGCCAATAGCTTGGCTAAACCTTATGGCAAATGGAACACCGAGAAAAATGGAGGAAAAATATCCAAATAAATGTAAGGCCCGTGCTTTGTGAGGTAGAGTATGAAGACTTCTATCTCTTTGAAGCATGTTCCTCTAGGCATTAACGTACCTAACATTTTGTTCTTTCCGCCTTATATGAGTTGAGATATTGTATTTCAAACAAGTCTCCTTCTCATGAGGTGGGTTCCCCTTTGTGACAATCTACCATATGCAATGCCAAACAAATTATAGTGCAAGAAATTAAATGAGTGCAAGTTTATATGGCAGGGATCATGCAAGGCATAAAATAAATCTATCTTGCCAAGTTTAAACCTTCCAAAGGCTTCCTCAGGGAAAACTATTTCTAGCTCGCCCCTATCCTTCTGGAGTTAGACAAGACCTATATGATATGCATCCTTACATGAACATGGCAACTTACATGACCTTAGATGCATCTAGCACATTTAATTCACTTCCAAGTCTAGAAAAAGTTTTCTCATCAAGTGGTTTAGTGAAGATATCCGCCAATTGTTCTTCGGATCTTACACCTTGCAGAGAGATGTCTCCTTTAGCCTCATGATCCCGCAAGAAGTGATGGCGAATATCAATGTGCTTAGTGCGGGAGTGTTGAACGGGGTTTCTAGCTATCTTAACCGCACTTTCATTGTCACAAAGGAGAGGCACACAACCAAATTTAGTTCCAAAGTCCAAAAGGGTTTGCTTCATATATAGAATTCGGGCACAACATGCACCGGCCGCTATATACTCCGCCTCCGTGGTGGACAAAGCCACGGAATTTTGCTTTTTGCTCGACCAAGATACTAGGGAACGCCCAAGTAAGTGGCACCCACCGGAGGTACTCTTGCGATCCACACGGCATCCGGCAAAGTCCGAATCCGAGTAACCCAAGAGATGGAAACTAGCGTTCTTGGGGTACCACAAACCTACACTTGGGGTATGCTTGAGATACCGAAGTATCCTAAAGACCACCTTCTTATGCGATTCTTTAGGTGCCGCTTGAAAGCGAGCACACAAGCACACACTAAACATGATATCGGGCCTAGATGCGGTAAGATATAACAATGAACCAATCATGGAACGGTAGAGAGATTGATCAATAGGTTTACCGTCCAAGTCCGCGTCGAGATGACAATTTGTCGCCATTGGAGTACTTCTTGAGCTACAATCTCCCATCTCAAATTTTTTCAAGAGGTCCTTGGTGTACTTCTCTTGGTAGATGAAGGTCCCCTCTTGAAGTTGCTTGATTTGAAAACCAAGGAAGAAGTTGAGCTCTCCAATCATTGACATCTCGAATTCCCTAGACATCATGGTGCCAAACTCATGGCTAAGAGATTTGTTAGCTGAGCCAAAAATAATATCATCGACATAAATTTGACAAATAAATAAATTCCCGTCGATGTCCTTGGTGAAGAGTGTAGTGTCCACCCTCCCGATCTTGAATCCTTGCATGACCAAGAAATCCCTTAGACGTTCATACCACGCCCTAGGTGCTTGCTTGAGCCCGTAGAGCGCCTTGTGCAACCTATACACATGGTTAGGATTCCTCGGATCTTCAAACCCAGGAGGTTGCTCAACATAAACAAGCTCATTAATATAACCATTAAGAAAGGCACTTTTAACATCCATTTGATAAAGCATTATATTGTGATGTGAAGCAAAAGCAAGGAGTATACGAATAGCTTCTAACCGAGCGACCGGAGCGAATGTTTCTACAAAGTCTAGTCCTTCAACTTGTGAGAAACCCTTGGCCACAAGTCTTTCCTTGTTGTAGACCACAACGCCATTCTCGTCTCGCTTGTTGCGGTACACCCACTTCGTTCCGATGACGTTCTTGTCCTTGGGTCGCTCCTCCAACACCCAAACTTCATTGCGGGTGAAGTTGTTGAGTTCTTCTTGCATAGCCATCACCCAATTTGGGTCTTGGAGTGCTTCCTCTATATGAGTGTGTTCTACACACAAAACAAACGAGTAGTGCTCACAAAACGAAGCGACATGGCCAGAACGAGTACTTACTCCCCGTGACGGACTTCCGATGATTTGATCAATCGGATGCGCCTTGGAGATGCATCCATGCCTCATAAGTGATTGCGAAGCACTTGGCAGTGGTGAAGCATCTTGCTCGTCTTGTGGTTGGACTTGATCTTGGACTTCTTCTTCTTCTTGTTGATGTTGTGTGGCTTGTGAATCTTGCATTGGCAATGGATCATCATCTTTTTCTTCTTCTTCACCAACTTGAGGCGCCATGGAGGTGTTGATGTTGGAACTTAATGCTCCCCCTTGATCATGGCTCTCCTAAACTTCGGGCTTGATGTCTCCAATGGTCATGTTTTTCATGGCTTCTCGTAGAGGCTCATCATCTATATCATCATGACCAAAACTCTCCTCTTGGGAGCCATTAGTCTCATCAAACTCAACATCACAACTTTCTTCAACTAACCCGGAGGTTTGGTTGAATACTCGATACGCTTTTGAGTTTGACGCATAACCAAGAAAGATACCAACATCACACCTTCTTTCAAACTTACCAAGCCTTTTCTTGCGGTAGATGTAGCATTTGTACCCGAAGACTCGGAAGTAGGAGATGTTCGACTTTCTCCCAATGAGGAGCTCATATGGGGTCTTTTGAAGTAGTCGATGAAGATAGACCCTATTAGCGGCTTGGCACGCCGTGTTGATTGCTTCGGCCCAAAACTTCTCCGACGTGCCATAGTCATCAAGCATTGCTCTAGCAAGGGTGATGAGAGTCTTGTTCTTCCTTTCAACGACACCATTTTGTTGAGGGGTGTATGTGGCCGAAAACTCATGCTTCACGCCTTCACGATCACACCACTCCCCAATGTTGTAGTTCTTGAACTCGGTGCCGTTGTCACTCCGGACCTTGATGATGGGAAGTTGAAATTCCCTTTGAGCACGTTTAGCAAAGGTCTTGAAGACTTCCGGAGTTTCACCCTTGTCACCTAGAAACAAAGTCCAAGCATATCTAGAATAGTCATCAACAATAACAAGACAGTAGAGGTTACCACCAAGACTTTGAAATGTGGATGGTCCGAAGAGGTCCATGTGGAGTAGTTCAAGCGGCTTGGAGGTTGACACCATTGTCTTCATTGGGTGGTGTGAAGCAACTTGCTTCCCGGCTTAACAAGCGCTACAAAGCTTGTTCTTCTCAAATGCGACATCCTTCACGCCGGTCACCATTCCAAGCTTGAACGACTTCCTGAGCTTGCTCATCCCAATGTGAGCAATGCGTCGATGCCATAGCCAACCTAAACTTGTCTTGGTGAAAAGACAAGTGGTCAAGCTAGCATCCTTGTTGGAGAAGTCCACCAAGTAAAGATGTCCATGCCGAAAACCTTTGAAGATTAGTTCTTTGCTTGATTCACTAGTCACTACAACTCCATTCTTGTCAAAGGTGCACGTTAGTCCAAGATCACATAGTTGTGCAATGGAAAGCAAATTGAAACTAAGAGACTTAACATATAGCACATTAGAAATGGACAGATCATGCGAAATAGCAATTTTACCTAAACCAATTACCTTCCCCTTTGAGTTGTCACCAAAGGTGACTTGTTCATGATTGCCGGGGTTCTCTATGGAGGTGAACATACCATCATTGCCGGTCATATGTTGAGTGCACCCGCTATCGAGTACCCAATGCTTTCCTCCGGCTTTGTAGTTCACCTACACACATGAAGTTAGTTTTTGAGTGTAGGCACCCAAGCCAACTTAGGTCCTTGTATTTGTGATACAAGTTATTTTGGGACCCAAAGTTGCTTGGGGAGCTTCCCCTTCATGCCCTTAATGTCTTTGCCGATGAACCTTGCCTTCACCATGCCACCTACTTTGGTCAAGAGATAGTGGTAATCATTGAAAGTAGATTTGTAGTTAGGAGGCAATTTGGGAGAAGGACGTTTGGGAAGAGGACACTCCCTCGTGTGATGTCCGGTGACCTCACAATGTTGACAATAGGAACCAACTTCTTTGATGAAGCTTGTCCTAAGCTTCGGTGAGGGCACCTTTCCTTTGTTGAGTACCGGGAAGGATCCAAGTCCTCTCTTGTTGAAGCCTTTGGCTTGTTGGTAGAGGATTTCCTTGTGCTTGTCCTCCCTCTTAGAGAGTCTTGCCACACTAGTGCGGAGACTTTCAATCTCGTCCATCAACTCCTTCTCCCTAGGGCTTACTTTCAAAGGCAAAGACTTATTCAAAATATTAGTGGCATGTGAAATCGTTGATACTTTGCCATCAAGGGTTTCCTTTTTCATGTTTTTCATTTTTAGTTCAATTGCTTCATAAGCAAGGTTAAGCACTTCATGTTCTTGAACCAAGTCATTGTGTTTTCCCAAGAGTGCTTGGTTTGCTAAGTCAAGCTCATGATGATCAAGCTTGATTTGAGCATTTTCCTCCTCGATTTGCTTGACATGTGATTTGAGTGTGTCATGCTCTTTAAGTATGGTTACATACTTGTCATGCAAATCGAGCTTCGCACTCTCAAGCTTAGCATAAGCTTGTTCAAGTGCCTTAACCTTGCTCTTCTCCCTTTTTATGATGACATGGTATTCATTAATCATAGATGCTAATTCATCGGGGGAGAGCTCATCATCATCATCGCTAGAATCGTCACGTACCTTAGTGTTACCTTTCGCCATGAGGCACATAGGAGGTGGACGAAGAGGTGAGTTATCCTTGTTGACGATGACAAGGCCGCCAAGTTTTCTTCATCTTCACTCTCTTCGTCGCTTGACTCTTCATCCGTGATCCACTCATTGGCCTCGCACATGAAGACCTTTTGAGGCCCTCTTCTCTTCTTTGGAAAGAGCTTGGTCTTCTTGCCTTTGTCAAATTTCTTCTTTCCAAAGGAGCGCTTGGGCTTGACCTCTTCTTCATCTTCATCACTTTCTTCTAGCTTTCGATGCTTTCCCGTCCTTCCTCTTGTCCGGTCTTGGACAATCATATGATATTTGGCCTTGATCACCACAATTATAGCATGTCTTGTTTTCATATTTTCTTGGGAGGAAGGATTTCTTCTTGGGATCAAAAGAGTATCCCTTCTTTGCGATCTTGGAGTTTAGACGTGAAAATTTCCTCATCATCAACACAAGCTCGTCATCGTCATCTTCGCTTGTTGCTTGATCTTCTTCACTTGAGCTAGGCTCAACCACTTTCTTCTTTTTGGGAGTTGTCTTCTTGGTTGAAGCCTTGAGAGCAATGGTTTTTGATGATGACTCCTCCATCATTCCAAGTACGCTCATCTCATGAGCATGAATTTCTCCAATGAGCTCCGAAACTTCAATGTTGTCAAGTGACTCTTTTTGGAGCATTGAATTGATAATGTTGTACTTGGCTTGGGTAGAAGCATGAGGATCTTGCGGTTGATAAGTCCCTTGCCAAGAGAGGCAATGTCAAGTGCGTTAATCTCCTCAATGAGCACATTTAAACGAGAAAACATTTGGTTAACATTCTCATGAGGAAGCATTTTGAATTCATCATACTTGGATTTAAGCAAGTGATATTTGAGTTCTTTAACACGAGATGAGCCCTCATGTATTTCAATTAAACATGCCCAAATTTCACAAGCTTTCTCTTTACTAGCAATTCTAGCAAATACATCTTGACTTATGCATTCATAGATAGCATTTCTAGCCTTAGCATCCCATTTTAGTTGATCACCAACATAATTAAGATCTCCAGACCCCGCATGGGTCGCTTCCCAAACTTCGGGAGCAATAGCCTCTAGGTAGGCACGCATGCGTGCTTTCCAATAGGCAAAGTTCTTGCCCTCGAAGGTAGGAACTGAACCCCCATTCTTGGCCATTTTAGCTCTCTAGCGGTGAGGCTAGAATGATCCAATGAGCAACAAGGCTCTGATACCAATTGTAAGGATCAAAACACCCAAGAGGGGGGTGAATTGGGCTTTCTTTCAAATTTTAAGGTAATTAAAAGCTAACTACTTAAAGCCCAATTCCCTATGCGATTAATCTATGCAATCAATGTAAATTAAAGTTGCGGAATGAATATTGCATAAATGTAAAAGGGAGAGGGATGCAAACGCTCAAAGGACACGGAGTTTATCCCGTGGTTCGGCACGATCACAAGGATCTTCCTACATCCACGTTGTGGCACCCACCGAAGGGTTTTGCCACTCCCAAGTCACCGAGACAAGGGTGTCTTCACTATTCTTCTCCGTTCGCCAACCTTGGCAAGGTGGAGCTTAAGCCTTGTACACTTTGAATCCTCCGGGCTTCCACAATTCTCTTGGCAAGCTCCGGAAGTCACACACACCAAGGGACACTTCCTTATGGCTCTCACTTCACTAGAGACTCCAATCACCAAGAATGGAGGCACACAAGCACTATCTCTAGCTAGTTCTAGCCTATCTCTTGGTGTACAAATGATGAACAATGATGTGAAAGTGGTAGCTCTATGTCTTGAATGCTCTAGGATGTGTAGAGTATGTCTGGGCTTCAAGTTTTATCGATTTGACAGGTTGAAGGGGTATAAATAGCCAGCCTCCACGAAATAGCCGTTGGAAAAGTAGGCTGACATCACTTCTCTGCGAACACCGGATGATCCGATGTCTCCCCTTCAGTTATCATCGGTCAAAGCCAAATTAGCTGATGTCACTGTGTCAGATATGACCGTTGTTAGACCGATGTTGACCTGTCTTCTCATCGGATGATCCGGTGGCTCTTCCTCAAGAATTCGCTTGATCTTGATGCTTACTAGAGTGATCGATCGATGTGTGTAAGTCTGCACATCGGATGATCCGGTGCTTCACTTGGTCCAATGGTATTGCAATCTGTGCTGATGGACCGATGTCACTGAGCCACTCACATCGGATGATTCGCTGAGTTCTTTGCTCTGAGGTCTTCTTCTTATGTTGACACAACTCGACCGATGCAGTCAACTCAGAAAACATCGGATGATCCGGTGTGTTCAATTTGTTGACTTCGAGTTGTTTTGAGTTGTTCTTTTGGAATTTGAACTTGTGACCTCTTTGATACTTGTTTGAAGTGTTGTTCTGATAGTCTTCAAGCATTGAGTGATGTCAAGTTAGAGCTTTCACTTCTTGTCTTCATATGATTCGATTTGATCTCATTAGTTGATTTTATATGGGTCTCCAATGTAATTTTGATTTCATTTGATTGAGTGATTGTTGGGACCTTGCATTCACAAATTCATTAGTAATGTCGAATGGTTGTCATTAATCACCGAAACCGTACCTCATGGGGCCTAGATGCTTTCACAAGGCAAAAGCAATTTTAGGCAATGAGAGCAATATATTGGAGAGTAGTAAGTTGTAAACTAGGCACTTAAAAAAAATTAAAACAGAGCAACTATTCATCATTTCATCTACGTGAATTCCAAACCATTCTTACCGCACATCATTTATTTTATTGAAAAACAAATCCATCCTACATATCTTTTGTATATGCAAGGCGAGTGATGGAAAATAAATATGCTAGGGTGTGATACAATTTACCTCAAGTCGGCGTCCTGCCCCAAGCTTGTTCTTCACTCACCTCCGTGACGAAGGTTGAATCCTTGATGACAGAAGTATGCCGCGAGATCGGCTTGTTGTTTTTTGTAGTGTGAAGTTGAGGTTGATGAATTGAGTGTCCATGTGTTGTTGCCAATCTCGGGTAACTTGGACGTGCCATTGGAGAGTGTTGTTGATGTCACCCGTTCTCACTTCAACCTCATCCACACGACTAGTGATATCGGTCATTCATTGGCTATAGTCAGGATGACTTCTAGCTGAAGAGGAACGACATCTTCTAATGGACATCGGAGGCAAGCTCCTAGACCTTGAAATGGATAGGGGCGGCTCTCATGTGGCACCCGACCATCCATGCCTAGACGGACCTTCGGTCTCATACGATGGAGGTTGAGTTCATCTGGGTGCATCACCCTTTGGGTTCTCTTCCTCTTAGTACTCATGAACCGTGGAGGTTGACGGAGGCATGGCCGCTCTCCTTGCACGGCTTCTACCCTACCAAAGACATTACTTCTTCGTGCTTCCTCGGTGGGAAGAAGGTCAATGGTTAGCCTCCGGCATTTGTACAAATGATAATCCGGGTTAGGTAACCGAATTTCATTGTCAAAGCCAGGATAATAAAATAACAAAGAGCCATATTAATCATGCTTAAGGGTATTTACATGCACTAAATAATCTTTATCAATTAATTCTCTTTGATTTTCAATATACTCAAATGAAGAATATTCTAGTGCTCCTACCCTGGTAGCAATACGGGTAATCAATGAAGTGCATTCAATTGGTCCTGTTCTTGGAATGTAATCTAAACATTGTGTCATCATGGCAATAACTAGAGCAACTATTATCTTTTTAATCATGGCAAACAAAATTTTCAGCTCATCATCACGCACTACCCTTATTCATGAAGCCACCCATCTATTCATGAAGCGCAAAGTAGGGTTGTGTAAGTGGCTATTTCTAGGTTCACTACATCTGTCCACACAAGTTAAATCTTGCCAAAAAGTATGTTTGTTAAACTTAGGCAAAGCGTCTAAATTTAGCAAACATCGTCTATGGAAGCCTAGGATTTCACTACATCTTTCTATAGGATATTGTATTCTTTTTGAAATGATCTAAAAGTAATACTGTCAAATCCTATCTTGAGTGTACAAAGGAATTGTACGGAGAGAAGGCGTGAACCTCTCTCCTCTATATGAGCAAAACTTTCCCATCCTAGTGCACGACAAATAGAGAAGAATTTTGAATACGTATTTTGGAGATCAAATCCGGATCATAAGCTTTCGTATGAGAAAACTTAACTTGGAGGAGGTTGCATGCTTGATCTTCAACTTAACTTTGTATGTCGAGGTCGTCGTCATGAAGAAGTTGATGAGGGTTGCTCCTCTCACCCATGGGAGGGTCCTTACCTACACTCCTCCTCCGTGATCTTGGTGTATAAATGGAAGAGGGGCGTGCACTTGAGTCTCGACCATGGCTTGAGCTTGCAGCCTCCTTCCTCTTTACAAACAACCTCTTCATCCCTTTCATGGCCACAACAGACAAGAACACAACAAGGCAAAAACTCGAAAGAGGTGATGTTAGCGAAAGCAAAAACCACGACGAATTTTCCCTTGAAGAACGTGAGAGTAAATTGCAAATTCAAGCAAAAGCAAATCTTTTTTGAGTTGGGAATTGATCAAGAGCACTTCAATGAAATGCAAGTGTTGACGGCTGTTGTATACCAATTCCAGCCGTCAATATAACTCAATTATGTGAAGGATTGATCATTTCTTGCACACATCACCTTTCTACTTGACCTATTTCCACTTGTACTTGGAGAAATATGTGTATGCAGATATTTATACAGGAATTGAGGAAAAGTATGGGGAGCAATACTATAAAATATCATCCCGGCCAATCATGAGACGACATGTGGCACCACATGGATCAAATGGCCCACAAACAGAAGTATCTGAGGCCATCCAACAGTGTAGCACCAATATCAGTCAATGGGAACCACCTGACAGCCACCTGGAGGAAGTACGTGCCGTTTGGAGCCTTGACCAGGTCGGCCGAACCAGGGGGTCGACCGACCTGGTCCTGGCGCCAAACGCGGTCAACTTCCACGTGTTGGCTCCTCCCGGTTCCCTGGAGTCAATGACGAATGATTTGCGCGCTTTTGGTAGCGGGAACCAACCTCAACACTAGTATAAATAGGACCCCATACCCTTCACTTCAACAAACACCACTTGGGCATCATTCTATTGTATACACTATCTTCCATAGTCCTTAGAGGAGTTAGAATGTAGAGAGGAGAGCCTCTAGTCCCAAGTCCAAATTGGGAAAGGAGTAGAAGGAGTCTCTCTTCCCAATTCCACATTGGGAAAGGTATATCTCATGTATTCCTTCTTGTATTTGTGACTTTGTGCTCAATAAAGATATTATCTTTAGTCTTCTTTTATACATATACTTGGACAAAGCGTTTCTTGTTTGATTGTGGAGTCCATGTAAGTGGAAGGTATAGTATTTATGATCGTACTCAAATCTTATGGTCATAAACACTATAGACCCCCACTATATCTATGTAGTTATGATATGACTATGTTAATATGAATAACTATGCTATGCAATCAACATTGGTTCAACGATGATTTATTTCATTGCCTTAGGATGGCTTGTGTTGCAGCCCTTAAGGTATTTGCTTAGTATGCTAGCATGGTGCTAGGGTATTTAAGTAGCGTTGGATGTCTCGTAGACCCACGGATTGAAGAGGTAGGCAGTAGGTGGTGACTGCCCTATCTGTGCTTTATAATCCTCCACGTTCGGCTATGCCGCAGGCTCTTGGCGTGAGTGGCCCTAGTATTGCTAGAGTTAAGCCCGTGCCCGATATGTTGAATAGCATTGCATAGGAATTCATCATTGACATGACCATTAGTATCTACCTTAGGCTATGTATATGTATTAGGAGCATTGTGGGAGCAACTCTCTAACTCTTAATCCAATCTCCCTCTAGGACCCATTTACCCTTTAGAATAGATTACCTAGGTGTGTGTAACAGTACCCCTATTATCAACTTACCCCCTGTCCGGATAACTGATTAATATCTCATAGCTTTACCATAAGAGTAGTATATACTTTACTCCATTACCTTCCTTTGGGATAAATACGATACCCTTGGGAATACTTATGGGTGAAATGCTACAATGGTATATTCCGTGCGCTTGCAGATCTCATCTCTTTATCGGAGATGATTTTTGGTGTTAAGAAATACCAACAAGCATTTATGGCACAATTGCCGGGGTTGATTTTTTAGTATATCTTAGGAGCCCTCAACAAGCATTTCTGGCGCCGTTGCCGGGGAAGGCAAACGAAGTGAAGGATAGCTATCACATGTGATTAGGCTATAGGTACTAATAGTTATTAGACTGGATTACCCTTGTTTGTTTTCTCTTTTGTGTGAAAATAGGGTAGTGTTGGCCAACCCATTGTATGGGATGGCCAACATGGACACAAGTGCTAAACTGCAAGATGATTCAAGGCGTACCTCAACAAATGTCCGCTAGGAAACACCATTTCCTTTTGCGGGAGAATTTCAGCATTCAGTATGAGCCAAAGTCATCCATACCCAAGCTTGGGGAAGGCTCCAAGATGTTCTTGTTGGTTTGCCTCCACCATGGGGTGGATAGTTGGCGCTTCATCCAACACTTGTGTCATGGGTTGGCTCTACCAATCCATGACCACTTTCATGCTGGAGCTGAAGGAGTCCTATTCTCATTCATCATGGATGAGAAGAAGGTCTACACTAAAGGGGTGGATTGAAAAATGCTCGAGTTTCCATAGCTTGTCATGCACACCACTTCACAAGGTGGATATGCTAGTTATGGAACTACACCTCCCATTGAAGTGTCATGAATATCCATGTCATTGGAGATTTGTTTTGATAATCCAAGTCGTGGATATTCACATGATTTGTGAAAATCCATGTCATCATGGGACGTGTGGGAATTATTTCCCTAAGACTTATGTTGACCTTTTTCAAATGACAACTCCAATGGCTACCATTCACAAGGAGGTCAAGGGTGGAATTAACATCACCCTTGTAATTTAGGATGCTATTGCTTTCCAAGGGATTTAAGTTCAACTAGCCTACCTTGAAGTATCTTGGCCAAGCAGAAATCAAGACAGCATTCACGTGAAGATCTTGGCCAAGGACAATAACTTAAGGAGCATTCAAAGTCCAAGATATCCCACATAACTTGTTGGGATTCCCACACTTCTACCAAACCCATTCAACCTAGGTCAAGTGACATTGTGGATGAAGCTTTTCTTGTTTGATTGTGGAGTCCACATGTCATCATGCCCAAGGAAGCCTTTGATCCATGATCAAGGTATGGGTTGATTCAATAGAATATCAATATGGTCAGAGTGGCACCCCTAAGAAGGACAAAGCCTCACCATGCTAATGAAGGAATACATTCAAGAGGGAGAACCCGTCACTACAACAACATGTCTATATCAATACAACAGGGAGAGGCTAGGGCTACCAAGTGGCCCACATGTCCAAATGACAGCCAAATGAGTTTGGCATGTCAAAACAGAAGAAATCGTCCACATCTTCGACTTCGGGATTGGACAACAAATCATCGCATTGAACAGAACGGAGGAAAGTCCTACTCATCGGACTTCAAAAATTCGGTGAGTCCTCGCCAATAGGTTAATTCGTAGTTATCTCAAATTTGTTTTCCAAATTGCATCAACCCTTGCATTTGCATGTTTTCCACACTTGCATGTTGGAAAATAAAATTTCCAACCATCATAAAACTAAAAATTTGAATTAGGGGAGAAATTTAATTGGATATGAACTACGTGCATGACCACTTTAATTTATCTTCCTAGTTCAAGGGAAAAAGATTTGCTTTGACCCTCAATGAATTTACAAGTTATTTCAAGTTGGGCAAGACAATTTGAAAGTTGGGTTCAATTTGCTTTTGGCTAACGTAACCCGTTTTCGAGTTGTTTTGTGTGTTCTTGATTAAATTGCAGCTAGGTTAAAATTGTGAAGAGGTGGTATGGCAAGAAAGTGGAAGGTTTCATCAAGCTCAAGTCACCATTGGGAGGATTTGAGAACACTTCTCTCCTTCAAACTCATTTTGAGTTTGAGGAAGAGAAATGTTCAATATGATGACCCAATGGAGGAGCCAGAGCCAAATCCATTGTCAAATCCAATCTCAATTGGCATTTGACATCAACTATCAAGCCTACGCCGAAGATCAATGTTGTGAGTTTCTCACACAAAGACCTTCGTCACCAACTGCTCTTCAAATGAGGTATGAGTTTAGAATTTTTCATTGTTTGGTTTTCCATAGAATTGGATGTATTTGCTTGCATTTGTGAGGAAGGTTGACACTTCCTCATCATTTAATTCTCATGCATCCTCACAAGACTAGGTGTGGGAATTGACTTTTGGATCTCCAAAAGGAAATCCCACCTTTCTTGGAAAAATTTAAAACATGTACCTAGAACCCTTTAAGCATTGTTTTGTAGACTTAGTCATTTCTGTCTAGGTTTAGAAAATAAAACTTTTGGGCATGACTTAATTGGTGAATTGGCATATAGAAACTTGGGCATAGTGACAGCCATAATTTTTAATTGAGCTTCATGCATAGATGGTGTAACTAGATTTCAAACTCCTAGGAATAAGTGATATCCTTGCTCTAAATTTGAATTGCATTTTTTGGAGGAGTCACTAAATTTTAAATTCCTAGTGAAGTTCAGGAGGATAAAATTGAGAATCTTGTTTGTCATGGTCTAAATGATAAAATTTGCTCCTGAAAGCTAAGATGGTTAGAAACTTTAAAAGATGTAGGGATCCATATAGTATATTTCTATCACATGCATTGCTATGAGTTGGAGCTTTAGAAAATATGCAACATGAATTATCCATAAAGCTCCACTCTTATCAATGAATAACACATTGATCATGGATACACTTGACATTGGAACCAATGCATCTTTTATTTTGTTCTTCCCCGTATGTACAAATGAAAGTTCGTTTACCTAACCCGAACGTTCATTTGTACAAGTATCGGGAGCTAACCATACCTCTCTATTCAAGAGAGGAAGTTTGCAGGAGTAATATTACTATGCATGCATTCAAGAAGCTGATTGTTGGGATCCCTAGAGGATCCAATTTCAACATCTCTTGGCCAAGGATTAAATGAGGATGGTTGCTACCTATCGGAAATTATGTCCAAAGGTCAATCATAACTATACGAGGCTAGAGATTTGAAATGGGAACCCTCCATGAGAAACCAATGGGCTGCCATGAATGGGTGAGAGCATTATGCTCTCAACTATTCTAAGCACTCATTCAAGCTCAAGGGATTTGCCACCATCATCGGGTACAAGTTATTCCTATGTGGCTAAGAGTTATGATGTACCATAGCCAAGGAATGACAAGATCACACCCAATTTATATTGGGTGCAAGTTGTTCCTATGTGGCTAGAAAGTATGTTGTACCTTACCCAAGGAACAACTGATCATACCCAATGCATGTTGGGCACATGTCACTCCCTTATGGCAAAAAGATATGATACACCTTAGCCAAAAAATGACGAAACATACTCAATGTATGTTGAGTGCACGTCATTCCTTTGGATCTAAAGCTTGTCATTATCCTAGTCAAGGAATGACAGATCACACCCAACACATGGAGACCCTGATGTGCGGACGATCAACATCAAAAACACTCTATTCAACCACACTCATGGTGTCCATTGGAGGCAACACAACAATCAACACTCAACCCTCAACCCTCCATTGTCAAAGCCACGCTGCAACAAGGATAGGCCAACTCATTGCCTACCTCCGTCGTTAGGGTTTCAATCCCTATCACGGACCTTGATCAAGAATAAGCTTGGCGGAGGACCCCCACTTGAGGTAACTTGTACAACACCCACTGCATTTTTGTTTCAAATCATCCATTGCATATTTATTTTCCATTCATCCACCATCCACCATGCATCTAAAAAAACATAAAAATAGGAACTTAGATTTGCTTTGCTTATCAAATAAAGATGTGCGGTAAGATTGATTTAGAATTCACGTAGATGAAATGATGAATAGTTGCTCTGTTTTATTTTTCCTAAGTCCCTACTTTACAACTTGCTACTCCCGAATATTGCTTAAATTGGCTAAAATTAACTTTGCCTTGATTTAGAAATTGTGGGTAGCAAAAGCTTAATCTACTTCTAGGTTGTTGGGAGATTTGAATTAGTAATAGGGCTGCTATTCCTATTTTGGAAGTGAAACTTAGATTTCCGGAGAAATTCTATCAAGATTTAAGTTTCCCTCATTTGATTGGAAATACCTACCAAATCCATATGATATTCATACATAGACAACACCTTATGCATATGCTATTTGCTTTCACATTGAGCCTAGTCAAACTAGTATAGACCTATGTGAGAAATCATTCAATTCGTTTTGAATTCAAGAATTCACTTGCACATGCTATACATCTACACTAGAAGGAAGCAAAATTCCATCATATCCACAATTCTACAAAAAAAAAAGAGAAACTCCATACTATTCATAGTTAGCACTCTCTTCATGTTATAGCATAAAAAGGAATAGAAGACATGGCTACAAGAAAAAGAAAAAGAAAATGCATGCTTATATCATAAGCATGAGAAAAAACAAAAAATAATATGCTTACTCATGAGTAGGTTTAGGCCTGATCTTCCGAAAGGTATGTCGATTGGGGTGGAGAACTCGACGTTGATGATCCGCGGCACTCGAGCGGTTTGAGTACCCCTGCAATCACTACACCATAGCTCTGTTGGTTATCAACCGTGCTGCACACGCTTGACCTTGCCAAGAAGGCTAATCCCTGCAAGTGCAACCGAGAACACGAGCATGAACGTCGAAGACACGATCTGAAATCGCGAAGTTGGGGTCTCACAAACCGTAGAACGGCGATATTATTGATCTAAGCAAAACCCACTAAATATGACCAGCGGCTGCAGTATTTATAGGCTAGGGTTCGACCAAAACACGATTAGATGTGTTCCTAATGGACTCTTACGGGATACAAGGCCCAAAGGCCCGATTCGGTGTCGCAGCATCGGACAGATATTTGGACTCGATTTGTTTTGACGATTCCCAATTACTCTGGAAGAATTTTGAGGTGGGACCAGAACCATTGAAAATTTTATCTTCTCCTCTTTCCGTGCATATGTAGAACGTCAAAAACGGAGTCCGTATGCCTCCTGGGCGTCCGTTTTAAGGTGGACTGCTCCTGGACTCCGAGTTGAACTCGAGTCCGAGTTGTAAACTGTTTCCATCAACTTGTGGACGTCCCAGCTGGTTCTCCATGCTCCCAAGGCCTCTTTCCTTCACTTGTTGATCTTCTCCATTATTCCTAATAACAATTAAATCATCACATAGCAATCTATTTTCAAACTCACATGCAAAAGAAGTTAGGAACAAATTCACCTGCGGATTTATTAACCGTGCTCGTGCTCTTGTGACTGGTCCTTGCAGTTCAATGTGCGTCTCCGCTGTTGTGATGTCCTCATCACTTACTCCATAAGCATAAAAAAAAGATATAGGTAGCCATGTTTCATCCTTGCAATAAAGAGAGTCCACATCAACAGCAGCCATCTCAATGGTTCCACATCCACCTCCACTCCATCACACATACACAAGTCTTGATTCAAAAGTTTGAATTGATTTCTCCTAAGGCTTGCTCTTTTTACATAGCAATATTATGTGTTGCAAATATGACTACTTACTTTCCCTACCAAGCTCCACATACAATCCATATTCAAAGAGTAGGAATAGTATAGGCATAATGCCTTGGTGAGGACATATTTCCACTATACACAAAGGAGTGATTGAGAGAATCAATTGAGGTACTTATAATATAATTTGAAACTCTCCGGAATTTAAGTGGAACTTGATATCTAGGCTATGCTTGCTCCATTTTCTGTTCTATCTTTCAATTCCCCATGAATAGGAGAAGGCATAACTCCCATAATGACTTAAGAAGGGTGAAGTACCATAGCCACCTTTTGCAATACTAGGTAGAGTATTTTGCTGTGCACTTGGTACTTTCGAAAGGTAGAACATTGTAACAACTCCTGATCATCAACTTAAAGTCTTGACTTTGCTCGGGACGAGCAAATGATAAGCTTGGGGGAGTTTGTTGACGGCTGTTACATACCAATTTCAGCCGTCAATATAACTCAATTATGTGAAGGATTGATCATTTCTTGCACACATCACCTTTCTACTTGACCTATTTCCACTTGTACATTGAGAAATATGTGTATGCAGATATTTATACAGTAATCGAGGAGAAGTATGGGGAGCAATCCTATAAAATATCATCGCAGCCAATCAAGCGACGACACGTGGCACCACATTGATCAAATGGCCCACAAACAGAAGTATTCGAGGCCATTCAATGGTGTAGCACCAATATCAGTCAATGGGACCCACCTTGCAGTCACTTGGAGGAAGTACGTGCCGTTTGGAGCGCTGACCACGTCGGCCGAACCAGGGGGTCGACCGACCTAGTCCTGACGCCAAACGCGGTCAACTTCCACGTGTTGGCTCCTCCTGGCTCCCTGGAGTCAATGACGACTGATTCACGCGCTTTTGGTGGTGGGAACAGACCTCAACACTAGTATAAATAGGACCCCATACCCCTCACTTCAAAAGACACCACTTGGGCATCATTCTATTGTATACACTATCTTCCATAGTCCTTAGAGGAGTTAGGATGTAGAGAGGAGAGCCTCTTGTCCCATGTCCAAATTGGGAAAGGAGTAGAAGGAGTCACTCTTCCCAATTCCATATTGAGAAAGGTATATCTCATGTATTCCTTCTTGTATTTGTGACTTTGTGCTCAATAAAGATATTATTTTTAGTCTTCTTTTATACGTATACTTGGACAAAGCGTTTCTTGTTTGATTTTGGAGTCCATGTAAGTGGAAGGTATAGTCTTTATGATTGTACTCTCATGATCACATCTTATGGTCATAAACACTATAGACCCCCACTATAGTCTATGTAGTTATGATATGATTATGTTAATATGAATAACTATGCTATTCAATGAACATTGGTTCAATGATGATTTAGTTCATTGCCTTAGGATGGCTTGTTCTGCAGCTCTTAAGGTATTTGCTTAGTATGCTAGCATGGTGCTAGGGTATTTAAGTAGCGTTGGATGTCTCGTAGACCCACGGATTGAAGAGGTAGGCAGTAGGTGGTGATAGCCCTGTCTGTCCTTTGTAATCCTCCACGTTCAGCTATGCCACAGGCTCTTGGCGGGTGTCGCCCTAGTATTGCTAGGGATAAGCCCATGCCCGATGTGTTGAATAGCATTGCATAGGAATTCATCATTGACATGACCATTAGTATCTACCTTAGGCTATGTATATGTATTAGGAGCATTGTAGGAGCAACTCTCTAACTCTTAATCCAATCTCCCTCTAGGACCCATTTACCCTTTAGAATAGACTGCCTAGGTGTGTATCACACTACCCCTATTATCAACTTACCCCCTATCCGAATAATTGATTAGTATCCCACAGCTTGACCATAAGAGTAATATATACTTTACTCCATTGCCTTCCTTTGGGATAAATACGATACCCTTGGGAATACTCATGGGTGAAATTCTACAACGGTATCTTCTGTGCGCTTGAGGATCTCATCTCTTTACCGGAGATGATCAGTGGTGTTAAGAAATACCAACAAGCATTTCTAGCACCGTTGCCAGGGATGATTTGTTAGTATATCTTAGGAGCCGTCAACAGCAAGAAAACAATGTGAGCAAGAGTGACTTTGGGGAGGTATGAAATGAGGTGATGTTTGATGATAAGTGCCCCTCACGGCCACCATTTATGGTGTGCACTCCCCAACGGTCACTAGGGTACCAAATGTAGCCGTTGGAGAAGAGAGAGCCAAAATGGCTCCTTCCCCTAGTCGGCCGAACAGGGGGTCGGCCGAACTGACAAGTGGGCCCCGTGTTCTCCCTTTTGGCAGGTGGCACGTTGGTGAGTTACCACTTTTGCATCTCAGAAAATTGTTTTCCGAATAAAAACTCTTTTTTCAAAACCCAATAATTTTATTTTTGTGAAAATAAAGAATAAAAAAGATAGTGGAGAATATAAGATTCTAAACTTACTAAGAAAATTAAAATATGCAGTTGGGAAAATCTAATCAAATGGAGAAAACCAAATAGGATAACTACCAATTTAACCTATTGGCTAGGTCTCACCACCGTCTGATGAGATGGACATTCCTCCTTCTTCATTTCTTGACATCCGGGCCCGGAGTGATGGGCTCGGAGGGCTTGTCTTGCTTCTTCCGCCATACCTTCTTTGGCGGCTTGGTGGATTTGGGCCTTTGGGGAGGCCCGGACTTCTCCGTCTTCTTGGGGTGTCAGCATGGACGATAAGATGGGTTTTCCGCATAGATTAAATTCCTCATGAATGCAATTAGTGGGTCCACCTTTGGAGGTGTGATTTGACCTCTTGAATGTGTTTAACATTCAGCCCATACTTGATACGGATCATGGAGCATTGCTCCAACTTTGGGCGAAAGTTAAACTTCTCCTCCTTGCCATTGATATGGAAGCGGATTTCTCCAGCTCCCAGATTTATGCGAGCCTTTACAGTACTTATGAATGGTCGCCCAAGAATGAGTGGTGTATCCTTTTTGACCTCCATGTCGAGCACCACAAAATCCATGGGTTTGAAGCAATTCCGGGTTTTCACCGGAACATCTTTAGCGATACCCGCCTAATAATAGATTGAAGAATCGGCCAGTTGGAGCTGCATTGGTGTTAGAGTAAGTTCTCTGAAGTTCAGTTGGTCGAAAACCACCTTGGGCATCACACTCACACCTGCTCCAAGGTCACAAAGGGCCTTGTCAAAGTGGTGAGCCCCGATTGAGCATAAAATTGTAGGACATCCGTGGTCCTTCAGCCAGCTGCCTCCTTGTAGAGAAATCATGTTGGCAATTTCCAGAGGAGGTTGGGGCTGTTCTGGCATCTTGCCATTCTCCACTTGAGGAACAACAGCTGCCAGTTGAGCCAACTAAGTTTCCAACATCTTGTTGAAACTCAAATGATGCTTGAAGGCTGAGGATAGTCCTTCAATCTTGGCATTAATGCTCTCTAGGGTCTTGTCATTGACGTACAACTTCTTTGATATAGCCTCATCGATCTTTAGCTAGCAAATGGCAAGTTATCTCAAGTTGGGTTGATTTCCATTATTGCCATTGTTGTTGTACGCTCCTTGAAAGAATGGGCGTGGTTGGCCCCGCCCTTGACCTCCTGGACGATAGCCATTGTTGTTTCCATTGTTGGCTATGTATAGGGCATCCTCACGGCTTTTTGGGCAGTCATTGCCCAAATGGCCCGTGGTGCCACAGACTTCACAAGTGATGTGAGAGTCTAAGGCTTAGGCATAGCCACATACCTCACCATTGCTTTGTCCATCAATCTTCTTCATAAGGAGGTCCAATTTGGAAGTGATCATGTCCACCTCCTTCAAGGTGTTCATGCCTCGCTGGCGAGTATGGAGACGCTCGTCGCTCCAACCCATGTTTGACACCATCTTCTCAATCAAATCTTTGGCTTTGGGCACCACCAATGACAAGAAGGAACCTACAGCAGCAGCATCAACAAGGTCACGGGTTGAAGGGATCAACCCGTTGTAGGAGTTTTGGATAATTAGCCAATCATCCAACCCATGGTGGGGAAAGGCTTGGATGTACTCCTGAAGCCTTTGCCAAGCCTCGGGAATAGATTCCTTGGCATCTTGCTGGAAGCTGGAAATTCTTCCATGTAGGGCATTGGTCTTGCCCAACAGGAAAAACTTGGCGAGGAATGTCGTAGAACACTTTTCCCAAATATCTACAACACTTCGGTTCGCATAGAACCACTATTTCGCTCTACCAAGAAGAGAGAACGGAAACAGCCTAAGACGGACAACATCGGGAGATACGTCCTTGATCTTAAAAGTGTTGCAAATCTCAAGGAACTATTGCAGGTGAGCACTTGCATCCTCGTTAGCCTCCCCACAAAATGGGTTGGCATCCACCATAGTCATAAGGCAGTTCTTGATTTCGAAGTTCACGTCTCCCGTGTTAACAGTGGGCCCAACAGGCACATTGTTAGCAAAAGGAGCCGAAAACTCACGAAGGGTCTTCTGGGCCATTAGCATGTTGGTTGTTGGTGCGGTTGTGCTGGCTTGCTTTGCCGCTCGAAGCTTTTGAGGAGTAATGCAACGAGGTTGATCTCCCGGAAGGGATTCAGGATCTTCAACAAAGTTTTCTGGCAAGCAGGAACCATACATACACTACCTTGTTTCCACATAAAATGCGAAAACAAAGAAGGGTCATCCTACTAAAACCTGCAAGGGTCCTATCCTATTCACTCAATCATGCAATACTTCGGATGCCTTCTCCGGCAATAGCGCCAGAAGTACCGATTGACTGTTCCTACGCACTACTAACAATTCATCTCTAGTAGTGATGCCAAAAATGCTTGTTAATAGATATTAAATTATACATATAAATCGGCAAGCGCACGAAAACTATCGATGTAGCATTTTCCCTCTAAGAGTTTTCCCAAAGGGTGTCATTTATATTCTCCTAAAGGAAGGCTAGATAGAAGTAAAACAATCATCAAGTGGAGATTCTAGGTTGGCCTAGGAAGGGTTTTAGCAAGGATGGATATGTGATAAATTGGAGTAGTGTGACACACACACAAGAGCATTGTATCCTATGGGGATATATGAGGTTAACAGGGACTAGGCTAACATTTAGGTATAGACTCCTACTATGCTACTAATGTACATATACATAGTCTAAGTTAGTTATTCATGATCATGTCAATTATGAATTCTCATGCTAAGAGGATTAACACATCGGGCATGGGTTTACCCCTAGCAATACTAGGACGACTCCCGCCAAGATCCCGTGGCATAGCCAAACATGGAGGATTACAAAGGAAAAATAGGGCTGTCACCACCTAGTGCCTACCTCTTCAATCCATGGGTCTACAAGACATTCAACGCTACTCTCTATCCTAGCACCATGCTAGCATATTAAGTAATTACTTTAAGAGACTAGGCACAAGCCATCCTAAGGCAATGAACTAAATCATCGTTGAACCAATGTTCATTCATAGAATAATTGATTCATGCTAACATAATCATATCATAGCTAATTAGACTATAGTGGGGTTCTAAAGTAATTATGATGATATAATGAGAATGGTATAGCATAATCATAAGTCCTACTCCTACCACATATATGGAATCCACAATCAAACAAGAAACGCTTTATCAAAGTACAAGAATAATAGAAGACTAAAGATAACATCTTTATTAAGAGTGAATTCACAAATACAAATAGCAATATAAGATCCATACCTTTCCCAATTAAAAATTGGTAAGAGACTCCTTCTACTCCTCTCATACTTGGACTATGGACTAGAGACTCTGCTCTCTATAGCCTATACTCCTCTAAACCTATGGAGAGTAGTGGATACAATGGATGAGTACTCAAATGGTGTGTGTTGAAGTGAGGGGCGAGGTGGGGGGTCCTATTTATAGCTTGGAGAAGTTTCGGTTCCCGCCACCAAAAGCGCGCGAATCAGTCACCCATGACCTCTTCAAGCCAGGAGGAGCCATCACGTGGTACCATTTTTGGCACCAGGGCGTAGTCGGACGACCTGGTCTTGGCACCTTTTGCGGTGTGCTTCCTCCAGGTCTCTGCCAGGTGGGTCCTAATTATTGATATTGGTGCTACATCATTTGATGGTCTCGGATACTTCTATCTGTTGGCCAGTTGATCCATGTGGTGCCACATGTCGTCACTTGATTGGCTAGAATGATATTTTATAGGATCCATCCCCTTGTTTCAATTCAATTCTGCATACAATCCCTGCATGCACTACTTCCTCCAAGAACAAGTGGATGCACTACTTTCTCCAAGGACAAGTGGAAATAGGGTAAATAGAGAGGTGATGTGTGCAAGAAATTATGTTTCCTTCATATAATTGAGTTATATTGATGGGTGAAATTGCTATATAACAGCCATCAACACCTACCACCTATTATCCTATATAAACACTTTACCGTCCACCTTCCACCCTTTTGCCCACAATACCAACCCTTAGCCCCTGTCACATCCCGTGTTGCCGTTCTTCAAGAAGGAAGTATCCTTCACCGCAAGGAAGAATATGGAGGAAGAGGAAGAGGAGGAGAAGGAAGATGGACAATCAAATGAGATCATCATTGCTGTTGCGATCTTCTTCATCGATTCTTGGACATCAACGTTCTTCTTCACCAATCCTTCATCTTCGTCGATCTAGACGTCAAGTTATTGAGTTTCATCAAATCCCCAACTCTTGAACACTAGGATTCATGGTAAATACCTTCTATCTTTCTATGTCAATTATGGTCCCATACTTAACTCAAACTATACTCTAGTTGGGAATTCACTAAAACCCTAGTCTCAGCGGACTTATTCGATCCACTGCGAACTAGTCCATTGAACTTTCTGGTCCAGAGCGGGCATGTCTGACCCATGGTGCGGACTAGTCTGGTCCCTCAGTTCTGGAATTCCTAGAGCTTCTTTAGTTTCCTCATAAATGACTCGAAACTTGCTCTATCATGTAAAAGTTAATTGTAACTAGATAGTAAGCAACAATAACAACATAATAACATGTATTACATCATAATTGCATCATTCATGCATGTCATGACATATTGAATACTATGTGAGCATTTATTGATTCTTATGTTTGTTTCGCATGATTGTTGTGCGTCATAGAAGATAACGCTCTAGAGGGTGCTTACGAGGACCTTTAGCACCAGAACTTCGAAGCTATTGATCCCCACTAGCCTCAAGCAAGGCAAGTATCCTTGAGCATTTTGATCTTGTTTTCAAATGCTTTGTGTGCCAAATTGCATGCTTGTGTCAAATTGATGTGAAACTTGTGAAGGTGTTTACTAGACATGTATGACCACCTTTGTCGCTTGGGATATATTGTAGAGAGTCGGGAAGAGTATTTTCAAGTTTTGCTGCGCTTAATTGGGATTGGGAATAACCAAATGACTCAATTATGAACGAATGTGCATATGAACTATGTGTATTGGTGATAATAACCTTTTAGCAACTTGGAACCTAGGGATCTAAGAAGTTGGTTATGTAGAATGGGTTGGGAGAATTTGGTGGATTTGCTTGCTTTGGATCTAAGGACGGATTCGAGGAGCGACCACCCAGGATTTATAGTGCCACCACAAGGACAAGTATGGGTGCGGCATAGCAAATTAATTAGGTGTATCGCCAGCATTGTTTGGATAATTTGGGGGAGTGGGGAATGGGAGCCGGTTGGGTTTGCATTAGTGGCGGGACTGCCCTGCATCCGAACGGCACAAGAGGGGGTCGTTGCGCTACAGGAAACGCGAATACTTACGTCGTCTAGCATAACTTTTGTCGGCCAGCCGTAAGTTAACTTACTTTTGTCGACTGTAGACATAAGTTAAAAGGCCGACAGAAATAAACATACACTTACGTCGGTTGGGACCCGTAGCCAACATAAATTAGATGGCTGAAGTATGTTAAGCGTTACATACGTCAGCTTTGCGCATGGCCGACCTAAGTATGCTAGGACGACGTAAATAGTTTAATTAAGCCGACGTATGTAGCGGATATAACCTACACTCGGGAGCGCCTTTTTTTCCTTCTTCCCCACGCCGCACCGGCCGCACCCCAACTCCAGAGCGCCACCGCTCGCCAGGTAAGGCTCCTATCCACCTCCCTCCCCCACCCCCCCCCCCCCAAACTCCCACCTACCCGAGCGCCCCCCCCCCACTCCCCCTGCCCCCACCCTCACCCTCCCTGAGCGCCCCCCCACCACCACCCTCCCTGAGCGCCCCCACCCTCACCCTTACTCTCCCTGAGCCCGGCCACCCACCCACCCTGACCATCCCCCCCCCCCCCCCCCACCCCTCACCCTCCCCCCACCCTCACCCTCAAATATAAAATTGAATTTAAATTTAATTGTTTAAATTATGCTCAAATTGCATAATTGTTTATTTAATTATTGTTAAGTTGTTAATTTGCTTAATTTTCTTAGTGTACATTCTAATTAATTGGTTTAGTGTAGATTAAGCTTAATTCATTTAATTATGCATATATGCTACTGTGGCAAGAGGATAGGGGCCGCTGGCCATCGGGGTGCTGCGGCGCCAGGGGTGGCCAGCGTGAGGGAGGTGCGATTAAGGCACCGAGTTCGGATGCCATGAGGAGGGCGGTGTCGGGGGCGGCCTGCTGTCGGGTGAGTGAAGTGAGTGAATGAATTGAGCCTTGTGGTCAGATCAATCATGCCTGCCTCCGCCATTCTCTGCTCCAGTCCCAGTCTCCAACCTCTTAAGGGCCGGGGGAAAGGCACCAAGGACGGAGATGCATGGTGAAGGCAATCAGAGTCCATGAGGTAGCTCGGTGATGAAAATGAAATGAGAGGGTGTGAACGACTGGATCCCCTTTGTCTTTCTCACCACTGATGGCTGCCATGCCAATGCCGTGGAGAAGGAAGAGAGTCGCGCGGAAGTCACCGCCCAACTCAGACGGGCCACGTAGGTTTTGTTGTGGTCCATTTATTGTGAAGCTAAAGTATGCACTAAATCACCCGCGGGTGTGTATGGCGGACCCCGACGGACCTTGTTCACTATCTCTCTCATTATTTTCTCTATCGTGCATAAATTAACGAGAAACTAACAATAATTTGTCCGGCTTTAAACTACAGAGTCAAACATGGGTGAAGATCGTAGTTGGATGGATAATTGTTGGAAGAGCAGAATTGGTGGTCACTCAAATGAGTGGTACACCAAGACAGAAGCTTTTGTGGAACGAGCTTTTTTGTTGTCAAATAGCGATAAGGCACAGTGCCAATGTACAAAATGCTAGAACGGAACATTTTTGGACAATGTGGAACTTATGATGCACTTGTGTTGAAACGGTTACGTGTCACATTATGAGTTGTGGAACTTTCATGGTGAGATAGCTTCTCAAGTTGTACAAGAAGTGGAAGCGGACAATGATTATGCCACGATGGTTAATATGATGGATGAGATGATGGAAGCTATACGACTAGAGCTTACGGAGGATCCTCAAACAGCAGAGGTTAAAGAGTTCTTCATACTTCTCAAAGATTCAGAACAGCCGCAACATGAAAACACTAAAATGACACTCCTCAATTTTGTGACTATACTTATGGCAATTAAGTCTAAGTTCTTCTTTTCTAATAACTGTTACAATGAGCTTATCAATTTGTTCAACGATGCCCTTTCACATCCCAACAAAGTGCCTAAAGATATGTACAAGTCAAACAAAATTCTTTCCAGTCTCGGTATGATGTACAAGAATATTGATGTGTGTCCGGACAACTGCATGCTTTTCTGCAGAGAGCGTGCCAATGTGAACAAATGTTTAAAATGTGGTCAACCGAGGTTTGTCGAAGTTGTTAATGATGATGGTGATATTGTGACGACATAAGTCGCATGTAAGAAGCTTCGTTACTTACCCATGACACCTAGGTTGAAGCAACTGTTCCTTTCAAAAATAAACGGCCAGACACATGAGATGGCACAAAGAAGGTGAGCGTCATAACAATGGAGTCATGACGCACTCATCCGATGGTGAGGCATGGAAGACAATAGACCGGTTCGATCCAGAATTTGGTCGTGAAGCGAGAAATGTTCGCATCGGGTTGGCGACATATGGGTTCACGCCGTTCGGCACAAATGCCACACCATACTCCTGCTGGCCCGTCTTTTTCATTCCGTACAATCCTCCACCGGCTTTTTGCATGAAGAATGAGTTCATGTTTCGTAGACTCATTGTACCTGGGCCTGATCATATTGGATCACGTCTCAGCGTAATGTTGAAACCATTGATCGAAGAGTTGAAAATGTTGTGGACATGAGTTGAAGCGTACGACTATTACAAGAAGCAGAAATTCAACCATCGAGCTGCTTATTTGTGGCCCATCCATGATTTTTTGACATACAGCATGTTTTCTGGATGGAGCACTCATGGTCAGTTGATGTCTCCGATATGTGCCTCAGATATGCTTTCGACTTACTCATGGAGGCAAGATATCTTACTTCGATGGTAATAGACGTTGGTTGCCTCGGAATCACATTGTCGGTACCCTCAAGTCCGGGTACCCCCGCATACAAGAAGAAGCTCTGGACCCAGCCTCCCCGCTGAGGCAGACTCTGGCTACCACGCATTCTCCGGCTCCTGGCCCTTGCTCCCATCGAGGAGGGCTCCGGAGCTGCCACACATCCCCTGGCTCCGGGCCCATGCTCCAACCGAGGAGGGCTCTAGAGCTGCCACGTGTCCTACAACTTGTCCTGGCGGTAGGTTGCGGGAGTAAAAAGTGATGCATCCTGTCAATATGTGCATTGAAGGCACACGCCTTCCACAAGCGTATAGGTGTGGTGCACGCCTCTTGTCAGGTATTGCTGCGTCCAATCGATCACAGTGAAGGCGCTGCAGGACTACACCACACCGCCAAGTGGGTAGCTTATGGCGACAAGACGGATGGGACGTTCCCTGCCATCATCAACAACTACGACTGGCCACTTGCGACCGACGTGGCAAAACAAAAATCTTCAAGGCGCGGTCAGAGGCAGCGTACGCAAGAAGCCTTAGATCTTGTATCGGATAAAGATCGCCCTGGGGCCATCTGTCGGGCCCCAGGCCCCACTTGTAGGTTGTCTGACCTTGAATTATAAAAGGACTAGGCAGTCACCGACTTAGACATCTTCTCTAGTCTGCTCGGACAAGAAAGAGACACGTTCACTAAGACCAAGACACACGCTTGAGCAATACAACACACAAACCACCGTGGAGTAGGTTATTACGCTCAGGTGGCCCGAACCAAGTAAAACCCTCGCATTCATCGTTCGCTATGCTCGATCTTGCTAGGACTAGCCCCCGAATGTACATCGAACACCCACAGGCTGCTCCCAATCTAGTCCAGGGGAGGTGTCAGTTTAGACACCTCGGCATTTGGCGCACCAGGTAGGGGGCTTTTTTCCTGCAAGGATCTTCGCCAGCAGCATGGTGAACGCACGTTCCAATGAAAGCTCTTCCAGGCCATGCTCGTTCTCGCATATTCTCTGTCATATGCTAGGGCACTCTCACTGTCTCGTTCCTAGTGTAGTTATGCAATCCTGCTGCCGGCGGGCCTGCTTGATACTCCAGTGATGTATATGGGTTCTTTGGTTGTTTTCCTGCTCGGAAGCCTGTGGCACCGAATGGTCACTGCCTTGAAAAGCTAACGCCCGTGGGAGGTCCAGAGTGTACAGCCTGCTTAGCCTGGTCCTGCACCCTAAGCGTGTACACTTTGCCTCTTCAGCGCTAATGGCTGAGTACAGGGGTCCGTACAGCACACACTCCTGAGCAGGGCGATAACAATAACCCGAATACCATCGCACTGAATAACCCGCGCACCGTAAGCCTGGCTCGGGACCGTAAGACATAACGAGACTAAAAGTAGGAAAGGAGTAACCAACGAACAAAATTATTTACATTATGCTTTAATTTTTTACTTACTTTCGCATATCGTCTGCCATATGCCCGATTACATTTCTTCTGTCTCGTCCTAGTTGGTGTTGTGCTATCCTGCTAAAGGAGGATCCGCATGAGGTACCTGCAATGTGTTTGGGGTCCGATCTATCCTGAGGAGCAGGCGGCGGGTGAGGATCAAGCTTCATCCCACCCAAGAGTTGGGTCCCGCTCTAGGGCGGGAAGATCTGGAGCATCGCGACACTGTGCAGTCACTCCACTGACTGCAAGCCCGCACAACACAGCACGTCACACACCTGCTGCGACAGCCGCTACAGCACCGCCGGTGGCAAGTCCAGAGAGTGCGCTCCTGGCCGCACGTGCAATGCTCTGCAATGCACCGACGGCAGGTGCCCAGCAGGGGGCAACCCAACAAAGGGTAAACAACGTCGACCACCTGGTCGTTGCTGCACTCCAAGTGACCCCGAAGGGTGGGAGGCGAGCAGCATCAACTTTTGTTTCACTATCCTGTACACCTACAGTCGACCGTCGGACCGCTGATACCTGCTCAACAAGGCTTTCAACAGCAGACCTGTGGGCTGAGGTGCAGCGCCGTAGTGCTGGCGAGGACTGCCGAGTTGTCATCGAACGACAGCGGGAGCGGCGCCGCAACCTTGAGGCTGACTACAGCCTGCTGGGTCTTGGACCCCAGGTGCACGATGCCCTCGCGCCACGACAGGCATATGTGACGCCCCCCCGCGCAGCACTAGGCGTACGTGGTGCCTCCTCCACACTAGGCGTATGTTGCACCTCCTCCACTCCAGGAATACGGAGTGCCCCCGCCACACCAGGCATCTTCCACCGCACCTCAACACCAGGCGTACGCAGTGCCACCTAGACATCAAGGTCACACAGTGCCAAACCAGTCGCCTGCAAGTACCGGTGGAGTGTGCACAGCCCTAGCTCCGCACCTGCGGAGAGTGATGTGGCCTCACAAGTTCCGGCCGCACACGTCGAAGATGTATGACGGGAGTGTCAACCCGAGTGAGTTCCTGCAGATCCACTCCACCTCGATCTTGGCTGCGTGGGGTGACGAGGTCATCATGGCCAACTACATCCCTGTGGTCCTGGTCGGTCCAGCCCGCTCGTGGCTCATGAACATGCCCCAGGGGTCCATCACCTCTTGGGAAGAGTTGTGCCGGCAGTTCGTGGCGAACTTAGGAAGTTCGTACGAGCGCCCAGGCACAGAGCTCGACCTCCACGCTGTTAGAAAGCGTTCGGGGGAGCCATTGCGAATGTTCATCCAGTGATTCTCTCAGGTACGAAACACCATCCCACACATCTCGAATGCATCTGTCATTGCATTTAGGCAGGGTGTGAGGGATAAGAAGATGCTCGAGAAGCTTGCCACGCATGACGTGCGCGATGTCTCTGAGCTGTCATTCTGTCATTGCATCTGTCATTGCATTTAGGACCCCATACCCTTCACTTCAACAACACCACTTGGGCATCATTCTTTTGTATACACTATCTTCCATAGTCCTTAGAGGAGTTAGAATGTAGAGAGGAGAGCCTCTAGTCCCAAGTCCAAATTGGGAAAGGAGTAGAAGGAGTGTCTCTTCCCAATTCCACATTGGGAAAGGTATATCTCATGTATTCCTTCTTGTATTTGTGACTTTGTGCTCAATAAAGATATTATCTTTAGTCTTCTTTTATACATATACTTGGACAAAGCGTTTCTTGTTTGATTGTGGAGTCCATGTAAGTGGAAGGTATAGTATTTATGATCGTACTCAAATCTTATGGTCATAAACACTATAGACCCCCACTATATCTATGTAGTTATGATATGACTATGTTAATATGAATAACTATGCTATGCAATCAACATTGGTTCAACGATGATTTATTTCATTGCCTTAGGATGGCTTGTGTTGCAGCCCTTAAGGTATTTGCTTAGTATGCTAGCATGGTGCTAGGGTATTTAAGTAGCGTTGGATGTCTCGTAGACCCACGGATTGAAGAGGTAGGCAGTAGGTGGTGACTGCCCTATCTGTGCTTTATAATCCTCCACGTTCGGCTATGCCGCAGGCTCTTGGCGTGAGTGGCCCTAGTATTGCTAGAGTTAAGCCCGTGCCCGATATGTTGAATACCATTGCATAGGAATTCATCATTGACATGACCATTAGTATCTACCTTAGGCTATGTATATGTATTAGGAGCATTGTCGGAGCAACTCTCTAACTCTTAATCCAATCTCCCTCTAGGACCCATTTACCCTTTAGAATAGATTACCTAGGTGTGTGTAACAGTACCCCTATTATCAACTTACCCCCTGTCCGGATAACTGATTAGTATCTCATAGCTTTACCATAAGAGTAGTATATACTTTACTCCATTACCTTCCTTTGGGATAAATACGATACCCTTGGGAATACTTATGGGTGAAATGCTACAACGGTATATTCCGTGCGCTTGCAGATCTCATCTCTTTATCGGAGATGATTTTTGGTGTTAAGAAATACCAACAAGCATTTATGGCACAATTGCCGGGGTTGATTTTTTAGTATATCTTAGGAGCCCTTAACAAGCATTTCTGGCGCCGTTGCCGGGGAAGGCAAACGAAGTGAAGGATAGCTATCACATGTGATTAGGCTATAGGTACTAATAGTTATTAGACTGGATTACCCTTGTTTGTTTTCTCTTTTGTGTGAAAATAGGGTAGTGTTGGCCAACCCATTGTATGGGATGGCCAACATGGACACAAGTGCTAAACTGCAAGATGATTCAAGGCGTACCTCAACAAATGTCCGCTAGGAAACACCATTTCCTTTTGCGGGAGAATTTCAGCATTCAGTATGAGCCAAAGTCATCCATACCCAAGCTTGGGGAAGGCTCCAAGATGTTCTTGTTGGTTTGCCTCCACCATGGGGTGGATAGTTGGCTCTTCATCCAACACTTGTGTCATGGGTTGGCTCCACCAATCCATGACCACTTTCATGCTGGAGCTGAAGGAGTCCTATTCTCATTCATCATGGATGAGAAGAAGGTCTACACTAAAGGGGTGGATTGAAAAATGCTCGAGTTTCCATAGCTTGTCATGCACACCACTTCACAAGGTGGATATGCTAGTTATGGAACTACACCTCCCATTGAAGTGTCATGAATATCCATGTCGTTGGAGATTTGTTTTGATAATCCAAGTCGTGGATATTCACATGATTTGTGAAAATCCATGTCATCATGGGACGTGTGGGAATTATTTCCCTAAGACTTATGTTGACCTTTTTCAAATGACAACTCCAATGGCTACCATTCACAAGGAGGTCAAGGGTGGAATTAACATCACCCTTGTAATTTAGGAGGCTATTGCTTTCCAAGGGATTTAAGTTCAACTAGCCTACCTTGAAGTATCTTGGCCAAGCAGAAATCAAGACAGCATTCACGTGAAGATCTTGGCCAAGGACAATAACTTAAGGAGCATTCAAAGTCCAAGATATCCCACATAACTTGTTGGGATTCCCACACTTCTACCAAACCCATTCAACCTAGGTCAAGTGACATTGTGGATGAAGCTTTTCTTGTTTGATTGTGGAGTCCACATGTCATCATGCCCAAGGAAGCCTTTGATCCATGATCAAGGTATGGGTTGATTCAATGGAATATCAATATGGTCAGAGTGGCACCCCTAAGAAGGACAAAGCCTCACCATGCTAATGAAGGAATACATTCAAGAGGGAGAACTCGTCACTACAACAACATGTCTATATCAATACAACAGGGAGAGGCTAGGGCTACCAAGTGGCCCACATGTCCAAATGACAGCCAAATGAGTTTGGCATGTCAAAACAGAAGAAATCGTCCACATCTTCAACTTCGGGATTGGACAACAAATCATCGCATTGAACAGAACGGAGGAAAGTCCTACTCATCGGACTTCAAAAATTCGGTGAGTCCTCGCCAATAGGTTAATTCGTAGTTATCTCAAATTTGTTTTCCAAATTGCATCAACCCTTGCATTTGCATGTTTTCCACACTTGCATGTTGGAAAATAAAATTTCCAACCATCATAAAACTAAAAATTTGAATTAGGGGAGAAATTTAATTGGATATGAACTACGTGCATGACCACTTTAATTTATCTTCCTAGTTCAAACGAAAAAGATTTGCTTTGACCCTCAATGAATTTACAAGTTATTTCAAGTTGGGCAAGACAATTTGAAAGTTGGGTTCAATTTGCTTTTGGCTAACGTAACCCGTTTTCGAGTTGTTTTGTGTGTTCTTGATTAAATTGCAGCTAGGTTAAAATTGTGAAGAGGTGGTATGGCAAGAAAGTGGAAGGTTTCATGAAGCTCAAGTCACCATTGGGAGGATTGGAGAACACTTCTCTCCTTCAAACTCATTTTGAGTTTGAGGAAGAGAAATGTTCAATATGATGACCCAATGGAGGAGCCAGAGCCAAATCCATTGTCAAATCCAATCTCAATTGGCATTTGACATCAACTATCAAGCCTACGCCGAAGATCAATGTTGTGAGTTTCTCACACAAAGACCTTCGTCACCAACTGCTCTTCAAATGAGGTATGAGTTTAGAATTTTTCATTGTTTGGTTTGCCATAGAATTGGATGTATTTGCTTGCATTTGTGAGGAAGGTTGACATTTCCTCATCATTTAATTCTCATGCATCCTCACAAGACTAGGTGTGGGAATTGACTTTTGGATCTCCAAAAGGAAATCCCACCTTTCTTGGAAAAATTTAAAACATGTACCTAGAACCCTTTAAGCATTGTTTTGTAGACTTAGTCATTTCTGTCTAGGTTTAGAAAATAAAACTTTTGGGCATGACTTAATTGGTGAATTGGCATATAGAAACTTGGGCATAGTGACAGCCATAATTTTTAATTGAGCTTCATGCATAGATGGTGTAACTAGATTTCAAACTCCTAGGAATAAGTGATATCCTTGCTCTAAATTTGAATTGCATTTTTTGGAGGAGTCACTAAATTTTAAATTCCTAGTGAAGTTCAGGAGGATAAAATTGAGAATCTTGTTTGTCATGGTCTAAATGATAAAATTTGCTCCTGAAAGCTAAGATGGTTAGAAACTTTAAAAGATGTAGGGATCCATATAGTATATTTCTATCACATGCATTGCTATGAGTTGGAGCTTTAGAAAATATGCAACATGAATTATCCATAAAGCTCCACTCTTATCAATGAATAACACATTGATCATGTATACACTTGACATTGGAACCAATGCATCTTTGATTTTGTTCTTCCCCGTATGTACAAATGAAAGTTCGGTTACCTAACCCGAACGTTCATTTGTACAAGTATCGGGAGCTAACCATCCCTCTCTATTCAAGAGAGGAAGTTTGCAGGAGTAATATTACTATGCATGCATTCAAGAAGCTGATTGTTTGGATCCCTAGAGGATCCAATTTCAACATCTCTTGGCCAAGGATTAAATGAGGATGGTTGCTACCTATCGGAAATTATGTCCAAAGGTCAATCATAACTATACGAGGCTAGAGATTTGAAATGGGAACCCTCCATGAGAAACCAATGGGCTGCCATGAATGGGTGAGAGCATTATGCTCTCAACTATTCTAAGCACTCATTCAAGCTCAAGGGTTTTGCCACCATCATCGGGTACAAGTTATTCCTATGTGGCTAAGAGTTATGATGTACCATAGCCAAGGAATGACAAGATCACACCCAATTTATATTGGGTGCAAGTTGTTCCTATGTGGCTAGAAAGTATGTTGTACCTTACCCAAGGAACAACTGATCATACCCAATGCATGTTGGGCACATGTCACTCCCTTATGGCAAAAAGATATGATACACCTTAGCCAAAAAATGACGAAACATACTCAATGTATGTTGAGTGCACGTCATTCCTTTGGATCTAAAGGTTGTCATTATCCTAGTCAAGGAATGACAGATCACACCCAACACATGGAGACCCTGATGTGCGGACAATCAACATCAAAAACACTCTATTCAACCTCACTCATGGTGTCCATTGGAGGCAACACAACAATCAACACTCAACCCTCCATTGTCAAAGCCACGCTGCAACAAGGATAGGCTAACTCATTGCCTACCTCCGTCGTTAGGGTTTCAATCCCTATCACGGACCTTGATCAAGAATAAGCTTGGGGGAGGACCCCCACTTGAGGTAACTTGTACAACACCCACTGCATTTTTATTTCAAATCATCCATTGCATATTTATTTTCCATTCATCCACCATCCACCATGCATCTAAAAAAACATAAAAATAGGAACTTAGATTTGCTTTGCTTATCAAATAAAGATGTGCGGTAAGATTGATTTAGAATTCACATAGATGAAATGATGAATAGTTGCTCTGTTTTATTTTTCCTAGGTCCCTACTTTACAACTTGCTACTCTCCGAATATTGCTTAAATTGGCTAAAATTAACTTTGCCTTGATTTAGAAATTGTGGGTAGCAAAAGCTTAATCTACTTCTAGGTTGATGGGAGATTTGAATTAGTAATAGGGCTGCTATTCCTATTTTGGAAGTGAAACTTAGATTTCCGGAGAAATTCTATCAAGATTTAAGTTTCCCTCATTTTATTGGAAATACCTACCAAATCCATATGATATTCATACATAGACAACACCTTATGCATATGCTATTTGCTTTCACATTGATCCTAGTCAAACTAGTATAGACCTATGTGAGAAATCATTCAATTCGTTTTGAATTCAAGAATTCACTTGCACATGCTATACATCTACACTAGAAGGAAGCAAAATTCCATCATATCCACCATTCTACAAAAAAAAGAGAAACTCCATACTATTCATAGTTAGCACTCTCTTCACGTTATAGCATAAAAAGGAATAGAAGACATGGCTACAAGAAAAAGAAAAAGAAAATGCATGCTTATATCATAAGCATGAGAAAAAAACAAAAAATAATATGCTTACTCATGAGTAGTTTTAGGCCTGATCTTCCAAAAGGTATGTCGATTGGGGTGGAGAACTCGACGTTGATGATCCGCGGCACTCGAGCGGTTTGAGTACCCCTGCAATCACTACACCATGGCTCTGTTGGTTATCAACCGTGCTGCACACGCTTGACCTTGCCAAGAATGCTAATCCCTGCAAGTGCAACCGAGAACACGAGCATGAACGTCGAAGACACGATCTGAAATCGCGAAGTTGGGGTCTCACAAACCGTAGAACGGCGATATTATTGATCTAAGCAAAACCCACTGAATATGACCAGCGGCTGCAGTATTTATAGGCTAGGGTTCGACCAAAACACGATTAGATGTGTTCCTAATGGACTCTTACGGGATACAAGGCCCAAAGGCCCGATTCGGTGGCGCAGCACCGGACAGATATTTGGACTCGATTTGTTTTGACGATTCCCTATTACTCTGGAAGAATTTTGAGGTGGGACCAGAACCATTGAAATTTTTATCTTCTCCTCTTTCCGTGCATATGTAGAACGTCAAAAACGTAGTCCGTATGCCTCCTGGGCGTCCGTTTTAAGGTGGACTGCTCCTGGACTCCGAGTTGAACTCGAGTCCGAGTTGTAAACTGTTTCCATCAACTTGTGGACGTCCCAGCTGGTTCTCCATGCTCCCAAGGCCTCTTTCCTTCACTTGTTGATCTTCTCCATTATTCCTAATAACAATTAAATCATCACATAGCAATCTATTTTCAAACTCACATGCAAAAGAAGTTAGGAACAAATTCACCTGCGGATTTATTAACCGTGCTCGTGCTCTTGTGACTGGTCCTTGCAGTTCAATGTGCGTCTCCGCTGTTGTGATGTCCTCATCACTTACTCCATAAGCATAAAAAAAGATATAGGTAGCCATGTTTCATCCTTGCAATAAAGAGAGTCCACATCAACAGCAGCCATCTCAATGTTTCCACATCCACCTCCACTCCATCACACATACACAAGTCTTGATTCAAAAGTTTGAATTGATTTCTCCTAAGGCTTGCTCTTTTTACATAGCAATATTATGTGTTGCAAATATGACTACTTACTTTCCCTACCAAGCTCCACATACAAGCCATATTCAAAGAGTAGGAATAGTATAGGCATAATGCCTTGGTGAGGACTTATTTCCACTATACACAAAGGAGTGATTGAGAGAATCAATTGAGGTACTTATAATATAATTTGAAACTCTCCGGAATTTAAGTGGAACTTGATATCTAGGCTATGCTTGCTCCATTTGCTGTTCTATCTTTCAATTCCCCATGAATAGGAGAAGGCATAACTCCCATAATGACTTAAGAAGGGTGAAGTACCATAGCCACCTTTTGCAATAATAGGTAGATTATTTTGTTGTGCACTTGGTACTTTCAAAAGGTAGAACATTGTAACAACTCCTGATCATCAACTTAAAGTCTTGAATTTGCTCGGGACGAGCAAATGATAAGCTTGGGGGAGTTTGTTGACGGCTGTTACATACCAATTTCAGCCGTCAATATAACTCAATTATGTGAAGGATTGATCATTTCTTGCACACATCACCTTTCTACTTGACCTATTTCCACTTGTACATTGAGAAATATGTGTATGCAGATATTTATACAGTAATTGAGGAGAAGTATGGGGAGCAATCCTATAAAATATCATCCCAGCCAATCAAGCGACGACACGTGGCACCACATGGATCAAATGGCCCACAAACAGAAGTATTCGAGGCCATTCAACGGTGTAGCACCAATATCAGTCATTGGGACCCACCTTGCAGCCACTTGGAGGAAGTACGTCCCGTTTGGAGCGCTGACCACGTTGGCCGAACCAGGAGGTCGACCGACCTAGTCCTGACGCCAAACGCGGTCAACTTCCACGTGTTGGCTCCTCCCGGCTCCCTAGAGTCAATGACGACTGATTCGCGCGCTTTTGGTGGTGGGAACAGACCTCAACACTAGTATAAATAGGACCCCATACCCCTCACTTCAAAAGACACCACTTGGGCATCATTCTATTGTATACACTATCTTCCATAGTCCTTAGAGGAGTTAGGATGTAGAGAGGAGAGCCTCTTGTCCCATGTCCAAATTGGGGAAGGAGTAGAAGGAGTCACTCTTCCCAATTCCATATTGAGAAAGGTATATCTCATGTATTCCTTCTTGTATTTGTGACTTTGTGCTCAATAAAGATATTATTTTTAGTCTTCTTTTATACGTATACTTGGACAAAGCGTTTCTTGTTTGATTTTGGAGTCCATGTAAGTGGAAGGTATAGTCTTTATGATTGTACTCTCATGATCACATCTTATGGTCATAAACACTATAGACCCCACTATAGTCTATGTAGTTATGATATGATTATGTTAATATGAATAACTATGCTATTCAATGAACATTGGTTCAATGATGATTTAGTTCATTGCCTTAGGATGGCTTGTTCTGCAGCTCTTAAGGTATTTGCTTAGTATGCTAGCATGGTGCTAGGGTATTTAAGTAGCGTTGGATGTCTCGTAGACCCACGGATTGAAGAGGTAGGCAGTAGGTGGTGATAGCCCTGTCTGTCCTTTGTAATCCTCCACGTTCAGCTATGCCACAGGCTCTAGGCGGGTGTTTCCCTAGTATTGCTAGGGATAAACCCATGCCCGATGTGTTGAATAGCATTGCATAGGAATTCATCATTGACATGACCATTAGTATCTACCTTAGGCTATGTATATGTATTAGGAGCATTGTAGGAGCAACTCTCTAACTCTTAATCCAATCTCCCTCTAGGACCCATTTACCCTTTAGAATAGACTGCCTAGGTGTGTATCACACTACCCCTATTATCAACTTACCCCCTATCCGAATAATTGATTAGTATCCCACAGCTTGACCATAAGAGTAATATATACTTTACTCCATTGCCTTCCTTTGGGATAAATACGATACCCTTGGGAATACTCATGGGTGAAATGCTACAACGGTATCTTCTGTGCGCTTGAGGATCTCATCTCTTTACCGGAGATGATCAGTGGTGTTAAGAAATACCAACAAGCATTTCTAGCACCGTTGTCGGGGATGATTTGTTAGTATATCTTAGGAGCCGTCAACAGCAAGAAAACAATGTGAGCAAGAGTGACTTTGGGGAGGTATGAAATGAGGTGATGTTTGATGATAAGTGCCCCTCACGGCCACCATTTATGGTGTGCACTCCCCAACGGTCACTAGGGTACCAAATGTAGCCGTTGGAGAAGAGAGAGCCAAAATGGCTCCTTCCCCTAGTCGGCCGAACAGGGGGTCGGCCGAACTGACAAGTGGGCCCCGTGTTCTCCCTTTTGGCAGGTGGCACGTTGGTGAATTACCACTTTTGCATCTCAGAAAATTGTTTTCCGAATAAAAACTTTTTTTTCAAAACCCAATAATTTTATTTTTGTGAAAATAAAGAATAAAAACGATAGTGGAGAATATAAGATTCTAAACTTACTAAGAAAATTAAAATATGCAGTTGGGAAAATCTAATCAAATGGGGAAAACCAAATAGAGAGAGAAGAAAAACAAAGAAAAGGATAACTACCAATTTAACCTATTGGCTAGGTCTCACCACCGTCTGATGAGATGGACATCCCTCCTTCTTCATTTCTTGACGTCCGGGCCCGTAGTGATGGGCTCGGACGGCTTGTCTTGCTTCTTCCGCCATACCTTCTTTGGCGGCTTGGTGGATTTGGGCCTTTGGGGAGGCCCGGACTTCTCCGTCTTCTTGGGGTGTCAGCATGGACGATAAGATGGGTTTTCCGCATAGATTAAATTCCTCATGAATGCAATTAGTGGGTCCACCTTTGGAGGTGTGATTTGACCTCTTGAATGTGTTTAACATTCAGCCCATACTTGATACGGATCATGGAGCATTGCTCTAACTTTGGGCGAAAGTTAAACTTCTCCTCCTTGCCATTGATATGGAAGTGGATTTCTCCAGCTCCCAGATCTATGCGAGCCTTTACAGTACTTAGGAATGGTCGCCCAAGAATGAGTGGTGTATCCTTTTTGACCTCCATGTCGAGCACCACAAAATCCATGGGTTTGAAGCAATTCCGGGTTTTCACCGGAACATCTTTAGCGATACCCGCCTAATAATAGATTGAAGAATCGGCCAGTTGGAGCTGCATTGGTGTTAGAGTAAGTTCTCTGAAGTTCAGTTGGTCAAAAACCACCTTGGGCATCACACTCACACCTGCTCCAAGGTCACAAAGGGCCTTGTCAAAGTGGTGAGCCCCGATTGAGCATAAAATTGTAGGACATCCGTGGTCCTTCAGCCAGCTGCCTCCTTGTAGAGAAATCATGTTGGCACTTTCCACAGGAGATTGGGGCTGTTCTGGCATCTTTCCATTCTCCACTTGAGGAACAACAGCTGCCAGTTGAGCCAACCGAGTTTCCAACATCTTGTTGAAACTCAAATGATGCTTGAAGGCTGAGGATAGTCCTTCAATCTTGGCATTAATGCTCTCTAGGGTCTTGTCATTGACGTACAACTTCTTTGATATAGCCTCATCGATCTTTAGCTAGCAAATGGCAAGTTATCTCAAGTTGGGTTGATTTCCATTATTGCCATTGTTGTTGTACGCTCCTTGAAAGAATGGGCGTGGTTGGCCCCGCCCTTGACCTCCTGGACGATAGCCATTGTTGTTTCCATTGTTGGCTATGTATAGGGCATCCTCACGGCTTTTTGGGCAGTCATTGCCCAAATGGCCCGTGGTGCCACAGACTTCACAAGTGATGTGAGAGTCTAAGGCTTAGGCATAGCCACATACCTCACCATTGCTTTGTCCATCAATCTTCTTCATAAGGAGGTCCAATTTGGAAGTGATCATGTCCACCTCCTTCAAGGTGTTCATGCCTCGCTGGCGAGTATGGAGACGCTCGTCGCTCCAACCCATGTTTGACACCATCTTCTCAATCAAATCTTTGTCTTTGGGCACCACCAATGACAAGAAGGAACCTACAGCAGCAGCATCAACAAGGTCACGGGTTGAAGGGATCAGCCCGTTGTAGGAGTTTTGGATAATTAGCCAATCATCCAACCCATGGTGGGGAAAGGCTTGGATGTACTCCTGAAGCCTTTGCCAAGCCTCGGGAATAGATTCCTTGGCATCTTGCTGGAAGCTGGAAATTCTTCCATGTAGGGCATTGGTCTTGCCCAACAGGAAAAACATGGCGAGGAATGTCGTAGAACACTTTTCCCAAATATCTACAACACTTCGGTTCGCATAGAACAACTATTTCGCTCTCCTAAGAAGAGAGAACGGAAACAGCCTAAGACGGACAACATCGGGAGATACGTCCTTGATCTTAAAAGTGTTGCAAATCTCAAGGAACTATTGCAGGTGAGCACTTGCATCCTCGTTAGCCTCCCCACAAAATGGGTTGGCATGCACCATAGTCATAAGGCCATTCTTGATTTCGAAGTTCACATCTCCCGTGTTAACAGTGGGCCCAACAGGCACATTGTTAGCAAAAGGAGCCGAAAACTCACGAAGGGTCTTCTGGGCCATTAGCATGTTGGTTGTTGGTGCGGTTGTGCTGGCTTGCTTTGCTGCTCGAAGCTTTTGAGGAGTAATGCAACGAGGTTGATCTCCCGGAAGGGATTCAGGATCTTCAACAAAGTTTTCTGGCAAGCAGGAACCAGACATACACTACCTTGTTTCCACATAAAATGCGAAAACAAAGAAGGGTCATCCTACTAAAACCTGCAAGGGTCCTATCCTATTCACTCAATCATGCAATACTTCGGATGCCTTCCCCGGCAATAGCGCCAGAAGTACCGATTGACTGTTCCTACGCACTACTAACAATTCATCTCTAGTAGTGATGCAAAAAATGCTTGTTAATAGATATTAAATTGTACATATAAATCGACAAGCGCATGAAAACTATCGATGTAGCATTTTCCCTCTAAGAGTTTTCCCAAAGGGTCTCATTTATTTTCTCCTAAAGGAAGGCTAGATAGAAGTAAAACAATCATCAAATGGAGATTCTAGGTTGGCCTAGGAAGGGTTTTAGCAAGGATGGATAAGTGATAAATTGGAGTAGTGTGACACACACACAAGAGCATTGTATCCTATGGGGATATATGAGGTTAACGGGGACTAGGCTAACATTTAGGTATAGACTCCTACTATGCTACTAATGTACATATACATAGTCTAAGTTAGTTATTCATGATCATGTCAATTATGAATTCTCATGCTAAGAGGATTAACACATCGGGCACGGGTTTACCCCTAGCAATACTAGGACGACTCCCGCCAAGATCCTGCGGCATAGCCAAACATGGAGGATTACAAAGGAAAAATAGGGCTGTCACCACCTACTGCCTACCTCTTCAATCCATGGGTCTACAAGACATTCAACGCTACTCTCTATCCTAGCACCATGCTAGCATATTAAGTAATTACCTTAAGAGCCTAGGCACAAGCCATCCTAAGGCAATGAACTAAATCATTGTTGAACCAATGTTAATTCATAGAATAATTGATTCATGCTAACATAATCATATCATAGCTAATTAGACTATAGTGTGGTTCTAAAGTAATTATGATGATATAATGAGAATGGTATAGCATAATCATAAGTCCTACTCCTACCACATATATGGAATCCACAATCAAACAAGAAACGCTTTATCCAAGTACAAGAATAATAGAAGACTAAAGATAACATCTTTATTAAGAGTGAATTCACAAATACAAATAGCAATATAAGATCCATACCTTTCCCAATTAAAAATTGGTAAGAGACTCCTTCTACTCCTCTCCTACTTGAACTATGGACTAGAGACTCTGCTCTCTATAGCCTATACTCCTCTAAACCTATGGAGAGTAGTGGATACAATGTATGAGTACTCAAATGGTGTGTGTTGAAGTGAGGGGCGAGGGGGGGGGGTCCTATTTATAGCTTGGAGAAGTTTCGGTTCCCGCCACCAAAAGCGCGCGAATCAGTCACCCATGACCTCTTCAAGCCAGGAGGAGCCATCACGTGGTATTTGACCATTTTTGGCACCAGGGCGTAGTCGGACGACCTGGTCTTGGCACCTTTTGCGGTGTGCTTCCTCCAGGTCTCTGCCAGGTGGGTCCTAATTATTGATATTGGTGCTACATCATTGGATGGTCTCGGATACTTCTATCTGTTGGCCAGTTGATCCATGTGATGCCACATGTCGTCACTTGATTGGCTAGAATGATATTTTATAGGATCCATCCCCTTGTTTCAATTCAATTCTGCATACAATCCCTGCATGCACTACTTCCTCCAAGAACAAGTGGATGCACTACTTTCTCCAAGGACAAGTGGAAATAGGGTAAATAGAGAGGTGATGTGTGCAAGAAATTATGTTTCCTTCATATAATTGAGTTATATTGATGGTTGAAATTGCTATATAACAGCCATCAACACCTACCACCTATTATCCTATATAAACACTTTACCGTCCACCTTCCACCCTTTTGCCCACGATACCAACCCTTAGCCCCTGTGACATCCCGTGTTGCCGTTCTTCAAGAAGGAAGTATCCTTCACCGCAAGGAAGAATATGGAGGAAGAGGAAGAGGAGGAGAAGGAAGATGGACAATCAAATGAGATCATCATTGCTGTTGCGATCTTCTTCATCGATTCTTGGACATCAACGTTCTTCTTCACCAATCCTTCATCTTCGTCGATCTAGACGTCAAGTTCTTGAGTTTCATCAAATCCCCAACCCTTGAACACTAGGATTCATGGTAAATACCTTCTATCTTTCTATGTCAATTATGGTCCCATACTTAACTCAAACTATACTCTAGTTGGGAATTCACTAAAACCCTAGTCTCAGCGGACTTATTCGATCCACTTCAGACTAGTCCATTGAACTTTCTGGTCCAGAGCGGGCATGTCTGACCCATGGTGCGGACTAGTCTGGTCCCTCAGTTCTGGAATTCCTAGAGCTTCTTTAGTTTCCTCATAAATGACTCGAAACTTGCTCTATCATGTAAAAGTTAATTGTAACTAGATAGTAAGCAACAATAACAACATAATAACATGTATTACATCATAATTGCATCATTCATGCATGTCATGACATATTGAATACTATGTGAGCATTTATTGATTCTTATGTTTGTTTCGCATGATTGTTGTGCGTCATAGAAGATAACGCTCTAGAGGGTGCTTACGAGGACCTTCAGCACCAGAACTTCGAAGCTATTGATCCCCACTAGCCTCAAGCAAGGCAAGTATCCTTGAGCATTTTGATCTTGTTTTCAAATGCTTTGTGTGCCAAATTGCATGCTTGTGTCAAATTGATGTGAAACTTGTGAAGGTGTTTACTAGACATGTATGGACACCTTTGTCGCTTGGGATATATTGTAGAGAGTCGGGAAGAGTATTTTCAAGTTTTGCTTCGCTTAATTGGGATTGGGAATAACCAAATGACTCAATTATGAACGAATGTGCATATGAACTATGTGTATTGGTGATAATGACCTTTTAGCAACTTGGAACCTAGGGATCTAAGAAGTTGGTTATGTAGAATGGGTTGGGAGAATTTGGTGGATTTGCTTGCTTTGGATCTAAGGACGGATTCGAGGAGCGACCACCCAGGATTTATAGTGCCACCACAAGGACAAGTATGGGTGCGGCATAGCAAATTAATTAGGTGTATCGCCAGCATTGTTTGGATAATTTGGGGGAGTGGGGAATGGGAGTCGGTTGGGTTTGCATTAGTGGCGGGACTGCCCTGCATCCGAACGGCACAAGAGGGGGTCGTTGCGCTACAGGAAACGCGAATACTTACGTCGTCTAGCGTAACTTTTGTCGGCCAGCCGTAAGTTAACTTACTTTCGTCGACTGTAGACATAAGTTAAAAGGCCGACAGAAATAAACATACACTTACGTTGGTTGGGACCCGTAGCCGACATAAATTAGATGGCTGAAGTATGTTAAGCGTTACTTACGTCAGCTTTGCGCATGGCCGACCTAAGTATGCTAGGACGACGTAAATAGTTTAATTAAGCCGACGTATGTAGCGGATATAACCTACACTCAGGAGCGCCTTTTTTTCCTTATTCCCCACGCCGCACCAGCCGCACCCCAACTCCAGAGCGCCACCGCTCGCCAGGTAAGGCTCCTATCCACCTCCCTCCCCCACCCCCTCCCCCCAAACTCCCACCTACCCGAGCGCCCCCCCCCCCCCACTCCCCCTGCCCCCACCCTCACCCTCCCTGAGCGCCCCCCCCCCCCCCACCACCCTCCCTGAGCGCCCCCACCCTCACCCTTACTCTCCCTGAGCTCGGCCACCCACCCACCCTGACCATCCCCCCCACCCCTCACCCTCCCCCCACCCTCACCCTCAAATATAAAATTGAATTGTTTAAATTATGCTCAAATTGCTTAATTGTTTATTTAATTATTGTTAAGTTGTTAATTTGCTTAATTTTCTTAGTGTACATTCTAATTAATTGGTTTAGTGTAGATTAAGCTTAATTCATTTAATTATGCATATATGCTACTGTGGCAAGAGGACAGGGGCCGCTGGCCATCGGGGTGCTGCGGCGCCAGGGGTGGCCAGCGTGAGAGAGGTGCGATTAAGGCACCGAGTTCGGATGCCATGAGGAGGGCAGTGTCGGGGGCGGCCGGCTGTCGGGTGAGTGAAGTGAGTGAATGAATTGAGCCTTATGGTCAGATCAATCATGCCTGCCTCCGCCATTCTCTGCTCCAGTCCCAGTCTCCAACCTCTTAAGGGACGGGGGAAAGGCACCAAGGACGGAGATGCATGGTGAAGGCAATCAGAGTCCATGAGGTAGCTCGGTGATGAAAATGAAATGAGAGGGTGTGAACGACTGGATCCCCTTTGTCTTTCTCACCACTGATGGCTGCCATGCCAATGCCGTGGAGAAGGAAGAGAGTCACGCGGAAGTCACCGCCCAACTCAGACGGGCCACGTAGGTTTTGTTGTGGTCCATTTATTGTGAAGCTAAAGTACGCTCTAAATCACCCGCGGGTGTGTATGGCGGACCCCGACGGACCTTGTTCACTATCTCTCTCATTATTTTCTCTATCGTGCATAAATTAACGAGAAACTAACAATAATTTGTCCGGCTTTAAACTACAGAGTCAAACATGGGTGAAGATCGTAGTTGGATGGATAATTGTTGGAAGAGCAGAATTGGTGGTCACTCAGATGAGTGGTACACCAAGACAGAAGCTTTTGTGGAACGAGCTTTTTTGTTGTCAAATAGCGATAAGGCACAGTGCCAGTGTACAAAATGCTAGAACGGAACATTTTTGGACAATGTGGAACTTACGATGCACTTGTGTTGAAACGGTTACGTGTCACATTATGAGTTGTGGAACTTTCACGGTGAGATAGCTTCTCAAGTTGTACAAGAAGTGGAAGCGGACAATGATTATGCCACGATGGTTAATATGATGGATGAGACGATGGAAGCTATACGACTAGAGCTTACGGAGGATCCTCAAACAGCAGAGGTTAAAGAGTTCTTCATACTTCTCAAAGATTCAGAACAGCCGCAACATGAAAACACTAAAATGACACTCCTCAATTTTGTGACTATACTTATGGCAATTAAGTCTAAGTTCTTCTTTTCTAATAACTGTTACAATGAGCTTATCAATTTGTTCAACGATGCCCTTTCACATCCCAACAAAGTGCCTAAAGATATGTACAAGCCAAACAAAATTCTTTCCAGTCTGGGTATGATGTACAAGAATATTGATGTGTGTCCGGGCAACTGCATGCTTTTCTGGAGAGAGCGTGCCAATGTGAAAAAATGTTTAAAATGTGGTCAATCGAGGTTTGTCGAAGTTGTTAATGATGATGGTGATGTTGTGACGACATAAGTCGCATGTAAGAAGCTTCGTTACTTACCCATGACACCTAGGTTGAAGCAACTGTTCCTTTCAAAAATAAACGGCCAGACACATGAGATGGCACAAAGAAGGTGAGCGTCATAACAATGGAGTCATGACGCACTCATCAGATGGTGAGGCATGGAAGACAATAGACCGGTTCGATCCAGAATTTGGTCGTGAAGCGAGAAATGTTCGCATCGGGTTGGCGACATATGGGTTCACGCCGTTCGGCACAAATGCCACACCATACTCCTGCTGGCCCGTCTTTTTCATTCCGTACAATCCTCCACCGGCTTTTTGCATGAAGAATGAGTTCATGTTTCGTAGACTCATTGTACCTGGGCCTGATCATATTGGATCACGTCTCAGCGTAATGTTGAAACCATTGATCGAAGAGTTAAAAATGTTGTGGACATGAGTTGAAGCATACGACTATTACAAGAAGCAGAAATTCAACCATCGAGCTGCTTATTTGTGGCCCATCCATGATTTTTTGACATACGGCATGTTTTCTGGATGGAGCACTCATGGTCAGTTGATGTCTCTGATATGTGCCTCAGATATGCTTTCGACTTACTCGTGGAGGCAAGATATCTTACTTCGATGGTAATAGACGTTGGTTGCCTCGGAATCACGTTGTCGGTACCCTCAAGTCCGGGTACCCCCGCATACAAGAAGAAGCTCTGGACCCAGCCTCCCCGCTGAGGCGGACTCTGGCTACCATGCATTCTCTGGCTCCTGGCCCTTGCTCCCATCGAGGAGGGCTTCAGAGCTGCCACACATCACCTGGCTCCGGGCCCATGCTCCAACCGAGGAGGGCTCTAGAGCTGCCACGTGTCCTACAACTTGTCCTGGCGGTAGGTTGCGGGAGTAAAAAGTGATGCATCCTGTCCAGATGTGCATTGAAGGCACACGCCTTCCACAAGCGTATAGGTGCGGTGCACGCCTCTTGTCAGGTATTGCTGCGTCCAATCAATCACAGTGAAGGCGCTGCAGGCCTACACCACACCGCCAAGTGGGTAGCTTATGGCGACAAGAATGATGGGACGTTCCCTGCCATCATCAACGACTACGACTGGCCACTTGCGACGGACGTGGCAAAACAAAAATCTTCAAGGCGCGGTCAGAGGCAGCATACGGAAGAAGCCTTAGATCTTGTATCGGATAAAGATCGCCCTGGGGCCATCTGTCGGGCCCCGGGCCCCACTTGTAGGTTGTCTGACCTTGAACTATAAAAGGACTAGGCAGTCACCGACTTAGACATCTTCTCTAGTCTGCTCGGACAAGAAAGAGACACGTTCACTAAGACCAAGACACACGCTTGAGCAATACAACACACAAACCACCGTGGAGTAGGTTATTACGCTCAGGTGGCCCGAACCACGTAAAACCCTCGCATTCATCGTTCGCTACGCTCGATCTTGCTAGGACTAGCCCCCGAATGTACATCGAACACCCACAGGCTGCTCCCAATCTAGTCCAGGGGAGGTGTCAGTTTAGACACCTCGGCATTTGGCGCACCAGGTAGGTGGCTTTTTTCCTGCAAGGATCTTCTCCAGCAGCATGGTGAACGCACGTTCCAATGAAAGCTCTTCCAGGCCATGCTCGTTCTCGCATATTCTCTGTCATATGCTAGGGCACTCTCACTGTCTCGTTCCTAGTGTAGTTATGCAATCCTGCTGCCGGCGGGCCTGCTTGATACTCTAGTGATGTATATGGGTTCTTTGGTTGTTTTCCTGCTCGGAAGCCTGTGGCACCGAATGGTCACTGCCTTGAAAAGCTAACGCCCGTGGGAGGTCCAGAGTGTACAGCCTGCTTAGCCTGGTCCTGCACCCTAAGCGTGTACACTTTGCCACTTCAGCGCTAATGGCTGAGTACAGGGGTCCGTACGGCACACACTCCTGAGCAGGGCGATAACAATAACCCGAATACCGTCGCACTGAATAACCCGCGCACCGTAAGCCCGGCTCGGGACCGTAAGACACAATGAGACTAAAAGTAGGAAAGGAGTAACCAACGAACAAAATTATTTACATTATGCTTTAATTTTTTGCTTACTTTCGCATATCGTCTGCCATATGCCCGATTACATTTCTTCTGTCTCGTCCTAGTTGGTGTTGTGCTATCCTGCTAAAGGAGGATCCGCATGAGGTACCTGCAATGTGTTTGGGGTCCGATCTATCCTGAGGAGCAGGCGGCGGGTGAGGATCAAGCTTCATCCCACCCAAGAGTTGGGTCTCGCTCTAGGGCGGGAAGATCTGGACCATCGCGACACTGTGCAGTCACTCCACTGACTGCAGGCCCGCACAACACAGCACGACACACACCTGCTGCGACAGCCGCTACAGCACCGCCAGTGGCAAGTCCAGAGAGTGCGCTCCTGGCCGCACGTGCAATGCTCTGCAATGCACCGACGGCAGGTGCCCAGCAGGGGGCAACCCAACAAAGGGTAAACAACGTCGACCACCTGGTCGTTGCTGCACTCCAAGCGACCTCGCAGGGTGGGAGGCGAGCAGCATCAACTTTTGTTTCACTATCCTGTACACCTACAGTCGACCGTCGGACCGCTGATACCTGCTCAACAAGGCTTTCAACAGCAGACCTGTGGGCTGAGGTGCAGCGCCGTAGTGCTGGCGAGGACTGCCGAGTTGTCATCGAACGACAGCGGGAGCGGCGCCGCAACCTTGAGGCTGACTACAGCCTGCCGGGTCTTGGACCCCAGGTGCACGATGCCCTCGCGCCACGACAGGCATATGTGACGCCCCCCCGCGCAGCACTAGGCGTACGTGGTGCCTCCTCCACACTAGGCGTATGTTGCACCTCCTCCACTCCAGGAATACGGAGTGCCCCCGCCACACCAGGCATCTTCCACCGCACCTCAACACGAGGCGTACGCAGTGCCACCTAGACATCAAGGTCACGCAGTGCCAAACCAGTTGCCTACAGGTACCGGTGGAGTGTGCGCATCCCTACCTCCGCACCTGCGGAGAGTGATGTGGCCTCACAAGTTCCGGCCGCACACGTCGAAGATGTATGACGGGAGTGTCAACCCGAGTGAGTTCCTGCAGATCCACTCCACCTCGATCTTGGCTGCGTGGGGTGACGAGGTCATCATGGCCAACTACATCCCTGTGGTCCTGGTCGGTCCGGCCCGGTCGTGGCTCATGAACATGCCCCAGGGGTCCATCACCTCTTGGGAAGAGTTGTGCCGGCAGTTCGTGGCGAACTTAGGAAGTTCGTACGAGCGCCCAGGCACAGAGCTCGACCTCCACGCTGTTAGAAAGTGTTCGGGGGAGCCGTTGCGAATGTTCATCCAGTGATTCTCTCAGGTACGAAACACCATCCCACACATCTCGAATGCATCTGTCATTGCATTTAGGCAGGGTGTGAGGGATAAGAAGATGCTCGAGAAGCTTGCCATGCATGACGTGCGCGATGTCTCTGAGCTGTTTGCCTTGGCAGACAGATGCGCCAACGCTGCGGAGGGTCGTAACTGGCACGCTCGACCCTCCTCAGAAAGTGGGGAGCCCTCACAGTCTGAAGTGGAGGCCACTACCAGTGATGGTCGCAGGAAGAACCAAAACAGGGGCTGCGGCCGAAGTTAGCCGAGGCCTAGAGCTCCCATGGTGGCAGCTGCGGCAGCTGGTAGAGCCCAGAGCTCGCGCCAGGATAAGCGCCCACACCCGTCACCTAAGGATAATGACACTGACTTCAAGTGCTCGGTGCACCGGACCAATGGTCACAATGCAAGTGAGTGTCGGGTTGTCAAGAAGCTCGCGGAACGCTTCCGCGAGAAACGGCAAAAGAAGCAGCGTCAAGAGAGTGAGCCTCCCCGCTAGAGTGAGGGTAAACAGAAGCTTGAGCCTGTGGAGGAAAAATACAAAGACATGGGGTATCAGGAGCCCCACGGGGCGGTGAAAGCCGTCTTCGCGAGTGCTGACTCTGACACTAGTAGTAACTAGGAGCGGCGGAAGCTCCTCTACATCATCTACGGGGGAGCCACAGACCCTACGTCTCGGAACGCAGTGAAAGTCCTGCAACGGGGCGTGGTAGCGGTGGCCCCGGCGCCAAGTCCGGCTCCCCACAGCAAGTGGATGAGCACTGCGATCAGCTTCTACGCCTCGGACTGCCCGAAGAACATGGCAGGGGCTAGGGTGCTCCTGCTGCTTGTGGCCCCAATCATCGCCAACGTGAGGCTCCATTATGTGCTTATCGACGGTGGTGCAGGCCTCAACCTCATATCCATGCGGCCTTCCTGGAGCTCCAGATACCTATGTCTCAGCTCACGCCTTCAAGCCCGTTCTCAAGCATGGGCCCAGTGCGAATCGTGCCCGGTGGTAGCATCCACCTCCCGGTATCCTTTGGTACTCTGGAGAACTACCGGATGGAGAATATTCTATTCGATGTGCCGGATGTCAAGCTTCCCTTCAACGCCATCATCGGAAGGCCGGCGCTATACCAGTTCATGGCTGTAGCTCACTACGGCTATCTGGTCCTTAAGATGCCAACGCCATCTGGGGTCCTCAGGGTCCGGGGAGATCGTACTGTAGCGGTGTCAGCCTTGGAGCACCTCCAAGCACTCGCTCTAGGGCGGGCCCCGAGCCTGTATGGTGCGAGGGAAGGTCGACCAAGTCAAGGCCCGTCCCAATGGAACTCCACCGCAGCTGCGCGTGTGCTGCCCGCCGAAGACGACGTCACAGTAAAGGTCATTAGGATTGGCTCCGAGGTTGCCCAGACGACCCGCATAGCGGGTAACCTGGACAGCAAATAGGAACTCACGCTCGTCACCTTCCTCCGGGACAATGTCGATGTGTTTGCCTGGCAACCATCGCAGATGCCCGGGATCCCCAGGGAGGTGATTGAGCACCATCTGAAGATCTACCCCGACGCCTGACCGGTACAACAGAAGCTCCAAAAGCAGTCTGTTGAGTGGCAAAACTTCATCCGAGAGGAGATTAAGAAGTTTCTCGACGCTGGGTTTATCCGGGAGGTCCACCACCCTCGGTGGTTGGCTAATCCTGTTGTCGTTTCGCAAGGCCGGCGGGAAGCTTCGGATGTGCATCGACTACACCAACCTAAATAAGGCATGTCCAAAGGATCCATTCCCACTCCCTAAGACAGATCAAATTGTAGACTATATGTAAAGCTGTGATCTGCTGTGTTTTCTAGACGCGTATCCCAGTTTCCATCAAATACCTATGTCTAGAGATGATGAAGAACACGCTGCTTTTGTAACAGTGGATGGCATGTATTGTTATGTCTCCATGACTTACGGTCTTAAGAATTCTCTCCCTACTTTTGTACGTGAAATGCATAAAAAATTTGGTGACCTCAATAGATACCTAGTAGAGGTGTATGTCGATGACATCGTGGTCAAAATCAAAGACCGCGCGTCCTACCTGGACAGCTTCGCACAAGTCTTTAGCAGACTACGCCTTACACGCACGACGCTGAATACCGAAAACTATGTCTTCGGGGTCTCTTAAGGGAAGTTGCTTGGACTCTTTGTTTCTCACCGTGGGATCGAAGCTAATCCAGAGAAGATCAAGGCGCTAAAGCTGATGCGGCCCCCGACGTGTATCAAGGATGTATAGAAGCTTGCAGGGTGCCTAGTGGCCCTCAGCCGATTCATCTCAAGGCTGGCGGAACGAGCGCTTCCCTTCTTCAAGATTCTACGGAAGGTAGGTCCCTTTGCCAGGACCGAAGAGGCGGAAATTGCGTTCCAGGAGCTCAAGAGGCACCTGACGTCCCTCCCCGTTATGGTGGCGAGCCCGGTGAGCCATTGTTGTTGTATGTTACTACAACAACTGAAGTGGTTAGTATGGTCTTGGTCGCAGAGCGATCAAAATCATATCAACAACATACACAGAAAGGAGCTCACGATGCAAGCATCGAGCCTCAGGCCTCGGACCAAGCCATGGATCTTTCCCTTGGGAGCTCCGGAAACCAGGAAATCGACGGGTCCCAGCCCCCGGAGGTTGATGTGGGTCCTGGGAGCCAGGAGCCCCAGGACCTGGTGTTGACGGCTCCTAAGATATACTAATCATCCCTGGCAACGACGCGAGAAATGCTTGTTGGTATTTCTTATGCACCATTAACAAAATATCTACAATTGATGTGTCAAAAATGCTTGTTAATGGTTGTATTGGATCACAGAGTGAGTTCCGCAAGCGCACGGAGGTATCAATGTAGCAATTCCCCTTAAGAGTATTCCCCAGGGTGTCATTTATTTGATCCCAAAGGAAGGCAGGGAAGAGATATAACAATCATCGAGTGGAAAGGGTAGAAAGGTCTAGATAAGAATCTAGTAAGGATGGATAAAATAATAGTGGAGGTAGTGCGACACACACAAAAGCTTTCAAGTCTAAGGGGGATAAGAGGATCCTAGAGGTTAGTTAAGGTTGAGAGTTATGGAGGTACTCCTACTGTGCTCTATTGTACATATACATAGCCTAACTAATTATCCATAAGCTAGATCAATAGTGAATACTTATGCTATGTGGTTCAACACATCGGTCACAGGCTTACCCCTAGCAATACTAGGGCAACTCCCGCCAAGAGCTTGTGGCATGGCTAAACGTTGAGGATTACAAAGGACAATTAAGGCTGTCACCACCTACTGCCTACCTCTTCAATCCGTGGATCTACGAGACATACAATGCTACTTTGCTATCCTAGCACTATGCTAGAATATTATGTAGTTACCTTAAGAGCCTAGGCACAATCCATCCTAAGGAAATGAATTGAATCATCGTTGATCCAATGTTGATACATGACATAATTATCCATATTAACCTAGTTATGTTATAATTAACTAGAATATAGTGGGGGTCTATAGGTTCTATGATAATGAGATATGTTCATGATGAAACAGTCATGGAAGCTATACCTTCCACATACATGGACTCCACAATCAAACAAGAAACGCTTTGCCCAAGTATATGTATAAGTAGAGACTAAGGATACTATCTTTATTATGCATAAAGTCACAAATACAAGAAAGAATACATGAGCCATACCTTTCCCAATTTAGGATTGGGAGGAGAGAGACTCCTTACTCCTTTCCCAATTTGGACTTGGGACTAGAGACCCTCCTCTCTACAATCTAACTCCTCTAGACTATGGATGATAGTGTATACAATAGAGATGAAGCTCAAGTGGTGTGTGGTGAAGTGTGGGGTAGGGGTCCTATTTATACTAGTGTTGAGGTCGGTTCCCACCACCAAAAGCACGAGAATCAGTCACCATTGACTCCTTCAAGCCAGGAGGAGCCAACACCGGTCGTTTGACCGCGTTTGGCGCCAGGAAGGGGTCGGCCGAACCCCTGGTTCGGCCGACCTAGTAAGCACTCCAAACGTGGAGTGCTTCCTCTAGGTGGCTGCCAGGTGTGCCCCCTTGATGTATCGGGGCGATACATCGTTGGATCTCCTTGGATACTTCTGTTTGTGGGCCATTTGATCCATGGGATGCCACGTGTTGTCGCCTGATTGGCTGGGATGATATTTTATAGGATTGGTCCCTCTACATATTCTCATTTCCTGCATAAAATGCTGCATACACACATTTCTCCATGTCCAAGAGGGATTGGGTTAGATAGAAAGGTGATGTGTGCAAGAAATGACAAATCCTTCACATAATTGAGTTAAATTGACGGATGAAATTGGTATATAACAGCCGTCAACGAACTCCCTCAAGCTTATCCTTTTCTCGTCCCGAGCAATGTTAAGACTTTAGGTTGATGATCAGGAGTTGCTACAATGTCTTATTTTCAAAAGTATCTAATGCACAACAAGATACTCTACCTAGTATTGCAGAAATTGGCTATGATACTCTACCTTTCTTAAGTTATCATGGGGCTTATGATTTTTCATATTCATGAGTAGTTGAAAGGTAGAATAGCAAATGGAGCAAACATAGCCTAGAAATCAAGTTCCACTTAAATCTCGGAGAATTCAATTTAGATATTAAGTACCTCAATTTGATTCTCTCAATCACTCCTTTGTGGATAGTGGAAATATTTCCTCACCAAAGCATTGTGCCTCTACTATTCCTACTCATTGAATATGGCTTGTATGTGGAGCTTGGTAAGGAAAGTAAGTAGGCATATTTGCATCACATATATTGCTAAGTCAAAAGAGTAAACCTTAGGAGAATTCAAATCAAAACTTTTTGATTCAAGACTAGTGCATGTGTGATGGAGTGGAAGTGGATGTGGATACTTGAGATAACTCCTTTTTGGTATAATTTCTCTTTCTTTTGCAGGGATGAAACATGGCTACTTTTCTTTTCTCTTTTTTTTTTCTCATGCTTATGATGTAAGCATGCCTTTTTTTCATTTTTTTGTAGCCATGTCTTCTACTCCCTTTCTTTGCAATGAATTTTGAAGAGGGTGCTAAACATTAATAACATGGAGTTTCTCTTTTTGTTGTGGTATGGTGGATATGATGGAAGTTTGGCTTACTTCTAGAGTAGAAGTATAGCATGTGCAACTGAAGTCTTGATTTCAAAAAGAGTACAATGATTTCTCACATAGGTCAATACTTGTTTGACTAGGCTCAATGTAAAAGCAAATAGCATCTGCATAAGGTTTTTTCTATGTATGAACATCATATGGCTTTGGTAGGTATTTCCAATCAATTGAGGGAAACTTAAATTTTTTAGAATTTCTCCAGAAATCCAAGTTTTACTTTCAAACTAGGACTAGCAGCCCTATTACTAATTCTAATCTTGCAACAACCTAGAATTAGATTAAGCTTTTGCTACCCACAAATTCCAAATCAATGTAAAAGTAATTCAGACCAATGAAAGCAATATTCGGAGAGTAGCAAGTTTTAAACTAGAGACTTAGGAAATTAAAACATTGCAACTATTCATCATTGCATCTATGTGAATTCTAAATCATTCTTACCGCACATCTTTATTTGATGAAAGCAAATCTAATCTATTTTTTAAAATGCAAGGTGGATGATGGATGGATGGAAAATAAATATGCAAGGAATGTGATTGTGACACCCGGTTCCGAAAATGAACCAAGTGAACGCATATCTGTTTCGAGGATGTTCAACACACATACACGAGTGCATTCACAAAAGAGTATACAGAAAATTACCACGGGACAAGATTAAATAACCAAATTTTATTACACAATTCATAATATCTTTGAATACAAAATCTAATGAATATTAATGACAATTTCAACTAATGCAACAGAAATAACTAATTAAGCAAACTAAACAGCTAGGCAGCATAAGCACTATGGAATAGCGCAGCTCCAATCAACACCACAGGCAAAGCTGACAGTAGACACGGCCTAGAACTCCGCATTTTCGCCATTAAACACCCAATCCTGACCTGCATCTGTTGTGGGGGGGGGGGATTGCAAGAGTGAGTACATGTCGTACTGAGAAAGTGTGGAAAGTATGACACGTGGCTGATTCAAATGACGAATATAATAATGGCTAAGTACTGAAAAGTACATAAAAAAATTTGTAAAGCAATATATTACATGAACATGAAATAAACCCATCATAAACCATAATTAATAACGTAGCACCAATCCATATTCCATATCCATCATCATATACCAATATCCATATTCAATACCAGAATTCAATTCATAACCATACATAACCATAATACCAACCATAACCATCCCAAATACCATCCTAATACCAAGTTTCCTCTAATCATGTGAGGGTCCAGGTTGCTCATAACCGGGAGCACGGCTATCATGATAGTTTCATTAGACACACTCTGCGGAGGTTGTACCGCTTTACCCACGTGTTTGTGATTTCATCACCTTTCGATGACTATAGAATCTCAATTATGCCGTCTCACACTTCCTTAGGTGTGTGGCGAAGAGATCACAAAATAGCCTTTACAAAGGGATTACTAGCCTATTTAGACACCACTGAGGTTTCAACGGTGGTGATGTCTCCAACTGAGCACAACTTCAACCAGGGGCCCCCTCTTGAGCCATTCGGATCCCATGGTAGTCCCACCAATCATCAACAAACCCAATCCGACTACCCCTTCCCCGAGCATCCTTAATGGTCCAAGTGGATTTGGAAAACCCCTAAATAATGAACTACGCCGCACCCATAATTGGCCTCGTGGTTTCACTGTAAATCCTGGATGGTCGCTCCGAGAACCGGTCCTTAGATCTAAAGCAAGAAAAACCACCATAACATCCAACCCATCCACATACCAGGCTTGCTTAGATCACCCATTACCATATCATATTAACCAGTTCATGTTAACTATAATCTCATCTATTCATATTTAAATTGAGTGGTATAGTTGTTTTCCCATCCCAGTTGATTAAGCGAAGCAAAAGGTAAAAAACCCTTCCCGACTCTCTACCATATATTCGAGGTGACAAGGGTGGTTATAGAAAGCTAATAAACTTCCTACCATAGGATTTCCCGTCAAATTGACACAAGGATGAATTTTGCAAACAAAACATTTATTTAAAAACAGGATCAATATGCTTCAAGGACACTTGCCTTGCTCTTGCGATTGGTTCGGGTCAAAGCCTTCAAAATCTTGGTGCTGTAGATCCTCCGCGGCACTCTCTAGCGCAAATTTGTCTAATCCACACAATAAATATACAAGACAAGAAACACAATCAAAGAGTGCACAAATATTACTCAATATGACATGACATGCATGGTTGATGCAAATGCAAGGTAGAACTTGTTAATAGATTGCTTTTAATGATCACTAACTAGTTCTAATAGATTTTAACAAGTTTATACAGGTTTGGAGTTGATTAGATCAAATTTTAGAATCAATTCAACACAATTTAACCAGGAAAATCAGACTAGTCTGCAGAAGGCCGGACGAGTCCGCACTTCGCAGAACTAGCAAACTAGGGTTTTCTACATTGACATAAATTTGGAGATTAGGGGTTGAATTCACGTAAGAAAAAGAGAATAGAAGGTATAATAGGTGTTTAGAACTCCAACGAATCAAGAAACATGGAGGTAACACTTGGATCTTGATGATCTAGGGTTGATGAACTTGGAGATGAATTGGTGATGAAGAACGAAAGTTTGGTGGAGATCTTGATCCTCTTTCGTTTCCTCCTCTTCTTATTCTTGCTTGGGATCTCCTCCTCCCTCCTTGGTTGTGGCTATCCACGAACTAGTGTTTGGGTGGGGTGGAAAAGTGGCAAGTAGATGTCAAGCCAAGGGGTGGGGTTGTTTATGTAGAGGTGGAGGCTAGGGTTAGATGGATTTCGAGTTTGAGAGGAGTAGAGGCCGGTTTAGAGTCCCACGTGGGCTCTAAAAGAATTAGGCATGACGTACCTAGGCCCACTTAATGTGAACCCCAAGAAACAAGTCGTAAAAAAATATCATCTCTGAGTCGCGAAATATCGGACAAGTCCGTAAAGGACTGTACTAGTCCAAAGTTGTCCAGAGAGAAAATCGGACAAGTCTGGCCTAAAATCATACAAGTCCGACTTTAGTCAGAGAGGAAAATGGACAAGTCCGCTGGAACATCGGACTAGTCCGGAAAAGTCTAGGGACTTAGCAAATTTTCAAGGATTCTTGGAATATCGGATTAGTCCGCATAAAATCGGACAAGTCCGAAAGTTTCCAGAGGCAAAATCGGACTAGTCCGCTGCAAAAACGGACAAGTCCATTTTGAGTCACAGAGAAATCGGACAAGTCCTCACTAGAATCGGACTAGTCCGCACTTTTCAGCATTTTAAGAGCGGTTTTGTTCCAAATCAATTTTAAACGTGTTCCCCCTGAAGTGGGTTAATGTTAAACATGTATATGAATGTATGTAGGGCATGATGCATGAAAATGAGAGTGTCACAAACCTACCCCCCATAAAATGAATCTCGCCCTCGAGATTCGACGCGAAAGAGAAGAGATAGGGAAATTCCTTCTTGAGATCATCCTCTAATTCCCACATTGCTTTTTTTTTGTGTGGTGCTTCCATTGAACTTTACACCATCTAATAACCTCGTTCCTTGTGACTCTCTCCTTGGTTTCCATGATTTTGATCGGTTGTTCAAGATAAGTCAAATCTTCCTCTAGTTCAAATCCTTCTGTTGGCACATGTTCTTCCGGTACTCTCAAACACTTCTTGAGCTGGAAACATGAAACACATCATGGACATCTGAAAGATGAGTTTGCATGTGACGCCCGGTTCCGAAAAATGAACCAAGCTAATGCATATGTGTGCCCAGGATGTTCAACACACATACACGAGTGCAATCACAAAAGAGTATACAGAAAATTACCACAGAACAAGATTAATTAACCAAAGTTTATTACACAAACCATATTATCCTCAAATACAAGCTCTAATGAATATTAATGACAAGTTCAACTAATGCAGTGGAAATAAACTAATTATGCAACTAAGCAAACTAAACAGCTAGGCAGCATAAGCGATAGGGTATAGCGCAGCTCCAATAACACCACAAGCAAAGCTGACGGTAGACAAGGCCTAGAACTCCATATTATCACCATTAAACTCCCAATCCTGACCTGCAACTGTTGGGGGGGATTGCAAGAGTGAGTACATGTCGTACTCAGCAAGTGTGGAAAGTATGACATGTGGCTGATTCAAATGACGACAATAATAATGGCAAAGTGCTAAAAAGTACATTAAAACATTGGAAAAGCAATGTATTATATTTATATGAATCGAACCCATCATAATCATAAGTAATATCATAATACCAGTCCATAATTCACCATCCTCATCCATAATTCCAGATTTCACCATTCGCCAATAACCATATTCAATACCAGAAATTAATCCATAACCATAGTACCAACCATAACCATCCCAAATACCATCCCAATACCAAGTTCCCTCTAATCATGGAAGTTGTAAAGGTGCTCATAACTGGGAGCACGGCTATCATGATAGTTTTATTTAACTCTTTACCCACGTGTTCGTGATTTCATCACCTTTCGGTGACTAAGAATCTCCCTTATGCCCATGACCCGTCGGTCATATTACACACTTCCGTTGGTGTGTGGCCAAGAGATCACAAAATAGGATTTACAAAGAAACTACTAGCCTATTTAGACCCCACTGAGGTTTCACCGGTGGCGATGTCTCCCGCAGAGCACATCTTCAACCTAGGGCCCCCTCTTGAGCCATTCGGATCCCAGGGTAGTCCCACCAATCATCAACAAACGCAATCCGACTACCCCTTCCCCGAGCATCCACAACGGTCCAAATAGCACTAGCAATGCCCTAATTACTCAGCTATGCCGCACCCATACTTGGCCTCGTGGTGGCATTGTAATCCTGGCTTATTCTCGCATGAACTGGTCCTTAGATCTAAAGCAAGCAAAACCACCATAACATCCAACCCATCCACATACCAGGCTTGCTTAGATCACCCATTACCATATCATATTTAACCTGTTCATGTCAACCATAATCTCATCCAGGCATAATTAAATTGAGTGGTATAGTTGGTTTCCCATCCCAGTTGATTAAGCGAAGCAAAAGGTAAAAAGCCCTTCCCGACTATCTACCATAATTCCAGGTGACAAGGGTGGTTTAACAAATCTAGTAAACTTCCAACCATAAGATTCCCATCAAATTGACACGAGCAAGTAGTTTTGCAAACAAAACATTTTATTTTAAAACCAGGATCAATATGCTTCAAGGACACTTGCCTTGCTCTTGCTGTTGATTAAGGTCAAAGCCTTCAAACTCTTGGTGATGTAGATCCTCCGTGGCACTTTCTAGCGCAAATCCGTCTAATCCACACAATAAACATACAAGACAAGAAACACAATCAAAGAGTGCACAAATATTACTCAATATGACATGACATGCATGATTAATGCAAATGCAAGGTAGAACTTGTTAATTGATTGCTTTTAAGGACAACTAACTAGTTCTAATAGCTTTTAACAAGTTTATACAGGTTTGGATTCGATTAGATCAAATTTTAGAATCAATTCAACACAGTTTAACCAGAAAGATCGGACTAGTCTGCTAGGGACCGGACAAGTCCGCACTCTCCGAGATCAGCAGATTAGGGTTTTCTAGATCGACGTGAATTTTGAGATTAGGGGTTGAATTCACGTAAGGAAAAGATAATAGAAGGTATACCAGGTGTTTGGGATTCCAATGGATCAAGAAACTTGGAGGTAGCACTTGGATCTTGGTGATCTAGGGTTGGTGATGAACTTGGGGATGAATTGGTGATGAAGAACGAAACTTGGTGGAGATCTTGATCCCCTTTCGTTTCCTCCTCTTCTTCTTTCTGCTTGGGATCTTCTCCTCCCTCCTTGATGGTGGCTCCCCACAAACTAGGGTTTGGGTGGGTGGAAAAGTGGCAAATAGATGTCAAACCAAGGGGTGGGGCTGTTTATATAGAGGTGGAGGCTAGGGTTAGATGGATTTTGAGTTTTGGGATGAGTAGAGGCCGGTTTAGAGTCCCACATGGGCTCTAAAAGAGTTAGGCACGATGTCCCTAGGCCCACTTAACGTGAAACCCAAGATATAAGTCGTAAAACAAAAGATCAATTTGGAGTCGTGAAATATCGGACAAGTCCGAAAAGGACTGGACTAGTCCGAAGTCGTACAGAGAGAAAATCTGACAAGTCTGGCCAAAAATCGGACAAGTCCGACTTTAAACAGAGAGGAAATCGGACTAGTCCGCTAGAACACCGGACTAGTCCAGAAATGTCCAAGGACTTAGCAAATTTTCAATGATTCTTGGAATATCGGACTAGTCCGCACAAAATCGGACAAGTCCGAAAGTTTCCAGTGCCAAAAATCGGATTAGTCCGCAGCAAATACGCACAAGTCCATTTTTATTCAGAGAGAAATCGGACTAGTCCTCAACAAAATCGGACTAGTCCGCGCTTTCCTGCGTTTTAAGTGCGGTTTGTTCCAAATCAATTTTAAATGCTCCGAATCAATTTTAAACTCGTTCCTCTTTATGTGGATCAATGTTAAACATGTATATGAGTGTATGTAGGGCATGATGCATGAAAATGAGGGTGTTACAAACCTATCCCCCTTAAACTGAATCTCGCCCTCGTGATTCGACGCGGAAGAGAAGAGATAGGGAAATTCCTTCTTGAGATCACCCTCCAATTCCCACGTTGCTTCTTTTTCTGTGTGGTGTTTCCATTGAACGTTACACCATCTAATGACCTTGTTCCTTGTGACTCTCGCCTTGGTTTCCATGATTTTGACCGTTGTTCGGCATAAGTCAAATCTTCCTCTAGTTCCAATTCTTCCATTGGCACTTGTTCTTCCGGTACTCTCAAGCACTTCTTGAGCTGGGAAACAAGAAAGACATCATGTACGTCCGAAAGATGAGCTGGCATCTCCAACTTATACGCTACTTCTCCTCTTTTGTCCAAAATCTTGAATGGTCCAATATAACGAGGTGCTAGCTTTCCTCTTATGTTAAACCTCTTATGACCCCTCATTGGTGACACCTTGAGGTAAACAAAATCTCCCACTTCAAAGGCTAGTTTTCTTCTCCTATTGTCCGCATAGCCTTTTTGCCTTGATTGGGCAGCCCTCAAGTTTTCACGAATTATTTGGACTTGCCTTTCGGCTTCTTGCAACACATCCGGACCAAATACTTGAGTTTCTCCTACCTCATTCCAGAATAAAGGTGTCCTACACTTCCTCCCACAAAGCACTTCTTACGATGACATTTTGAAGCTTGCTTGGTAACTATTGTTGTATGAAAATTCCGCGTATGGCAAGCTTTTGTCCCAACTTTTCCCATGCTTCAAAGCACAAGCTCTTAACATGTCCTCCAAAATCTGACTGGTCCTCTCGGTTTGTCCATCCGTTTGACGATGATATGCTGAACTAAAATTCAACCTCATTCCCAAAGCTTCATGCAATTTTTGCCAAAATTTGGAGGTAAATTGAGAACCTCTATTCGAGACTATCTTCTTCGGTACTCCGTGTCGACACACAATATGCTCCATGTATATTTCGGCCAATCGTGCAGCTGTATATTTGGTCTTCACAGGGACAAAATGAGCTGACTTGGTTAAGCGATCCACAATTACCCAAATTGAGTCATACCCGGACTGAGTACGTGGTAAACCAACTATGAAGTCCATTCCAATTTCTTCCCACTTCCATTCCAGAATCTTCAATGGTTGCAATAATCCAGCTGGCCTTTGATGTTCCGCCTTGACTTGTTGACACACATCACACAATGCCACATATTCAGCTATGTCCTTTTTCATGTCATCCCACCAATAGCAAGCCTTCAAGTCTTTGTACATCTTCGTACAACCAGGGTGAATCGAGTACGGCGAGTCATGTGCCTCCTTTAGTATTGTCTCCCGGATATGCTTTACATTAGGCACAACGATTCTTTTTCCAAGCCATAAGGTACCATGTTCATCCTCGTCAAATCTGAATTCTCTCCCTTCTTCGGTCCTGTCCTTGATTTCCTTGATCTCTTCATCTGCGGTTTGGGCCTCTCGAATTTCTTGCTCCAAGGTTGGGTTTAACTCCATCATCTCCATTTCATTTACAAACCCGAGGTTCAACCATTCAAACTCCTTGCATAACTCGAATGGTAACTCTCGAACCGTGAGTTGATGACTTACTCCTCTTCTAGTCAAAGCATCGACCACTACATTGGCTTTTCCCGGATGATAGTTGATCCCCAAATCATAATCTTTAATGAGCTCCAACCATCTTTGTTGCCTCAAGTTCAGATCCATTTGTGTGAAAATATACTTAAGACTCTTGTGATCGGTATAAATTTCACACCTATGTCCAAGAATGTAGTGTCTCCAAATCTTCAATACATGTACCACGGCTGCTAGTTCAAAATCATGTGTTGGTTAATTCTTCTCATGTTTCTTCAATTGTCTTGATGCATAGGCTATCACTTGACATTCTTGCATCAATACACATCCGAGCCCTTGTCTCGATGCATCACAATAAATATCAAAACTCTTGCTCACATCCGGCAGTACCAAAACTGGGGCTGTTGTCAACCTCTTCTTTAACTCCTCAAAACTATTTTGACAAGCTTGGGTCCATTGGAACGCCTTTCCCTTCATTAGCAACTCCGTCATAGGCTTGGCTATCTTGTAAAAGTCCTTGATGAATCTACGGTAATATCCAGCCATCCCAAGAAAACTCCTTATTTCCTTGACATTTTGCGGTGGTTCCCACTTCAACACGTCTCTCACTTTTTCGGGGTCAACCGATACTCCTCCTCCTGAGATTATATGACCCAAAACGACACCTCTTTCAACCAAAATTGACACTTGTTGAACTTGGCATACAATTGATGCTCCCTCAATTTCTGCAACGTAAGCCTCAAGTGTTCCTCATGTTCCTTCTCATCCTTCGAGTAGACCATAATGTCATCAATGAACACCACGACGAACTTGTCCAAGTACTCCATGAAGACTTTATTCATGAAGTACATAAAGTATGCCGACACATTTGTCAATCCAAAAGACATCACGGTGTACTCATAAGATCCATACCGGGTCCTAAAAGCTGTTTTGGTTATGTCCGATGGTCTAATCTTCATTTGAATGTATCCCGACCTCAAATCAATCTTAGAGAAGACACAAGAACCCTTCATCTGATCAAACAAGTCTTCTATGCCTGGCAAGGTGTACTTGTTCTTGATTGTTACCTCGTTGAGAGCTCGGTAGTCTACACACATCCTTTGGGATCCATCCTTTTTGTCCACAAACAGCACAGGTGCTCCCCAAGGTGAAGAACTAGGGCGAATAAAACCCTTCTCTAATTGCTCTTGAATTTGCTTCTTGAGCTCCGCTAATTCCAAAGGAGGCATCCTATATGGCCTCTTAGCTATAGGTGCTGTTCCAGGTATTAAATCAATAACAAACTCAATGTCTCGATCAGGTGGCATACCTGGCAACTCGTCCAAAAAAACATCCACAAATAAACACACCACCGGAATCTCCTCAATGGCGGCATCGTCCATATGATTCAGCTCCAATTGCTTCAGTGCGGTTTGAGATGTTTCAAATTCTACGGTGATCCCTTCTTCATTGGTCAACTTCACCGTCTTTGTGGCACACTCAATAACTCCATTATGCTTTCTCGACCAATCCATACCAAGTATAATGTCCAATCCTTGAGAATCCAAAACAATGAGGTTGGCGGAGAAGTCTACCCCCCTTATTCTAAGGCTTACTTTTGGACATACTATATTTGTCCTCATCTCTCCTCCAGGAGACTTAACCAATAGAGTAAACTTCATATGAGAGATAGGCAAACTATACTTGGTGACATACTTTGATGCAATGAATGAATGCGATGCTCCAGAATCAAATAACATAATCGCGGGGTTGCAGTTGGCGAGAAACATACCAATGACCACGCCATCCGCTTGTTGAGCATCCTCCGTAGAGACATGGTTCACGTTGCCACGAGCAAAATTCTGCTGTCCACGGCTTCCTTGTGGCGCTCCTACATTGGGTCTTGGGTTTTGCCTCGGCGCATTGCTTCCTTGACCAAGGCCTGACTTAGGACATTGATGCGCAAAGTGTCCAGCTTCTCCACAAGTATAGAACTTCTTAACTCCACCAGAATTATTGGGACGAGCTGGGTTTTGAACATTTGCAGCAGGAAAATTAGCACGAGGCGCATAAGGCATTGGAGGCCTAGGTGCTTGCATAACAGGGCGCTGCTGCACAAACTGAGTTGGGTGCGGTGCATAACCAGGGCGTTGAGCAGGAATAGAAGAGCTGTAATAGGGCGCATTGGGTGGTGCAAGGCGAGGGCGCACGTTACTTACTTGTTGCTGTCCTTGATATGACACCTTCCTCTTGATTTCTTGCTCCATCTCATGGATATTGTGCTCAACCACAATTGCTTTGTCCACATGCTTCTAAAAATTGGCATAATCGCAATTGAGTAGTTGCACTTGGATCTCATTGTTCAAGCTTCCGGCTGTCCCGACTAACATCCTCAGGCTCATACCTTGAGAGTTGAGTGAATTTATTGAGATATTCACTCACTCTTGATCTTCCTTGCCTTAAATTCTCAAATCCTTGCCTCTTCAAGATCATAACACCCTCAGGCACATAATGAGAACGAAAATTCTCCTTGAATTCGGCCCAAGTAATTCTCTCTTGGTTCTATGAGCATTGCAATAAGAATCCCACCAATCCGCAGCTGCTCCAACTAGTTGATGAGAAGCAAACAAGACCTTCTCCCGGTCATTGCATTGGACAATAGCAAGTTTCTTCTCCATGGACTTGAGCCAATCATCCACATCCATAGGGTTGGCAGCTTGAGCAAAGGTCAGCGGTTTGGTCCTCATAAACTCTCCCAATCGGTTATGAGGAGGCGGGGGTGGCGGTGGAGGCATGTGGGGCTGATTGTTGATGTTGCCAGCCTGCAGCTGTCCCATTGTTTGTATCATGGTCTGCATGAGCTGGTTTTGCATAGACAATAGCTGCTCAATGTTGATAGCTCCCTGAGTAGATCCTTGTCCAATGTTGTTCTAAGGCACTCCATTATTCTCCTCCTCACCATTTCCATCCCTCTGGTTGCGAGTCCTCACCATCTGAAGAAAAGCAATAGGTAAGAATTAGAGAACGTCCCCAACTATATGCATCAAGGGATATGAAACTAAACAGCGAGCTACACTAGCCTAGGTGGACATGGCAATGCTAAAGCATCCAAAAATCCTCTATTAAGCACACAAGCAAGCAATATATAGCAAACAGCACTCCAAGCAAAAACACATCGATTCCTGAGTGCTCCTATGTGCTCTAAAGTGTCCATTCTATCTAGGCTGCATCCTACGGTCAACCTGGCTCTAATACCAATCTGTGATGCCCGGTTCCGAAAAATGAACCAAGGTACCGCATATGTGTGCCCAGTATGTTCAACACACATACACGAGTGCAATCACAAACGAGTATACAAAAAATTACCACAGAACAAGATTAATTAACCAAATTTTATTACACAAACCATATTATTCTCAAATACAAGCTCTAATGAATATTAATGACAAGTTCAACTAATGCAGCGGAAATAAACTAATTAAGCAACTAAGCAAACTAAATAGCTAGGCAGCATAAGCGATAGGGTATAGCGCAGCTCTAATAACACCACAGGCAAAGCTGACGGTAGACACGGCCTAGAACTCCGCATTATCACCATTAAACTCTCAATCCTGACCTGCAACTGTTGGGGGGGATTGCAAGAGTGAGTACATGTCGTACTCAACAAGTGTGGAAAGTATGACATGTGGCTGATTCAAATGATGGCAATAATAATGGCGAAGTGCTGAAAAGTACATTAAAACATTGGAAAAGCAATGTATTATATTTATATGAATTGAACCCATCATAATCATAAGTAATATCATAATACCAGTCCATAATTCACCATCCTCATCCATAATTCCATATTTCACCATTCGCCAATAACCATAATCAATACCAGAAATTAATCCATAACCATAGTACCAACCATAACCATCCCAAATACCATCCCAATACCAAGTTCCCTCTAATCATGGAAGTTGTCCAGGTGCTCATAACCGGGAGCACGGCTATCATGATAGTTTTATTTAACTCTTTACCCACGTGTTCGTGATTTCATCACCTTTCGGTGACTAAGAATCTCCCTTATGCCCATGACCCTTCGGTCATATTACACACTTCCGTTGGTGTGTGGCCAAGAGATCACAAAATAGCCTTTACAAAGGGATTACTAGCCTATTTAGACCCCACTGTGGTTTCACCGGTGGCGATGTCTCCCGCAGAGCACATCTTCAACCAAGGGCCCCCTCTTGGGCCATTCGGATCCCAGGGTAGTCCCACCAATCATCAACAAACCCAATCCGACTACCCCTTCCCCGAGCATCCACAATGGTCCAAATAGCACTGACAAAGCCCTAATTACTCAGCTACGCCGCACCCATACTTGGCCTCATGGTGGCACTGTAATCCTGGCTTATTCTCGCATGAACCGGTCCTTAGATCTAAAGCAAGCAAAACCACCATAACATCCAACCCATCCATATACCGGGCTTGCTTAGATCACCCATTACCATATCATATTTAACCAGTTCATGTCAACCATAATCTCATCCAGGCATAATTAAATTGAGTGGTATAGTTGGTTTCCCATACCAGTTGATTAAGCGAAGCAAAAGGTAAAAAGCCCATCCAGACTCTCTACCATAATTCCAGGTGACAAGGTTGGTTTAACACATCTAGTAAACTTCCTACCATAGGATTCCCATCAAATTGACACAAGCATGCAGTTTTGGTAACAAAACATTTTATTTTAAAAACAGATCAATATGCTTCAAGGACACTTGCCTTGCTCTTGCTGTTGATTAAGGTCAAAGCCTTCAAACTCTTGGTGCTGTAGATCCTCCGCGGCACTTTCTAGCGCAAATCCGTCTAATCCACACAATAAACATACAACACAAGAAACAAAATCAAAGAGTGCACAAATATTATTCAATATGACATGACATGCATGATTAATGAAAATGCAAGGTAGAACTTGTTAATTGATTGCTTTTAAAGACAACTAACTAGTTGTAATAGCTTTTAACAAGTTTATACAGGTTTGTATTCGATTAGATCAAATTTTAGAATCAATTCAACACAATTTAACCAGAAAGATAGGACTAGTCCGCTAGGGACCGGACAAGTCCGCACTCTGCGAGATCAGCAGATTAGGGTTTTCTAGATCGACGTAAGTTTGGAGATTAGGGGTTGAATTCACGTAAGGAAAAGAGAATAGAAGGTATACCAGGTGTTTGGGATTCCAATGAATCAAGAAACTTGGAGGTAGCACTTGGATCTTGGTGATCTAAGGTTGGTGATGAACTTGGGGATGAATTGGTGATGAAGAACGAAACTTGGTGGAGATCTTGATCCCCATTCGTTTCCTCCTCTTCTTCTTGTTGCTTGGGATCTTCTCCTCCCTCCTTGATGGTGGCTCCCCATGAACTAGGGTTTGGGTGGGTGGAAAAGTGGCAAATAGATGTCAATCCAAGGGGTGGGGCTGTTTATATAGAGGTGGAGGCTAGGGTTAGATGGATTTCGAGTTTTCGGATGAGTAGAGGCCGGTTTAGAGTCTCACATGGGCTCTAAAAGAGTTAGGCACGATGTCCCTAGGCCCACTTAACGTGAAATCCAAGAAACAAGTCGTAAAACAAAAGATCAACTCGGAGTCGCGAAATATCAGACAAGTCCGAAAAGGACCAGACTAGTCCGAAGTCGTCCAGAGAGAAAATCGGACAAGTATGACCAAACATCGGACAAGTCCGACTTTAAACAGAGAGGAAATCGGACAAGTCTGCTGAAGCACCGACTAGTCCAGAAAAGTCCAAGGACTTAGAAAATTTTCAAGGATTCTTGGAATATCAGACTAGTCCGCACAAAATCGGACAAGTCCGAAAGTTTCCAGTGCCAATAATCAGATTAGTCCGCAGCAAAAACGGACAAGTCCATTTTTAGTCAGAGAGAAATCAGACTAGTCCTCAGCAAAATCGGACTGGTCCGCACTTTTTGCATTTTTAAGTGCGATTTGTTCCAAATAAGTTTTAAATGCTCTGAATCAATTTTAAACTCCTTCCTCTTTATGTGAATCAATGTTAAACATGTATATGAGTGTATGTAGGGCATGATGCATGAAAATGAGGGTGTTACATGGCATCTCCAACTTATACGCTACTTCTCCTCTTTTGTCCAAAATCTTGAATGGTCCAATGTAGCAAGGTGCTAGCTTGCCTCTTATGTTAAATCTCTTATGACATCTCATTGGTGACACCTTGAGGTAAACGAAATCTCCCACTTCAAAGGTTAATTTCCTTCTCCTATTGTCCGCATAGCCCTTTTGTATTGATTGGGCAGCCCTCATGTTTTCACAAATTATTTGGACTTGCTTTTTGGCTTCTTGCAACAAATCCGGACAAAACACTTAAGTTTCTCCTGCCTCATTCCAGAATAAAGGTGTCATACACTTCCTTCCATATAGTGCTTCATATGGTGACATCTTCAAACTAGCTTGGTAACTATTGTTGTATGATAATTTTGCATATGGCAAGCTCTTGTCCCAACATTTCCCATGCTTTAAAGAACAAACTCCTAACATGTCTTCCAAAATTTCATTGGTCCTCTCGGTTTGTCCATCCGTTTGAAGGTGATATGCTGAACTAAAATTCAACCTCGTTCCCAAAGCTTCATGCTATTTTTGCCAAAATCTGGAAGTGAATTGTGAACCTCTATCCGAGACTATCTTCTTTGGAACTCCAAGCAAACATACTATTCTTCCCATATACAGTTCTTCCAATTTCTCTCGATTATAGGTGGTCTTAACGGGAATAAAGTGAGCTGACTTAGTTAACCGATCCACAATTACCCAAATTGTGTCATACCTTGACTGAGTATGTGGTAAACCAACTATGAAGTCCATACCAATTTCTCCCCACTTCCATTCCGGAATCTATAATGGTTGTAATAGTCCAGCTGGCCTTTGATGTTCCACCTTGACTCGTTGGCACACATCACAGAATGCTACGTATTCAGCTATGTCCTTCTTCATGCTATCCCACCAATAGCAAGTCTTCAAGTCTTTGTACATTTTTGTACAACCAGGATGAATTGAGTAAGGAGAGTCATGTGCCTCTTTTAATATCATCTCCCGAATATGCTTCACATTGGACACGACAATCCTCTTAGCAAGCCATAGAGTACCATGTTCATCCTAATCAAATCTGAATTCTCTCCCCTCCTGGGTCCTTCCCTTGATTTTCTGAATTTCATCATCCTTAGTTTGGCCATCCCAAATTTCTTGCTCTAAGGTTGGATTTAACTCCATTATTCCCATCTCATTCAAAAATCTGAGGTTCAACCGTTCAAACACCTTACATAACTCGGATGACAACTCTCGAACTGTGAGTTGATGACTTCCTCCTTTTCAGCTCAAAGCATCGGCCACTACGTTGGCTTTTCCCGAATGATAGTTGATTCCCAAATCATAATATTTGATGAGCTCCAACCATCTCCGTTCCCTCAGATTCAGATCCATTTGTGTGAAAATATACTTAAGACTCTTGTGATCCGTATAAATTTCACACCTATGTCCAAGGATATAGTGTCTCCAAATCTTCAATGCGTGTACCACGGCTGCAAGTTCCAAATCATGCGATGGGTAATTCTGCTCGTGTTTCTTCAATTGTCTCGACGCATAGGCTACTACTTGACCTTCTTGCATAAGCACATCCAAGTCCTTGTCTCGATGCGTTGCAATATATGTCAAAACTCTTCCTTACATCCGGCAGAACCAAAACTAGGGTTGTTGTCAACCTCTTCTTCAACTCCTCAAAACTGTTTCTACTAGCTGGAGTCCATTGGAAAGCCTTTCCCTTCATTAGCAATTATGTCATTGGCTTGGCTATCTTGGAAAAGTCCTTGATGAATCTACGGTAATATCCAGCCATCCCAAGGAAACTCCTTATTGCCTTGACGTTTTGTGGTGGTTCCCATTTTAACACATCCCTCACTTTTCCGGGTCAACCGATACTCCTTCTCCTGAGATGTTATGACCCAAAAACGACACTTCCCTTAACCAAAACTAACATTTGTTGAACTTGGCGTACAATCGGTGCTCCCTCAATTTCTGCAATGTAAGCCTCAAGTGTTCTTCATGTTCCTTCTCATCCTTCTAGTAGATCATAATGTCATCAATAAACACCACAACGAACCTATCCAAGTACTCCACGAGGACCTTATGCATGAGGTACATAAAGTACGAAGGCGCATTTGTCAATACAAAAGACATCACGGTGTACTCATAAGATCCATACCGGGTACTAAAAGCTGTCTTGGGTATGTCCGATGGTCTAATCTTCATTTGAAAGTATCCCGGCCTCAAATCAACCTTAGAGAAGACACAAGCACCCTTCATCTGATCAAACAAGTCTTCTATGCATGGCATGGTGTACTTGTTCTTGATTTTCACCTTGTTTAGAGCTCGGTAATCGAAACACATCCTTTGGCTTCCATCCTTCTTGTCCACAAACAGCACGGGCGCTCCCCAAGGTGAAGAGCTTGGGCGAATAAAACCTTTCTCTAGTTGCTCTTGAATTTGCTTCTTGAGCTCTGCTAATTCCATAGGAGGCATCCTATACGGCCTTTTAGCTATAGGTGCAGTTCCAGGTATTAAGTCAATAACAAACTCAATGTCTCGATCAGGTGGCATACCTGGCAACTCGTCCGAAAAAACATCGAAAAATTCACACACCACCAGAATCTCCTCAATTGCGGCACCGTCCATATGATTCAGCTCCAATTGCTTCGGTGTGGTTTGAGATGCTTCAAATTATATGGTGATCCATTCCTCATTAGTCAACTTCACCGTCTTCGCGGCACACTCAATAACTCCATTGTGCTTCCTCAACCAGTCCATACCAAGTATAATGTCCAATCCTTGGGAATCCAAAACAATGAGGTTGGCGGAGAAGTCTACCCCCTTATTCTAAGGCTTACTTTTGGACATACTATATTTGTCCTCATCTATCCTCCAGGAGACTTAACCAATATAGTAAACTTCATATCAGAGATAGGCAAACTATAGTTGGCAACATACTTTGATGCAATGAATGAATGTGATGCTCCAGAATCAAACAACATAGTCGCGGGGTTGGAGTTGGCGAGAAGCATACCAATGACCACATCATCCGCTTGTTGAGCATCCTTCGTAGAAACATGGTTCACATTGCCACGAGCAAAATTCTGCTGTCCACGATTCCCTTGTGGCTGACCTCCATTGGGTCTGGGGTTTTGCCTTGTTGCATTGCTTCCTTGACCAAGGCCTGACTTAGGACAGTGATGCACAAAGTGTCCAGCTTCTCCACATGTATAGCACTTCTTTACTCCACCGGTATTATTGGGGCGAGCATGGTTTTGAACACTTGCACCAGGAAAATTAGCACGAGGCGCATAAGGCATTGGAGGCCTAGGTGCTTGCATGACAGGGCGCTGCTGCACAAACTGAGCTGGGTGCGGTGCATAACCAGGGCGTTGTATAGGAGTAGAGGAGCTGTAATAGAGTGCATTAGGAGGCGCAAAGCGAGGGCGCACATTACTCTTGTTGTCTTGCTCCATCTCACGGATCTTGTTCTCAACCACAATTGCTTTGTCCACAAGCTTCTGAAAATTTGCATAGTCACAATTGAGCAATTGCACTTGGATCTCATTGTTCAAGCCTCTCATGAATAAGTATTGCTTCCGGCTGTCCCGGCTCACATCCTCAGGCGCATATCTTGAGAGTTGAGTGAATTTGTTGAGATATTCACCCACACTCAATCTTCCTTGCCTCAAGTTCTCAAATTCTTGCCTCTTCAGAATTAGAACACCTTCCGGCACATAATGAGAACGGAAGCTCTCTTTGAATTCGGCCCAAGTAATTCTTTCTTGGTTCTCATGAGCATTGCATAAAGAATCCCACCAATCTTCAGCTGCTCCAACTAGTTGATGAGAAGCGAATAGCACCTTCTCCCAGTCACTGCATTGGACAATAGCAAGTTTCATCTCCATGGACTTGAGCCAATCATCAACATCTATAGGGTCGGTGGCTTGAGCAAAGGTCGGTGGCCTAGTCCTCATAAACTCTCCCATCCGGTTATGAGGAGGTGGGGGTGGCGGTGGAGGCATGTGGGGCTGATTATTGATGTTACCAGCCTGCAGCTGTCCCATTGTTTGTATCATGGTCTGCATGAGCTGGTTCTCCATAGCAAATATCTACTTAATATTAATAGCTCCTTGGGCAGGTCCTTGTCCATTGTTGTTCTGAGGTACTCAATGGTTCTCCTCCTCATCATTGCCATCTCTCTGGTTGCGAGTCCTCACCATCTGAAGAAAAGCAATAGGTAAGAATTAGAAAACGTCCCCAACTATATGCATCAAGGGATATGAAACTAGACAACTAACTAGCCTACGTGGACATGGCAATGCTAAAGCATCTGAAAATCCTCTATTAAGCACACAAGCAAACAATATATAGCAAACAACACACCAAACAAAACACATCGATTCCTGAGTGCGCCTATGTGCTCTAAAGTGTCCATTCTAACTAGGCTGTGTTCTGTGGTCAACCTGTGGCTCTCATACCGATCTGTGATACCCGGTTCCAAAAATGAACCAAGTGAACGCATATGTGTGCCCAGGACGTTCAACACACATACACGAGTGCATTCACAAAAGAGTATACAGAAAATTACCACAACACAAGATTAATTAACTAAATTTTATTACACAATTCAAAATATCATTGAATACAAACTCTAATGAATATTAATGACAAGTTCAACTAATGCAGCGGAAATAACTAATTAAGCAAACTAAACAGCTAGGCAGCAAAAGCAATAGGGTATAGCGCAGCTCCAATCAACACCACAGGCAAAGCTGACGGTAGACACGGCCTAGAACTCCGCATTATCGCCATTAAACTCCCAATCCGGACCTGCAACTGTTGGGGGGGGGGATTGCAAGAGTGAGTACATGTCGTACTCAGCAAGTGTGGAAAGTATGACATGTGGCTGATTCAAATGACGAATATAATAATGGCTAAGTGCTGAAAAGTACAAAAAAACATTTGAAAAGCAATATATTACATGTACATGAAATAAACCCATCATAAACCTTAATTAATAACGTAGAACCAATCCATATTCCATATCCATCATCATATACCAATATCCATATTCAATACCAGAATTCAATTCATAACCATCCATAACCATAATAGCAACCATAAACATCCCAAATACCATCCCAATACCGAGTTTCCTCTAATATTGTGAGGGTCCAGGTTGCTGATAACCGGGAGCACGACTATCATGATAGTTTTATTAGACACATTATACAGAGATTGTACCGCTTTACCCACGTCTTTGTGATTTCATCACCTTTCGATGACTATAGAATCTCAATTATGCCGTCTCACACTTCCGTAGGTGTGTGGCCAAGAGATCACAAAATAGCCTTTACAAAGAGATTACTAGCCTATTTAGACCCCACTGAGGTTTCACTGGTGGCGATGTCTCCAACTGAGCACATCTTCAACCAAGGGCCCCCTCTTGAGCCATTCGGATCACAGGGTAGTCCCACCAATCATCAACAAACCCAATCCAACTACCCCTTCCCCGAGCATCCTTAATGGTCCAAGTAGATTTGGCAAACCCCTAATTAATCAGCTACGCCGCACCCATACTTGGCCTCATGGTGGCACTGTAAATCCTGGATAGTCGCTCCGCGAACTAGTCCTTAGATCTAAAGCAAGCAAAACCACCATAACATCGAACCCATCCACATACCAGGCTTGCTTAGATCACCCATTACCATATCATATTAACCAGTTCATGTTAACCATAATCTCATCCATGCAGAATTAAATTGAGTGGTATAGTTGTTTTCCCATCCCAGTTGATTAAGCGAAGCAAAAGGTAAAAAGCCCTTCCCGACTCTCTACCATATATTCCAGGTGACAAGGTGGTTAAATAAAGCTAATATTTCCCATCAGATTGACACAAGCATGCAGTTTGCAAACAAAACATTTATTTAAAAACAGGATCAATATGCTTCAAGGACACTTGCCTTGCTCTTGCGATTGGTTCGGGTCAAAGCCTTCAAACTCTTGGTGCTGTAGATCCTCCGTGGCACTCTCTAGCGCAAATCTGTCTAATCCACACAATAAACATACAAGACAAGAAACACAATCAAAGAGTGCACAAATATTACTCAATATGACATGACATGCATGGTTGATGCAAATGCAACGTAGAACATGTTAATAGATTGCTTTTAATGATCACTAACTAGTTCTAATAGATCTTAACAAGTTGATACAGGTTTGGAGTTGATTAGATCAAATTTTAGAATCAATTCAACACAATTTAACCAGGAAAATCGGACTAGTCTGCAGAAGGCCGGGCTAGTCTGCACTTCGCAGAACTAGCGAACTAGGGTTTTCTAGATCGATGTAAATTTGGAGATTAGGGGTTGAATTCACATAAGAAAAAGAAAATAGAAGGTATACCAGGTGTTTAGAACTCCAACGAATCAAGAAACTTGAAGGTAACACTTGGATCTTGATGATCTAGAGTTGATGAACATGGAGATGAATTGGTGATGAAGAACGAAAGTTTCATGGAGATCTTGATCCTCTTTTGTTTTCTCCTCTTCTTCTTCTGGCTTGGGATCTCCTCCTCCCTCCTTGGTGGTGGCTATCCACGAACTAGGGTTTGGCTGGGGTGGAAAAGTGGCAAATAGATGTCAAGCCAAGGGGTGGGGTTGTTTATATAGAGGTGGAGGCTAGGGTTAGATGGATTTCGAGTTTGAGAGGAGTAGAGGCTGGTTTAGAGTCCCGCTTGGGCTCTAAAAGAGTTAGGCACGACATCCCTAGGCCCACTTAACGTGAACCCCAAGAAAAAAGTCATAAAACAAAAGATCAACTCCGAGTCGTGAAATATCGGTCAAGTCCGAAAAGGACCGGACTAGTCCAAAGTTGTCCAGAGAGAAAATCGGACAAGTCTGGCCTAAAATCGGACAAGTCCGACTTTAGTCAGAGAGGAAAACGGACAAGTCAGCTGGAACACCGGTCTAGTCCGGAAAAGTCCAGGGACTTAGCAAATTTTCAAGGATTCTTGGAATATCGGACTAGTCTGCATAAAATCGGACAAGTCCAAAAGTTTCCAGCGGCAAAATAAGACTTGTCCGCAGCAAAAATGGAATAGTCCGTTTTTAGTTAGAGAGAAATCGGACTAGTCCATATTTTTAGCATTTTAAGTGCGGTTTTGTTCCAAATCAATTTTAAACGCGTTCCTCTATATGTGGGTTAATGTTAAATATGTATATGAATGTATGTAGGGCATGATGCATGAAAATGAGGGTGTTACAGTGATACATGTTACCTCAAGTGGGCGTCCTCCCCCAAGTTTGTTCTTCAACTACCTCCGTGATAAGGGTTGAACCCTTGATGACGGAAGTACGCTGCAAGATCGGCTTGTTGTTGTTGTAGCGCCGTGTTGAAGTTGGTGAATTGAGCATCCATGTGTTGCTGCCAATCCTGGGTACCTTGAACATGCTCCTGGATTGTGCTGTAGATGTCACCCATTCTCACTTCATGTTCTCCCATACGTCTAGTGAGGTACGTCATTCCTTCTCTATAGTCATGATGACTTATAGCCGAAAAGGAACGACGTCCTCTCATGGACGTGGGCGGCAAACTGCTAGAGCTTGAAGTGGATAAGGGTGGATCCCTTTGTCATTCTTGCAAGATGATCCCCCAGTCTCATACGTCGGAGGTTGAGTCCATCCGGGCTCATAACCCGTTGGGTTCTCTTCCTCTTCGTATTCATTGACCGAAGAGATTATCGGTTACCCTGCCAGAGACATTACTTCTTCTTGCTTCCTCAAGGGGAAGAATATTAATGGTTAGCCTTCAGCATTTGTACAAATGAAAATCCGGGATAGGTAACCGAATTTCATGGACAAAGCCGAAATAAAAAATATCAAGGAGCCATCATGATCATGCTTAATGGTTATGTCCTTGTACTAAATAGTCTTCATCAATTAATTCTCTTTCAGTTTCAATATATTCAAATGAGGAGTATTTAAGGGCTCCTACCCTATCAGCACTATGAGTAATCAATGAAGTGCATTCAATTGGTCCTGATTTTGAAATGTAATCTAACCATTGTGTCATCATGGCTTTGAATGGAGCAACTTTTATCTTTTTAGTCATGGCAAACAAAATTTTCAATTCATCATCTCGCACAACCCTAACATCTCCCCTAGGGAACATAGTCATAGCCACCCATCTATGCATGAAGCATAAGGTAGGGTTTTGGATGTGGCTATTCCTAGGAGCCCTACATGTGACCTCACTAGTTAGATCGTGCCAAAAACTTTGTTTGGTAAACTTAGGAAAATTGTCTAAATCTAGCAAACACCGTTTATGGAAGCCTAGGATGCTACCTAATTCTTTCCATAAGATGTTGTATTCTTTTTTAAATAATCTAAAAGTAATACCATCAAATCCTATTCTTAGTGTGCAAAGGAATTGGATAGTGAGAAGGCGTGAACCTTTATCCTCTATGTGAGCAAAGTCATCAAATCCAATTGCACGCCAAATGGAAAGAAATTCGGAGTACATACCTATTTTGGAGATCAAATGTGGATCGTAAGCCTTGTTGTGGCGGAACTCACGATCTTGGAGAAGCCTGCGTGCTTGATCTTCAACTTCGCTTTGTATTTCGAGGTCGTTGTCATGAAGAAGTTGGTGTGGGTTGCTTCTCTCTTCCATGGGAGTGTCCTCACACACACTTCTCCTCCTTTGGCTTGTACCCATGGAAGAGAGGCGTGCACTAGAAGCTTCACCATGGCTTGAGCATGCAGCCTCCTTCCTCATTCCAAACAACCTCTTCATGTCTTTTTGAGTTCAACAAGCAAGAACAAAACAAGGCGAGAAAAATCCGAAATGAAGCGATGTTTGGAGAACAAAGCTCTCGAAGAATTTTCTTGTCTTGAAACGTTGAGTGTAAAATGCAAATGCAAACAAAAGAAAATCATTTTGGGGATGGATTTGAGCAAGAGTGTTGCAATGAAGAGCAAGAAAAATAAGGTGAACTAGAGTGACGTGGGGAGGTGTAAAATGATGTGGTGTGTGAAGAGAGGTGCTCCTCACGGCCACAATTTATAGGGTGTACCCTCCAAAGGTCACTTGGGGTTCAAAATATAGCCGTTGGATGAAGGGGAGCCAATTTGGCTCCACTCCCCGTTCGGCCGACCAGGGGGTTCGGCCGACCTGACAGGTGGCCCCCTTGGTTCCCCTTTTGGCAAGTGGCTCCACAACGGCTATAAAGTTAGCACGTTGGTGAAATGCCACATGTGCATCTCTGAAAAATTGATTTTCAAATAAAAACCTTTTTTTTCAAATGAAATAAAAAAATTTTCTTTTGAAAAGAATGAAAGAAAAATGATAGTTGAGAATATAAGATTCTCAACTTGCTAGTAAAAATCAAATGTGCAATGGGAAAAATACAAAATGGGGTGGAAAAAGAAAGAAAGAAAAATAAAGTGGGATAACTACCAATTTAACCTATTTGCGTGGGTCTTACCACCATCCGATGAGATGGACATTCCTCCGTCTTCATTTCACATCCGGGCCCGGAGGGATGGGCTCGGACGACTTGTCTTGATTCTTCCGCCATTCCTTCTTTGGTGGCTTGGTGGACTTGGGCCTTCGGGAAGGTCCAGATGATTCCGTCGCCTTTGGATATCAGTGTGGTCGAAATGACAGATTCTCCTTGTAGATTAATCTTCTCATGAATGCAATGAGTGAGTCCACCTTTGGAGGTGTAACTTCGATCCTTCTGATGTGTTTATCATTCGGCCTATACTTGATTCGAATCATGGAGCATTGCTCTAATATTGGCCGAAAGTTAAACTTTTCCTCCTTGCCATTGATATGGATGTGGATTTCTCCACCTCCCACATCTATGCCAGCTTTTACAGTGCCTAGGAATGGACGCCCAAGAATAAGTGGTGTATTTTTCTCAGTGTCCATGTTTAGCACCACAAAATCCACGGGTATGAAGCAGTTCCAGATCTTCAACAGGATGTCTTCAGCAATACCCGATGGATAATGGACTGAAGATTTAGCCAGTTGTAGCTGCATTGGTGTTGGAGTTAGTTCTGTGAAGTTCAGCCGGTCGAACACAACCTTGGGCATCACTAACACTTGCTCCCAAATCACAAAGTGTCTTGTCAAAGTGGTTAGCCCCAATTGAGCATGAAATGGTAGCACATCTGAGGTCCTTCTGCTAGTTGCTCTCTCGTACGAAAATCATGTTGACATTTTCCGTCAGAGGTTCTGGCTGGCCTGGCATCTTGCCATTCTCCATCGGAGGAATAGCAGCTGCCAGCTGAGCCAACTGAGTCTCGAGCATCTTGTTGAAGCTCAGTTGATTCTTGAAGGTTGAGGATAGTCCTTCAATCTTGGCATTGATGTTTTCTAGGGTCTTGTCATTAGCTGACATCTTCTTGGATAGGGCATCATTGATCTTGAGCTAGCTAATGGCAAGTTCTTTCAAGTTGGGCTTATTGTTGTTGTACCCTCATTGAAAGAATGGGTGGTGTCGACCCCACCCTTGACCTCCTGGACGATAGCCATTGTTGTTGTTGAAATTTCCGTTGTTGGCGAGGTATAGGGCATCCTCACGAGTTTCTGGGCAATCATTGCCCATATGACCCGTGTTGCCACAGACTTCACATGTGATGTGAGAGTCTAGGGCAAAGGCATTGCCAGACACTTCACCACTGGCTTGTCCATTAATTTTTTTCATTAGGAGGTCCAATTTTGCAGCTATCGTGTCCACCTCCTTCAAGGTGTGCATGCCTCGCTGTCGGGTATGGAGACGCTCATTGTTCCATCCCATGTTGGAAACCATCTTATCATTAAGATCTTTAGCTTTTGGCATCGTTAATGAGAAGAAGGCTCCTCCAGCAGCAGCATCCAAATGTTCACGAGTTGATGGGATCAGCCCGTTATAGAAATTTTGAATAAGGAGCCAGTCATCCATCCCATGGTTGGGACAGGCTATGATGTACTCCTTAAGCCTTTCCCATGCCTCGAGAATAGATTCCTTGAGCTCTTGCTGAAAGCTGGAAATCCTTCCACGTAGGGCATTGGTTTTGCCCAACCGTAATAATTTGGCGAGGAATGTCGTAAAATACTTCTCCCAAGTATCTATAGCACTTTGTTCCGTGTAGAACCACTGTTTCACTCTCCCAAGGAGAGAGAACGGGAACAGTCTTAGACGGACCGCATCTGGAGACACGTCCTTGATCTTAAAAGTGCTACAGATCTCGAGGAATTGTTGCAGGTGAGCACTTGCATCCTCGTTATCCTTCCCACATAATGGGTTGGATTGAACCATTGTGATAAGGCCAGTTTTGATCTCAAAGTTCACATCTCCCGTGTTAACAGTGGCCCCAATAGGCACATTGTTAGCAGAGGGAGCTGAGAACTCACGAAGGTTTTCTGAGCCATTGGCGTTTGGATTGTTGGTGCGAAAATGCTGGATTGCTTTGCCACTCGAATCTTCTGAGGAGTGACGACACGTGGGCGGTCTCTCAGAAGAGATTCAGGATCTTCAACAATGTTTTCCGACAAGTGGAAACCAGACATACACTACCATTTTTTCACATTTAAAATGCAAAAACAAAGAACTAAAATCCTACCCAGGGTTCTATCCTATTCACTTATTTATGTTATATAACTATTTCCCTTCACAGGAAACAGTGTCAGAAATGCTTGTTGACGGCTCCTAAGATATACTAACAAATCATCCCTAGCAACGACGCTAGAAATGCTTGTTGGTATTTCTTAGGCACCATTAACTAAACATCTCCAACTGATGTGTCAGAAATGCTTGTTAATGGTTCTATTGAATCACAGGGTGAGTTCCACAAGCGCACAGAGGTATCATTGTAGCATTTCCCCTTAAGAGTATTCCCAAGGGTGCCATTTATTTGATCCCAAAGGAAGGCAGGGAAGAGATATAACAATCATCGAGTGGAGAGGGTAGAATGGTCTAGGTAAGAATCTAGTAAGGATGGATAAAATAATAGTGGAGGAAGTGCAACACACACAAAATCTTTCAAGTCTAAGGGGGATAAGAGGATCCTAGAGGTTAGTTAAGGTTGAGAGTTCTGGATGTACTCCTACTATGCTCTATTGTACAAATACATAGCCTAAACTAATTATCCATAAGCTATATCAATAGTGAATACTTCTGCTATGTGGTTCAACACATCGGGACGGGCTTACCCCTAGCAATACTAGGGCGACTCCCGCCAAGAGCTTGTGGCATAGCCGAACGTGGAGGATTACAAAGGACAGATAGGGCTATCACCACCTACTGCCTACGTCTTCAATCCGTGGGTCTACGAGACATCCAAATGCTACTTAGCTATCCTAGCACCATGCTAGCATATTAAGTAATTACCTTAAGAGCCTAGGCACAATCCGTCCTAAGGCAATGAATCGAATCATCATTGAACCAATGTTGATACACAACCTAATAATCCATATTAACCTAGCTATGTTATAATTAACTAGACTATAGTGGGGGTCTATAGGTTCTATGATAACGAGATATGTTCATGATGAAACAGACATAGAAGCTATACCTTCCACGTACATGGACTTCACAATCAAACAAGAAACACTTTGCCCAAGTATATGTATAAGTAGAGACTAAAGATACTATCTCTATTATGCATAAAGTCACAAATACAAGAAAGAATACATGAGCCATACCTTTCCCAATGTAGGATTGGGAAGATAGAGACTCCTTACTCTTTCCCAATTTGGACTTGGGACTAGAGACTCTCCTCTCTACAACCTAACTCCTCTAGACTATGGATGATAGTGTATACAATAGAGATGAAGCTCAAGTGGTGTGTGTTGAAGTGAGGGGTAGGGGGTCCTATTTATACTAGTGTTGAGGTTGGTTCCCACCACAAAAAGCGAGCGAATCAGTCACCATTGACTCCTTCAAGCCAGGAGGAGCCAACACGCGTCGTTTGACCGCGTTTGGCGCCAGGAACGGGTTGGCCGAACCCCTAGTTTGGCCGACCTGGTCAGCACTCCAAACGTGGAGTGCTTCCTCCAGGTGGCTGCCAGGTGGGCCCCCTTGATGTATCTGGGTGATACACAATTGGATCTCCTTGGATACTTCTGTTTGTGGGCCATTTGATCCATGGGATGCCACATGTCGTCGCCTGATTGGCTGGGATGATATTTTGTAGGATTGGTCCCTCTACATTTCCTCATTTCCTGCATAAAATGCTGCATACAGATATTTCTCCATGTCCAAGTGGGATTGGGTTAGATAGAAAGGTGATGTGTGCAAGAAATGACAAATCCTTCACATAACTGAGTTAAATTGGCGGATGAAATTGGTATATAACAGCCGTCAACATCTGGATCCGCTGCAAGGAGCAGCGAACCTCTTAGACAGAGTCCGGACTACTCAAAGGCCAGTCTACTACATAAGAAAAGTCCTCCATGAGGCGAAAACAAGGTATCTGGAGATACATAAGCTGTTGTATGCCGTGTTGATAGCATCGAGGAAGATCCGACACTATTTCCAGGGCCATAAGATCTCAGTGGTCACCCCCTTCCCACTGAGAACGGTGCTCCACAGCCCTAATGCTACCGACAACATCGCCAACTGGGCAGCCGAGCTAGTGGAGTTTGAGATTGAGGTCCTTACTCAGCATGCGGTCAAAAGTCAGGCACTGGCGGATTTCTTTGCTGAGTGGACTCCATTGCCTAGCAACCCAGGAAGCTCAGACAGCGGGCACACAGTGTCCGAAACACTGGTCTTCACTGAAACCCTAGGGACACTTTACTTCGATGGTTCCGCCCAAAAACAGGGGGCCGGGGAGAAGATCAAGTATATGGTGCATCTTGGCTTCAAAGCTACCAAAAACATGGTAGAGTACGAGTGCAGTTGCAATGACCCCCAGCTGGCAGCATACATGCTGCATGTCAGGAAGCTGAAGAAAGATTTTGAAGTCTTGGATCTATGGCATGTGCCCCGATCTGATAACTCAGTCGCAGACGACCTGTCAACGAAGGCCTCCACAGAGGCACCAGTGCCCAAAGGAGTCTTTGCAAGGATGTTATCGCGACCAACCGCCCGAGCTGCCGAGCCGGGGAAGGGGTTAGACTAGGACCTCGAATCTAGCAATCCCAGCGGCCCTGCAACCATGGAGCCCGCCAAGGGTTTTATGAGCCACCAGCAACTCTGAGCAGTTGGGCGCCCAAGAACCAGAAGCTCAAGGAGGTCCCGATGCATGGATCTCGGATGTCCGGGACTAATTGAAAGACGACTACCTTCCCGAAGAACATGCCCTGGCAGAACGAATTGTGCGGATGGCTATAAGATACACGATAGTAGAGGGGGATCTCTACCAGTGTGGCGCCAACAGCATCCTACTGTGATGCATTACTCGGGAGGAAGGTTGCGACTTGCTCGCAGAAATCCATGGAGGTGAGTGCGGGAACCACCCATTGGCCCGCACGCTGGTCGGCAAAGCCTTTCGGCACGGCTTCTACTGGCCCACAACACTCGAAGTTGCTGCTGACATGGTTAATAGATGCAAGGCGTGCCAGTCCCATGCCAAGTAGATCCACACACCAGCTCAAGCGCTGTAGATGATTCCCCCCTCATGGCCATTCGCCGTGTGGGGACTGGACATTCTAAGACCTTTCCCAAGAGCCGTCGGAGGATCCGGTACCTCTATGTCGCCGTAGATAAGTTCACCAAATGGCCAGAAGCCACCCCAGTCGTCACCATTAACATGCAGTCAGCAGTGAAGTTCATTAATTCGATCGTCTACAGGTTCGGGGTCCTGAACAGGATCATCACTGATAATGGGACCCAGTTCATAAGTGCAGCATTCCAAGAATACTGTGAGGACCTTGGAATCAAAATTTGTTATGCCTCTGTTGCTCAACCCGAAAGCAATGGGCAGTTAGAGAGGGCAAATGCTGAGATTCTCAAGGGCCTCAGGACTTGTACATACTCAAGCCTCGAGAGGCATGGTGCAAACTGGGTGGATGAGCTGCCATATGTGCTGTGGGCTAGCCAGACATCAACCAACCGGCCTACGGGGGAAACGCCCTACTTCCTGGTGTACGGGGCAGAGGGCATCCTCCCCCTAGAGATCACCATGCCCCCCCCCCCCCCTATGTCCCGATGTATGACGAAGCCACACAGGACCAGTTCAGGTGTGAAGACATGGACCTCGTCGACGAGGGACGCATATGAGCAGCACTCCGAAACGCATGGTACAGGCAAGCGCTCTGGAGCTATCATCAGCAGACCGTGCGCAGTAGGTAACTGAAGGTGAACGATATGGTCCTGTGGCATCTGCTTTCCCGTGAAGGGACAAACAAGCTCTTCCCCAGCCGGGAGGGCCCCTTCCGGGTCACATATGTTTGTCGTCCCGGGTACGTTCGCCTAGCTACGGAGGATGGGCAACCAGTGCCCAACCCATGGAATATCGAACACCTACGTAAATTTTATCCATAGCCAGTGGAAGGGCATCTGATTTTCTTTCATTATAAAGAGAACATAGTGTCAAGAGACAACACTTGGGTTAACTAAGGCCAGGGTAATGAGCTCCTAGTGTCTTCCTACCTTGGCATGGTCCAGTACCCGGAGAAGGTACACTCAGCTCCCTGTCGCCCAGGCCGGGTCGTTCCTCCTGTAAAGCCTATTCTCTCCTATGAGCGTTATAATGAAAAGTTGTTTGCCCTACCTTGAAATGCCTTGTTCATTTGAAATTACCTTTAGTTCTTATGAATGATGTCACGCATTTGCGATTCCCTCATCACCTAGCGTGGGTGCGGTCAGTTTTTCCCCTCGTCTCTGCAATAGTGGGAGCGTTGCTGTCCGTTTGCCAGTGGGTCGCTTGAGGTACGTGCTAAGTGTTTGGATCCTCCGAACCCACTCCTCTCGTGTGGTGGGTAACAAGTTCCGGGTACGGAGGCCCTAAGTTAATCAAGCCCCCCACGACGGCAATGGATCATAGGACAAACAACACTAATAGAGCGTGGGTAAAAGATTGACAGGAGAGCGGAATTACCTTTTATCTGTCATGCGTGCAGGTTCCTAAGGTTATAACGTTGGTAAAGCCACTCCCGTACCACCGATGACGAACGGCCACCTCACCGAGAGTGGGCTCGGGGGCCTGTCGTCGATGTCCTCTACATCAACAACGGGTGTTGGCGGAGCTTCTGAGCTCCGACAATTACAGGGGGCACGGCGTCGATGTCCTATGTTGATCAAGGGTGTCGTCGGAGCTCCTAGGCTCCAACAGCCCCAAGGGGCCCGGCGGTGACGTCTCCTACATGGACGCTTGGTGTCACAGCAGCTCCTAAGCTCCGACAACCCAGGGGGCCCAACGTTGACATCTTGCGCTGACAATGGGTGTCGTCGGAGCTCCTAAGCCCCGATAACCCTAGGGGGCCGACGTCCCCGAAACAAGTGTTAGTTCCTCTTGGTACATGTACACAATCAAAATTATATACATCTACAAGGGGGCACGACACAAAAATATCAGAGACAAAGATCAAGGGGACTCCATTCATTAAAAGATCATCTTACAAAATCGGAAGCATACAGGCGGGAGCAAGAAAGGAAAGGCCTAAGTCCTACAGATAGCTGAGGCTACAGCTTGAGCGACCTCCTGAACGCTCTCCCGAGCAGCATCCAGCTCTTCCTCAATCGGCCCTTCGACTGCTGGACTCAGGGGGAAGTGGGGGTCCCGGCTCGGGTTACACGTTAGCACATACTAGGGGACAGTCTTGGCCAAGGACCTCCCCTCCTTCTCCATCTGGTATGCGACGACATCAACCACTGCATCGAGCTTGCCACCAACGGAGCTAAGAGTCGCCAGTGCTTCAGCTAGCTTTGGCACTGGGTTTGCCAGACGTACAAGGCTGAAGCCTAATGGTGCTAGTGCTCCGTCGGCCCATCCCAGGAAGTCCCACACCCGCTGGGACTCGGCCGCTCTTGAGCTCCGCAACTCCTCTAGAGCTCTCTTGGTGGCCACCAGTTCTGCACCCTCCTTCGCAAGGCGCTCGGCCTCCTTGCCATGCTGCTGGATGCTCTTGGCTAGCTGCCACTCGCGATCAGCGAGCTCTGACTCCTTGAGGAAGATATGGTTCCGATGATCCGTCGGGTCTTCCTATAGGCCCTGAATTGTATCCTCTCTGGCAGAGACGTCAGCCTCTCGCTTGGCGAGACTTTGCCCCCATTCCCAGAGCCTGTCCTCCTCGAGCTTACATCGCACTTTAAATCTCTTGGGGTGGTCCGCTAAGCTCTGCTCACCTGCCGACAACTTCTGGAAGAGCTCCTCCTCTCTCTGGCCCAGGTCCTTCCGCTTCTTAGTGAGTTCGGCCTCGCCCAAGTCAAGCTCCTGGCGGCGCTTCTAGAGAGTCTCATGCTAGGCGATTAGACCCCCTTGGCGCTGGTCCGCAGCTTTGTAACATTCCACAGCTTCCTCATATATCTTTTGCGCCTTCACATCGAGAGCTTTGAGGGTAGCCTCTCTATCATTGAGCAGCTCCCCTTGCTTGACCAGCCGGGTTTTCTCATCCTTTTCCCACCTTTTGTGTTGATAGAGCCTATTACGCTCCTCCTCCAGGGCCTTCCGGTTGTGCTCGGAGGACACGACAACCTGCTGCAGGCCGGAGCAGGCGTTGTCGATGGTGAGTTATAAGGGAATGGGCGCCGGACCATATGGGAGCGCCACTTCCACCATCTCCACCAGAATGTCCGCCATCACCTGGGAGGCACTCCCCCTCGAAGGAGGCGGCACCCGCGGGCTTGAGGCGCCTGGGGTGTCTTCCAGAAGGCCCGCAGCACCAGCGGCATGTAGAGGAAGGTTGGTTGGGGCAGCGCCGGTCTCCGCTGGACCCTCCAGTGCAGCCACAGACACTCCCGGCTCAGCCTTTGACGCTCTCGGTTCAGCCTCCGAAAACGGAGAGGCAGAATGTGCACCCGGAGCCTCAACGGCTTGCAGCCCGGGTGCAGGTGTGCTGGACGCCGCCGAGTGAGGAAATGAAGCCTCAACAACTCTCGGCGCAGGAGCGGACACTTCAACGACCATCGGGTCGGCACCACAATCTCTGTAGTAGTTGGCGTAGGGGCCGACTCTTCAACTACGTCTGGCCCGCCGACCAGAACCTCCACCGCATCTGGGTGGGAGCTAGCCCCTCTGTTACATCGGGTTGAGGCACCGGAATCACCTCAGAAGACGGCTTGGGGGCCGATCCTTTGGTTGCTCCCCGCACTGGGGGTAGAACTTTCGCCAACGCTGGACCTGTGCTGGCGCTCGGCACCTCCGCTGGGACCTCAGAGTCTATCGGCTCTGGCGCCGGAGCCGCAACTGTCCTCGCATCAACAGCCGGGGGCCTCGGTGCTGGAGAAACCGCACCGATGGTTGGAGCCACCCTCGAGTCGCCCGAAGCCTCCACATTCGCCCGAGCAGGTGCAGAAACTAGAGCTGAAGCGCCTGCCTGCTCAGCCCCCTGTGCGGCCGTTGGTGTGGCGGGCATCTCTCCCTTCTTGGAAGCGCTGCCCATCCAAGATAGAAAGGTTCAAAGGTTACTTTGACCCAAAAATAAATCAAAATAAGAGCTCAGCTGTTTACCTTGGGAAGCCCCAAGTACCGCAGAGACAGAGCTGCTTCTGAGCGGGGCCAGAGTCGGGGCCCGATGGACCCGATGTGGCCGGAGCCCCCAGCCTCCCAGGAGCTTGGGCCGGAGCTGGAGCCACCTTGGCTGGAGTGACCCCTGTCTGGGGGGAGGGGGACCTCCGGAACATGGTCCCACACTTGGCGCCGAGGTGGAAGGTGGCCCCTCGGAACTAGCGCCCGTCGGAGGTCCCTCAACTGGTTGAGGTGGCCCTCTGGAGGTCCCGATGTGACTTCCGTCACCTCGCACCAGCTTCCTCTTCCGGCTGGAGGGCTCTGCCAAAACCTTGCCCTTCTCGGAGCTAGCAAGTTCACCCTCCAGCTTGGGGGAACTGGGGCTGAGTCCCCGGAGGCCCCAGGAGCAGTGGTTGTGGGGGGAGCCTATCTCTTCACAACCCAATGTCATCCAACATTGGCATTAGCTTCTGGAGCTCCCGGCAGAACTCAGGAGCCAGGTTCAAAGGCGGTAAATACTCTGGGGGTGTCAGGGAGTCGAGCGAGATGCTGGGTTTACTCTGGAATTCTTTAGTAGAACCTTCAGAGCTTCGTCCCTCACTTGGGTATTAGCATCACGCGGCGTGAATGTCCACGCAGTCCGTTCCCTGAACTTCACTGGCGCCCATCTGTTCCTCAGGAAGTTCCCAAAGACCATCTGGGGGGTCACTCCGCTGGCGACACAACCTTCAATACTCACCACAATGGGCTTGTACGCCGCCGACAGCTCCGGGAGCTCGTTCAAGAGGTCGGTGTACACATTTGGGAGGCTCTCTGGCAGGTCTAGCTTCTCGTGCCTATCCACAGTCATGATCACCAACTCCTTCTTCCAGTCATCCCATTTGACGAAGGAAAAGCTATCCATGTACTTGAAGGGGAACCGCTTCCGCTTCACGAAGTAGTACAGCCGACCATCTCGTTGCCATTCCCGGTGGTCTACAGGGTGAAGATACTCTGGAAGAGCTCTAGGCTGGGCCGCACTCGCACACATGTCTCGCAGAAGTGGACGAAGGTAGCGACTAGCAGAATTGAGTGGGGGCCGAGGAAATGCATCTGGATGCCATAGAACTCTAGCAACGTCATTAGGAAGGACGAGAAGGGGGGAAGCAAGCTGGCCATGGGGTATCCTTGGAAGAAGACCATGTCGCCAGCGCTCTTCTTCTCGAAAGGAAGCTCGCCAAAGCGGATCTTGTCGTTGAAGGAGTCGTGGGACCACCCCATGTAAGCACGGACCTTCTGGAGCTCCTTCTCAGTCTTGATCTTGCTGGCGGGAGACCCAACTCCATTGCAACAAGATGGAGTAGGGAAAGGATGGCTATGCAAGGGCTAGGGCTCAAGGCTGAAGGATGCAAGAAGGCAATAAGGTATTAAGCGCGGGCGCGAATGGAGGCGTGAAGGGATTGTGACCTGTGCTAGTCCCCTTCTTAAGTATACTTCCTCGACGTTTGGATGGGAGCCACAAGCACCGCAATACTTCAGCTACCCGCGCTATGACTGGTGGGTCGGAGTCTGACTCGGCGAAAAGGCCGAGTAGCCGCCTCGAGGTAGCCGCTCTCGTAGGAGAGAGTTTAAAACTAAAGGGCGATGACTTAATGGGCGCGCAGAACCGAAACAAAATTCGTATCGGGAACCGACGCTAGTTGATGGCGCAATATTTGTAGACAAAGATTTTATCCGCCGCATTGAAGGGAAGCCCTTAATGTCGTGACACGAAGATTCAAAATGGCCCCACCTCAAGTATAACAACTTAACCAAGGAAGTTCCTCCTCGAGGTGGGCCCGGGGGCCACTGTCGGTACCTGGCGAACTAGGTACCCCTGGATACAGGATAGAAGACATGTTGGGTCCTAGGGTGCCACGTGGCATGCAGCATAGCCATGCCTCCCCAGTGAGGGAATGTCCGACGCTACCACGTGGCTTGCAGCTCCAGGTGTATCTCTCTCTCTCTCGGGGGGGGGGGGGGGGGGGGCGGGGGAGGTCATGCGCTGCCACGTGTCCCGCAGCTCTTGGTCTGCCTCCCCACTGAGGAGAGGACCGACGCGTTCGCTAGATTGGCAGCCCTGGACCTGCCTCCCTGCAGGAAGAAGGTCCAGCACAGCCACGTGTCCCGCAGCTCCGGACCCTACCTCCCAGCAGAGGGAAGGACCGGGCTCGCCATGTGCCAAGCAGTGCCTCGCCTAGTCCATCCTGCGATAGCGGCAATAAAGAGGGACGAGCTAGTGCGCCTAAACGGGAAAGATGCGCACGTTCCCTAGGTAAGCGGGAGCTCGCACTCATAAGTCAAGAGTCCTATACCCAGTCCTATGATAACAGGCTGGCGCCAAACTACTATGTACGGCGGACGAATGAGAGGCCACGACAAGACCAACGAGACGCCGCCTACCATGATGAGGGGCTATGTGTAGCCCTACAGCAAGGCATGGTCAGGGGGCACATTGAAGCCATTATCAGGGGATAGCATTTACTCCAAAATCTTAGGAGGGATTTTGTACTCCCAAGGCCACTTGTCGGGCCCTAGGTCCCACTTGTAAGCCGCTCGGCCTTGGACTATAAAAGGACCAAGCGGAAACTAACTAAGACAACTTTGCTCAGACCTGGGCACACGCTTGAGCAATACAACACACAAACCACTGTGGAGTAGGGTGTTACGCCCAAGCGGCCCGAACCACATAAAACCCTCGCATTCATCACTCACTGAGCTCGATCTTGCTAGGACTAGCCCCCAAATACATATCAATCCCCCGCAGGCTGCTTCCAATCTAGCCCGGGGGAGGTGTCAGTTTAGACACCCCGACACACGTATTTAGACAATAGAAGAATGTCTTCAGAAACAACACCGTTGTCACTAAAGGCCCACAAAAACGTCCTAACGGGTCAGAAATATTTGATATGTTGGAGAAATTTGTGCCAGATGAAGGTCGTCTTGGATATTTCGAAGTCTACAGAGACGAACACAATTGGACTCACATATGTGGACTTTGGGAGCTACCGTATGTAAAATCCCACTTTAATGCAAATATCAGTTTCAGCAACCAATTTAAAAATTCCTTTTGTAGCTTTTCTAATGAACATTATTCACCCATTTTATATTTTATCAATCTACAGGAAGAAATCATACTCTATTAATTGAAATCAACATGTCCAATTTAAATCAACCAAATAAAGGATTGTAAATTATATTTGGATTATTTAATTGTCAAATAAACTAGCCTACCATTTTTGACTAATTTAGTAATTTGATTTAAACAATCAAGTAAGGATAAGGGTGAAATTTCAGTGGGACCCACAACTCAGTCTTATCTCCAGAGATGGTTCTCTGTTTTGCTTCTTCAACCGCGCGCCCGTTCCTCCTTCTTTTCCCCACCGCGCCATCTCCTCTGCTCCACATCCTCTTCCCGACCCGGCCGCCACCTCGCCTCCTAGTTCCGCCGGTGCGCACACTGCCGCCAGCGCCCGGCTTCGCCTCCGTCAGCCGCCCCTGCGTGCGCTCCCGCCCTCGTCCGTGCATCCGTGCGCCAACACGCGTTCGGCGACCCAACAATCCCTCTGGCGCCACGTCCCGCTGCTTCCGCCGCCAACGCCGGCAGGCTCCGCGTCGTGCCCGCGCGAGAGGGGATCTACCACCGCAAGCGCGCCTCCTCTACTCCCCGTCGTCGCTCGTCCCCTGTAGCCAATGGCGCCCAGTTGCTTTGCTGCTCGCCGACACGAATCGACGTCGCTGTCCCGCGCTCCTGCGCCTGTCATCCGGCCATCGTGTGGAGCATCGCCATCATTGCTTACTCTCCGGGTACGTCACCTCAAATCCCCATCCCTTCACGTCCTTTCCTCGTGTGTACGACTCAACTGTCGTTCCCCCGTGCTGCACCCGCCTCCGACACACCGTACGCCATCGTCCGCTCGCCTCAATCGCAGGTCGCGCTCCTGCTCGCCCCTCCATCGCTGCAGCGCGCGCCTGGCCACCCGGAATCTCCGGCACCACCACACCATGGCCCGGGTGTTGCAGTCGCCGCCTCGCCGAGCCCCAATCAGTCGCTGGTTCCTCTCCAAGTGTGTAGCTTTCCGTTTCGCCATTCGCTTCCTGTGCCACAATCCCTCATCCATGTTGTGTCATGCATCGCGCGTAGCTCGCTTGATGGAAGGCCACGCATGATGTACCGGGTGCTCACGCAATGTCCGGCTCATCTCGCTCTGGTACCGTGATTCCTTGCCACATAGGTAGGCTGCACACGTGATGGTCACTACCGCTTCCATTATGAGTTCACGCCACCGCAGTCTGCTCGCGTGGTCTCCATCGTGTCGCCCGGTTGACACGTCTCCTTGCGTCGTGGTGACCACCATCTTGGTTGCGTCATGCATGTTAGCCGCATCCTCATGCGGCGTGGCCATCAGCGTGTCGCGAGGACCATCTACGCACTCACTTTGATCACATTGGTCGCGCCATTCTACTCTCACCCCGGCTGACCTTGTCGTGCGTTTCACATGTATGAGTCCTATCACCACTAGTGGTGTTGTTGCCTTCCTTGTACCATGGTCGCGCCAGTGCGTTAACCATGGTGAACGCAAGTCCATCTCGTATCATAGATTTGAAGTACAAGAGGGAACCAAGCATTCCGCATCGTGCCGCTACATGTATCACATTCACTGCCGCTTGCCCTTAGGGTACTCTCTTTCACTCGACACATAAGCTCAAGCCAATGTTCTGCAGTCATCGTCCGCTTGACGTCGTCACGACGTTCCGCGTCGTGGCCATGTCTTGGCACCAAAATGATGGATGCTTGTGTTGCGTTTAGTGCGGGAACACCACCAAGGTACATCAGACTAATAGTAGTTAGCCAAGTTTGGTTTTAGTTGATACGAGAGCGGTCAAACCCTAGACGTATCCAAGATAGTCGATGAAATGCCTTCTAGGTCACACCCAGGATGTTGGTGATCATCGATGATCTGGTGTAGAGGAATGAGCGAACGTCGCGACCGACAAGGAGCACTAGGCCAAGGGGAACCTTGGATAAGAGTTCCTTGGTTGTGTCGATGATGTTCCCTAACCGATCACAGGATTGGTTAACTTGGTGTACCACTTCATCGACGACAGGTGCGTCGAGTTGCCTATCAACAACCGAGTCGACATCACTAGCCTTAAGACTCACAAGGTGGTGTTCGGGATTCCGCTCACCCCATTGACGAGTCCGGATTGATGTGGACATCGCTAAGACGATCTTCTCGAGATGGCAAAGCATGCCTTCACGGTAAGGTCTCGCATCATGTTTAAGTCCCGAGAGCTTATCGAGCTCACCTGGACAAGCTTGCGGGAGACACGACATTAGTGTCATCGTGTAAGCACTTGAACCATGCTCGAGAACCTTGCCGTAGAAACTACTTTATCTAAAAGTCATTTGACGTAGTCTTGGTACTCATGCTGGGTTAACAGTGCTTGTAATGACTTCTTAAGTCCAAGCAATGTTGATCCCAATTCAGTCCCAAGTGTTGTTAGGTTCCATCATGGTTCATCCTAAGTGAGGACCCTACGATAGCACTACTCACTTAACTAGGTTTACTCCTTTATGAGTTAAGTCAAGTTCATTGGTCGACTACTGAATCGCGACATTCGTCTTGTACACTCCCCTCATACTCAAGCTTTTGATATCCCCCTTGATTCTTTAGTCATCCTTACACTACCAGTCCAACACTTCCACACCATTCAGCTTTATCAACCTTGAGTGGCATAGCATCGAGTGTTGAGCGCCAAGTTGCAATGTGTGCTTACGTTGCACCTTTCAATTCACATCTCGTCACTACTATGACCACTGGACTCCATCCTTTGTTTATCCACAAAACAGAGGCATATCTGTCCTTCCTAGTCAAACTCCTCATTCTTAGAGTTTACACAACCCCGTGGAGTCTATTATTAAATTATTAAATTACTTAATTACTTAATTACTTATATGCATATCATGTCGATAGGAACGTGATGATAGGTGATCGACGAGAAGTTTTGCTTGGAGGAGAAGGCCAGGGTGTCCAATTGAAGTCCTTGGCGGAGTCCGCACAGAAGGACCACTAACAAGTGACATTTATTTGAGTCGCAAACTAAGGCAAGCCCCGGTTTGCATTTAAGAGCTTTTCAAAGTTTTCCAGTTTTATTCACTTACGTCTCCAGTTGATACTGTGCATTACTTATAAGGTGTTTGATACTCCACTTGCATGACCACAGATCCCAGGGTTTGGTTGGAACGAGTTACAGTTTGACCTGTAGTAACTGCTTTGCTAATGCATAGGAAATCCGGTAGAAGTCGAGTAGTTGGAATCTACTCGCGAGAGATGTAGGACATATCTCACAGGATTGGTTAGATAGAAAATGGCATAATATAATGAAATGGAGACCGGGCAGGGGATGGATAGGAAGCGGCGAGAATTGAGTCTCGGTCGCATAGCCCCGCCTGTGTCGCTTGAGGACCGTGCTGTATGCGGCACCGTTGGGCAAGCTTGAACTGTACCAGTTGCATAATGGTATATGGGACCCATTAAACTAATGTATCTCCAGACTGTAGTGTGGAGACTCCTCGGTTGTCCTTGAATGGAGATGTGAAGGCATAAAGGTGTAAATCTTCTAGCGGGCAACTTCGACGTGTCCGTGTAGGGGACCTTTTGCTCAGGATGAAGGGGTTTGTCAACATTGGGGTCTTGGATGAAAGGTGGCCACATATGACGCGGGGAGAAGAGCACGTATTTGTCTCCCATGCGGATGTGCGTGTTGTGCAGTCCGGGTGTGTCCTGATTGTAACCACCGTCCCTCGCGGTAATAGAGTACCACTTGTCTGTCGCTGTCGTGACGTAGTAAATACTAAAGAAGCCACCAAATTATATTGTATTGAATTATAATTGCTTTGCAACCTTGTATGATTTAGAGAGAGCAAAATTAAAGTTTACAATTTCCCCATACTTTAGCTGTAATAGCATTATGTGCTCTGAGCATGTCATATCATCGGTAAAGCGTTTCTTGTTTAATTGTGGAGCCCATGATGTGCCGTGCTTGGAGAATGTCATTTGCTACATAAAACCTGATTATAAGGATCCACTTGTAGGCGAGCCTATTTATGCTATTCCTTACCTATGTTAGTATTCACCTTGCATATGTCTAGTGAGACGGGTTAGTCTTGCTGAGCCTTATGCCCACGTTTGCGCTTTAACGATTATTGCAGGTACTAGTTTTATTTCTGCAGTTCAGGTTGTACATGAGATCTCGAGGTGTCGAGATAAATCTCATGTGAATCATGCCGCTGCTGAATGTTCTTCATGTTGCTAGTGAGAAGCGTCCTAGGGCACGGATGTATTCTCGCCTTCTTAGTTAGGTGAGATTATGAGTATGTATTTTCTGATGCGTGTGTACTTCTGTTGTACGCTCTTTTGTAAAGTCTTCTTATTGTGAAATGAAAACTTTATATGTTTTGGTATCCTTTTTGTGTCTGCTGTTAGGTGCCGCATCGCACGGCACCACCCAATGAGATCCTCGGATGTGTAGACTCCGGTCCCCAAAGACATGGTATCAGAGTTTCATTGGGAATAGCACGCTCGAAAAGAGCCTATTTTCAAAAACTCCGAAGTAGTCGAGTGAGGATTAGCTATATGCCCATTAAGGACTATTACCAGTATAAGTTATACAGGTGGTGAACTAACTTGTTATATTATTCTGTAACGATGCTCCGTCTTCAAGGTAAGAGGTAAGGTACGCCGCCGAGAGCGGATCAATCTCGGTAAACTCTGCATACGAGATATGGTATGTGAAATTTCCGTGGCTTAGCACAGAAAGTCAATATGAGTCTCTGAAACTTTTCCATGTTTCTGAGAATATATGACACGCGGTACCCCAGCGTGACACAAAATTAGTAGGAGCCCCCGTCGGGTGGTGTATAACCCGATAGTATGCATCTCTAGAACCATTCATGTTCTATGGGATCATGCGAAACACGTATGCCTGAGCGTGTATAAGCCGGTTCGTGCGGGTGTCTTTGTTGTACAGACGTATTTACAGCCATGTACCTCGAGACATGACTTCGCTCGAGGGCGACTCACACCAGAGTCGTATGCATTTACTTTCATATATATTATTGTGACTGCCTGTCGTGTTTCCCCGTGCCGCCCTTGAGGTGTGAAGGTGTGAAAGGGGATTGTTTGTCTTCTGCAGGTACACTAACTCCGGTAGCGACCCGTGTAGAATACGTTTGCGAGTGATCGATATTAGGACAACCTCTAGACGTATCCAGATATACCGGGTTAGACTTTTCTTTTAGTAAGGCACGTAGTACCGTCAGTATCCCACTTGATACTTTGACCATCCCCCACGAATGAAATGGCTTCATATTCATATTTTGGTCCAAGTATCAGTTGCTGAAATCTTATGGACAGGGTAAAATGTTTCTCTTCAAGGGTAGGTGAACCAAAGTCCTTTGATCCTGGCGAGAGTTTAGATCGACTTCGCCGGAGTAAGACTTTGGTTAAGCATGAAGATCCATAGTGATATGCTATGGATAAGAAGGTCGTCAAGTCTCTTTTAAGATTCCATTTAGTTCCAAAGAAAATTATTAGTTGTGAATTAAGTTCTAGCCATCAGACTTGAGTTTTGAGCTAAGTTTCAAAATTTGAGTTTGTTCCCAAATTCTTGTATTTCGAAGCCGGTGAGTTCTGTTTTCGAACAGAATTGACCTGATTTTGAAATTAGATATCTCTTCAACCTGAAGGGCTATGAATGCAATTGAATACTTTTTAGAAAGCTTTTGAAGTCTTCTATAAGTTTTCTATTGGCCTCCCAGCCAAAAGACGCTTTTATGGTGATGAAAATGCACCGTTATCACAGCAGCTGCTGTTCTGAAACTACACGGACCAGCATCTGATTTTTTTGCCATATTTCCTTGTAGGAAGCTCTTCTATTCCATTATGATACATTTCTGGAAAGGGGAAGAGTTATTCTACAACTTTGTTATTCAGTGATACCTCAAATTCAGTTTATAACTAATTAGAAAACAGAGTTGAAGATAGTACATGTATATAGGTGCTATCTGAAACAGTCAGAAAAATTCTGAACTTTGAACGGCCATAACTCTTAAACTAGAAATGCAAACTATGCATGTTTATACATATATGGAAAGCTTAAAGAGTCCTCTATAAACTTCCTATTCAACACAAAGGCTAAAAGTCATATTAACAAGGCCTAAATTGAAGTGCCGTTTAAGAGGTTCTGACAGCCCGGAAGAGGGCACAGAATCTGAACTCTTCACCAATTGAATCGTAACTTTCTACAAACTTCACCTATGCAGGCCTACTTTATGTGGTTGGAAAGTTTAGAGAGTCCTCTACAACGTTTCTGTAGAACTCCAGAGCAGAATCCATCTCTATCATACTCAAACTTTCAAATTTCTAAACTTGATCAAATCTGGACAGCGAGTGGACAGTCCTGTATACAGTTACTGTTTCTCACATAACTCGCTGTAGAATTGTCGAAAGGCTTCATAATTTTCATTTCTGGAATCTTGAGAATGTATGCAACAAGTTTGCAATGTGTTATTTTTTCAAATGTTGATATTTGTATATCTGAAAATTTTGGACAAAATCAGCCTTAAACAAAGGAGGTGCTGTCCGAATTTTCAGAAAAACTGTCAACATGCAAAATGCCATATCTTCTCAACCAGAAGTGCTATGAGGGCAAGTAAATACTCCTTGGAAAGATATGGAATTACTTTGCGAGTTCTCTATTCATTTCAAGACCAAAATCCTTTTCTAGGTGGGTGAAATTTGGATAATCGCAGAGACTGTCCAGGCATACCCAAACTGGACAGCAATCTGTACACCTCTGAATTTAATCCATAACTCGCAGACCCTTGATACAATAGCGTCGCACGAGTAACCGTTGGAAAGGTTAGAGAGTCAGCTACAATTTTGGCAATTGTCTCCAGACCTGAATCGGTCACCTACCTATTCCAAATCAAGTTTGAATGCAGAGTGGTCAATCTGAACTGAATTCAAATTCTGAATGCTGAAATTTTACCCAAATTCAAAAATTCATATCATTCAAACCAGGACTGATATGAATAAAAATAAATGCATTATGGAAATCTAATTATATTGGCTACAATTTTGTCAATAATAATATTTCCAGATTTCCATCAGAACAGCCTAAAAAATTTAGATCGAAAGTGCTACTTTTTAAGCAGGTTCTGCTGAAAGTGCAGAAAAATTCTGCTGACTTTAAAATAGCATAACATGCAAACCAGGGATGATATCGAGGCAAACCAATACTTTTTAGAAAGGTATTGAAGTTTATTTTGACTTTTTTATTCACCTCGAGATCTGATTTTGCTATTTACTGTATCAAAATCGAGTTTGCGTCCAGACTGATCATTTGTCACCATAGTCTGGCCAGTTTGAACTTTTTGGTTTTTGTTAGTCATTCGGTTCTCGATTTTAACTCGGGGAGTGTCGTAACCAACCAAGAGTTAGGACTCAACTATTTACCAAGTTGAATGGAGTGTTAAACTCATTCGAAGTCTTTTTCCTTAGATAGGCATATTAGTGTCTGATTTATGTGACTTGCCATATCACATCTTGTGATGTTGAACGTAGGTCGCAATTACTCGAGTTGCATCTCGTCTTCCCATGAGGATTGTTTGAAGTACGCTTCAACATCCTGGTTTGGAACTTTAAGGGGGAAGGCGAGCACTCTAGTAATGGTGGTATTCAACCATCAACCTTGGTTACAACGAGTCATGTCAACAAGAAGACGATCAAGTAAGATTACATCTTCAAGAGGATCCAACCTCCACCACCAGATTGAGTTACTCAAAGAAGAAGTGTGATTTCAACTCCACTAAAGTCATCACTAAGGATATCAGTTCCTCTTGCCAGATCGAAGCGAAGGTTAAGTGAAGCATCACTAGAGACATATAGTTAGTTGTTTTTCTTCTGATGAAGATACTCCTCAAGTTAACTGGTAACTCTAAGACCTAGTCAAAGATACAATCAAGTGGAGTAGTACATGAACAAGCTTTCGAAAGGTCGAGGTAACATGGTATATTTCCCACATTCCTTGTTAATCGTTCTGTTATGAATTCCTTAACTGTGGTTGAGTCATGAAAGTAACACTACTCATTGAGTGTCTTTCACGATCACGGTATCCAATCCTTGCAAATCATCAGACAGTACTTGAGTTTTGTAGGTGTTGTTCATTTAGTCTTGCTCAAACTATAAAAGCTGTTGCACCGTGCATGTGCATCATTTGCACCGTACATATGCATCATTTGCACCATACCATGTGCATATTCATTGCACCATACAACATATGATGCATCATGAAACATCATTACCAATGTAACACCAATGATGGAATGCATGATAATACTAAAATTTAGAGCAAGACTGTGTACCCCATTCAAACTATTCTAAAGTGCCTAATGACTACGATCATTTCACCATATTCATTTGACTTCTTACATTGTTGGTCTTCTTTCTATTGAGTGATACCTGGGCAACCGATCACTCAACCCCCCTTGCAACTAAACAAACACTTGAACTTCCATCCTCGACTTGTTTTAGTTCAAGTACCTTGATTGTTGCAACTATACCGTTCGTCATCGAGTGGTCATCAGTTCGATGATCAACCTTGTAAAATCCATGAAATCTCCTTACTCGCGAGGATACCGTTCGATTATCAACCTCGTGAAACTCTTTGGGTCCATCTAAGATCTTGCGTTGTTATATGGTAACCTTGTTACACTAATTACCTTTTAGTTACCATATGATTGAGTTCTTTGCTGTGTTGGGAACATGAGAGGATGCTGAATCCTTAAATCCTCGTGTGCCACCGCAAAGGGTCTTCCTGTTCTATTTCTATTGTTTGAAGATGTTGATATACCCAAAAACCGTGTAGTCGCCATATCCTCCGTATTCCTGCTGTTTTCATCACATAAGAGTGTTGGGTGTCTTGCTACTCTTATGCTATGGCTAAGGAATCCTATGGTTGACTAAACATCAAACGAGGTTTATGATTGTTGTTTAACCTCGTAAACCATCTTAACTCATGTCAAGGGAAATACCACATTAAGTTATAAGGACCTATGCAAAACCAAGCAAGCAACCAAGAATCAATGCACATATAGTTTTAAATTGTCATGGTAACTTAGAGAAGCTGAGAACAAGTGCTGATTCTTCAAGTCAAGACTAGGACAGAACAGGATGTCACGCCAGTGTAAGAGTACAACAATAAAGGTTCAGTAACAGACGTGAAAGTTTTACGATGTGATATTGTCATGTCGAGCTTCCTGTCAAGGTTATCAACCTAAAGACTGGAATCACTTGAAACAGACTTTAGAAATTCTTAAGATGCATGAATATAATCACTATTTCGTAGAACCCAAGTCTTTAAGGGCATTGCCATTTTCCTTAGTCAATGACCCTCTTTTACAGATTGTCCCCTCATCGTTTCTGTTATTCCACTTGTTAGAATATTGGGACGAGATTCCTTTAAGGGGGGAGGAATGTAAAATCCAACTTTAATGCAAATATCAGTTTCAGCAACCAATTTAAAAAATTCCTTTTGTAGCTTTTCTAATGAACATTATTCACCCATTTTATATTTTATCAAGCTATAGGAAGAAATCATACTCTATTAATTGAAATCAACATGTCCAATTTAAATCAATCAAATAAAGGATTGTAAATTATATTTGGATTATTTAGTTGTCAAATAAACTAGCTTACCTTTTTGGACTAATTTAGTAATTTGATTTAAACAATTAAGTAAGGATAAGGGTGTAATTTTAGTGGGACCCGCAACTCAGTCTTATCTCCAGAGATGGTTCTCTGTTTTGCTTCTTCAACCGCGCGCCCGTTCCTCCTTCTTTTCCCCACCGCGCCATCTCCTCTGCTCCGCTTCCTCCTCCCGATCTGGCCGCCACCTCGCCTCCCAGCTCCGCCCGGCGCGCACACCGCCGCCAGCGCCCGGCTTCGCCTCCGTCAGCCACCCCTGCGCGCGCTCCCACCCTCGGTCGCGCATCCGTGCGCCAACGCGCGTTTGGCACCCCTGCAGTCCCTCCGGCGCCTCGTCCCACTGCTTCCGCCGCCAACGCCGGCAGGCTCCGCGTCGCGCCCGCGCGAGAGGCGGTCTACCGCTGCAAGCGCGCCTCCTTGACTCCCCGTCGTCGCTCGTCCCCTGTAGCCGACGGCGCCCAGTCGCCCTGCTGCTCGCCGACACGAATAGACGTCGCTGTCCCACGCTCCTGTGCCTGTCATCCGGCCATCGTGTGGAGCTTCGCCGTCGTTGCTTACTCTCCGGGTACGTCACCTCGCATCTACATCCCTTCACGTCCTTTGCTCGTGTGTACGACTCCACTGCCGTTCCCCCGTGCTGCACCCGCCTCCGGCACGCCGTACGCTGTCGTCCGCTCGCCTCAATCGCAGGTTGCACTCCTGCTCGCCCCTCTGTCGCTGCAGCACGCGCCTAGACACCCGAAATCTCCGGCGCCACCACGCCATGGCCCCGGTGTTGCAGTCACCGCCTCGCCGAGCCCCAATCAGTCGCTGGTTCCTCTCCAAGTGTGTAGCTTTCCGTTCCGCCATTCGCCGCCTGTGCCACAATCTCTCATCCACATTGTGTCATGCGTCGCGTGGTGCTTGCTCGATGGAAGGCCATGCATGCTGTACCGAGTGCTCACGCAATGTTCGGCTCATCTTGCTCTGGTACTGTGATTCCTTGCCACATAGGCAGGCTGCACACGTGATGGTCACAGCTGCTTCCATTATGAGTTCTCACCACCGCAGTCCGCTCGCGTGGTCTCCATCGTGTCGCCCGATTGACACGTCTCCTTGCGTCGTGGTGACCACCATCTTGGTTGCGTCGTGCGTGTTAGCCGCATCCCCATGCGGCATGGCCATCAGCGTGTCGCGAGGACCATCTATGCACTCACTTTGATCACATTGGTCGCGCCATTCTACTCTCACCCCGGCTGACCTTGTCGTGCGTTTCACATGTATGAGTCCTATCACCACTAGTGGTGTTGTTGCCCTCCTTGTACCATGGTCATGCCAGTGCGTTAACCATGGTGAACGCAAGTCCATCTTGCATCATAGATTTGAAGTACAAGATAGAACTAAGCATTCCGCATCGTGCCGCTACATGTATCACATTCACTGCCACTTGCCCTTAGGGTACTCTCTTTCACACGACACATAAGCTGAAGCCAATGTTCTGCAGTCATCGTCCGCCTAACGTCGTCACGACGTTCCGCGTTGTGGCCATGTCTTGGCACCGAAACGATGGATGCTTGTATTGCGTTTAGTGCAGGAACACCACCAAGGTACATCAGACTAATAGTAGCTAGACAAGTTTGGTTTTAGTTGATACGAGAGCAGTCAAACCCTAGACGTATCCAAGATAGTCAATGAAATGCCTTCTAGGTCACACCCAGGATGTTGGTGATCATCGATGATCTAGGGTAGAGGAATGAGAGAACGTCGCGATCGACAAGGAGTACTAGACCAAGGGGAACCTTGGATAAGAGTTCCTTGGTTGTGTCGAGGATGTTCCCTAACTGATCACAGGATTGGTTAACTTGATGTACCACTTCATCGACGACAGGTGCGTCGAGTTGCTTATCAACAACCGAGTCGACATCACTAGCCTTAAGACTCACAAGGTGGTGTTTGGGATTCCGCTCACCCCATTGACGAGTCCGGATTGATGAGGACGTCGCTAAGACGATCTTCTCGAGATGGCAAAGCATGCCTTCACGGTAAGGTCTCACATCATGTTTAAGTCCTGAGAGCTTATCAAGCTCACCTGGACAAGCTTGCGGGAGACACTACATTAGTGCCGTCGTGTAAGCACTTGAACGATGCTCGAGAAGCTTGCCGTAGAAACTACTTTACCTAAAAGTCATTTGATGTTGTCTTGGTACTCATGCTAGGTTAACAGTGCTTGTAATAACTTCTTAAGTCCAAGCCATGTTGATCTCAATTCAGTCCCAAGTGTCTTTAGGTTCCATCATGGTTCATCCTAAGTCAGGACCCTACGATAGCACTGCTCACTTAACTAGGTTTACTCCTTTATGAGTTAAGTCAAGTTCATTGGTCGACTACTGAATCGTGACCTTCGTCTTGTACACTCCACTCATACTCAAGATTTCGATATCCCCCTTGATTCTTTAGTCATCCTTACACTACCAGTCCAACACTTCCACACCATTCAGCTTTATCAACCTTGAGTGGCATAGCATCGAGTGTTGAGCGCCAAGTTTCAATGTGTGCTTACGTTGCACCTTTCAATTCACATCTCGACACTACTATTACCACTGGACTTCATCCTTTGTTTGTCCACAAAACAGAGGCATATATGTCCTTCCTAGTCAAACTCCTCATTCTTAGAGTTTTCACAACCCCGTGGAGTCTATTATTAAATTACTTAATTACTTATATGCATATCATGTCAATAGGAACGTGATGATAGGTGATCGACGAGAAGTTTCCCTTGGAGGAGAAGGCCAGGGTGCCCACTTGATGTCCTTGGCGGAGTCCGCACAGAAGGACCACTAACAAGTGACATTTATTTGTGTCGCAAACTAAGGCAAGCCCCGGTTTGCATTTAAGCGCTTTTCAAAGTTTTCCAGTTTTATTCACTTACGTCTCCAGTTGATATTGTCCATTACGTATAATGTGTTTGATACTCCACTTGTATGAACACAAATCCTAGGGTTTGGTTGGAACGAGTTACAGTTTGACCTGTAGTAAGTGCTTTGCTAATGCATAGGAAATCCAGTAGAAGTCGAGTAGTTGGAATCTACTCGCGAGATATGTAGGACATATCTCACAGGATTGGTTAGATAGAAAATGGCATAATATAATGAAATGGAGACCGGGCAGGGGATGGATAGGAAGCGATGAGAATTGAGTGTTGGTCGCATAGCCCTGCTTGTGTCGCTTGAGGACCGTGTCGTATGCGGCACCGTTGGGCAAGCTTGAACTGTACCGGTTGCATAATGGTATATGGGACCCATTAAACTGATGTAACTCCAGACTGTAGTGTGGAGACTACTCAGTTGTCCTTGAATGGAGATGCGAAGGCATAAAGGTGTAAATCTTCTAGCGGGCAACTTCGACGTGTCCGTGTAGGGGATCTTTTGCTCGGTATGAAGGGGTTTGTTGACATTGGGGTCTTGGGAGAAAGGTGGCCACGTATGACGCGGGGAGGAGAGCACGTATGTGTCTCCCACGCGGGTGTGCGTGTCGTGCAGTCCGGGTGTGTCTTTATTGCAATCACCGTCCCTAGCGGTAATAGAGTACCACTTGCCCGTCGCTGTCGTGACGTAGTAAATACTAATGAAGCCAGCAAATTATATTTTATTGAATTATAATTGCTTTGCATCCTTGTATGATTTAGAGATAGCAAAATTAAAGTTTACAATTTCCCCATACTTTAGCTGTAATAGCATTATGTGCTCTGAGCATGTCATATCATCGGTAAAGCGTTTCTTGTTTGATTGTGGAGCCCATGATGTGCCGTGCTTGGAGAATGTCATTTGCTACATAAAACCTGATTATAAGGATCCACTTGTAGGCGAGCCTATTTATGCTATTCCTTACCTATGTTAGTATTCACCTTGCATGTGTCTAGTGAGACGGGTTAGTCTTGCTGAGCCTTATGCTCACGTTTGCGCTTTAACAATTTTTGCAGGTACTAGTTTTATTTCTACTGTTCAGGTTGTACATGAGATCTCGAGGTGTCGAGATAAATCTCATGTGAATCACGCTGCTGCTGAATGTTCTTCATGTTGCTAGTGAGAAGCGTCCTAGGGCATGGATGTATTCTCTCCTGCTTAGTTAGGTGAGATTATGAGTATGTATTTTCCGCTGCGTGTGTACTTCTGTTGTACACTCTTTTGTAAACTCTTCTTATTATGAAATTAAAACTTTATATGTTTTGGTATCCTTTTTGTGTGTGCTGTTAGGTGCCGCATCGCACGGCACCACCCAATGAGATCCTCGGATGTGTGGTCTCCGGTCCCCACACCGTATGTGATGTCGTTGATTCTATGGCGCAACATTGTTGTCATGCATCAAGAGCGTAATGTTGATGGCTCCTAAGATATACTATTAAATCATCCCCAGCAATGGCGCCAGAAATGCTTGTTGGTATTTCTTATGCACCATTAACTAAACATCTCCAACTGGTGTGTCAGAAATGCTTGTTAATGGTTCTATTGGATAATAGAGTGAATTCCGCAAGGGCACGGAGATATCATTGTAGCATTTCCCCTTAAGAGTATTCCCATGGGTGTCATTTATTTGATCCCAAAGGAAGGAAAGGAAGAGATATAACAATCATCAAGTGGAAAGAGTAGAAAGGTCTAGGTAAGAATCTAGTAAGGATGGATAAAATAATAGTGGAGGTAGTGTGACACACACAATAGCTTTCAAGTCTAACGGGGGTACGAGCATCCTAGAGGTTAGTTAAGGTTGAGAGTTATGCAGGTACTCCTACTATGCTCTATTGTACATATACATAGTCTAAACTAATTATTCATAAGCTAGATCAATAGTGAATACTTATGCTATGTGGTTCAACACATCGGGCACGGGCTGACCCCTAGCAATACTAGGGCGACTCACGCCAAGAGCCTGTGGCATAGCCGAACGTGGAGGATTACAAAGGACAGATAGGGCTGTCACCACCTACTGCCTACCTCTTAAATCCCTAGGTCTACGAGACATCCAATGCTACTTAGCTATCCTAGCACCATGCTAGCATATTAAGTAATTACCTTAAGAGCCTAGGCACAATCCATCCTAAGGCAACGAATTGAATCATCATTGAACCAATGTTGATACACAACATAATTATCCATACTAACCTAGTTATGTTATAATTAACTAGACTATAGTGGCGGTCTATAGGTTCTATGATAATGAGATATGTTCATGATGAAATAGTCATAGAAGCTATACCTTCCACATACATGGACTCCACAATCAAACAAGAAACGCTTTGCCCAAGTATATGTATAAGTAGAGACTGAAGATACTATCTTTATTACGCATAAAGTCACAAATACAAGAAAGAATACATGAGCCATACCTTTCCCAATGTAGGATTGGGAAGAGAGAGACTCCTTACTCCTTTCCCAATTTGGACTTGGGACTAGAGACTCTCCACTCTACAAACTAACTCCTCTAAGACTATGGATGATAGTGTATACAATAGAGATGAAGCTCATGTGGTGTGTGTTGAAGTGAGGGGTAGGGGGTCCTATTTATACTAGTGTCGAGGTCGGTTCCGACCACCAAAATCGCGTGAATCAGTCACCATTGACTCCAGGGAGCCGGGAGGAGCCATCACGTGGAGGCTGACCGAGTTTGGTGCAGAGACCAGGTTGGTCGACCCCCTGGTTCGGCCGACCTGGTCATTGCACCGTTTCTCGTGTGCTTTCTCCAGGTGGCTGTCAGGTGGGTGCCATTGATGTATAAGGGTGATACACCGTTGGATATCCTCGAATACTTCTGTTTGTGGGCCATTTGATCCATGGGATGCCACGTGTCGTCGCCTGATTGGCTGGGATGATATTTTATAAGATTGGTCCCTCTACATTTCCTCATTTCCTGCATAAAATGCTGCATACACATATTTCTCCAAGTCCAAGTGGATTGGGTTAGATAGAATGGTGATGTGTGCAAGAAATGACAATTCCTTCACATAATTGAGTTAAATTAACGGATGAAATTGGTATATAAATGCTGTCAACAAACTCCCCCAAGCTTATCCTTTGCTCACCTCGAGCAAAGTCAAGACTTTAGGTTGATGATCAGGAGTTGCTACAATGTCTTATTTTCAAAAGTATCTAATGCACAACAATATACTCTACCTAGTATTGCAGAAATTGGCTATGATACTCTACCTTTCTTAAGTTATCATGGGGCTTATGGTTTTTCATATTCATGAGTAGTTGAAAGGTAGAATAGCAAATGGAGCAAACATAGCGTAGAAATCAAGTTCCACTTAAATCCCATAGTATTCAATTTATATATTAAGTATATCAATTTGATTCTATCAATCACTCCTTTGTGGATAGTGGAAATATTTCCTCACCAAAGCATTGTGCCTCTACTATTCATACTCATTGAATATGGCTTGTATGCGGAGCTTGGTAAGGAAAGTAAGTAGGCATATTTGCATCAGATATATTGCTAAGTCAAAAGAATAAGCCCTAGGAGAATTCATAACCAAACTTTTTGATTCAAGACTAGTGCATGTGTGATGGAGTGGAAGTGGATGTGGATACTTGAGATAATTCCTTTTTGGTATAATCTCTCTTTCTTTTGCAGGGATGAAACATGGCTACTTTTCTTTTGTCTCTCTTTTTTTTTCTCATCCTTATGATGTAAGCATGCCTCTTTTTTTCTTTTTGTAGCCATGTCTTCTACTCCCTTTCTTTGTAATGAATTTTGAAGAGAGTGCTAAATATTAATAACATGGAGTTTCTCTTTTTATTGTGGTATGGTGGATATGATGGGCGTTTTGCTTACTTCTAGTGTAGAAGTATATCATGTGCAGGTGAAGTCTTGAATTCAAAAAGAGTTGAATGATTTCTCACATAGGTGTATACTAGTTTGACTAGGCTTGTGAAAGCAAATAGCATATGCATAAGGTTTTGTCTATGTATGAACATCATATGGCTTTGGTAGGTATTTCCAATCAGTTGAGGGAAACTTAAATCTTTTTAGAATTTCTCCGAAAATCTAAGTTTTACTTTCAAACTAGGACTAGCAACACTATTACCAATTCTAGTCTTGCAACAACCTAGAATTAGATTAAGCTTTTGCTACCTACAATTTCCAAATTAAGGTAAAAGTATTTCAAACCAATGAAAGCAATATTCGGAGAGTAGCAAGTTGTAAACTAGAGACTTAGGAAAATAAAACAGAGAAGCTATTCATCATTTCATCTATGTGAATTCTAAATCATTCTTACCGCACATCATTATTTAATGAAAGCAAATCTAACCTATATATATATATATATATATATATATATATATATATATGCAAAGGTGGATGATGGATGAATGGAAAATAAGTATGCAAGGAATGTCATACATGTTACCTCAAGTGGGGGTCCTCCCCCAAGCTTGTTCTTCAACTACCTCCGTGATAAGGGTTGAATCCTTGATGACGGAAGTATACTACAGGATTGGCTTGTTGTTGTTGTAGCACCATGTTGAAGTTGGTTAATTGAGCATCCATGTGTTGTTGCCAATCCTGGGCACCTTGAACATGCTCCTGGAGTGTGCTGTAGATGTCACCCGTTCTCACTTCAAGTACTCCAATACGTCTAGCGAGGTCCATCGTTCCTTGGCTATAGTCATGATGACTTCTAGCTGAAGAGGAACGACATCCTCTCATGGACGTTGGGGGCAAGCTGCTAGAGCTTGAAGAGGATAAGGGTGGATCCCTCTGCCATTCTTCAAGATGATCCCTCAGTCTCATACGTCGGAGGTTGAGTCCATCCGGGCGCATAACCCATTGAGTTCTCTTCCTCTTGGTATTCATGGACCGGAGAGATTATCGATGGCATGCCTGTGGCTGCAACCCTCGTACGATTCCTTGTTACCCTGCCAGAGACATTACTTCTTCTTGCTTCCTCAGGGGGAAGAAGATTAATGGTTAGCCTCCGGCATTTGTAAAAATGAAAATCCGGGTTAGGTAACCGAATTTCATTGACAATGTCGGGATAGAAAAATATCAAGGACCTATCTTGGTCAAGCTTAAGGGTATGTCCTTGCACTAAATAGTCTTCATCAATTAATTCTCTTTCAGTTTCAATATATTCAAATGAAGAGTATTTAAGTGGTCCTATCCTATTAGCAATATGAGTAATCAATGATGTGCATTCAATTGGTCCTGATTTTGAAATGTAATCTAACCATTGTGTCATCATGGCTTTGACTGGAGCAACTTTTATCTTTTTAGTCATGGCAAACAAAATTTTCAATTCATTATCTCGAACAACCCTAAAATCTCCCCTAGGGAACATAGTCATAGCCACCCATCTATGAATGAAGCGTAAGGTAGGGTTTTGGATGTGGCTATTCCTAGGAGCCTACATGTGACTTCACTAGTTAGCTCATGCCAAAACCATTGCTTGTTAAACTTAGGCAAATTGTCTAAATCTAGCAATCACTGTTTATGGAAGCCTAGGATGCTACCTAATTCTTTCCATAGGATGTTGTATTCCTTTTGATATAATCTAAAAGTAATACCATCAAATCCAATTCTTAGCGTAGAAAGGAATTGGATAGTGAGAAGGCGTGAACCTTTCTCCTCGATGAGAGCGAAGTCATCAAATCCAATTGCATGCCAACTGGAAAGAAATTCGGAGTCCATACCTATTTTGGAGATCAAATATGGATCACAAGCCTTGGTGTGGCGGAACTCACGATCTTGGAGAAGCCTGCGTCCTTGATCTTCAACTTCGCTTCGAATGTCGAGGTCGTTGTCATGAAGAAGTTGGTGTGGGTTGCTTCTCTCTTCCATGGGAGTGTCCTCACACACACTTCTCCTCCTTGGGCTTGTACCCATGGAAGAGAGGCGTGCGCTGGAACCATCACCATGGCTTGAGCTTGCAGCCTCCTTCCTCTTTCCAAACAACCTCTTCATGTCTTTTTGAGTTCAACAAGCAAGAACAAAACAAGGCGAGAAAAATCTGAAAAGAAGCGATGTCTGGAAAACAAAACTCTCAACGAATTTTCTCCTCTTGAAAGATTGAGTGTAAAATGCAAAAGCAAACAAAAGAAAATCTTTTTGGGATGGATTTGAGCAAGAGTGTTGCAATGAAGAGCAAGAAAAACAAGGTGAGCTAGAGAGTGACTTGGAGGTGTAAAATGATGTGGTGTGTCAAGAGAGGTGGTCCTCACGGTCACAATTTATAGGGTGCACCCTCCAACGGTCACTTGGGATTCAAAATGTACCCGTTGGAGGAAGGGGAGCTAATTTGTCTCCACTCCCTGTTCGGCCGACCAGGGGGTTCGGCCGATCTGACAGGTGGCCCCCCTAGTTCCCCTTTTCGCAAGTGGCTCCCCAACGGCTATAAAGTTAGCACGTTAGTGAAATGCCACATGTGCAGCTCAGAAAATTGTTTTTTAAATAAAAACCTTTTTATCAAATCCAATAAAATTTTTTCTTTTGAAAAGAAAGAAATATGATAGTTGAGAATATAAGATTCTCATCTTGCTAGGGAAAATCAAATATGCAATGGGAAAAATCCAAATGGGGTGGAAAAAGAAAGAAAGAAAAATAAAGTGGGATAACCACCAATTTAACCTATTGCCGTAGGTCTCACCACCGTTCGATGAGATGGACATTCCTCCATCTTCATTTCACATCAGGGCACGGAGGGATGGGCTCGGACGGCTTGTCTTGCTTCTTCGGCCATTCCTTCTTTGGTGGCTTGGTGGACTTGGGCCCTCGGGAAGGTTCAGACGATTCCAGCGCCTTTGGATATCGGCGTGGTCGAAACGACGGATTCTCCTCGTAGATTAATCTTCTCATGAATGCAATTAGTGATCCCACCTTTGGAGGTGTGACTTCGACCTCTCTCATGTGTTTATCATTCGACCCATACTTGATTCGAATCATGGAGCATTGTTCTGATTTTGGCCAAAAGTTAAACCTTTCCTCCTTGCCATTGATATGGAAGTGGATTTCTCCAGCTCCCACATCTATGCGAGCTTTTTCATTGCTTAGGAATGGATGCCCTAGAATGAGTGGTGTATATTTCTCAGCGTCCATGTCTAGCACCACAAAATCCACGGGTATGAAGCAGTTTCGGATCTTCACCAGGACGTCTTCAGCAATACCCGCTGGATAACGGACTGAAGAGTCAGCCAGTTGTAGCTGCATTAGTGTTGGAGTCAGTTCTGTGAAGTTCAGCTGGTCTAACACAACCTTGGGGATCACACTAACACTTTCTCCAAGATCACAATGTACCTTGTCAAAGTGGTGAGCCCCAATTCAGCATGAAATGGTAGGACACCCAGGGTCCTTCTACCAGTTGATCTCTCGTACAGAAGTCATGTTCACATTTTCCGTCGGAAGTTCTGGTTGGCCTGGCATCTTGCCATTCTCCATCGGAGGAATAGAAGCTGCCAGCTGAGCCAAATGAGTCTCGAGCATCTTGTTGAAGATCAGTTGATTCTTGAAAACTGAGGATAGTCCTTCAATCTTGGCATTGATGTTTTCCAGGGTCTTGTCATTAGCTGACAGCTTCTTGGATAGGGCATCAATGATCTTGAGCTGACTGATGGCAAGTTCTCTCAAGTTGGCTGATTTCCTGGGTTGCCATTGTTGTTGTACCCTCCTTGAATGAACGGGCATTGTTGACCTCACCCTTGACTTCCTGGACGATAGCCATTGTTGTTGTTGAAATTTCCGTTGTTGGCGAGGTATAGGGCATCCTCACGAGTTTCTGGGCAATCATTGCCCATATGACCCGTGTTGCCACAGACTTCACATGTACTGTGATAATCTAGGGCATAGGCATTGCCAGACACTTCACCACAAGCTTGTCCATTTATTTTCTTCATTGGGAGGTCCAATTTTGCAGCAATCATGTCCACCTCCTTCAAGGTGTGCATGCCTCGTTGTCGGGTATGGAGACGCTCATCGTTCCATCCCATGTTGGACACCATCTTCTCAATAAGATCTTTAGCTTTTGGCACCGTCAATGAGAAGAAGGCTCCTCCAGCAGCAGCATCCAAATGGTCATGAGCTGATGGGATCAGCCCGTTATAGAAATTCGAAATAAGGAGCCTAGTCATCCATCCCATGGTGGGGACAGGCTAGGATGTACTCCTGAAGCCTTTCCCATGCCTCGGGAATAGATTCCTTAAGCTCTCTCTGAAAGCTGGAAATTCATCCACCTAGGGCATGGGTTTTGCCCGATGGGAAGAATTTGGCGAGGAATGCTATAGAACACTTCTCCCAAGTGTCTACAGCACTTTGGTTTGCGTAGAACCACTGTTTTGCTCTCCCAAGGAGAGAGAACGGGAACAGTATTAGACGGATCGCATCCGGAGACACGTCCTTAATCTTAAAAGTGCTGCAGATCTCGAGGAATTGTTGTAGATGAGCACTTGAATCCTCGTTAGCCTTCCCACTGATTGGGTTGGCTTGCACCATAGTGGTAAGGCCAGTTTTGATCTCAAAGTTCACATCTCCCGTGTTAACAGTCGGCCCAATAGGCACATTGTTAGCAGAGGGAGCTGAGAACTCATGAAGGGTCTTCTGAGCCATTGGCATTTAAACTGTTGGTGCAAAAATTCTGACTTGCTTTGCCGCTTGAATCTTCTGAGGAGTAACTACACGGGGTCGGTCTCTCAGAAGATATTCGGGATCATCAACAAAGTTTTCTGGCCGGCGGAAACCAGACATACACTACCTTGTTTTCACATTTATAATGCGAAAACAAATAATGTTTATCCTACTAAAATCCTACCTAGGGTTCTATCCTATTCTCTTAGTCATGCTATATATCTATTTGCCTTCCCCGGCAACAGCGCCAGAAATGCTTGTTGACAGCTCCTAAGATATACTAACAAATAATCTATGGCAACGGCACCAGAAATGTTTGTTGGTATTTCTCATGCAGCATTAACTAAACATCTCCAACTGATGTGTCAGAAATGCTTGTTAATGGTTCTATTAGATCACAGAGTGAATTTTGCAAGCGCACGTTGATATCATTGTAGCATTTCCCCTTAAGAGTATTCCCAAGGCTCTCATTTATTTGATCCCAAAGGAAGGCAGGGAAGAGATATAACAATCATCAAGTGGAAAGGGTAGAAAGGTCTAGGTAAGAATCTAGTAAGGATGGATAAAATAATAGTGGAGGTTGTGTGACACACACAAGAGCTTTCAAGTCTAAGGGGGGTAAGAGGATCCTAGAGGTTAGTAAAGGTTGAGAGTTATGGAGGTACTCCTACTATGCTCTATTGTACATATACATAGTCTAAACTAATTATTCATAAGCTAGAGCAATAGTGAATACTTATGCTATGTGGTTCAACACATCGAGCACTGGCTTACCCCTAGCAATACTAGGGCGACTCCCGCAAAGAGCCTGTGGCATAGCCGAACGTGGATAATTATAAAGGACAGATAGGGTTGTCACCACCTACTGCCTACCTCTTCAATCCGTGGGTCTATGAGACATCCAATGCTACTTAGCTATCGTAGCACCATGCTATCATATTAAGTAATTATCTTAATATCCTAGGCACAATCCATCCTAAGGCAATGAATTGAATCATCATTGAACCAATGTTGATACACAACATAATTATCCATACTAACCTAGTTATGTTATAATTAACTAGACTATAGTGGGGGTCTATAGGTACTATGATAATGAGATATGTTCACGAAGAAACAGTCATAGAAGCTATACCTTCCACATACATGGACTCCACAATCAAACAAGAAATGCTTTGCCCAAGTATATGTATAAGTAGAGACTAAAGATACTATCTTTATTATTCATAAAGTCACAAATACAAGAAAGAATACATGAGCCATACCTTTCGCAATGTAGGATTGGTAAGAGAGAGACTCCTTACTCCTTTTCCAATTTATACTTGGGACTAGAGACTCTCCTCTCTAAAACCTAACTCCTCTAAGACTATGGATGATAGTGTATACAATAGAGATGAAGCGCAAGTGGTGTGTGTTGAAGTGAGGGGTAGGGGTCCTATTTATAATAGTGTTGAGGTCGGTTCCCTTCACCAAAAGCATGTGAATCAGTGACCATTGACTCAAGGGCGCCGGGAGGAGCCAACACGTGGAGGCTGACCAAGTTTGGTGTAGAGACCAGGTTGGCCGCCCCCCTGGTTCGGCCGACCTGGTCATTGCACCATTTCTCGTGTGCTTTCTCTAGGTGGCTGCCAGGTGGGTCCCATTGATGTGTAAGGGTGATACACCGTTGGATCTTCCCGGATACTTCTGTTTGTGGGCCATTTGATCCCTGGGATGCCACGTGTCGTCGCCTGATTGGCTGGGATGATATTTTGTAGGATTGGTCCCTCTACATTTCCTCATTTCCTGCATAAAATGCTGCATTCAAATACTTCTCCAAGTCCAAGTGGAATTGGGTTAGATAGAAAGGTGATGTGTGCAAGAAATGACAATTGCTTCACATAATTGAGTTAAATTGACGGATGAAATTGGTATATAACAGCCGTCAACACGTAACATGGCCAAATGTATCATAAGCACATGTATGGACATGACAGGCGAAAAAGAAGAAGACAATTTAAAGGCTCGAAAGGATCTCATCGAGCTTTGTAACCGTCAATCTCTTGAGCTTTCCAAAAATGGTGATAAATCACATGCTCCTTTCTGTCTTCGACCTAAAGAAAAGAAAGAAGTTCTCAAATGGTTGCAAAGGTTATAATTCCCAGATGGTTATGCAGCTAGTTTGAGACAAGCTGTGAATGTGAAAACGGGATTGTTGTGATCTTCCATATCATCATAAGGATTGTCTTCATGTCTTCCAGCGAGAGGAAACCGAGCCTCAAAAGTATTCATTCGAAGAGCAAGGTCATCAAGTTGGTGAGTCAAGTTCGCCAATGACTCCTCCGTTGATGCATTATATTTGGCGAACATATCTGTCATGATCTTCATCATATCATTTTGAACACATTCCTCATCATTGTCTTCTCCTGCCATTGTTAGTAGGAAACAAAAGACAACAATAGGTTGTTATCCCTATCAACTACAGTGACAATGTGAAAGGTGGAAGAAAACAATCTTTCTCGCTCCAGCATCTTACCACGCTCTTACAAGTATTCTTACCGACACAGTAGGTGGTGTGGACGGTGAGATGAACCAATGAAGCGTGGGGTGATTGCAAAGGTACATGTTATGCTCAAGAGGAAGGTGGAGCTTGGATGGTACAATATGGTGGCTAATAAGAAGAAAATCGTTAACGGGTAAACAAAGTTGAATAAGTACTCAATATAGGAAACTGTTGGTGGTCAACTAAGTGATCTAGGGCCTAGCACAACACAAGTAAGTAGCAAGGCAAACGAAAGACAGAATGATATGACCAACAAAACAGCACCAAGTGGTATAGGTCAATTGCTTTAATATGCGTGCTCTTCACTATTTTTTTCTTTTTTGTAATATTTATTTTTACATTTTTCTTTACTCGGGAGCACGAAGATAAGAAGCACACAAATTTGCAGTTCAATTGAATGTAATATGCAGCCTATAGAAAATCAAGAAGATTCTTTAAAATTCATGCTGAAACTTCAAAGGCCGGATAACCTATCTTCCGAGGGGAATTTGGGCAATCTACTTTTGCCGAACGCGGATACGCGGCAAAAAATCAGATGCAAAATTTAGCGTAGATGAATTTGAAAAAAAAAACGCCCGATTTCAAGTTCGTATGCGAAAGTTATGGCCGTCTTAAGGTAGTTTGTTCGATTTACGATTTTTGGATGTTGATTTCAACTCGGTTTGAGAACAGAACTCGCAATCAGATATGAAAACGATCGGGAATTTGCATAGTAACTAACGGGGTGGTGTGTGATGATTCAAGGATGAGTGGCACAAAAGTTTGTCACCTAATCTGTGGCTGGTGATGCGGGAGTTCACGCATGACGGCTAGCTAGGGCAAACCGATGAACGTGGTGGATCGGTTTGTTATTTGGGGATTGTGTAATAGGTGTCGAACGGAAATAAAACAAGGAAGAAACACAATAACTTGGACCCAAAAACACAAAGCTAAACCAGCAACAAGACTCGACCACACGAATGCAAACTCAACAATGCAAACTGAAAAACGAAACTGTTGGCACTATAGTCTAGGAAGCAGTAAAAATGATCTAATTTTATTTGGGGGTTTTTTGTGGACTATACGTACGAAAGAAAATAGATCTAATGGAAGGAAAATAAAGATACCTCACAGGCAACCTGGAAATATGATACCAATTGATGAGTAGGTTTAGGCCCGATCTTCCAAAAGGTAAGTCGATTGGGGTGGAGAACTCAACGTTGATGATCCGTGGCATTCGAGCAGTTCAAATACCCGGGAATCACTACACCACCGCTCCATTGGTTATCAAGTGTGTGGCACACGCTTGACCTCACCAAGAAGGCTAATCCTAGCAAGTGAATCGAGAACACAAGGAAGAACGTAGAAGACACGATCTGAAATTGAGAAGTTGGGGTCTCACAAACCGTAGAACGGCGAAATTGTTATTCTAAGCAAAACCCACCGAATATGACTGGAGACTGCAGTATTTAAAGTCTAGGGTTCGGCCAAAACACGATTAGACGCGTCCCTAATGGACTCATACGGAATACAAGACCCAATAGCCCGATTCGGTGGCGCAGCAGCGGACAGAAATCTGGACTCGACTTGTTTCAAAGATTCCTAATGACTCCGGAGAAATTTTGAGATGGGACCAGAGCCATTGGAAATTTTATCTTCTCCTCTTTCCGTGCATATGTAGAACGTCAAAAACGGAGTCCTTATGCATCTTGGGCGTTAATTTTAAGGTGGACTGCTCCTGGACTCCGAGTTGGGCTCGAGTCCGAGTTGTAAACTGCTTCCATCAACTTGTGGACGTCCCAGCTGGTTCTCCGTGTTCCCAAGGCCTCTTTCCTTCACTTGTTGATCTTCTCCATTATTCCTAATAACAATTAAAACATCACATAGCAATCTATTCTCAAACTCACATGCAAAAGAAGTTAGGAGCAAGTTCACCTACTGATTTATTAACCGTGCTCGTGCTCTTGTGATTGGTCCTTTTATTTCAATGTGCGTCTCCACTGTTGTGATGTCCTCATCATGTGAGCCGAGCTTAGCCACTTCTATAGGCAACTCTATGCTAAAGATATCACGCAAGAGATGATGACTAAGTTGGAGAAGAAAATTCTGGTACTTTTGTGTAAGATGAATTTTTTCCTTCAGGGTTCTTCAATACAATGCAACATCTCTTAATTCATCTTCCATTCGAAGCGAATGTGGGCAGTCCCGTGCAATATGGGTGGATGTATCATATTGAAAGATCACTGAGATATCTGAAACCAATGGTTGGTAACAGGGCAAGGGTTGAAGGTTGCATCGCCGAGGCTTTTACTCTTAAGGAAGTAGGATACTTCTCAAGTGTTTACTTTGCAGAGGAACACAATGTTAATACTTCGACAATGCGGTACAATATGGATGAGCAACCTCCTTGTAGCGATCTCTCCATTTATGCAACAAGAGGTACTACTGTTGGTAGTTACACTTCCTACGATGTTCACGAAAAAAAAGGTGTGATGCTTTCTTCTACACGTACGCTAATATTGATGAATATTTCAAGTAAGTGTTTCTCCTACATTTATGTTTTTCAGCATCTTTTGCAACACATCTATTCTAAAAGGTTCTCGTATCATGCAGTATGTTCGACAAGCAAAATTGGAGAGATAGACATCAACCCACGAGCAAACGAATAGAACAGATTCGACGAGAAGGAATAAATGGGGGATCTAACTTTCTTTTCTTATTTCGACATCATGTAACATTTTCTCGTTAACTTATCAATATTAACAATGTTCTCTTATAACTTAAGAATGCTTACGTTTTCTAATAACTTCATATCTTGGACACTGCAAAAAAGATGCCAACGTGCATGAAGATTTGCGACAACTATCCTTTGGTGTGGTTAACGTTAGAAGCTATGGTCGATATGACGTCAACAACTTTCGATTCCGTACAACTCAATTTGAATCTCTTCATCCTATCGCGGCAACATGTAATACCGGAGTTGTGATGAGGGCAATCGATTCGCAAGAACGTGAAACTCATTACTACGGGATTATTAAAAAATCGTTGAAGTCTCTTTTGTCGGAAACAAGAAAATTCAAGCAATATTCTTTGACTGCGAATGGTTTGATTCCATTCGTGGAATTCAAGTAAATGAATTTGCCATGGTCAAAGTAAAACACAAGGAACGGTTGAAAGGATTCGATTCATTAGTTCTTGCACACCAAGTAGAGCAAGTGTGCTATCAACCTTATCCATGCAATAAATTCAAAGCTTGGTGGGTGGTACATAAGGTGAATCCTCGTGAGCGGTTATACGCTACAGGAGATGATGATTACCATGAGGAAGCTGAGGCTGATGAGGTCTACCAAGAGGAAGAGTTGCCTTGTCGTGGGATGACTAAGCTCGTGTCTCTCACCCAGTCCACGGCACGATTCAGGGAGCCGTGTGGCATGATTTTATGGTAAGTTAAACTGTTTCATTTTTTTTCAACTCGTTTGAATTGTTAATGCATATCACTTAAATGTTTGTTTGTTGAAAGCTGAGGTACCAAGTAGAGGAACCGGGCATGGAGGACCATGCGAGACGCGTGTTCCATTACAATGATCGGAAGCTCACGACGACAGCGTTGTCGAACGCCCAGATTCAGGCCGTCAACGCGTACTACAAGCGACCCACTACGTTGGCTAAACGCATGGTAAGTAGTTTTTAAATTTATTTATGCATTCCTAATATATTTATCTCACTAACATGGCTATACAGGAGCGAGAGATGGGTCAGAAGCCGTACCCGACCCAGGTTTGGAAGAGAGGTCACAATGGAAGTGACCCTTCTCAACCAGGGCAGTGTAGTCAGGTCGTAGCCGACCGACTGGTAAGTTTTCAAAATTCATCAATTTCATTATAACTAATACTATTATTGACATGCTTACAAGATCTCTTCGTTTTGCATGCAAAGTATGCGAAGGAGATCGCGAAGATACACAGTGCGTATTACAATTGGTAAAGCGCACCGATCGACCCTTAAGCCACGTACGCGAGCAGAGGCGGAAAGACCCATGGACGGTGAGTTGTTCATTTGTTTCATTTCTTTTTCAATTTTTCTTCTTCTACTTAGTGTTTTCATTCTTTTGCAGGTTTGCCATTTTTGATGGAGTTGTTGACTCGAGGTCGGTGCGACCTTTGAGAGGCGCTTCATCGTCGCTGTCCTCGTCCATTGGGACCACAAGTGGTCGTCTCTCGCCGACCCAGCTGGAGCTCCTTGCCTTTAAGGAGACGCTGGCGCAAACCCAGGCAGAGCTGGAGAGGTCGAGGGTGGAGGCAAGGGAGGAGCAGCGGAGGACGACCTTAATGATGGCCCATATGCAAGCAACAGTGGCGGTAAGTAATTTAAACTGCCGTAGTTAAATTTCATAGCATTCCAATAACAAATATCTTATAATATTTTGCAATGGTAGACTCTTACTCGAAACACCAGTCACAATATCGAGATTCCCATGCTTCCGCCGCAGCAGACCCCGAAGCAGGTAATAAACTATTTCTTTAATATTGTCGTATTCATTTCAGTATTTTACGTATATGGGGCGATAAGGAGGTAGAACACAGAGTGGAAGAGAGTGAAACAGAGGTAGAACATACGGTTTTTGGTGTAGGGTGCGGCCAGGTGGTTGGAAGGTTCCTGGATTGAGACCAAGTTTCCATCTTGCTGGTTCTTGGGTTTGGGGCACTTGGACTCGAAGAAAACCAGACACAATGGTCTGAAAGCATAAAAGAAGTGTGCAACAACTGCTTCATGATGTGGAGCTTCTGTCTTCGATGTCACCATCACACACCCAAATGACATTGTTTAGCTCCGTTGAAACAGTTCCACAGAACTGCGAAGAGGAGGGTTTGGTTAGTGACTTGATGTATAAAATAACATGAGTGTATGCTTACATTTAGATACAAGTATATTTTGGTTATTTATGTGTTGGTTTTATGATTCTTTATAGGGTTGTGCAATTCTTTACAAGGCTAATACAGGGAATATATGGTTTTTTTGCAGGGTTCGGGAACGGAGGCACGAACACCTTTGCCATGACTACAGACACCCAAAGGGATGCGCCGAGAAGATCTCGGCTCTGGAGGTAGTGGAGGAGCTAGCGTGTAGCCCAGTGAATGCTTCGAAACTGTTTTGTATCGTTGTGTGGATGTTTTGAATGTTTTGTGGACTATTTTGTGTATTTGTGTATAAAGTGTTGATGTGAATCTGTGTTTCTGTATAGAATGTATAAACCGGAGCTCGCAATCCTGCGAGGTAGTTTCTGTTTTAAAAAAAAAATGAAAACTTAACTTACGTCAGCAATGGTTAAGCCGACGTATGAGAAAGTGCATCTAGGAATCCCTTGTGGGTTTTGGATGATTTATGACAAGCAAATGAGATCCTAACAACTTTGTTGAGATGAGCACAGGTTTTAATTGGAAAATAAGCAAAGTGCCAAAAAGAAGGGAGAATGAGGAGCAATGTGGAAAAGAGCTCAAGGAACAAGTGTAGTAGATCATTTTGTGTGGAGTGTGTTATAGAAACACACCCCAAGAGCTCAAACACAAATAAACACACACATTGCACAAATTTATACAGGACCGAACTAGTCCGACTGACACCGGACTAGTCCGATATGTCTCTGCACAAGATCGGACAAGTCCGATATTACCACAGACCAGTCCAATATCTCTCTGACTAGAATCGGTCTAGTCCTCCCCGGTGCGGACTAGTCCTCAAAACACTTCACAAGCTGAACAAAATCGGACAAGTCCGATCAAACAATGGACTAGTCCGATATCATTCTGATCAAAATTAGACAAGTCCGATATTGGCACGGACAAGTCCAAAAACCCTCTGACCTAAATCGGACAAGTCCTCCAGGTGCGGACTTGTCACCCAATTCACTTAGGGTTTCACTGATCCGGACAAGTGGTAGAGTTGCTTCTCTCATTCCAAGTTTATGGCATATTGTGTGCACAGGGATAGATATCCCGGACGACGATGAAGAGCTTACACCAAGCCAAGAGCATACAATTCATCGAAATGCTCAAGTCGCGACAGCCATTACCTCTTCGCTCAGTTGAGACGAGTTCACCAAGGTGGATGGACTCGAGATTGCAAAGGAGATCTGGGACACATTGCAAACTGCACATGAAGGTGATCGTCATGTGCATGAAGCAAAGATCGAAATGATCGAGGGCGAATTGGGAAGATTCGCATTTGAAGAAGATGAGTCGCCTCAAGATATGTACAACCTACTTAAGACGCTCATCAACAAGGTTTGATCGTACGGAAGCAAGAAGTGGAATGACCACGAGGTGGTGAAGCTCATACTTAGGGCTTTCATGCCTCGCAACGTCACCTTATGCTCAATGATTAGAAAAAGCCCCGGATTCAACAGAGACTCCGGTTGAGCTACATGGAAAAATCATAAATTTCGAGATGATGTAAAAGCAAGCGAAGCATGTCAAGGAAATTGCCGACCTCACCTCGGCAAAGAAGAAAGGGGTCGCTTTGAAATCCACCCTCAAGCCCTTATCTAAAGAAGTGCGAGAAGCACAACAAGAAGAAGACGGTGATGATGAGAGTAGTGATTTGGATGAAGATGACATGATACTATTCATGAAAAAATTCAAGAAGATGATGAAGAAGAGATAAGGTGCTAAATCAAGTGAAGGAAAATACAAGGAAAGATCAAAACCAAAGTTGAGGCGGGCATGCTATAACTGTGGTGAGTATAGACACTTTATAGTTGATTGCCCATATGAAGGGAACAAGAAGACAACCAAAGAAATCAAGCCTCAACCCAAGAAGTTCTTCAAGAAGAAGAAACAAGACGAACAAGCGCACATAGGGAAAGAGAGGGACTCAAATGATGAATCCTCGTCATCATCAGAAAAAGAGATGGCTAGCATGGCCATCGAAAAGACATTCAGGAAGTCCACTCTCTTCCCTACTCTCGGCGCGTGGAAGAGGAACGGCACATGCCTCTTGGCAAAGGAAGGTAAACGCAAGGTAACAACAAAACCCTCTTCCGTGCATTCCTATTCTAGTGATAGTGACATTGCTAGTGATAATGAAGATATGCTTATTGGATTAGATAAGAAAACAAACACTAAAATGATTTTTTTACTTGATAAACTTGTTGAGAAGGAGAGGTTAATACACCGTCAAGAAGACATGATTGTCTCCCAAAAGGAGGAATATGTCGAACTTGACAAACTTCTAGAACTTGAAAAGGAGCAAAGCAAGTTACTAGAGTTTGAGTTAGCTTCAAGCAAGGAAGTTTGCTTGGAGTAAAACCACTCAAATGCTTCCATCAAGGAAGAACTTGCTAACCTGATCAAGGTTAACAAGATCCTCGAAGTGCAAGTTGAGTCACTCAATCAAGGTGACCCTTCATCGTCTTCAAGTTCACCTTCTCAACACATTAAAACTGAAGTTGCTTCTACCTGTACATGTGGCAGAGTTGACAACAGTTTGAAAGACAATTCAAGCTCTACCAAGGACAAGCATCCTTCACGAAATGGCATATTTGTCAAGGAGAAGATCAAATATGCACGTAGTGCATACTTGGTCACAAGACCTCCAAATGTCAAATATGGCATTGGTTACTCTTATGGTGAAAAGCAACAAGCTGGAAGCTATAAGAATAACAAGGATAGCAATGTCTTTGTAAAGGGAAGAACCTTTCAAACTGGAAAATAAAAAATTAATGAATACAACACGCATGACCACCGGACTAGTCCGGTCAGGGTCCGGACAAGTCCAGTACTCCGGACAAGTCCGGCCTGCCAGACTAGTCCTGTGTATAAACAACAAAAGTTATGATTCAGAACTTTTGATGCATCTTATGTCTTAATGAGAAGTAATTATGGAAAGGTTTATGCTCATTATGTTGGGCCACGCCATGAGAACACCAAATCTCATGTGTGGGTGCCCAAATCCCTTGTGACTAACTTAAAGGACACAAGCAAGCTTGGGTACCTAAAACCAAAGCATAATTTGTTTTTGCAGGCCTATTTCTCTGGTGGATCTAAATGGGTGCTAGACAGTGGCTGCACCAACCATATGACCGGAGAAAGGAGGATGTTCGTTGAATATAAAGCAAATGAGGATCCAATCGAGGGCATCTACTTTTGAGAAAATAGTCAAGGAAAGGTGCTCGGTACCAGTAAAATTGCCATATCACCACAACACACTCTTTCTCACGTATTACATGTAGATTCCTTAGATTATAACCTGCTATCCATATCTCAATTATGTGACAAAGGTTATAATTACATTTCACTAACGAGGGTTTGACAGTCTCTAGGAGGAGTGATGGTTCCATTGCATTCAAAGTTATGTTGAAGGGAAAGCTTTATCTTGTTGACATCAACAAGGATAAAGCTGAACTTGACACATGCTTGATTGCAAAGACCAACATGGGTTGGCTATGGCATAGATGGATAGCACATGTTGGTATGAGGAATCTTCAAAAACTCCTCAAGGGCGATCACATCCGAGGTTTAAAGGATGTTGTGTTTGAGAAAGACAGGCCTTGTAGCGCATGCGAAGCCGGGAAGCAAGTTGGAGCACCTCATCCCGCGAAGAACGTCGTGACTACAACAAGACCGCTCGAGCTACTTCACATGGACTTATATGGTTTAGTAGTTGTTGATGATTTTTCCCACTTCACTTGGGTTTTCTTTTTACATGACAAGTCAGAAACACAAGGAATACTAAGTTATTCAAGCGAGCTCAAAATGAATTCTCATTGACAATCAAGAACATTTGAAGCGACAACGGCACCGAGTTCAAGAACACACAAGTGGAGGAGTACCTAGATGAAGAAGGCATAAAGCACGAGTTTTCAGCTCCGTACTCCCCTCAACAAAACGGAGTTGCCGAAAGAAATAACCGAACCCTCATAGAGATGGCAAAAAAAATGCTCGACGAGTACTAGACCTCGGATCGATTTTGGGCGGAAGCGGTCAACACCGCTTGCCACGCCATAAATCGACTTTACCTTCATCGACGACTCAAGAAGACATCCTATGAGCTACTCACCGGTAACAAGCATAACATATCATATTTTCGAGTTTTCGGTTCCAAATGTTATATTTTGAACAAGAAGCCTAGGACTTCAAAGTTCGCTTCAAAGTCCGATGAAGGTTTCTTGCTTGGTTATGATTCAAACACTTACACCTATCGTGTCTACAACAAGACCTCTGGACTTTTTGAAGTAGCATGTGACGTAGTGTTCGATGAAACTAATGACTCCCAAGAGGATCAAGTTGATCCATGTGTGCTGGATAAAGAAGAAGCTCCTTGTCAAGCATTGAGAAGAATGGCGTTAGGCAAAATTCAACCACAAGAGCCACCTCTACATATGCATGAGGAAAACGAACCACAAGAAGAGACCAATGATCAAGGGGGACCTTCCGTACAAGATCAACCTCAAGAAATTGAAGATAATTTACAAGTCAATGAGGGCAAAAACTTAAGGGGAGAAGAAGATGATCATGAAGATTCAAGACAGCAAGTACCACACCCAAGAGTACACCAATGCATCCAAAGGGATCACCCAATCGACAACATCATCGGTGACTTCCAAAAGGGAGTGACTACTAGATCTCGCTAATTTTTGTGAGCATTACTCGTTTGTGTCCTTTTTGGAACCACGGAGGGTTGAGGATGCATTGAAGGATCCAGATTGGTAGTGGCCATGCAAGAAGAACTCAACAATTGCAAAAGGAACGAGGTGTGGGAACTAGTCAAAAGACCCAAATCCAACGTCGTCGGCACCAAATGGGTCTTTCACAACAAACAAGACGAACACAGGGTGGTGACAAGGAACAAGGCATGACTTGTGGCCAAAGGGTATTCACAAGTCGAAAGTTTGGATTTCGATGAGACCTTTGCTCCCATAGCTAGACATGAGTTCATTATAATATTACTTGCATATGCTACTCACCATGATTTCAAGCTCTATCAAATGGATATGAAAATTGCCTTCCTCAACAGACCAATCAAGGAGGAGGTGTATGTGGAGCAACCCCCCGAGTTTGAAGATGAAGAGTTCCCCGACCACGTATTTAAATTGCGTAAGGCTCTCTACATCCTCAAACAAGCTCATAGAGCTTGGTATGAGTGTCTTAGAGATTTCTTAATTGAAAATGGCTTTAAGAGTGGTAAAGTAGATTATACATTGTTTACAAAGAATTTTGACGACGATCTTTTTGTTTGACAAATCTATGTTGATGACATAATCTTTGGTTCAACTAACCAATCTTTTTGTGAGGAGTTTAGTAAAATTATGACAGATAGGTTTCAGATGTCTATGATAAGAGAGCTAAAGTACTTCCTGGGATTCCAAGTGAGGCTACAGAAGGAAGGGACATTCATAAGCCAAACTAAGTACACTCAAGACATACTCAAGAAGTTTGGAATGGACAAGGCGAAGCCCATAAAGACTCCCATGGCAACAAATGGCCACTTGGATCACAACAAAGATGGACCTAGGATCGACCAAAAGGTATATCGCTCCATGATGCGATCTCTACTCTACTTATGTGCATCTAGGCCAGATATTATGTTGAGTGTATGTTTGTGTGCAAGATTTCAAGCCAATCCAAAGGAGTGTCACTTGACAGCCGTAAAAAGGATTGTGGGGACCGGAATTCCGACATCCGAGGATCACATTGGGTGGTGTCGTGCGATGCAACACCCAACAGTATACAAGAATAGAACGAGAATAAAATACAAGACAAAGTCTTTTATTTATTTTACAGCGGAAGTTTTACAATACTAGCGGAAGGAAAGAAATATATATATCATAGCTACACTCTTAGGACTAGCTATGCAAAAGCAAAGTTATCCATGCCGTGGATAATTCGCACTAGCAACACGCAAATCACGGCGGCGTGCAGGGTTCCCATTCGGCTGTATACCCTGGAGGGGGTGCAGCCTCATCATCAAACCCTTCATCAATTGTATAACCTGCAAAAACTCGGTAACTGCAAACGTGAGCATGAGGCTCAACAAGACTAACCCGTCTCACTAGACATATGCAAGGGTGGACACTAAGCATAGGTAAGGTGAAGCATAAACGACTCACCTACAAGTGGATCCTTATAATTAGGTTTTAAGTAGCAAATGACATTCTCCAAGCACGGCACATCATGGACTCCACAATCAAACAAGAAACGCTGTGCCGATGATATGACATGCCCAAAGCACATAACGCTATTACAGCTAAAGTATTGGGAAACTGTAAACTTTAATGTGACTATCTCTAAATCATACAAGGTTGCAAAGCAATTATTATTCAATACAATATATTTTCTTACTTCTTTAGTATTTACTATGTCACAGCGCAGTGAACAAGTGGTACTCTATTATCGTGAGGGACGGTGATTGCAATCAGGACACACCCGGACAACACGACACATACGTCGTTCGGAAGTGTCAACGAGTACATCCGTACCTACGTAACACTTCAGTACTAGGCGTATATGGCCACCTACCACAAGAAACCCAAACGCCGAGCCTGTCTCACCTCCGCGAAAAGAAGGTCTCCCCACGGAACACCTCATGTGTCCGCCAATCGATTTACACCTTACTGTCATTAACCCACCCCTATCGATTGTGAGTTAATGGGCCTCGACACCCCATTTATCGAGTTACATCAGTTTACTGGATTCCATATGTCCATTATGTCGCCGATACAATTCAAGCTTGTCCGAAGGGGCCGCATACAGACGGGCCTTAACTGACCAGTCAGAGCTATACGACCAAGACCACGTCTTGTTGCTTCCTATCCATCTCTGACCGTTCTCGAGTTTTAGATGTAACAATTATTTTCTATAAATCTTATCCCAATGTACATGAGTGTAAATTTCTATCTCGCGAGTAGATTCCAACTAGTCGACTTCTACTAGATTACCTACTACATTAGCATAGCAATTCTACATGTTGAGTGATTAACCTACCCAATTAACCAATGGGATCGTGGGTCATGCATCTGGACTATTCAATCATCCTAAACGTAATGCACAATTCATTTGCTAATCATCATAGTGATAAAGTAAAATTTTATAAACGACTTAAATACAAACCGGGGCTTGCCTGGTTGCAGGTCAGAGTCGGGGTTAATATCTGGAAGGTGCTCTTCCAAGGCTTCTGGTTCCTCCCCGACTTCGGTCACTGTACGATATGCATATAACATGTATATGAATGACTTTGAAAAATAATTATTACCTAGACCATAATTTAATCTATGGTGATCATTATATGATAAGGACCTTAATTGGCTTTGGAACTTTGATGGTAGACACTAGGGAATATGATAGAAGCTCTTGCAAAGAACAGGAGATGATCAAAGTATTTTGTTGTCTCTAAAGTTATGGCAAGTAATAAACTTCCAAGATTTTTAGAGAAGAAACTGTAGCTTGAACAAAGCTGCCAGTTGATAATCATGATAGAGGAAGTTGTACTTGTTCTAGCAAAATTTGTTTCATAAATTTCTAAGCTTTGGTGAAGGAGTTATTGAATTTCTAAGTTGGCAAGAATTTCTGGAATTATCTTATAATTGAATTTTTAGCTTTTCAATTAATATTCAGTTTGCAACTGAATTAGGAACAGAATAGTAGGTCAATTAAATCCAATATTTTTATAGGAACTAGTGTATGAGTAATGGAAGGTTCAGTCCAAATTTGGGACATAACAAAGTAACTGAACATCTGTAAAAATTCAATAACAGGAAATGGTAATTGAACTATACAGAGTGTTCTACAGGTGCAATGGCTCCCAAACTTTTCCCGGTAGTCAAGAATAGGACAGTGCATCTTATGGGAATTTTGGGAATTTTTCCAGTGGAAAGTTCATCTGGAAAAATTGTATTTGCATTTGGGAAGATTGTTTTATACAGAGTTTAACTCTGAGTTTCACAGAACCTAGTTGGCCCTGATAGAAACTAGAGCTCAAGGGCTTTCAAACAAAATTTGTTTGAATATTTTTGGAGCAATCTACAGAGAGATATTGATTTTTAAACTTTGGAAATGGTTCTGCACCAAACGGGAAATTTCAACTTTTAAATTTGGCGCCAGGGCCCACTGGATTTAAAATCATCCAATCAGGGGCTAGCCACACCAGGGGTTATAAAGATTCCCACGTGGCCGCACTAAGTCCCTAGCCACAGACTGATCCGGCGCCTATTTCACTCGCTGACAAGTGGGACCTGCAAACCTGGTCGTCTTCAACCTCGGTCCACGGCTCGGGCGGCGGCGTTCTCACCGGCGTGCGGCGGCGCTTTCGACGATGATGACTTTCGGCCAACGGGAGGCCTCGGGACTTGACGCCTCAACATATTTTCGCGTGGGGAACACAATGGACCAACTACCGATGGCGAGGGGTGACCGGAAAACCGTTCCCAACGGCGGCGGTGGGTGTTAGGGTTTCGGTAAAGTGGAGACCATCGATTCCCTAGCTAAACCTCTCGTTTGAAAGCTCGGGAAGCATCGTGGCAACATAGGAAAGGTTTTAGGAGGGTCTAGAGCTCGTGCCATTGCCGGCAATACCAAAGTCGATGGTGAACCAAGCTCTAAAAATGGCGGAAGGGGAAAACTCAAAGAACTTGCTAATTAGCCAATGGTTCTTTCTGATTTTTGGAAGGAAGGTGTGCTAGGCTACATAGATCATGTCATCTAACTGGATCAAAGAAATTTTGTGCATACAATCGGAATTAAACCGACGACCTAGCCTCAACGTTATAAAAGCGCTTCGGGAATTTAAAGAATACAGAAGCCAGGATGCACGATAGGAATTCAAGCTTAACCAGAAGCTGCACGAGGTCATTGCGCACCTTTTTGATATAGACAGTAGAGGATGAGGATGCTTGTATCGACGGCGAGGCTGCGCGGCGTCGAGCGGCATGGGGGTGATCGCGGCAGCGATGAAACAGAGCGGTGCGGTGAAAAGTGAATCGGTGATGGACTTCGGCCGACGGGGGGGGGGGGGGGGTGGCTTTATAGCCTTCACCGCGGTAGATAAGGACGCAGAGGGGCAGCTGGAGGCGACCGACGGCCGACGGCGCTCTGGCGGCATGCAGCATCGCGGTGTCGCCCGGGGAAAGAAAACAGAGGCGGTGAAACGGTTTCACCGACTGACTTATGGGCCCCACCTCTCTCCCTTATCCCTTCCTCTAAATTCTAGCTTAAACATTGTCCAAAAATTCCCAAAATTTACAGGTAGGCTAAGAAAAATATGGGGAATCCAATTCTGGAATCAGATTTCAATTTGGACATAGTTTCCATCAAATTCAAATTCAAATTTGAATTCAAATATGGGTATAAACCTTATTGAAATAAATAGTATATGAGGTCCATAAATCTCCAAACTTTGAAACAAAGTCCTCTGAACCATAAAAGGCCTTAGGAAAAATTGTGGGTTGATTTGGGCAAAGTTTAGTGTAAATCTAAATTTGATGTCAACGTGGAATGAATCCTTTGTACGTGTCCAAACAAATGGAAGATGTACTACAAAAATCTTGAAAATTTTCTGAGAAGCTATTTAGATATTTAAGAGTCCAAGTAAAAATTCGGAGCCTTGGATTTGAATCTTTTTGGCAGGGCCTAATATGCATAGCAACATAATCAAATTACATTTGTTTTGATTTTTATATTGCTGCCATATAATTTGCCCTAGCCATTGCAATCAATAACTTCACAACTTTGTAGAAAGGTTTATTTAAAATGTTCTAGGGTTAGGGTGAAGTCCAGTCCTCATGTTAATAAGATTTAAACATGAGTAGAAAGAAAACTTTTTAGTGAGGTCAAGTTTACATTCCCCCCCCCCCCTTTAAAAGAATCTCGTCCCGAGATTACAAAGGAAGGACAAAAGATAAAGATCTACTGGACATGTGCTGCTAACAAGTCCGGATAGTTCGTTTTAAGATATTCCTCACTTTCCCACGTGGCTTCTTCAGCACTGTGGTTGCTCCACAAGACTTTGTAGAAACGCAATGTGCGTCTTCTTGTGGTGTGAGTTTTCTCATCAATGATCTGGATTGGATGCTCAGAATACGTAAGATCTGGTTGGAGAGTTTCCAAATCCTCAATACGAATATTCGCTGGGGCTTTGAGACATTTCTAAAACTGAGAAATGTGAAACACATTGTGGACCCCTGCCAGCGACGGCGGTAACTCCAATTGATATGCCACAAGTCCGCATCTTTTGATTATTACGAACGGCCCAATAAAACGTGGAGCTAGCTTCCCTCTCACTCTGAATCGATGAATTCCTTTCATCGGGGATACCCGGAGACAAACATGATCCCCAACCTCGAAGTGAAGAGGTCAACGTCGTTTGTCCGCATAGCTCTTCTTATGAGACTGAGCGGTTTTGATATTGGCTTGAATAACACGTACTTGCTCTTCAGCTTCATTTATCAAGTCGATGCCATATACCACTCATTCACCAGATTCGCAACAGTTCAAGGGTGTGCGACACTTCCGGCCATAAAGAGCTTCATATGGCGCCATCTAGATGCTAGCCTGGTAACCATTGTTGTAAGAAAATTCTGCCAATGATAGATGATCATACCAATTTTTACCATGGTGGATGGCAGAGGCACGAAGCATATCCTCTAGCACTTGCTTCACCCGTTCGGTTTGTCCATCAGTCTAAGGATGATAAGCCCAGCTTCGAATCTGTTTGGTACCCAATGCATCATGGAGATGCTCCCAAAAGCGAGCAACGAAAATAGACCAACGATTTTAAATGACAGTACGGGGTACTCCATGTAGGCACAAAATTGTGGAGATATAAAGTTCTGCATACCACTTTACATCATACTTGACACTGACCGGTATGAAATGAGCTGATTTGGTCAACCGGTCAATGACCACCCAAAGTGAGTCGTGCTTATGGAAAGTGGGAGGCAACCCAACAATGAAATCCATGCTGATATATTCCCATTTCCAAGCCGATATGCTTAAAGGTTGAAGCTACCCAGCTGCCTTCATATGGTCGGCCTTAACTCGACGACACATATCACATTCGAATACGTATTTTGCTACTTTTCTCTTCATCCGAGTCCACCAGAACTTCTTCCTCAAGTCTTGGTACATTTTGTTACTCCCCGGATGAATAGAATACTTGGATAAATGAGCTTCATCCAGTATTTTCTTCCAAAGTTCCATGTTTCAGGGTACCATTATGCAGTTTTTAAACCAGAGGGTACCTTCATCATCACATCGGAAACATTTCATCACCCCCTTCTCCATTCTTTGCTGAATGTGCGACATCCCTTTGTCCTCCTTCTGAGCTGCCATAATATCCTCCCTGATAGTGGGAATGAGAGCTAGGTTGTAGAGTGCCCCATATGGAACCAAGTAGAGACTCGGTTCTTCATCTTCCATTGAGGTAATGGAATGATTGTTGACATGGGACTTGTGGCTCAGAGCATCTGCGACTACATTCGCCTTGCCTGCATGGTAGTGGATCTCAATCTCATAATCCTTGATTAATTCCAACCATCTACGCTGTCGCATATTTAAGTCCTTTTGGGTGAATATGTACTTCAAACTCTTGTGATTGGTGTAAAGATGTAATAGATTATCTAGTAGATAATATCTCCACATCTTCAATGTTAGTACTACAGCAGCGAGCTCTAGATCATGAGTCGGATAGTGCTGCTCATGATTCCAAAGCTGCCGTGATCCATAAGCGATCACTCGTCTGTCCTGCATCAACACACAACCCAAACCAATTCCTAATGCATCACAATACACGTCAAAAGATTTGGTTGTGTCCGGTTGAGCCAATACGGGTGCCGTTGTGAGGTGTTTTACCAATGTTTGAAAACCTCCCTCACATGCCTCTGTCCATACATACTTCGTCCCCTTCTTCAGAAGTTTTGTCATTGGTTTAGCTATTTTTGAGAAACTGGGAATGAACCTCCGGTAATACCCAGCTAAACCTAGGAAACTTCAAACTTCATGTACGGATTTTGGAGACTCCCATTTGAGTACTTGCTTTATCTTGCTTGGATCAACTGCAATCCCTTCTGCTGATATGATGTGCCCTAAAAATGGCGCTTGGTTGATCCAGACTTCACACTTGCTGAACTTAGCATATAGCTGGTGGTCCCGTAATTCTTGAAGTACGATACGCAAGTGTTGAGCATGTTCTTCTTCACATTTTTAATACACAAGGATGTCGTCAATGAAGACCACGACAAACTTGTCCAATTCTGGCATGAACACAGAATTCACGAGATACATGAAATGGGCCGATGAGTTGGTCAATCTGATGGACATAACAAGGTATTCATACAGTCCATACCTCGTTGAGAATGCTGTCTTTGGTATATCTTCTGGTCGGATTCTAATCTGATGATAACCAGAACGAAGATCCATCTTCGAAAATACTTTAGCACCCAGTAATTGATCAAAAAGAATATCAATGCGTGGTTGTGGACACTTGTTTTTGATAGTGACAGCATTGTGTGGACGATAGTCCACAAACATTCTCAAGGTCTTATCTTTCTTCTCTACGAACAATGCAGAACAACCCCATGGTGAAGAACTTGGACGGATGAAACCCTTGTTCTCAAGTTCTGTTAACTGCTCATTCAGTTCCGCAAGTTCCCTGGGTGCCATCTTGTAGGGTTGTCTTGAGATCGGCACTGTTCCCGGTACAAGCTCGATCTTGAACACTATATCTCTTTCTGGGGGCATACCAGGAAGATCTTCGGGGAACACGTCCTGGTATTTACATACTACTGGAATATCCTTAAGTTCCATAACCTCGGTATTGTGAGTAGATGGATTCACTAGAATGGCTCTCTCAAGATTGAGGACTTGAGAAGGATGAAGTGGAGAATTTAGATATATTTTTCGAAGAACGAGATCTAGAATAGCACCATGGTATTGTAACCATGCTGTTCCCAAGATGACATCTAACTTCTGATTCTATAATATCAGAAGTGAAGTAAGATATATGGTTCCATCTAGGTTAAGTGGTATCCCAGGAACCAACTCATTTGTTACTGTCTTTCCTCCTGGAGTGCAGATCATATATGGAGTTTTTGTGGAGATAATAGGCAATTGATTTCTAATGACAAAAGACTTGTTAATGACATTGTGTGAAGCTCCGGAGTCAAAGAGTATGACTACGGAATGATCAAAGATAGAGAACGTACCCGTGAGTACGGGTGCGCCTTCCGGAACGTCCTCAATGGCGAGGTGGTGGACGTTGCCGAGTCTCGGAACTGGCTTCTTGGGCTGGTTGCGGGGTTACTTGGCGCCCTGGTATGATGACTTTCCTCCGCCCTACCTAATCTGCGGGATGCCTTGGTGAAGTGCCCCGTGCGTCCACATGTGAAACACGTGTACGGGGTTTGGCCGGTACAAATGGGAGGACGGAATCCTGGTGCACGCGATGGAGGTGGAAGTGCACGTGGGATCATCCCCTGCTGTTGTTGCAGTCGGAAACCGGAGGTACCGAACTGGCGACCAATGAACATTGGTGGTCGTGATGGTGGTTGCCACCTCTGGCCGGATGGTGATCGATACACCATTCGGTACTTCTGAGGAGTACCACCTCTACTGCCCTACGGAGCACTCCTCTTCTTGTTGTCTGGGGACAGCTCTCGAGTAGCGTCCTCTTGCATGATCGCAGCATTGATAAGGTCGTTGAAAAAGCCGCGGTTGAACAAGACAAGCTTGTCCTTCATCTTGGTGTTTAGCCCCCGGTAGAAGCACTCTTGCTTCCTGTCTTTCGTGTTCACTTCGTCCTGTGCATACTGGGCCAAGTTGTTGAAGATCTTGGAGTACTCGTAAGCACTCCTTCCTCCCTGCTTCAGCTCCAAGAACCGTTGAATCTTCCTCCTAATAATACTGGGAGGGATATGGTAGGCGCGGAACGCCTCCCGGAATTCTGCCCAGCTCACGACATAGCCTGCGGTGCGTGCGGCGAGGTAGTTAGCCCACCACGCACCAGCAGAACCCTGCACTTGCTGAGCTGCAAACAATGTCTTATGTTGTTCAGTTATTTCGAGTAAACCGAACCTTCATTCAATGGTGCGGAGCCAGTTGTCCGCCTCCAAAGGTTCATCGGCCTCTCTGAAGACCGGCGGATGCGTCGATGCGAAATCCGACTACGAACTCGGATGTGACTGACGTGGCCCATCAGCGTGTTGCCCCCCTTGACGGTACTAGTGTTGTACATGGGTCCGCAACAACTCGGTTTGCTCGTCGCGCGAGTCGAGTACTGCTGCGACAACCTCCGTGAGACTTTTGTAAAGTGTAGGTGGAGGTGGCGGAGGTGGTTGCATCGAAGGCCTGTTTTGCCCCGGGGGTGGTGTGTCATCCCCCTGCCCTCCACTTGAGCCTCCCACTTCCGTGGCTGTTCGTGTATGCACCATGCTGCATTACAACGATTTACACCATAAGTCTCACTGCCCTATGTTCATCCTTCCATATAAATAGTAATGCGGTAGACCACGATAGATAATATACAACATCAACATATATTGATAAAGTACAAGCTTTATACAAGATATATTATCTCTGACCAAGTTTACAGTAGTAAACTCCAAAATGATGGACTCCCAATATGGAAATACATCTCTACTATACTTGGTCCCCATGAGATGTCGTACACATCTTGTCATCTTAGACATAAACACTACTACTCTTAATATGACACAAACGTGGTCACAAAAGAAAAACATGAGCAACTATTAAAATATATGTTGCCCCGTGTCGGCATAAGTGCTGCCACATCCCACTTCAATATGTCCTACTCGACGTATTCAAGTTCCTCGAGATCCTCTTCTTCTTCTTCGTCATCCGAAGGCAATTGTTCACCCATAATTAGTGGTATGTTATGGGCCGGTGGATACACCACTGGTTGTAATTGTGCCTCGACCTCAATTACATTATCCTGCAGTTCTCCTGCCTCATACTCCCAATTTTGAGCTGTCTCAATGGAGGTGTCCCGCTCTTCAGTGACTACTAACAGCTGCTCTTCCTGTTGTTGCACCTCCAACTGACTTGCTTGCAGCTCACCACGAGCTTGCTGCAGTTCAGTGCGAGTCTGTCGTTGTGCGGCACGAGCTTTCCGTAGCCTAATGCGAGCATAATGCAATTGACTCTCGCACTTATCTAGCCGGTGATTTGCTGGGGCCATGAGCGAACGTAGACCCTCGTTGATATAATCAAGGGTATCACCCCTCTCTGTCGCTTCCCGCAAAGCTTCGACTTGTTCCAAAATAATGGTGCCTTGTGTAGCAACTACCATATTGGAAGCAGCCGCATATGTCCCAAGTGTCGTCGAGGTTGTGTCGCCATGCGGTGTATAGGCAGAAATCATACAATGTTGCCACTCAAATCCGGCCATACCACGCACTGGAATAAGGGCAAATTGAGTCCCTGCCATAGCATCCTGATGAAGCTCACAAAGCTTCATAATTGCTTCGCCTGCAGCGATTGCCCAAGTGTCCTCTAACTGAGCCCCCTCGATGGTAACCGAGAAAGGAGCCCATCCATTTTGACGTGGACTAGCCGGGATGTCTACCAAGATGGTGCACGACCGAACACCTCTGTCGATCGTTTCTCTACTTCAATAGCATGGCATCTCGATGAAGCCGAATTGCTAGAGCACTTCCCGTAGCATACTTGGGAAACCCGGATGGTTAGCGCAAGCGGAAAATACCCATCCGTCCGGTAGCAGCATCCTCACATCCGTCATCTATAAAAAGAATACTGGAACGATGAGAAGGTTCCCAACTCTCAACAGTTTTAAGAAAATTTAAAACTGGAGCTGTAATCGCAGTCTGTTCCAGCTGACCTCCCTGTATAAATCCCACAGTTTCATACAGGAAATGTCAGATCCAAATGTTGGGCTGAATACAAAAGTTGTAGTATACTTTCCAAGATTTCCGGATTGTACTCATACAGATACAAGTGAGCTAGGAAATAGAATCCATACAGGTTTTAAGTTGACCCATCAATGCTACAATAAGCCTCATCACAGGCGGCTCCAAACCTATTATCACAGACGACTTTTAAAACCGCCTGAAACGAAGAGTCTTTGATAATCCGCATTGTCACAGGCGGAGAAGTGAAACCGCCTGTGAAGACACATTATCATAGGCGGTTCTTCACTTAGGCTAGCCGCCTGTGAAGACAGATTATCATAGGCGGTTCTTTACTTAGAATAGCCGCCTGTGAAAATACTTTATGAAGGCGGGTCGTGCAGCATATATAACAGCCTGTGATAAATGTCTTATCACAGACGGTTATTGAAGCATAACTAACAACCTATGATAATGAGTCTTCACAGACGGGTATTGAATCATAGCTAACCGCCAATGATAATGTGTCTTTACAGGCGGGTTTTGAAGCATAACTATCCGTCTATGATAATGTGTCTTCACAGGTGGATTTTGAAGCATAACTAACCATCTATGATAATGTGTCTTCACAGACGGGTGTTGAAGCATAACTAACCGTCAATGATAATGTGTCTTTACAGACGGTTATTGAAGCATAACTAACCCGTCTATGATAATGGTGTTATCACAGACGGAGTTTACCTATATCAGCCGTCTGTGAAGACCCTTTAACGCAGCCGGTTTCTACCATAACAGACACCGCCTATGAAAATTAGGTTATCACAAATGTTTCTTTCCTTGTATCTAGCAGCCTGTGATAATTGTTTTTCATAGTCATGCAGTACTACTGCTGTTATTTCTAATTTCCAGGTCAATTCAATATAATCACAGAACAAAAAACAACAATATCATCACAGAACAAAAGTCAACAATATTATCATCACAGAAGTCAATTTCACTAAAACAATATACATATGTACAAGTTACATATACAATTCATCTCAAAGTTTACAAGTTTTCACTAAAAACTGTTTATATTGGCATAGTCACAAAGTTCTGGCACATCAGCTGCTGAACCATTCTTATCAAAGAACTTCCCCTTTTTGTGCAAAATTTCGCGACGAATGAACTGACAGAGTTCAGAAGCAATCCTGTCGGCTCCTCCATCAGCAATACTTCTACAAACCGGCCATTCTTCGTTCAGATTCTTCTTGTGCTGCAATATAACACATAACAAGGTTTAGAATGTGTTGGTTTGAACAATCTCAAAGTATAGATCAAAGTGAGAGTATACAAGAATTTAGTAGGTATTTTTGGAGCAGTTGTACTATGAGCAATTGAATTTTGAAGTTGGAATCAAAATATGAAAATAATTTTTCTGGTAATATTGAACAGCAGAGAATATAAGCATTAAACTATGCTAGTTACAATGAAAATGAAACACAAAAGTAAGAAAATAAGGTATCGACATTAAGTATAACTTACATCCTCACGATTGACTCTATATACGGTGGCGGTCAGAAGATGCTCGCATACATAATACCCGCATAAGACACTGCCAGCAGGCTGCTTCGGACAAGCATAATACGTTTTAATGTCCAATGCATTCGTATTAGGAGGTCTCTGACCGCCAAGCTCCGCGTAAAACTGCCAAGCGCTGTAATACAAGAAATGTCATATAAAACTTGTCAACACATTCTAAATGTGCGTAAATTAAAATTATTGAATAAACGTACTTTTTCAAAATGGAAAGGAAATCTTTGTAACGATCCGGTGGGTAATCGGCCGAGTCCAAGACTGTTGCCATTCCTGCGTTGGCTTGATGAAGATCATTATGTAGTGATTACTGCAAACATACAAACACACGTGTTAACAATCACCAATAATTGCTATTTCAATGTCATGTGTCGAACTTACTCGAAGTGGTACGGAGCCTTTACAAGGTCCTTGCCATCTCTGACAAAGTTAAACATCGCATGTCCTATGTAAGCTGCAACTTCTGCCTTTCTATCCTTCTTAAGTTTTGCAATTGCTCTTTCAAAATCTTTTTTTTCATGTGTTTGTACTGGCTTGATTCACGATTTGCCTGGATGTCGAATAGCGACTTTGCAATCCTAGTAGGGTCAAGGATACCTGTCTTGCGCGCCAACTTTACATTAACCATGTATTGCATCCTATTGAAGAAGTCCAGAATTGTTATAATCTCATGAAATGCGTATGCGTGTAGTATGAAAAGCAAATACAAAATATTAGAGCACTTACAAGCACCAGACGAGCAGCAGGTTGATATCTAGCATGCCCCGATGAAAAAGGGAAAACAGCTCTTCAAATAAAATGACTCTTTTATCTACTCCAGTGCTCCAGAATGCTTCTTTTGGAATACGAAATGTGACGCAATTAAGACCAAATTTTGTGCTGGCAGTGATGTACCACTCATGCATTCTTCTGAGCTGGACGGGTTGTTTCCTAGGTTGTACGGATGTCATGAACGGCTTCCCATTCTCAAATTTAGGAGGAACATCCTCAAGCTTGTATATTGGAACTCCTGGTTTAACTAAAGTCATCCGCTGATTATACATGACACCGTCTTCTTCCCACTCCTCGATATCTTCTAATGCTAGCTCATGAGAAGAACGAGATGCACTCGATTTTCTAATATTTTCCTTCATAGCTTCCAAATACCTTGACACTTCTGATGAAGGTTTCTTATTTTCGTATGAGCTAACATTGACAGGCACTGATGATCGAGGAGTAGTCGTCGAAAGTTGGACACTGGCTTGTTGTTGAACCTGTTGTTCAACTGATTGCTCTTTACTCCCAGCAGTTGGCTCTAGTACTACTTTAAGCTGTTGCTCAACTAGTTGCTCTTTACTAGCAACAGCTTGCTCTGATACTGCTTGAAGTTCTTGTCCAACTTGTTACTCTTGGATATCATCCTTGCTCAGACATAGGGGGAGTGGATCTTCCCGGACTGGGAGTGGATCTTCATGCACTTTCGCCTTAGAAGATGGGGTTGCAGTATTTGGAGATGCGACTGGGCTAGAAATTGGCTCATCGTCCAACACGATATCGCGTCGGTGCCAAAGGATTAATTGGTTGACAGCCTGCCCCAGAGTCGCGATCCCCTCAGGTGTGACGTGGTCTATTTCATAATCTTCATAATCATTATCAATGATCTGAAGAACTTGCACCATAGAATAATACAACGGAAGTGGATTCCCGTTGAAGTCACGATCAGGTTTTGCCATAGCAGTGGCAACCTGTTTGGTTTTGTTCCCTGCTCTGCCTATCGGGACAAGAAGACGACAAGATTTGTCGTTAGCAATATCATCGACAGGGAACTTATGGGCTGACCCTGAGCCTGGCAGGAACCAACGCTGCTAGGGTAGGCAGTTGGAGATACTAATTGCTCCTTTTGCACCGGAACCATCATTGTACTCGGTGGCACTAATTGTCCTGATTATCTAAGTTGTTTCATTATTTCTTGCATATTTTCTTTGACTTTTTGAGCAATCGTTTCATCAAGTGTTTTCTTAAACTTCTCACGTCTTCTATATGTGTCTTTATCTTTAGGGAAACCATCTAGCCAAGACATTTGAGAAGAGACCGCTCGAACCCGTCTGCTGTGTTCAGGGTTTCCTAAGATAGCGGTAAGTTGGTCATTCTCCCTCTTCGGCTTGAAGAGACCCTTCTATTGCTTTTAAATTACTTCTTTCATTTTTTCCTCTACTTCATTCAGAGAGTCAGGCTTTTCAAGTTTGCCCTCGCTGGTCAACCTGACCGAGCAAAGACCCAGCGTTGAGTTCGCTCATCGCACCCTTCTAATGGGTGAGGATTGCCCTTACTAAGAATTTCGTCTATTATCTTATTCCATTTCTGGACTTTGGGGGCATATCCGGCAGACCCCAAGCGATGATGGTATTTTTTCTTTTTTGCAAGCTCTGACCTAGTTGCACTTAGAGCTTTAGCATCAGGTGTGCTCTTTTGACGAACAAACTCTTGCCACTGAGCTTGTGTGATTTTTCCCATCTTCCTCGGGCTAGGGACCTTATCGGCCTTAACATAAGCATTCATTTCACTCTTCCAGCATCGAAACTTCTTGCCGCAAGAGACCAATGTTGCTTTCTTTACAGCTTCTTCTGTGCCTTTCGGGAACTTGAATTGTTTCTTTATCTTTTCCCACAACTCATTCTTGGTCTGCTCGGGTAATTTCCTCCAAGTCTCGGTTGTGATCGGCACAACCTCCCTAACAAGAAAACCGCATGCATTACGGTACTTGGTAACTGAATCCAGTGGTTCTTGGGGAAGCCCACCATGACCGACCCTTGTTATGTACATGATGCGGTCCAATGGACCCTTATTGGGACCTCGTTGCCCTCGTTTCCGCTTGAGTGAAGCTGAGGATTCATCCATTGGAGAACCTTCTGCGGTTTTAGGAGCCGATGTCACCTCATTGTCTTCGAGATTAATCTAGGTAGAAAAAAATTATAAGACTTCGTATACTTGACAACCAACATTAACTTGAACTACTGAAGTTAAGATTCGTGATCCATACCTCGTCGGCAGGATCATATTCCGGGTCTAGATCCACTGAAGTCTTTTTAATTTTTATATTCGGAAAAGGATTCGAAGGACTGTGATAGGAGCCTGAACTGCTGGAGTCAGTAAACTCCATATTGTCTTCTTTGTTGTTACTATCAGGACCAGTCTTCTTAGTTCTTTCCATGCTAGATCTAATAAGACAAAAAATCTAATAAATGGCATAACTAAATTTGGTCATATTTAAAACAAATTTTCTCAATTTTGGCTCAATTAAGTAAATTTAGCCAAAACACATTTTTGAAGTAATATATAGGTCTAACTAAATTCTTGTATCATAGAGATCGGCATCATATGCTCAGACTCCATCGCCACACCTAGTGGTACCTAGATATGGGCGTGAGGATGCTCCTGGCATCACAAATGAGTTGGCCAGCAACTTGTTTGGCTTCAGAGCTAAATATAGCATAACTTTGGTAGCTCAGATTAGGTACAATTGCTCAAATGAAGCTGATGGAGCCACAAGTGCAGACATCTTTGGTGGCACAGATTAGCTACAATTGCTCAAATGAAACTTAGAGAAATAAAAGCAAACTTAGCCAAACTTAGTCTAGCATAGCTAACTCCAAGCAAAAGTAGCCAAATATAGCTAAATATAACATAACTTAGTCAAAATTAGTCAAATATAACTATATCTAATGTAACTTAGCCAAAATTAGCCAAATTTGGTCAACTTAACCAAATATAGCTAAATCTTGCCCCTAATAGAGAATTATGTGGCATATGCAAGGCCGGTGACAGAAATAGGGAATATACTGCTGTTACTAGAGTCTAGAATCATGTTTACCACTAATGTGTCAGAAAAGTTTCAGACACACAGAACCAACTACCAATTTATCGTGATATAACCATCCACGATGAAGGGAGTAACTCCTATTCATTCGAACTTGACAGTTTTATCTCTGCAAACTACCAGAAGATGAAATGCTACAGATTTCACAGCTTCAGACACACAAAACCAACTACCAATTTATTGTGATATAACCATCCACATAAATCTTGCCGCAACGAACCCTAACCAAAGATGCCACCGAACTTGACAGTTTTTCGAATTCCACTGAACCCTAACCAAGGATGCCTACCATTTTCTAAATCTCGAACCCTAACCAAGGATATGCAAGGCGGCAGCGAGGGCGGGGAGGGAGGCGGCACGGCGAAGGAGGATGGAAGGTCGAAGGGTTTAGGGTTTACCTTGAAGCTCGGCGGCGACGGAAATGGCTTCGCTCGGCGTACCTGGAAGTGAGGAGGGCGAAGCTCGGCGACGACGGCGAAGCTCGGCGGCGTACCTGGAAGTGACGAGGGCGAACACTTGGCGGCAAACGAAATTTTGGCAGCCTAACGGCATCTAAGTGTTTCGCCCGGGTTAGGTTTTTCCAATGCTGCCGAGGGGTATATATAGACTCACATTTTCTCAGGCGGATTTTAAGTACCGACCGTAAGAGAAGATTGTTACCTTAGTCGGATTTTACTTACCAACCGCCTGAGAAGATACAATTATCTCAGACGGTTGGTTAGTAACACCCGCCTGAGTTAAACATGGGCCTGTGAAGATATTTACTTCTTCTTAATTTGATGAACGCCTACATAAAGACCCCTCACCAACCGGGATGAGGATCCCTTGACTTAATCAGCGGTCACTGACATGTGGACCCGGTCCCACACTTCAGTGACCATGTCACGCGTGCGTGACCTTTCTTTTCCCCGAGGCGCGGCCTTTCTTTTCCACTCCGCGCGGCCTTAAAGACGCGCTATCGCTCACAAGCGCATCGCTCACTTTGAATCCTCTTGTTTTCTTCGTCTTCCTCCGCTCCGACGACCCAACACCACTATGGCCGACCTTCTGCCGCCAAGCCCTCCGAGGGAGCCACCTTGCAAGAAACTATGTTGCAGCTCCCCCGAGAAGATCAACACCGAGCAGCGCCTCCTCATGGCGCGAGAGGCGTACAACAATACGTCTCGCGCCATGAGTGCCTTGGGGTTGGGTACCCTTCCAGAGTATACTGGAATGGGTACCATGGGCCACTACCTCTACACCCTCACGGGGGTGGCTGATCGTCTCGACATTCTTTTCGCGACGATGGCCCTGGTTCTTGGCCCCGAGGGCCGTAGAACGCTGGTGGAGGCGACGGCTAGCAACCTCGAGGTTGCACCACCGGTGCAGCCGGTGCAACCGGTGCAGCCGGCCCTGTCTCCTGTTGCACCGGTGCCGGAGTCGCCACCGGAGGACGAGGAGGAGGAGGAGGAAGAGTAGTAGGAGTAGGATTTAATTAGTTTTTCTTTTTGTTGTTTTTAGTTGCTTCTGTTTTGTAAATATTGTTAATGAATGAAATCTATCTTTTTTCATCTATGTGATTTAATATTACTTGTGTATCTTGTGTGTTCTTATGTGTTCTTGTGTAAATATTATGCATCTTGTGTGTTCTTTTGTGAGATGTGTGATTGAATATTGTTAATGAATGAGTATCTTGTGTGTTCTTCAACTGTGTGAATGAATGAATGTGTAGTGTTTTCATCGTTAATTAAAATTTCACGTCTGAGAAGAAGATTATCTCAGGCGGTTGGTAAGTATATTCTAAGGCGGTTGGTAAGCACCAACCGTCTGTGAAGATATTTACTTCTTCTTAATTAATATTCTTGATTAAATGTGGTCCTTTAAAAAGGCAAAAATCCACTCTCTTGTAATACTATTGATAAGTAAAGGTTACCATTAAATTTCACTTCATAAATCCTTTGATATTGGTCAGAACATAAAAAACATACAACAAATGCTATTTTTCATTTTTCTATCTTGATGAATATAATGCTTTTTTCATTTTTTTCAGTGGACATTTTTACTCATCATACCAACCTCTACGAATTTTTTCATATTTTTTATTAAATTTTTTTGAATCAATGTGTGTTCATAATTTGATGAATGCCTCATATGAATATGAGCATTTAGTTAGAATGTAGGATAATTTGAAGTTTGACATGTTGGAATGCATTTAAAAAAATTAAAAAAATTTATACATGTATAAATTATACAAATATGTTCATACCAACAATTTTGAGTGAAGGAACTTTTTTTTATGAGATACACAAATGTGAATAATATGTGAGTAGAAATTAATTTGATATTTACCAAAACATTACAATGTCAGCTATAGAAGTTTTAAAAATATTTTGTTCAAGTGGTAGATGTTAATTTTATACAAATGTAGAAGAGAGAATCATCGAATTTGGACACAATTTGCAGAATCTAAACATGTTTGAGTATTTATATTGGAATCTCCATAAAAAAGAAGCAAGGAATAAGGAAACTGAAGAACAGTATCGGGCATTATCCCAGGCGGTTGTTAAGTAATACCTGCCTAAGATAAACATATATTCAGGCGGTTGTTAAGTACCAACTGCCCGTGAAGATATTTACTTCTTCTTAATTAATATTCTTGATTAAATGTGGTCCTTTAAAAGGCAAAAATCCACTTTCTTGTAATATTATTGATAAGTAAAGGTTACCATTAAATTTCACTTCATAAATCCTTTGAAATTGGTCAGAACATAAAAAACATACAATAAATGCTATTTTTCATTTTTCTATCTTGATGAATATAATGCTTTTTTCATTTATTTTTTCAGTGGACATTTTTAATATACCCCATAGAGTACAACACGTTATGGGAGAACAGGTCATACTCGCACTCAATCCTACAGTTCTCAGTACAAAAGACGGTCTCGGACCACCCTCGTCTGCCGCAGCGGGTAGGCCCCTGGTTCCCCCCTGTTGGGTAGCGGCAAACGCCATCGTCAATGTCGGGCAGCGCCACCGGCGGCGGTCCGCGAGGAGGCCTACGCAGTAACCTCCAGCTCACGAAAACGTCGAGCCTCTGCATGGCTTGATTCCGACACTGGCAACACTCCTTGTTGGTCCTCTTCATCGCGATGGACCCGACCGTGTTGTCGCCGACGTGGGCCTCGCCTTCGACCTACCGGCTATACTCGAGGGCGTCGCGGTCCCCGCGGTCGGCATCGTAGTGGAGCATGGCAAGGACGTAGGCCGCCACCTTGTGGCCGTTCGCGGCCGCCCGGGCAAGGAACTGGGTGCCCCGCTGCACTTGCGCGCGGCCGTAGTTGAAGACGAGGTCGAACCCGGTGACGTAGCACGCATGAGGGTTGCCCATGTTGGCCAGGCGCTCCACGAGGGCATTGTAGCTCCCGTACCTGTGCCGTTGGAACCACTCCCAGCTGCTCTCCCGCTCCAGCACCACTCGCCTGCCCATGGTGGGATCACGGCACGCTGCGTGCATGGCCTTGCAGGTGGCGCGCAGACTGGAGAGGTCGTCCATGGGCTGGGTGGAGGTTGCGGCGACCCACCCCGCGATCAAGACCGCAATATCGTGCGGCAAGGGGAACTCCATGGGCTTATCTCAGGCGGTTGGTAAGTAACAACCGTCCCCGAGATAAATATATTCTCAGGCGGTTGGTAAGTACCAACCGCATGAGAAGATGTTAATTAACTGATGCGCCACACGAGGTCTGCGGAGAAGTTAAGAAGCCGTGGTGCAGGGACGCGTGCGACGGAAGGATCTCTGAAGATCGTCTTCCACAGTGGTTTAATTGGGCGCCGCACGAGGTCTGTAAAAAGTTCAATGCGCAATGAACAAAATATTTTGTTCAGTTGGTAGATGTTAATTTTATACAAATGTAGAAGAAAGAATCATCGAATTTGAACACAATTTGTGGAATGTAAACATGTTTGAGTATTTATATTGGAATCTAAATAAAAAAGAAGCAAGAGATAAGGAAACTGAAGAACAGTATCGGGCATTATCTCAGGCGGTTGTTAAGTAATGACCGCCTAAGATAAACATTTTTGAAACTTCAAGATGTTAATTAACGACCTGAGAAGATGTTAATTAACTGACGTGCTGCACGAGGTCTGCGGAGAAGTGAAGAAGCCGTGGTGCAGGGACGCGTGCGACGGAAGGATCTCTGAAGATCGTCTTCCACAGTGGTTTAATTGTGCGCCGCATGAGGTCTGCAAAGAGTTCAATGCGCAATGAACAAAATATTTTGTTCAGTTGGTAGATGTTAATTTAATACAAATGTAGAAGAAAGAATCATCGAATTTGAACACAATTTGCAGAATGTAAACATGTTTGAGTATTTATATTGGAATCTAAATAAAAAAGAAGCAAGGTATAAGGAAACTGAAGAACCGTATTGGGAATTATCTCAGGCGGTTGTTAAGTAATACCCGTCAGAGATAAATATATTCTTTGACGGTTGGTGAGTACCAACCGTCTGTGAAGATTTTTACTTCTTTTTTTCTCAGGCGGTTTGTAAGTAATACCCGTCTGAGATAAACATTTTTGAAACTACAATATGTTAATTAACGGCCTGAGAAGTGTTAATTAACTGACGCGCCGCACGAGGTCTGCGGAGAAGTTGAGAAGCCGTGGTGCAGGGACGTGCGCGACGGAAGGATCTCTCAAGATCGTCTTCCACAGTGGTTTAATTGTGCGCCGCACGAGGTCTGCAAAGAGTTCAATGCGCGGGAAACGAACCGCTCCCTCGTCTACTCCGCACAGACCATATATAAGGCGCGTCGTCGGTTATGTACAAGCACAGAACTTTTGCACTCCTTTCTTCTTCTTCCATCGTTCCACTTCTCCTAGCCCGGCGCCGATGAACCACCACAGCCATGGCCAACCTTCCGCCACCTAGCCCGCCGAGGCAGCCACCCTGCAAGCAGATACGCTGCAGCTCCCCCGAGAGGGTGAATGACGACGATCAGCACGTTCCACCGCCGGTGCAGCCGGAGCCACCGGTACAGCCGGAGCAGCCGACCCCTGCATCGTCGCCGGAGGAGGAGGAGGAGGAGGAGGAGGTGGAGGAGGAGGAGGAGGAGGAGGAGGAGGAGGAGGTGGAGGAGGAGGAGGAGGAGGAGGAGGAGGAGGACGACGATGATGATGACGATGATGACGACGAGTCATCCTCCGATGACGGCGACGACGAGTCGTCCTCCGATGACGGCGACGACGAGTCGTCCTCCGACGACGGCGACGACGACGGCGACCACCACCATGGTGACGACTACGACGACGACGACGACGAGTCGGAGGAGGACCGCTTGGCGTGGTTTGAGAAGTTGGCGGAGAGGATGGAGGAGGCGGGGCCGTAGTGTAGTTTTAGGATTTCAATCAAGTGTCCTTGTACATATTTCTTGTGTTTTGTACATATTTCAATCAAGTGTCAATGAATACTGGTGGATAATTTGAAGTTTGACATGTTGGAGTGCTTTTAAAAAAATATAAAAAATTCATATATGTATAAATTATCCAAATATGTTCATACCAACAATTTTGAGTGAAGGAACTTTCTTTTTATGAGATACACAAATGTGAATAATATGTGAGTAGAAATTAATTTGATATTTACCAAAACATTACAATGTCAACTATACAAGTTTTAAAAATATTTTGTTCAGTTGGCATTATCTCAGACGGTTGTTATGTAATACCCGCCTGAGATAAAAATCTTCTTAGGCGGTTATTAAGTACCAACATCCTGTGAAGATATTTACTTCTTAATTAATAAACATCTTCTCAGGCGGTTGGTAAGTAAAACCCGCCTGCGATAAAGTTAAAAACCGCCTGTGAAAAATCATCGTCTATATAAGGACCCCTCACCGCAGTCAAAACGCAACCCTGGAGAATTTATATCGACATCGCCAGGCTGTTGAATTTCCCCTGCGCCGCGCCGCCGCTCCGCCGCCCAGCCCATACTGCCGCGATGCCGCTCAACCCCGCACCGCCACTTCTCCACCCAGCCAGCCCACCGTGCTGACGCCTCCCCACCGTGCTGACGCCTCTGCAAGGTAAATGTAGTTTCCTTACTTTTTCTTTGTATATTTTCATTAGCTGATAAGCTGTTAGTTTTGTGTGTTCTGGTATATGGATTCTGTCCTTTTGCATGTGTAAGGACTGTATGGATTGTGTTCTGGTATATTGATGTATGGACTGTATGGATTGTTTCCTTTTTGTACCTATTATGTGACATGAATATGATGTTTAATTAACAGATGCTATTGTAATATATATAAGATGCATCTGGGCCTGTTTCTCGATATAACGGACTGGATCCCACCCAGACCTAGCCCATGTTGTTGGGCCTGTTTCCCCCTTTGACTCCGTCCGCCTCAAGACGTCGCCCGTCTCCTACATTAGTTGCCCTAATCATACTTGTTATGTCTTTGTAAATTCATTTTATAGAAGACCTTTAGAGAATATTTGTGGCCAAATTTTGTAAATCTGACAAAAATTCTATTATTGAAGTATGGACTGTCGAGCGTGGATGTATAACATGCCAAGACCCGATCCTATGTACATTCGTAATGTTGCAAATTTTATTGAAGCATCCAAGAGACATGCGAAGTTGCAAAAGATAGATGACATAATGTCCATGTATCGACTGCGAAAATAAGATTGCTTGGACGGATACTATAGTAATCCAATCTCATTTGGTGAAAAGACGTTTCAAAAATAACTACACAATATGGACAGAGCATGGTGAGTTAGATACACATGATGTGGATAAAGATGATGAGAGAGGCTCACATGATGATAATGTTCATATCGATGATGGTAGTGACAATCAAGCTGGTGATGATGATGATGAGTTCGACTGTGAGGAGATGTTGCGTCACATTGAACCATATGTACTGACTTCTATGGGAGCAAGCAGAGGTTTAAGTAAAATGGAGACATTGCAGAATGTGGCGACAGAGATTTTATATGATGAATCAAACGGTTGTGATAAAGAGTTTACTACATTGCGTGCAATCTTAGAACTACTAAAGTTGAAAGCTACGCACGGATGGTCCGATTGTAGTTTCTCTGATCTTTTGAATCTTCTGGCAGAAATTCTTCCAAATCCAAATAAACTGCATAGAAGCACTTATAAAGCGAAGAAACTTCTTTGCCCGTTGGCACTAGGTGTGACAAAAATACACGCTTGTGTGAACCATTGTATTCTGTATCGCAAAGAGCATGAGCTCGCAACTAGATGCCCCATTTGTGGTGTCAGTAGATACATGAAGGACTACAATCACCAGTATGTTACCAACATGAAAAAGACTCAGAAGAATAAGAAGTTTATTATTGGTTCTGAAGGTGACGATGACGATACTTCTAGCAATGCAGACGGGAAGAATAAGAGAAAAATTCCTGCATTGGTGATGTGGTACCTTCCGGTAATTGATCGCTTGAAGCGTTTGTTCTCAAACCCTAGGGAGGCTGAACTTATGCGTTGGCATTCCAAGCAACGCAAGAAGAATGAAAAACATATACGACACCCTGGTGATGCAATGCAGTGGAAAAATTTTGATATTCAGTATCTAGAATTTGCGAAGGAAATCAGAAATGTGAGGTTTGCCTTGGGTACATATGGAATGAATCCGTTTGGTGAAAAAAGGAGCATACACAGCACATGGCCCGTGGTCTTAACAATGTACAACCTACCGACGTGGTTGTGTCACAAAAGGAAATATATCTTATTATCTGTTCTTATCCAAGGTCCAAAACAACCCGGCATCGAAATTGATGTGTTCTTGGAACCTTTAATGGATGATATGGCGAAATTGTGGAATGAAGGGGTACGTACATGGGATGAGTACAAGCGGGAGTATTTCACGCTAAGAGCAATGATATTCGTTACCGTGCATGATTATCCAGGACTGTTTACATTATCGGGGCAAATGAAAGGGAAGAAAGGTTGTGTTAGGTGTGTGGATAGAACTGGATTTTTATACCTCACTTCATCCAGAAAGACGGTGTACATGAGACATCGACGGTTCTTGACAGATACACACAAGTATAGGAAGATGAAAGAACAATTTGATAACAAAATCAAAAAAGATACTGCACCGAAACCTTACAGTGGAAAACTTGTGTTTGAAATGGTCAAGAACATTCATATTGCATTCGGTAAGGGAAAAAAGAGTAAAGGAATTAAGAGAAAGAAAAGTACATCTTCGGATGATACAACTGACATGGCTTTCAAAAAACAATCAATTTTTTTCATGTATCTTCCGTATTGGAAGTCTGGAATTTTGCCATAGTATTGATTTGATCCACGTTACGATGAATGTATTTGACAGCATCATTGGGACCTTGCTGGACATGCCGAGGAAAACAAAGGACGGATTAAATTCACGTATGGACCTAGTAAATCTTGATTTGAGACCAAAGCTTCATCCAGTAGAAAAGGCGAACGGGAAGCATTACCTTCCCCCAGTCAGCTACAACTTGACGCTAGAAGAGAAAAAAGCAATTTGCGAATGCTTGCGTGGGATCAAAGTGCCCACAAGTTTCTCATCCAATATCTGCAAACTAGTCTCGATGAAAGACTTGTCTTTATTCGGTTATAATTCTCACGACTGTCACATGATGATGACAGTTTTCCTTGCCATTGCAATAAGAGTAATCAAACCTGAGCATATAAAAGTTGTCATCACACGTTTGTGTTACTTCTTCAATGCAGTATCGCAAAAGGTGATACCACGTGAAGATTTAGACTATCTGAAAACATACATCGTCGAGACAATGTGCAAGCTTGAGATGTGTTTCCCACCATCCTTTTTTGATATGCAAGTACACCTAATCATACATCTTGTTGATCAGATAAAAGCATTGGGGCCACTATATTTACATCATATGTTTTCGTTGGATAGATATTTAGGAGTATTAAAAGGTTATGTGCGGAACCGTGCTCACCCAGAGGGTTCAATTATGGAAGGACACACCACTGAAGAAGTTATTGAGGGTTTCGCTGATTACATCAAAGATGGAAAATCGATAGGTGTGCCTATACCGGTACATGAGGGTAGACTACGTGGGAGAGGCAAAGTGGGTAAGAAAAATTTTATTGTTCAAGATTACAAGAATGTACACCGTGCACATTTTGGTGTACTACAACAGCTCGCAATAGCTGAGCCGTACATCAAGGAACACCAAATTGAGCTTCGTGATAAAAACCAAGACCGCAAAGAGGACTGGATCATGAAAGAGCACAGAAGATGTTTCACTGAATGGTTAATGGACAAAAATATAACATACGGAAACACTATAGAAGAGGGAACAATGAAGAAGTTAGCTTGTGGCCCATCTGCTTTGGTAACATCATGGCAAGCATATGACATCAATGGTTACACATTTTACACTAAAGAAAAAGACGGTAAGAGTGTTGCACAAAATAGTGGTGTTCGTATTGAGGCTTATGATTCACAAGGGCAGAAGACCACATACTTCGGGTTCATAGAGGAAATATGGGAACTCGATTATGGCGAAAGAATGGTAATGCCCGTATCTAAGTGCCAATGGGTCAAACATCCTGATGGTTTGAAAGTGGACAATTACGGGCTGACACTGGTAGACTTGAATAAAGTGGGTTACAAAGATGACCTGTGGGTTCTCGCCGATAATGTTGCACAAGTTTTTTATGTTCAAGATCCAGAAACTGAGAAGTTGCACGTAGTTGTTTCTGGAAAGCAAAATATTGTTGGGGTTGACAATGTGGGAGATAATGAAGAGGAATATAATCAGTATGAAGAGATGTACCTTTTCACCGAACTAGAAAACATCAAGCGCGTAGAGAGAAGCATTAAAAAGAATTTGAAACCCTATATGCGAGAAGATGTCAATGCTGGAAAAAATGTATATAGCAATGCGAGATGATATATATTGTATATATTTGTATCTTCTGAAATCAACTTAGAACAATGTTGGTATATGGATTGTGTCATTTTGCATTTGTGTACATGTGCGTTTGGACTCAATGATTTGGAAGTTTGGAGGTCTTTCAGATAATGATGTCTCGGGCGTGTAGCCGATTGAAGGAGGAGCGCTTGGCGTGGCGCAAGAACCATCCCCATGTATGTACATATGGCACACCGGTCACATGGTTGTATATACATATGTATCTTTAATGGACTGATGAACTTAACTGTAGTTTGTTTTTCCGTGTTGTTTGTTTTTGGTATTTTCAATTTCTCCGTGTAGGGTTTCTCTGCGAAGCCTGAATCGGGAGATTTATTGAAGTGGCAGTGCATCGTCCCTGGCAAAGAAGGGGTAAGTCATGAAGAACAAGCACAATATGAGTTTAACCATCGTCCTCCTATTAATAAATTTCTTTTGCAGACTGAATGGGAAGATGGTTACTACCCCCTGACAATCTCCTTCTCTGAGGACTATCCCTTGGTGCCTCCAAGATGCGCCTTTCCAATTGGGTTCTTCCACCCAAATGTCCATCGTTCGGGAGCACTCTGCATCAGAATTGTTGATCAAGAGACTGTAAGATAGACCTATTTTGTTCATGTAATTATTACTTATAATTGTTGTCGAACTTATTTGAACTGGTTTCTCATATTGCTTAAATTATATTTCGTAGGGGTAGTGCAGTGCTTTTACAATCAAAACTATACTACTTGAAGTTCAGCGTTTGCTGCATCAGCCAAATGTGCCTGATGTTGAAAATGATTGCTATAATCTACTTATCAAGGTTAGATGACACTTTGACTTAGTGACCAATGTAGGTTATTCATTCCTCCTTCGACATTTGTTAATTTAAATAATTTCAATATTTTCAGGATCCAGCGGAATATAAGAGACGTGTTCGGGAGCAAGCAGGTTGGTACAATTTAGATTGATCGATGGGAGCTTCATCGTCGATCTACAATGAATGTAGCATGATTTTTGTTCAGTGTGTAAAGAAATTATCTTTGAACAATTGTAAAGCCTCTAATGGTGTATTATCACAATTAAGCCAGCCTCACTGGTGATCGAGCATTTCCTATAATGCATTACTGTACTAGTATCCGCTAGCTCATCTGTGTTTTTTTCCTGATACAATTTTGCCTGCACGACTACATACGGTTGTGATAATTGCAACTACATCCCTGTAATTTCAATGAAAACCGCTTATGATAATTAAACAATGACCGCCACTGAAAATACATGATCTTCTCAGGCCGTTGTTAATCAAGAACCGTCTATGAAGTTCATTGCATTACAGATGGTTATTAATTAAGAACCGCCAACGAAGATCATGTATTTACCCAGACGGTTGTTCCTTAAAATCCATCTGTGAAGTTCATTGCATTACAGACGGTTATTATTTAAGAACTGCCAACGAAGATCATGTATTGTGACGCCCGGTTCCGAAAACGAACCAAGCTAACGCATATGTGTGCCCAGGATGTTCAACACACATACACGAGTGATTCACAAATGATAAACAGATAATTACCACAGCTCAATTTATTAAATAAGTACTCTTATTACATAATTCATTAAATCCTCGAATACAAGCTCTAATGAATATTAATGATAAGTTCAACTAATGCAGCGGATATAAATTAATTAAGCAACTAAGCAAACTAAGCAAAAGGGGTAGCGCAGCTCCATGCAACACCACAGGCAAAGCTGACGGTAGACACGGCCTAGAACTCCGCATTATCGCCATTAAACTCATAATCCTGACCTGCAACTGTTGGGGGGGGGGATTGCAAGAGTGAGTACATGTCGTACTCAGCAAGTGTGGAAAGTATGACATGTGGCTGATTCAAATGACGAATGTAATAATGGCTAAGTGCTGAAAAGTACAGTAAAACATTTGAAAAAGCAATGTATCATATTTATGTAAAGTAAACCCATCATAAACCATGTAACCATAATAATGCCAGTCCATAATTCACCATTATCAATAACCATAATCAATGTCATAAACCATAATTCCATCCATAACCATGACCATAATCATAACCATAACCATAACCATAATCATAACCATCCCAAATCCCAATTTCCCTCTAATCATGGAAGTTGTCCAGGTGCTCATAACCGGGAGCACGGCTATCATGATAGTTTTAATTACTCTGCAGAGTTTGTACCTCTTTACCCACGTGTTCATGATTTTCATCACCTTTCGGCGACTAAGAATCTCCCTTATGCCTATGACCCGTCAGTCATATTACACACTTCCGTTGGTGTGTGGCCAAGAGATCACAAAATAGCCTTTACAAAGGGATTACTAGCCCATTTAGACCCCACTGAGGTTTCACCGGTGGCGATGCCTCCAACTGAGAACATCTTCAACCAAGGGCCCCCTCTTGAGCCATTCGGATCCCAGGGTAGTCCCACCAACCATCAACAAACCCAATCCGACTACCCCTTCCCCGAGCATCCACAATGGTCCAAACAGCACTAGCAAAGCCCTAATTAATCAGCTACGCCGCACCCATAACTTGGCCTCGTGGTGGCACTGTAGTCCTGGCTTATTCTCGCATGAACCGGTCCTTAGATCTAAAGCAAGCAAACCACCATAACATCCAACCCATCCACATACCAGGCTTGCTTAGATCACCCATCGTATTGACCAGTTCACATTAACTAGAATATCATTGATGCATAATTAAATGTGTAGTGTTGGTTTTTCCATCCCAATTAATTAAGCGAAGCAAAAAGGTAAAAACCCTTCCCGACTCTCTACCATAAATTCCAGGTGACAAGGGTGGTTTAGCAAATCTAGTAAACTTCCTACCATAGGATTCCCATCAAATTGACACAGCATGCAGTTTTGCAAACAAAATATTTATTTTAAAACAGGATCAATATGCTTCAAGGACACTTGCCTTGCTCCGGCGGATAGGGTTGCTCAAGCGCTTCGAAATCCTGATTCTGAAAATCCTCGTACACGATCTCTTGAGCACTTCCCTCTACTTGTGATCATACATACAAGAAAACATATACAATTCAACATAATGCACCCAAAATAGTCAACATGCCATGACATGCATGCATGCACAATTTAATAATTAATTTACTACGGTCGTTTATTAATTAGATGCGACTAGTTCATACGTGTTCATATGAGTTTACGGGGTTTTAGGGTGGATTAATACTGCTGAAAATAAAATCATGGTGCAATTAAATTTAATTTACGCCTATTAGATTCAATACGGTCGCTAAAATTCGCATCGGGAACATGGCCTACCGTAGATCTGACGGCTTGACGGTCGCGGGATTGGGACAATGCGTAGATGAAGTAGATGACGCAGCAGTTCCTCGGCGGCACGACGACGGCGACGATCTCCGGTGGACGGTGGTACTCTCCTCTTTTTCTTCCCCTTCCTCCCCTTTTTTTTCTCTCTTTTTCTTCCCTGGCGGCGGCGGCTCTGGTCCCCCTTTTTTTCTTCTGGCGGTGTGGCTTTCCTTCCCCTGGCGGCGGAATTTTTCTGCGTTGGTGGAACCCTACGAAGGCTACGTAGCTTTTTATAGCCAGCTGCTAGGGCGCTAGGGCCGGCGCTGCGGTACGGGCGTCGCGCGTGGGCCAAGGCGCGTGTGGGGCCCAGCGCAGGGCGCGCTGCGATGGGGCAGGCGGCGGGCGTGCGGTACGGCGGGGCATCGGGGCGCGTGCGGGGATGGGCGCTGGGGTCGCGGTCGGCCTGGCTGGCGCGTGCGAGCGGGGTGGGGCCGGCGGGGCAGGGCGCTGCGCGGCGTCAGCGCCTCGGTCGCGTGTTGGTCGCGCCAGGCGGCGGCAGGGTGGGGCCCCCGGGGCGGCCGCAGCGTGGGAGGGTGTAAGGATCGAAACGCCCAAGAGGGGGGGGTGAATTGGGCTTTCTTTCAATTTTTAAGACAATTAAACACTTAACAACTTAAAGCCCAATTCCCTATGCAATTAAACTATGCAATCAATATAATTTAAAGTTGCGGAATGAAGATTGCATAAGAGTAAAAGGGAGAGGGATGCAAACGCTCAAGAGACACGGAGTTTATCCCGTGGTTCGGTAAGATCACAAGGATCTTCCTACGTCCACGTTGTGACACCCACCGAAGGGTTTTGCCACTCCCAAGTCACCGAGACTAGGGGCTTCTTCACTATTCTTCTCCGTTCGCCAACCTTGGCAAGGTGGAGCTCAAGCCTTGTACACTTTGGGATCCTCCGGGCTTCCACAATCCTCTTGGCAAGCTCCGGAAGTTGCACACACCAAGGGACACTCCCTTGTGGCTCTCACTATGCTAGAGACTCCAATCACCTAGAGTGGAGGCACCCAAGCACTATCTCTAGCTAGTTCTAGCCTATCTCTTGGTGTACAAATGATGAGTAAATGATGTGAAAGTGGTAGCTCTCTTGCTTGAATGCTCTAGGATGTGTAGAGTATGTCTGGGCTTCAAGTCTTGTCGATTTGACAGGTTGAAGGGGTATAAATAGCCAGCCTCCACGAGATAGCCGTTGGAAAAGTAGGCTGACATCACTTGTCTGCGAACACCGGATGATCCGATGTCTCCCCTTCAGTTAACATCGGTCGAAGCCAATTTAGCTGATGTCACTGTGTCAGATATGACCGTTGTTAGACCGATGTTGATTTGTCTTCTCATCGGATGGTCCGGTGGCTCTTTCTCCAGAGTTTTGCTTGATCTTGAGGCATACTGGAGTAATCGACCGATGTATGTCTTCTGCACATCGGATGATCCGGTGCTTCACTTGGTCCAATGGTATTGCATTCTGTGATGATGGACCGATGTCGCTGAGCCACTCACATCGGATGATCCGGTGAGTGCATTTGTCTGAGGTCTTCTTCTTCAATTGAACCAACTTGACCGATGTAGTCAACTCATAGAGCGTCGGTTGATCCGGTGTGTTCAACTTGTTGACTTCAAGTTTTTTTGAGTTGATCTTTTGGAATTTTGAACTTGTGACCTCCTTGACAATTGTTTGAAGTGTTGTTTCGATTGTCTTCAAGCATGGAATGATATCAAGTTAGAGCTTTCACTTCTTGTCATCATATGTTGATTTGATCTCATTCGTTGATTTTATATGGGTCTCCAAAATGTAATTTTGATTTCATTTGATTGAGTGTCATTGAGACCTTGCATTCACAAATTCATTAGTAATATCGAATGGTTGTCATTAATCACCGAAACCGTACCTCATGGGGCCTAGATGCTTTCAATCTCCCCCTTTTTGGTGATTGATGACAACACAATAATTTAAAGCGCAATAGTAATGAATTAGATGAAAATACTCAAGTAGATATGCAATGAATACAATAAGCTTGTAAAGCGCATAAAAGATTTGTGGGCGAAAAACTCAATCGATTAAAATTATAAGCAAATGAGACAAGTGAAAGAGTGCTTAATTAAAATTACAAAAGAGTACTCATTGCATGAATACAAAGGATAAACACACACTCACACACTCCCCCTAAACACGTACTCCCCCTGAGACTGCTACTCCCCCTGACTCTCCTACATCTTCTCCCCCTTTGGCATCAAGACACCAAAAAGGGATCAGAACACCTACTGACCCTGAGAGCTAGGCGCGAGGACGAAACGAGCACCGTCGCAGTCGTCGGAGCTGGAGTCGCCGGTCGAAGGAGCTGCCGGAGCGGTGGGAACTGGAGGGTCCGCTGCCGGTGCTGAAGGAGAGGGAGCAGGTACTGAAGATGCTTGAGGAGCTGGAGGAAGTGGAGCGCTCACCACGGACGCCGGTGTCTGCTGGAACAAGGTCGTCGCCGGCAGTGGTGAGTGAATCGGTGCGCTAGGTGCCAGAAGTGGTGACATGCTGATCGAAGGGATAGGAGTAGTAGGCACCTGAGCGACACCTGGAGCCAGTCCCAGTCCAGGCTGCTGTGAAGGAAGGGCGATCCCGGTCTGAGTGTATAGGTTGGTGATCAACCCTAGGATCCCCATCATGGCTGCTGGGTCTGCTGCTGCTGGTCGAGGGTACGGCGGTGCATCTGATCGACCAGGTTGGTGAACCGGTCCGTATCCTCTCGCCTCTGACGGGCGATCTCCAGCTGGAGCTCCTGCTGCTGCCGCTGCAGCTGTGCCAGGTGAGCAGCCTGCTCCGCCCTGGCCTGCTCAGCAGCGAGCCTGTCCTGGCGCTGCTGCTCGATCATCTGCTGAAGAAGGGAGGACAGCTCCGACGGCTGTGACACCTGCGCCTCGGACACAGGAGGTGGTGTCGGTGGCGGAGCAGCTGATCCTCCTGCCTCGGCGTCGTGCTGTCTCGGTGAGGGTGGAGGTGGAGGGAAGTACTCCTCAACACTCTCGTCTGTGTCGCTCTCGGACCAGACGTGCTGCAAGTCTCCACCTTGAGCTTCTGCCTCAGCCAGACGCTCATCTTCCTTCTCGAGGTCAGACCAATCCTCCTCAGTCAAGCGGGCCCTGACCTGGCGCTCAACTGGACAGCCAAGGCGGCGGTCTCCAGGAGCGGACGCACGGTAGTGGCCGAAGCGGGTCACGCTCTCGTCAGCAAGCCGGGCCTGTGCTGAATGTCCTTCTGGCACCACCATAGAACAAATATAACTGATCCAGTGCCCGTATGCTAGCTGCCTCATCATGCCCACTCCATTTGTAATAACGTCCTCCATCTCGCAGAGAAGTATGTCTATGATATCAAAATCCATCCCGTTCATTATGTAGAACAGGAGGGTCTGCTGGAGACTCGTGAACCCCTCCAAGTAGCCTGACCTCGGCAGGAGCGTGCGGCGTAAGGCGAGGTGCACAATACGCGCAGCTGGGGTCAGGAGGGCAGGAACTCTCGGCTGATCTGGAGAGAAAGTGGGGCCAAACAAGGAGTGGATCTCGTCCAGCTGAGGTGCTACCCCTCCAGTAAGTGGCCTCCTTGGTGGATCTGCCTGCCCATAGACCTTCTCGTGTAGGCTAGTGTCGTGCAGGTCCAAGCCAAGAATGTGCCCCAAAGTCTGCCTCGTGAGATGGTAGTGCTGACCATTGAACATGAAAGCAATTGATCTTCTGCCCTCGGAGATGTACAGGGTCGCGTAGAAGACACGGACCCATTCTTCCACATACGCACTTCTCTCATAGTCCAATAGCTCCACCAAGCCTCTGTATCGCTCAAAGAAGGGGCGGACATCAGTTTCCGCTGCCACTGCAAGCTGCCTCCAGTCCAAGTGGTTGTGCTGGAAGAGCTTGTGCCCTCGGCGCTTGTAAGTCTCATAGAGAGACGCCTGGGTGACAGTCCAGAAGCGACTGTCAACAAGCAGCTCTCGGGGCTGTGGGAACCACTCCTCAAGAAGAACACTCCATCTGAGCTTCCGGAGTTGCTTTGCCTTCATCTTCCGGTAGTCCACAAGACGGACTCCTTCACCGACCAGGACGGCCGTGTCCATCTCATGGATGTCCCTCTCAGCCTCCCTGTCCTCACGACGGTCGGCAGCCGTCGGTCTCGGACGAGGAGGAGCCTCGGTGTGACCTCCTCGTGTCCGGGCTGAGCGCCGGCGGACGAGAGGCGCAACCGGCTCCTCTTCGGCGTCGGAGTCGTCGACCACGGGAGGCGGCCTTGGACGGGCCTCGCGAATCCTCAACGAACCCCCACGGCCGCGCTCACGCTCTTCGGCGGCGCGAGCGGCCATCAAGGCCTTCTCCTCATCCTTCGAAAGTTTCCGCTTTTTCGCGGCGGGCTCCGCGATCGCCTTGCCCTTTCCTTTGCGATCACGACCCATCTAGACGACCGAGAGATAGGGTTAGCGAGGTTGAAAACGAATGATGACGAGATAATCAACGATAGACGTCGCACGGCACGGAGCTCACCTTAGCGACGTTTGGAGCTCGGGAAAACCTAGCGACGGGGGCCGGAGAAGACGTGGAGATGCTTCGACGGAGGGAGAGGTGCGGTGGCGATGGTGCGTGGGCGCGGGTGGAGCACGGCGGCGGCGGTGCCTAAGGCTGCGGCGGCGACGGCTGCGGAGGCGGTGTGGTGCGCGGGCACGGGCGGCGGCGGCGCGGAGGTGGCCGGCGGCGGTGGCGCAAGCAGGGGACGGCGGCGGCGGCCGGCGGCGGCGCTGCAGACGAGGGAGAGGCGGCGGCGCGTGGAGAGGCGGTGGTCGGCGGCGGCGGGAGCACGGGGTGTCGGGGAGAGAAAGGGTCGGGCCGGCGCGCGGGTTTAAATAGTGGGGCCCAAACCCTAGCCGTTTTTCAAACACCGGATGGACCGATGATATATGCAGTGAACATCGGTCAATTGCAACAGTAAGGATATCAAAGAATTGCTGTTGACATCGGATGAACCGAGGATTAGGGTTTTGAACATCGGTCGAATAGCACAGTAAGGGTGTTCAACCGAGTGAAATTGACACCGGATGATCCGACGTTAGAGGGAGGTAGACATCGGTTGAATAGATCACAGCTCCAGAAGGGTGAACATCGGATGGACCGATGTTTTCCAGGATGAACGCGTCGGATCATTTGAGGTTCTGACAGAGTTGGGCTTTGAGGATTGAACACCTATTTGACCGATGAGGGATCCACAGGGGCATCGGATAATCCGATGACAATAGAACGAAAACATCCCATATATGTCCTTTGACCAAACAAACAATCGAGGAGAAACACATGTCTTAGGACTTTTTGGGCAACCCCTTACCCCTCAAGAGGCTAATATGCCAATAGATTGGCTAGACCTTAACACAAACGGAACACCAAGAAAAATGGAGGAAAAATATCCAAATAAAATGTAAGGCCCATGCTTTGTGAGGTAGAGTATGAAGACTACTATCTCAATGAAGCATGTTCCTCTAGGCATTAACGTACCTAACATTTTGTTCTTTCCACCTTTTATGAGTTGAGATATTGCATTTCAAACAAGTCTCCTTCTCATGAGGTGGGTTCCCCTTTGTGACAATCTACCGTTATGCAATGCCAAGCAAATTATAATGCAAGATATTAAATGAGTGCAAGTTTATATGGCAGGGATCATGCAAGGCATAAAATAAATCTATCTTGCCAAGTTTGAACCTTCCAAAGGCTTCCTCAGGGAAAACTACTTCTAGCTTGCCCCTATCCTTTGGGAGTTAGACAAGACCTATATGATATGCTTCCTTACATGAACATGGCAACTTACATGACGTTAGATGCATCTAGCACATTTAATTCATTTCCAAGTTTAGAAAAGGTTTTCTCGTCAAGTGCGGGAATGGGGTTTTTAGCAAATCTAACCGCACTTGTATTGTCACAAAGGAGAGGCACATAATCATACAAGCATTCATTTAACATGATATGGGGCCTAGATGCGGAAAGATACATCAATAGACTATTTATGGAATGGTAATTTGATTTGACAATAGGGTTACCGTCCATATCCGCGTTGGGCTCCCATTCTCAACTTTCTTCAAGAGGTTCTTGGTAGATTTTCTTTGATGGTGGAGGTCCCCTCTTGAAGTCACCTCGTGGACGGTCACGTGTTCTTGACTTTAGGCACCCAATCTAGCTTTGGTCCTTGTATATGTGATACAAGTGCTTTTGGGACCCAAAGTTGCTTGGGGAGCTTCCCTTTCATCCCCTTTATGTTCATGCCAATGAACTTTGCCTTCACCTTAGCACCTACTTTGCTCAACAAATAATAGTGATTCTCAAAGGTAGATGTAAAGTTAGTCGGCAATTTTGGAGAAGGTCGGTTAGGTAGAGGGCACTCCCTTGTATGGTGACCGGTGACCTTGCAATGTTGGCAATAGGAACCAACTTCCTTGATGAAGCTTGTTTTGAGCTCCGGTGAGGGCACCTTTCCTTTGTTGGGCACCGGGAAGGATCCAAGTCCTTTCTTGTTGAAGCCCTTTGCTTGATGGAAGAGGATTTCTTTATGTTTGTCTTCTCCCTTAGATAGTCTTGCTAAGCTTGTGCGGAGACTTTCAATCTCCTCCATCAACTCCTTCTCCCTAGCATTTTCTTTCATGGGCAAAGACTCATGGAAAGCATTAGTAGCATTTGAAGTAATGGGTACCTTGCCATCAATAGTTTCTTTCTCCTTATTTTTTAATTGTAGTTCAATGGCTTCATAAGAGAGATTAAGTGCATGATGCTCTTGAACTAACTCATTGTGCTTATCCGAGAGTGTTTGATGAACTAAGCCAAGCTTATGATTGTCTAGCTCAATTTTAGCCTTATCTTCTTCAATTTGCTTGACATAGGTTTTGAGCGTGTCATGCTCTTTACGTATGCTTTCATACTTGCCAAGCAAATCAAGATTAGCATTTTCAAGTTTAGCATGAGCTTGTTCTAGCGCCTTGACTTTGTTCTTTTCCCTTTTAATGATGGTGTGATATTCATTTATCAATGAAGTTAATTCATCGGGGGAAAGTTCATCATCACTAGAGTCGTCACATACCTCAAAGTTACCTTTTGCCATGAGGCACATAGGAGGTGGAGGAAGAGGTGAATCATCTTTGTTGGTAATGGCAAGTCCGGCCAAGTTTTCTTCTTCTTCTTCACTCTCTTCTTCACTTGACTCTTCGTCGGTGATCCATTCATTCCCCTCACACATGAACACTTTTTGAGGTCCTTGTCTTTTCTTTGGAAAGAATTTTGACTTTTTGCCTTTGTCAAATTTCTTCTTTCCAAACGTTCTTGCCTTGGGCTTGACCTCTTCTTCTTCATCCTCGCTATCTTCAAGCTTGCGATGCTTGCTCTTGTGGTTCTCCCTTCTCTTGTCCGGTTTTGGACAATCGTAGGAGATGTGGCCTTGTTCACCACAATTATAGCAAGTCTTGCTACTTTCTTTCTTGGGGAGGAAGGCTCTCTTGTTGGGATCAAAAGTGTATCCCTTCTTGGCAATCTTGGAGTTCAAGCGGGAGAATTTTCTCATCATTGATGCAAGCTCATCATCATCATCATCTTCACTTGATGTTTGCTCTTCTTTGCTTGAACTAGGCTTGATCATTTTCTTCGTTTTCTTGAAAGCCTTGAGAGCAATTGTCCTTGTAGAGGATGAACTCTCCATCATCCCAAGTACACTCATCTCATGAGCGTGTATTTCTCCAATTAGCTCCGAGACTTCAATGTGATCAAGTGATTCTTTTTGGAGCATTGAGTTGATGATGTTATACTTTGGCTTGGGAAGGAGCATGAGGATCTTTCGGTTGATAAGTCCCTTACCAAGAGAAGCAACATCAAGAGCATTTATTTCCTCAATGAGAACATTTAAGCGAGAAAACATTTCATTTACATTTTCATGAGGAAACATTTTAAACTCATCATATTTAGATTTAAGCAAGTGATATTTAAGTTCTTTAACACAAGATGAGCCCTCATGAATTTCAATTAGACATGCCCAAATATCACAAGCTTTTTCTTTACTAGCTATTCTTGCAAATACATCTTGACTAATGCATTCATAAATGGCATTTCTAGCTCTAGCATCCCATTTAATTTGATCACCAACATAGTTAAGATCACCAAATCCCGCATGGGTCGCTTCCCACACTTCGGGAGCAATGGCCTCTAGGTAGGCACGCATGCGTGCTTTCCAATAGGCAAAGTTCTTGCCCTCGAAGATAGGAACCGAACCCCCATTCTTGGCCATTTAAGCTCTCTAGCGGTGAAGCTAGAATGATCCAATGAGCAACAAGGCTCTGATACCAATTGTAAGGATCGAAACGCCCAAGAGGGGGGGTGAATTGGGCTTTCTTTCAATTTTTAAGACAATTAAACACTTAACAACTTAAAGCCCAATTCCCTATGCAATTAAACTATGCAATCAATATAATTTAAAGTTGCGGAATGAAGATTGCATAAGAGTAAAAGGGAGAGGGATGCAAACGCTCAAGAGACACGGAGTTTATCCCGTGGTTCGGTAAGATCACAAGGATCTTCCTACGTCCACGTTGTGACACCCACCGAAGGGTTTTGCCACTCCCAAGTCACCGAGACTAGGGGCTTCTTCACTATTCTTCTCCGTTCGCCAACCTTGGCAAGGTGGAGCTCAAGCCTTGTACACTTTGAGATCCTCCGGGCTTCCACAATCCTCTTGGCAAGCTCCGGAAGTTGCACACACCAAGGGACACTCCCTTGTGGCTCTCACTATGCTAGAGACTCCAATCACCTAGAGTGGAGGCACCCAAGCACTATCTCTAGCTAGTTCTAGCCTATCTCTTGGTGTACAAATGATGAGTAAATGATGTGAAAGTGGTAGCTCTCTTGCTTGAATGCTCTAGGATGTGTAGAGTATGTCTGGGCTTCAAGTCTTGTCGATTTGACAGGTTGAAGGGGTATAAATAGCCAGCCTCCACGAGATAGCCGTTGGAAAAGTAGGCTGACATCACTTGTCTGCGAACACCGGATGATCCGATGTCTCCCCTTCAGTTAACATCGGTCGAAGCCAATTTAGCTGATGTCACTGTGTCAGATATGACCGTTGTTAGACCGATGTTGATTTGTCTTCTCATCGGATGGTCCGGTGGCTCTTTCTCCAGAGTTTTGCTTGATCTTGAGGCATACTGGAGTAATCGACCGATGTATGTCTTCTGCACATCGGATGATCCGGTGCTTCACTTGGTCCAATGGTATTGCATTCTGTGATGATGGACCGATGTCGCTGAGCCACTCACATCGGATGATCCGGTGAGTGCATTTGTCTGAGGTCTTCTTCTTCAATTGAACCAACTTGACCGATGTAGTCAACTCATAGAGCGTCGGTTGATCCGGTGTGTTCAACTTGTTGACTTCAAGTTGTTTTGAGTTGATCTTTTGGAATTTTGAACTTGTGACCTCCTTGACAATTGTTTGAAGTGTTGTTTCGATTGTCTTCAAGCATGGAATGATATCAAGTTAGAGCTTTCACTTCTTGTCATCATATGTTGATTTGATCTCATTCGTTGATTTTATATGGGTCTCCAATGTAATTTTGATTTCATTTGATTGAGTGTCATTGAGACCTTGCATTCACAAATTCATTAGTAATATCGAATGGTTGTCATTAATCACCGAAACCGTACCTCATGGGGCCTAGATGCTTTCAGAGGACGGCTGGCGTGGCGTTGCCGGCTGGGCCGGTCGGCGGCCTGGCCGGCGGGTTTTTTTTTTTTCTTTTTTTTTCTTTCTTCTTTTATTATTATTATTATTATTTTATATATATATATATTATTTTTTTTTCTTTTTATATTATTATTATTATATATTTTACTATTTATATTTTATTTATTTTATTTATCTTATTCATTATTATATATATATATTTATTATTACATGATTTATTTATATATATATATTTTTTATCTATTACTATTATTATTTTAATTTCTTCTTTTGCTACATACATATATGTATGTTTTATCTTTTCTTTTATTCTTTTATCCCTCTAATGTTTAATGCATGATCATGTATGCAATGCAGGATGCGAAAATTTAGGGTGTTACAAACCTACCCCCCCTTAAAGTGAATCTCGCCCTCGAGATTCGACAGTGTGGAGAAAAGATGCGGGAATTCTGCCTTCAAGTCTTCTTCACGTTCCCACGTAGCTTCGGCTTCTGTATGGTGTTTCCATTGCACTTTGCACCAACGGATCCTCTTATTTCTCGTGACCCTTTCCTTCACGTCCAAGATCTTAATAGGTTGCTCAACATAAGACAAATCCTCCTGAAGTTCTAACTCGTCCATCGGCACTTGTTCTTCCGGCACCCTGAGGCATTTCTTGAGTTGCGACACGTGAAACACGTCGTGTACGTCTGAAAGATGAGCTGGCATCTCCAACTTATATGCTACTTCTCCTCTTTTGTCCAAAATCTTGAATGGTCCAATATAGCGAGGTGCGAGCTTGCCTCTTATGTTAAACCTCTTATGACCTCTCATAGGTGACACCTTGAGGTAAACAAAATCTCCAATTTCAAAGGCTAATTTCCTTCTCCTATTGTCCGCATAGCCCTTTTGTCTTGATTGGGCAGCCCTCAAGTTTTCACGAATTATCTGGACTTGCTTTTCGGCTTCTTGCAACACATCCGGACCATATACTTGAGTTTCTCCTGCCTCATTCCAGAATAAAGGTGTCCTACACTTCCTCCCATAAAGTGCTTCATATGGTGACATTTTCAAGCTTGCTTGGTAACTATTGTTGTATGAAAATTCTGCATATGGCAAGCTTTTATCCCAACTTTTCCCATGCTTTAATGCACAAGCTCTTAACATGTCTTCCAAAATCTGATTTGTCCTCTCGGTTTGTCCGTCCGTTTGAGGATGATATGCTGAACTAAAATTCAACCTCGTTCCCAAAGCTTCATGCAATTTTTGCCAAAATCTGGAGGTAAATTGAGAACCTCTATCCGAGACTATCTTCTTCGGTACTCCGTGTCGACACACAATATGCTCCATGTATATTTCGGCCAATCGTGCGGCTGTATATTTGGCCTTCACAGGGACAAAATGAGCTGACTTCGTTAAGCGATCCACAATTACCCAAATTGAGTCATATCCGGACTGAGTACGTGGTAACCCAACTATGAAGTCCATTCCAATTTCTTCCCACTTCCATTCTGGAATCTTCAACGGTTGCAATAATCCGGCTGGCCTTTGATGTTCTGCCTTGACTCGTTGGCACACATCACACAGTGCTACGTATTCAGCTATGTCCTTCTTCATGCTATTCCACCAATAGCAAGTCTTCAAGTCTTTGTACATCTTCGTACAACCAGGGTGAATTGAGTATGGCGAGTCATGTGCCTCCTTTAATATTGTTTCTCGAATATGCTTTACATTAGGCACAACAATTCTCTTTCCAATCCATAAGGTACCATGTTCGTCTTCATCAAATCTGAATTCTCTCCCTTCTTCGATTCTTTCCTTGATTTCCTTGATCTCCTCATCTGTGGTCTGTGCTTCTCGAATTTCTTGCTCCAAGGTCGGATTTAACTCCATTATCTCCATCTCATTTACAAACCCGAGGTTCAACCGTTCAAACTCCTTACATAACTCGGACGGTAACTCTCGAACTGTAAGTTGATGGCTTACTCCTTTCCGACTCAAAGCATCGGCTACTACATTGGCTTTTCCCGGATGATAGTTGATTCCCACATCATAATCCTTGATGAGCTCCAACCATCTTCGTTGCCTCAAATTCAGATCTGTCTGTGTGAAAATATACTTAAGACTCTTGTGATCCGTATAAATTTCACACCTATGTCCGAGTATATAGTGTCTCCAAATCTTCAATGCATGTACCACGGCTGCAAGTTCTAAATCATGTGTTGGGTAATTCTGCTCATGTTTCTTCAATTGTCTTGACGCATAGGCGACCACTTGACCTTCTTGCATCAATACACATCCAAGTCCTTGTCTTGATGCATCACAATAGATGTCGAAACTCTTGCTTACGTCCGGTAATACTAACACCGGTGCAGTTGTCAACCTTTTCTTTAACTCCTCAAAGCTATCCTGACAAGCTTGAGTCCATCGGAATGCCTTCCCTTTCATGAGTAATTCGGTCATAGGCTTGGCTATTTTGGAGAAATCCTTGATGAATCGGCGGTAATATCCAGCCATTCCAAGAAAACTCCGGATTTCCTTGACATTCTGCGGTGGTTCCCACTTCAACACATCCCTCACTTTACCGGGGTCAACCGATACTCCTCCTCCGGAAATAATATGGCCTAAGAAGGAAACTTCCCGTAACCAGAATTGACATTTACTGAACTTGGCGTACAATTGATGCTCCCTCAATTTCTGCAGCGTAAGCCTCAAGTGTTCCTCATGTTCCTTCTCATCCTTCGAGTAGATCATAATATCATCAATAAACACCACAACGAACTTATCTAAGTACTCCATGAAGACTTTATTCATGAGGTACATAAAGTAGGCAGGCGCATTTGTCAATCCAAAAGACATCACGGTATACTCATAAGATCCATACCGTGTCCTAAAAGCTGTCTTGGGTATGTCCGATGGTCTAATCTTCATTTGAAAGTATCCCGACCTCAAGTCAATCTTAGAGAACACACATGCGCCTTTCATCTGATCAAACAAATCCTCGATGCGTGGCAAGGTATACTTGTTCTTGATGGTTACCTCGTTGAGAGCTCGGTAATCCACACACATCCTTTGGGATCCATCCTTCTTGTCCACGAATAGAACGGGCGCTCCCCAAGGTGAAGAGCTAGGGCGAATAAAACCTTTCTCTAGTTGTTCTTGAATCTGCTTCTTGAGCTCTGCTAATTCCTTAGGAGGCATCCTATACGGCCTCTTAGCTATAGGTGCAGTTCCAGGTATTAAATCAATAACAAACTCAATGTCTCGATCGGGTGGCATACCTGGCAACTCATCTGGAAAAACATCCAAAAATTCACACACTACCGGAATCTCCTCAATTGCGACACCGTCCACATGGTTCAGCCCCAATTGCTTCGGTGCGGTTTGAGATGCTTCAAATTCTGCGGTGATCCCTTCCTCATTGGTCAACTTCACCGTCTTCGTGGCACACTCAATAACTCCATTGTGCTTCCTTAACCAGTCCATACCAAGTATAATGTCCAATCCTTGAGAGTCCAAAACAATGAGGTTGGCGGAGAAGTCTACCCCCCTTATTCTAAGGCTTACTTTTGGACATACTATATTTGTCCTCATCTCTCCTCCAGGGGACTTAACCAACAGAGTAAACTTCATATGCGAGATAGGCAAACTATACTTGGCAACATACTTTGATGCAATGAATGAATGCGATGCTCCAGAATCAAATAACATAGTCGCGGGGTTGGAGTTGGCAAGAAACATACCAATGACCACATCATCCGCTTGCTGAGCATCCTCCGTAGAGACATGGTTCATGTTGCCACGAGCAAAGTTCTGCTGTCCACGACTTCCGTGTGGCTGTCCTTCATTGGGTCTTGGGTTTTGCCTCGGCGCATTGCTTCCTTGACCAAGGCCTGACTTAGGACATTGATTCGCAAAGTGTCCAGCTTCTCCACAAGTATAGCACCTCTTGACTCCACCAGAATTATTGGGACGAGCTTGGTTTTGAGCATTGGTTCCAGGGAAATCAGCACGAGGTGCATAAGGCATTGCTTGCATAACAGGGCGCTGCTGCACAAACTGAGTTGGGCGCGGTGCATAACCAGGGCGCTGAGCAGGAATAGAGGAGCTGTAATGAGGCGCATTGGGCGGCGCAAAGCGAGGGCGCACATTACTTCCTTGTTGCTGTCCTTGATATGGCGCCTTCCTCTTGATTTCTTGCTCCATCTCACGGATCTTGTTCTCAACCACAATTGCCTTGTCCACAAGCTTCTGGAAATTGACATAATCACAGTTGAGCAATTGTACTTGGATCGTATTGTTCAATCCCCTCATGAACAAGTATTGCTTCCGGCTGTCCCGGCTAACATCCTCAGGCGCATATCTCGAAAGTTGAGTGAACTTATTGAGATATTCACTCACGCTTGATCTTCCTTGCCTTAAGTTCTCGAATTCTTGCCTCTTCAAGATCATAACACCTTCCGGCACATATTGAGAACGGAAACTCTCTTTAAACTCAGTCCAAGTGATTGTCTCCTGATTATCATGAGCGTTGCAAAGAGCTTCCCACCAGTCAGCGGCTGCTCCAACGAGTTGATGAGAAGCAAATAGCACCTTCTCCCGGTCACTGCATTGGACAATAGCAAGTTTCTTCTCCACGGACTTGAGCCAATCATCCGCATCCATAGGGTCTGCGGCTTGAGCAAAGGTTGGCGGCCTAGTCCTCATAAACTCTCCCAGTCGGTTATGAGGAGGTGGGGGTGGCAGTGGAGGCATGTGGGGCTGATTGTTGATATTGCCAGCCTGCAGCTGTCCCATAGTTTGTATCATGGTCTGCATGAGCTGGTTTTGCATGGCCAATAGCTGCTCAATATTGATGGCTCCATGAGCAGGTCCTTGTCCAACGTTGTTCTGAGGCACTCCACTGTTCTCCTCCTCATCATTGCCATCCCTCTGGTTGCGAGTCCTCACCATCTGAAGAAAAGCAGTAGGTAAGAATTTAAGAAACGTCCCCAACTATATGCATCAAGGGATATGAAGCTAACCAACTAGCTATACTAGCCTAGGTGGACATGGCAATGCTAAAGCATCCCAAAATCCTCTATTAAGCACACAAGCAACCAATATATATAGCAAGCAGCACTCCAAGCAAAAACACACCGATTCTTGAGTGCTCCTATGTGCTCTAAAGTGTCCATTCTATCTAGGCAGCGTCCTACGGTCAACCTGTGGCTCTGATACCAATTTGTGACGCCCGGTTCCGAAAACGAACCAAGCTAACGCATATGTGTGCCCAGGATGTTCAACACACATACACGAGTGATTCACAAATGATAAACAGATAATTACCACAGCTCAATTTATTAAATAAGTACTCTTATTACATAATTCATTAAATCCTCGAATACAAGCTCTAATGAATATTAATGATAAGTTCAACTAATGCAGCGGATATAAATTAATTAAGCAACTAAGCAAACTAAGCAAAAGGGGTAGCGCAGCTCCATGCAACACCACAGGCAAAGCTGACGGTAGACACGGCCTAGAACTCCGCATTATCGCCATTAAACTCATAATCCTGACCTGCAACTGTTGGGGGGGATTGCAAGAGTGAGTACATGTCGTACTCAGCAAGTGTGGAAAGTATGACATGTGGCTGATTCAAATGACGAATGTAATAATGGCTAAGTGCTGAAAAGTACAGTAAAACATTTGAAAAAGCAATGTATCATATTTATGTAAAGTAAACCCATCATAAACCATGTAACCATAATAATGCCAGTCCATAATTCACCATTATCAATAACCATAATCAATGTCATAAACCATAATTCCATCCATAACCATGACCATAATCATAACCATAACCATAACCATAATCATAACCATCCCAAATCCCAATTTCCCTCTAATCATGGAAGTTGTCCAGGTGCTCATAACCGGGAGCACGGCTATCATGATAGTTTTAATTACTCTGCAGAGTTTGTACCTCTTTACCCACGTGTTCGTGATTTCATCACCTTTCGGCGACTAAGAATCTCCCTTATGCCTATGACCCGTCAGTCATATTACACACTTCCGTTGGTGTGTGGCCAAGAGATCACAAAATAGCCTTTACAAAGGGATTACTAGCCCATTTAGACCCCACTGAGGTTTCACCGGTGGCGATGCCTCCAACTGAGCACATCTTCAACCAAGGGCCCCCTCTTGAGCCATTCGGATCCCAGGGTAGTCCCACCAACCATCAACAAACCCAATCCGACTACCCCTTCCCCGAGCATCCACAATGGTCCAAACAGCACTAGCAAAGCCCTAATTAATCAGCTACGCCGCACCCATAACTTGGCCTCGTGGTGGCACTGTAGTCCTGGCTTATTCTCGCATGAACCGGTCCTTAGATCTAAAGCAAGCAAACCACCATAACATCGAACCCATCCACATACCAGGCTTGCTTAGATCACCCATCGTATTGACCAGTTCACATTAACTAGAATATCATTGATGCATAATTAAATGTGTAGTGTTGGTTTTTCCATCCCAATTAATTAAGCGAAGCAAAAAGGTAAAAACCCTTCCCGACTCTCTACCATAAATTCCAGGTGACAAGGGTGGTTTAGCAAATCTAGTAAACTTCCTACCATAGGATTCCCATCAAATTGACACAGCATGCAGTTTTGCAAACAAAATATTTATTTTAAAACAGGATCAATATGCTTCAAGGACACTTGCCTTGCTCCGGCGGATAGGGTTGCTCAAGCGCTTCGAAATCCTGATTCTGAAAATCCTCGTACACGATCTCTTGAGCACTTCCCTCTACTTGTGATCATACATACAAGAAAACATATACAATTCAACATAATGCACACAAAATAGTCAACATGCCATGACATGCATGCATGCACAATTTAATAATTAATTTACTACGGTCGTTTATTAATTAGATGCGACTAGTTCATACGTGTTCATATGAGTTTACGGGGTTTTAGGGTGGATTAATACTGCTGAAAATAAAATCATGGTGCAATTAAATTTAATTTACGCCTATTAGATTCAATACGGTCGCTAAAATTCGCATCGGGAACATGGCCTACCGTAGATCTGACGGCTTGACGGTCGCGGGATTGGGACAATGCGTAGACGAAGTAGATGACGCAGCAGTTCCTCGGCGGCACGACGACGGCGACGATCTCCGGTGGACGGTGGTACTCTCATCTTTTTCTTCCCCTTCCTCCCCTTTTTTTTCTCTCTTTTTCTTCCCTGGCGGCGGCGGCTCTGGTCCCCCTTTTTTTCTTCTGGCGGCGTGGCTTTCCTTCCCCTAGCGGCGGAATTTTTCTGCGTTGGTGGAACCCTACGAAGGCTACGTAGCTTTTTATAGCCAGCTGCTAGGGCGCTAGGGCCGGCGCTGCGGTACGGGCGTCGCGCGTGGGCCAAGGCGCGTGTGGGGCCCAGCGCAGGGCGCGCTGCGATGGGGCAGGCGGCGGGCATGCGGTACGGCGGGGCATCGGGGCGCGTGCGGGGATGGGCGCTGGGGTCGCGGTCGGCCTGGCTGGCGCGTGCGAGCGGGGTGGGGCCGGCGGGGCAGGGCGCTGCGCGGCGTCAGCGCCTCGGTCGCGTGTTGGTCGCGCCAGGCGGCGGCAGGGTGGGGCCCCCGGGGCGGCCGCAGCGTGGGAGGGCGGCTGGCGGGGCGTTGCCGGCTGGGCCGGTCGGCGGCCTGGCCGGCGGGTTTTTTTTTTCTTTTTTTTCTTTCTTCTTTTATTATTATTATTATTATTATTTTATATATATATATATATATTATTTTTTTTCTTTTTATATTATTATTATTATATATTTTACTATTTATATTTTATTTATTTTATTTATCTTATTCATTTATTTATTCATTATTTTATATATATATATATTTATTATTACATGATTTATTTATATATATATATTTTTTATCTATTACTATTATTATTTTAATTTCTTCTTTTGCTACATACATATATGTATGTTTTATCTTTTCTTTTATTCTTTTATCCCTCTAATGTTTAATGCATGATCATGTATGCAATGCAGGATGCGAAAATTTAGGGTGTTACATGTATTTACCCAGGCGGTTGTTTCTTAAAATCCGTTTGTGAAGTTCATTGCATTACAGACGGTTAATAACTAATAACCGTCTGTGAAGATCATGTATTTACCCAGGCGGTTGTTTCTTAAAATCCGACTGTGAAGTTCTTTGCATTACAGACGGTTCTTAATTAAGAACCGATTGTGAAGATCATGTATTTACCCAGACGGTTGTTCTTTAAAATCCGCCTGTGTTGTTCTTTCATCACAGGCAGTTATTATATCATTCATCATCACAGTCGCATATTTTTAAGGACCGCCTGTTTTTGAAAAATTGAGGCGCCTGTAAAAATGCTTTTTGTAGTAGTGCATATTTTCTGGAAATTTTGTCAGAACCTCCCCTGTATATGTAGTGATGTCCACAATTTATACAGGCATGTCATGACAATATTTTGAGGTAATGACAAAATAAACTTTGTATAACATCAAGTTAAAAATCCAGAAGTAAAAGAGTTACCCCCTGAAAAGTTGGTTATACAGGTATTGCGCGCGAATTCACAATAGGTGCAAACTGTTCCAAGTTCTGGACTGCCAGAACCAAGTTTGCGACAAATGGAATTAGACACCGCTATACCTAGAATCAGATCATGAATGCAAAATAAAGATGATAGAGGACTTCCTAAGATTTCCAGAAATGTATATATGTTACTATTTCACTATTCTGGATTAAAAGTTATAACTATCCAAACTAAACAGTTGAACTGACTGGTTTGCACCAGAAGTCCTGCAGTCCACAGTTTTGACTTCCAAATTTGATTCGACTCAAATTCGAATTAGGAAAAACTCTAAACATCAAACCTGTAGATCTGCCTCTGCCCTTTTCATACATGTGTCACAATAAGGCAGAAGATGTTTCTACAGCGAGTTATGGCAATATTTCTGGAACTGGTACAATGGTTGGGTCGTCTGGAGCAGTTTTAGTATACTCAAAATTTCAATAGATTATCAAACTCTTCTGCCCTCGTGGTCAACATAAAAGTTATAGATATCTTCACGATCTTTATATCCATATATGATACCCTTATGTTATCTATAAGATAACCAAGATTACAACCCAGAGAAGTAGAGCCAACTTCTTTCAGAAATCAAGAATCTTGATTCTATCTACCTTATCAAGTCGGAGTCTCTTTTTACGGAGTCCAAACCTACCAGCATCTGATATTTGGACTTTCCAAAACATTATGCATCCATTCTGTCGTTGGGGATGGTCTAGCATCATGTTTGATACGGACGGTACTACGTATCTCACCAAAGAAAATTATATCCGGTATATCCGGCTGCGTCTATAGGTGGTTCCTATATCGTTCTCTCGCAAACGGTTTCTACACGGTCTTCTACCATAGTTAATGCTGCAAAAGACAAACAATCCCCTTTCACACTTTCACAACTCAAGGGTGGTACGGGGAAGCACGACAGGCAATCACAATAATACGTATGAAAATAAATGCATACAACTCTGGTGTGAGTCGACCTCGAGCGAGGTCATGTCTCGAGGTACATGGCTGTGAATACGTCTGTACAGCAAAGACTCCCGTACGATCCGGCTTATACAAACTCGGGCATACTTGTTTCGCATTCTCCCATAGAACATGAATGGTTCTAGAGAGGCATACTATCGGGTTATACACCACCCGACGGGGGCTTCCACTAATTTTATGTCACGCTGGGGTACTGCGTGTCATAGGTTCTCAGAAACATTGAAAGCTTCAGAGACTCCTATTAACTTCCCGTGCCAAGCCACGGAAATTTTACATACCATTTCTCTTATGCTGAATTTACCGAGATTGATCCGCTCTCGGCGGAGTACCTTATCTCTTACCTAACGTCATAGCGTCGTTACAGAATATAATAACACATAGTTAGTTTACCACCTTTATATCCTATACTAATAATACTCCTTATAAGGGCATATAGCTAATTCGTCACTCAGATCCTAATTTCTTTGAAAATATGTTTTTTTCAAGTACACTGTTCCCAATGATGCTCTGATACCATGTCTGTGGGGACCAGAATCCCGACATCCGAGGATCTCATTGGATGGTGTCGTGCGATGCGACACCCAACAGTATACAAGAATAGAATGAGAATAAAATACAAGACGAAGTCTTTTATTTATTTTACAGCGGAAGTTTTACAATACTAGCGGAAGGAAAGAAATATATATATCATAGATATGCTCTCAGCACTAGCTATGCAAAAGCAAAGTTATCCATGTCCTGGATACTTCGCACTAGCAACACGCAAATCACGGCGGCGTGTAGGGTTCCCATTCGGCTGTATACCCTGGAGGGGGTGCAACCTCATCATCAAACCCTTCATCAATTGTATAACCTGCAAAAACTCGTTAACTGCAAACGTGAGCATAAGGCTCAGCAAGACTAACCCGTCTCACTAGATATATGCAAGGGTGGACACTAAGCATAGGTAAGGTGAAGCATAATCGACTCGCCTACAAGTGGATCCTTATAATCAGGTTTTAAGTAGCAAATGACATTCTTCAAGCACGGCACATCATGGACTCCACAATCAAACAAGAAACACTCTGCCGATGATATGACATGCCCAGAGCACATAATGCTATTACAGCTAAACTATGGGGAAACTGTAAACTTTAATGTGACTATCTCTAAATCATACAAGGTTGCAAAGAAATTATAATTCAATACAATATATTTTCTTGCTTCTTTAGTATTTACTACGTCATGGCGCAGTGAACAAGTGGTACTCTATTACTGCGAGGGACGATGATTGCAATCAGGACACACCCGGACAACACGACACATACGTCGTTCGGAAGTGTCAGTGAGTACACCTGTACCTATGTAACACATCAGTACTAGGCGTATATGGCCACCTTTCACAAGAAACCCGTACGCCGAGCCTGTCTCACATCCGCAAACGGAAGGTCTCCGCACAGAACATCTCATGTGTCCGCCGACCGATTTACACCTTACGGTCCTCGACCCACCACTATCGATGGTGAGTTAATGTGCCTCAATACCCCAGTTATCGAGTTACATCAGTTTACTAGATTCCATATGTCCATTATGTCGCCGATACTATTCAAGCTTGTCCGAAGGGGCCACATACAGACGGGCCTTAACTGACCAGTCAGAGCTATACGACCAAGACCACGTCTTGTCGCTTCCTATCCATCTCTAACCGTTCTCGAGTTTTATAAGTAAAATTTTATAAACGACTTAAATGCAAACCGGGGCTTGCCTGGTTGCAGGTCTGAGTTGGGGTTAATATCTGTAAGGTGCTCTTCTAAGGCTTCTGGTTCCTCCTCGACTTCGGTCACTATACGATATGCATATAACATGTATATGAATGACTTTGAAAAATAATTATTACCAAGACCATAGTTTAATCTATGGTGGTCATTATATGATAAGGACCTTAATTGGCTTTGGAACTTTGATGGTAGATACTAGGGAATATGATAGAAGCTCTTGCAAAGAACAGGAGATGATCAAAGTATTTTGTTGTCTTTAAAATTATGGCAAGTAATAAAATTCCAATATTTTTAGAGAAGAAAATTTAGCTTGAACATAGCTTCCAGTTGATAATCATGATAGAGGAAGTCGTCCTTGTTCTAGCAAAATTTGTTTCATAAATTTCTAAGCTTTGGTGAAGGAGTTATTGAATTTCTAAGTTGGCAAGAATTTCTGGAATTATCTTATTATTGAATTTTTAGCTTTTCAATTAATATTCAGTTTGCATCTGAATTAGGACTAGGATAGTTGGTCAATTAAATCCTAGATTTTTACAAGAACTAGTGTATGACTAAGGGAAGGTTCAGTCCAAATTTCGGACATAACAAAGCACCTGAACATCTCTAAAAATTCAATAACTGAAAAAGTTAATTGAACTATACACAGGGTTATACAGGTGCAATGGCTCGCAAACTATTTCTGGTAGTCAAGAATATGACAATGCATCTTATGGGAATTTTGGGGATTTTTCCAGTGAAAAGTTCATCTGGAAAAATTGTATTTGCATTTGGGAAGATTGTTTTATACATATTTTAACTGTGAGTTTCACAGAACCTAATTGGTACTGATAGAAACAAGAGCTCAAGGGATTTCAAAAAAAAATTGTTTGAATATTTTTGGAGCATTCTACAGAGATATATTGATTTTTAAACTTTGGAAATGGTTCTGCACCAAAGGGGAAATTTCAACTTTTAAATTTGGCGCTACGGTCCACTGGATTTAAAATCATCCAATCAGTGGCAAGCCACACCGGGGGTTATAAAGATTCCCACGTGGCCGCACTAAATCCCTAGCCACATACTGATCCGGCGCCTTTTTCACTCGCTGGCAAGTGGGACCCGCGAACCCGGTCGTCTTCAACCTCGGTCCACGGCTCGGGCAGCGGCGTTCTCACCGGCGCGAGGCGGCGCTTTCGCCGGCGATGACTTCCGGCCCACGGGAGGCCTCGGGACTTGCCGCCTCACCATATTTTCGCGCGGGGAACACGATGGACATACTCCGGACAACGAGGGGTGACCGGAAAACCGTCCCCGACGGCAGCGGCGGGTGTTAGGGTTTCGGTGAAGTGGAGACCATCGATTCTCTAGTTAAACCTCTCGTTTGAAAGCTCGGGAAGCATCGTGGCAACATAGGATAGGTTTTAGGAGGGTCTAGAGCTCGTGCCCTAGCCGGCAATACCGAAGTCGACGGTGAACCGAGCTCTAAAAATGGAGGAAGGGGAAAACTCGAAGAACTTGCTAATTAGTCGATGGTTCTTTCTGATTTTTGGATGGAAGGTGTGCTAGTCTACATAGATCATGTCATCTAATTGGATCAAAGAAATTTTGTGCATACAATCGGAATTAAACCGACGACCTAGCCTCAACGTTATAAAAGCGCTTCGGGAATTTAAAGAATACAGAAGCTAGGATGCACGATAGGAATTCAAGCTTAACCAGAAGCTGCACGAGGTCGTTGTGCACCTTTTTGCTATAGACAATAGAGGAAGATGATGCTTGTATCGACGGCGAGGCTGCGCGGCGTCGAGCGGCACGGGGGTGATTGCGGCGGCGATGAAACGGAGCGGCGCGGTGAAAAGTGAATCGGTGATGGACTTCGGCCGATGGGGGGTGGCTTTATAGCCCTCACCGCGGTAGATAAGGACGCGGGGGGGGGGGGGGGGGGGGGGGGCAGCTCGAGGCGACTGACGGCCGACGGTGCGCTGGCGACATGCAGCGTCGCGGTGTCGCCCGGGGAAAGAAAACAGAGGCGGTGAAACGGTTTCACCGACTGACTTGTGGGCCCCACCTCTCTCCCTTATCCCTTCCTCTAAATTCTAGCTTAAACATTGTCCAAAAATTCCCAAAATTTACAGGTAGGCTAAGAAAAATATGGGGAATCCAATTCTGCAATCAGATTTCAATTTTGGCATAGTTTGCATCAAATTCAAATTTGAATTAAAATATGGGTATAAACCTTATTGAAATAAATAGTATCTGAGGTCCATAAATCTCCAAACTTTGAAACAAAGTCCCCTGAACCATAAAAGGCTTTAGGAAAAATTGTGGGTTGATTTGGGCAAAGTTTAGTGTAAAGCTAAATTTGATGTCGACCCGAAATGAGTCCTTTGTACGTGTCCAAACAAATGGAAGATGTACTACAAAAATCTTGAAAATTTTCTGAGAAGCTATTTAGACATTTAAGAGTCCAAGGAAAAATTTGGAGCCTTGGATTTGAATCTTTTTGGCAGGGCCTAATATGCACAGCAACATAATCAAGTTACATTTGTTTTGATTTTTATATTGCTGCTATATAATTTGCCCAAGCCATTGCAATCAATAACTTCCCAACTTTGTAGAAAGGTTTATTTAAAATGTTCTAAGGTTAGGGTGAAGTCCAGTCCTCATGTTGATAAGATTTAAACATGAGTAGAAAGAAAACTTTTTAGTGAGGTCAAGTTTATGTGCACAATTATATTGACCTCCATTATGTTTGATAAACGACTTGTAGTTGAACTTCACATAATAGGAAAAAGTGGGATTTTACAAGGATCTTGAGATATTTAGTTCATACACCCAACCTTGGTCTTTGGTATCCAAAAGGCTCCAAATTCAATCTCATTGGTTACTCCGATGCAGATTATGTCGGATGCCAATTCCTAGGTAGATCTCTAGTTTCTTGGTCCTCCAAGAAATAAAACTCTATTGCCTTATCCACAGCCGAAGTGCAGTACGTTGCAGCCGGGAGTTGTTGTGCACAACTCCTTTGGATGCGACAAACTCTAAGGGATTACGGTTACAATATGAACCGTATTCCACTCCTTTGTGACAATGAGAGTGCCATTAAAATTGCTCATAATCTAGTTGAGCACTCTAGAACCAAACACATAGACATCCGACATCACTTCTTGGGAGACCACTCCATTAAAGGAGATATATCCATTTCCCTTGTCAACACCAAAAAGAAATTAGCCAACATATTCACCAAGCCACTTGATGAAAAACGTTTTTGCGAGCTTCGAAATGAACTAAATATCCTTGATGCTCAGAATATGGCTTCAAATTTTGCATACCTGTATGAATTCTTCAAAATATGTTGATTGGATTTGAAAATCATCTCTCTCAATTTTCTTAGAAAAACTATGTCAATTACTAGATCTTGGTGAATTATGGTCATTACTTGATTGTTGTATGCTTACTGATCATATTCATCAAGATTATTTGATTTGATTTGCCTCCCTATTTTCTAAATATGTACCATCAAATATATATGAATTGGCTAAGAAGTTCTTCCATGGTGGCCACGGCCTAGTCCGTGGTTACATGGACTAGTCCGCCCAAGCAGACTAGTCCGCAGAGCGCTGGTTAGGCCGGACTAGTCCGGTAGACCACAGACTAGTCCGATGTAGCCTTTGGAAAAGTTCGGACTAGTCAGGTCATTTCCAGACTTGTCCGATTTTCGGTGTCCATAACCCTAGCTGCCGCCAAACCCTAATTCCTCAGCCCTCACACTTGCCTCAAGCCTTATCTCTACGCACTCGAGCTCCCCAAGGCGATTTTTCATCTCCTCCATCAAAAAGCTCCACATTTGTGTGGAAATCAAGCTTCCTTGCTCGGAGATTGAAGTTCGCGGACTTGTCCGGCCTTCAACACCCTCCTCTTCAGGATTCAAGCAATTTCTTCGGTAATTTTTGCCCAAACCCTAGAAATCCCTATTTTCATCATTGTTGATCGAATAGCCTAGCATCTCTCACTATATACATGCTTCCTTGATGTATTACATTGATGCTAATCTAGTTGTGCATTAGGAACCACCATTTGTCTCGTTGCTTAGGTTTTTGAGGATGAATACCGGACTAGTCCGGTTCATGCACGGACAAGTTCGGTCACCCGAACTAGTCCGTGCCTGTACACCAAACTTGTCCGATTTTTCAGAACTCAAACCTAACCTTTCAATTCCTCAATGCAATTCCTTGTTAACCATTCTCACCCATACCCTGCACAATCCATTCTCAGGTCATGTCAAACTCTGACGATGAAGTTCCCGACTTTGAAGCTGAAATGGAACAATAAGCCCCACTTCGGTCCTTGACGGACCAAAGCAAGAAGCGACCTTCCGAGCCAGCCCCATCACCTCCTTAGTCTCGGAAGAGGGTGGCTCGACGAAAGGTGCCTGCCTCCAGGGCCTCCGCCGATGGTGGCCCTAGCTCGGCGAGTGCCCGCCTAGCCAAGGGCAAGGGCAAGGGGATCGCAACGGGCCCAATTGGCCCCATAAAGATGTCAGGTCCGAAGCAAGGGGCTTAGGACCCCACAGAAGAAAAGTTCAATGGGAAGGGCAGTGACTCGGCGTCTAAGTTCCGCAATGTTGGTTGCTACACCCGTCTGAAGCAAGCTGTGGATGGAATATTTTGGAGCAAGTTCCATGCAAATTTCTACAAGTCTGTGTACCTCCCCATGAAGACACCTATAGTGCGCATTTTGAGAAGAAGGGCTGCTCACTATTTGTTGAAGTAGTGGAAGCAATTGAGAGGCATGGCCTGAAGGATCTCTTTGCCTTCAAGAACAACTGGAATGATGAGGTCATAGAGCAATTCTTTTCGACTTGCCATTTCACTGGTGATGATGAAGAGAGTGTTACTTGGATGACTCATGGATCCAAGTATAGTATAACTTATTAAGACTTTGCAAGCCTGCTACACCTTGCCACCTCAAGCCATGACAACTTGGTCATCCATAACATAGGTGTCATTGAGAAGGATAAGATGAAATTCCACTATGAGCCCAACTCCTTGTTAAACCCTCCCTCCACAAAGAACATGAAACCATTCTTTGTGGTCTTGAACAGAGTCTTGAGGAAGACAATTGCCCCCAAGGATGGGGATGCTGGGAGTGTGCAGGGCTTTCTCCAGACCCTGATGAGGGTCATAAGCAAGGACCACAAGTTTGATGTGGCTGATTAATTTGGAATGATATGGTCAACATCTCTTGCACACCCAACAGGTCGTGTGGCTATGCTCCGTATCTTATGTTCGTGATTGAGAAGGTCATTGGGATTGAGTTTGTCAAAGATGTGGAGCACCTTCCTTTGAGGCCCCGAATGCCTCAAAAGCCAAGCGTCCAGGCTACTCCTTCTCCAGCCTCTAGTCCTGAGGCTCCGGCGAGAGGAAGTGGAGATGCCAGGGCTGCCCCTGCCACTAGGACATCCCCTCAAAAAATATCTGCAAGTGGCATCTTCAAATACTTGGATGCTATCATTGCTTCTTGCAGAAAGGCCGAGGTGAAGGCCCACAGGCTTAACAAGAGATGAAAGGAAGACATGGAGTCTGTCAAGGCTAATGTGAAGCAAATTTGTCAAAAACTGGAGATCGAGCCCATTGGATCTCCAGTTATCTCTGAAGATTCTGACTCTGACTTCACCGAGCTCGGGCCCTTGACTCCCTCCGAGCTAGCCTACTTTGGCATTGGGGGCTCGAGTGGCTCCGCACCTCCTCCTCCTCCTCATCAGCCCAAAGACGAAGATGAAGACCATGAGAGGACCGACAACGAGCCTTGAAGACTTTAGGTCCCTCCTCTCCTTCTTTTTGGTGTCTTGATGCCAAATGGGAAGAGATTGAGGGGGAGTCTTAGGTCTTAGGTCTTAAGCTCTAGGATACGAGGAGAGAGCTTCCTTTATGCTTTTTTTCATTTTTTGGATTGTAAACTATTTAATATGCTCTTATATTACTTAATGGTCCTGTGATGCAATGCTTTGATCTACTTGTCAAGTAATTGATGAAATATGTGATTTTGCTCTTAGAATGACATATATGCTTGTTGTTGTTATGTTAATGTCAATTATGTCATTCTCTTCTGGTTTATTGTTTTAATGCACTTTATGCATCCCACCATAAAGAATGCACATATGGATCATGTTGTCATTGCTTGATGTATTTTAGACTCATATGTGCATACTTTATGAAAATCTCAACTTTTTGTCATATTTTGTGACATCTCAATTGGTTGTCATCAATCACCAAAAAGGGGGAGATTGAAAGTGCATCTAGGAATCCCTTATGGGTTTTGGATGATTTATGACAAGCAAATGAGATCCGAACCACTTTGTTGAGATGAGCACAAGTTTTAATGGGAAAATAAGCAAAGTGCCAAAAAGAAGGGAGAATGAGGAGCAATGTGGAAAAGAGCTCAAGGAACAAGTGTAGTAGATCATTGTGTGTGTAGTGTGTTAAGGAAACACACCCCAAGAGCTCAAACAAAAAGAAACACACACATTGTACAAATTTATACAAGACCAGACTAGTCCGACTGACACCGAACTAGTCCGATATCTCTCTGCACAAGATCGGACAAGTTCGATATCACCACGGACTAGTCCAATATCTCTCTGACGACAATCGGACTAGTCCTCACCAGTGCAGACGAGTCCTCAAAACACTTCACAAGCTGAACAAAATCAGACAAGTCCGATCACACAATGGACTAGTCCGATATCATTCTGATCTAAATCGGACAAGTCTGATATTGGCACGGACTAGTCTGAAAACTCTCTGACCTAAATCGAACAAGTCCTCCAAGTGCGGACTTGTCACCCAATTCACTTAGGGTTTCACTGATCCGGACAAGTCCGATGACAATCGGACTAGTCCGAAGATATCCAGAAGCGAAAATGGACAAGTCCGCTCTTAGCCGGACTATTCTGATATTTCGTGACACTTAGGGTTTGCTACACACAGCATCCGGACTAGTCCGGTGTCCACCGCGGACTAGTCCGATCTTTCTAAACCCTAACGGTCACTTTTAGAAACCCCATATAAATAGAGGTGCACGACCCAACTTTAAACTCTCTCGACCCCCTGCGCCGCCACACCTCCCAAGAGCCTCAAAAACACATCTCTCCAAGAAATCAAAAGCCAAAAAGATCAATCCCTTGACGATATACTTTGGAACATAGGAGAGACACAATTCATTACTCTTGAGCTCTTGGTTTGATTCCTTAACACACTCCTGTGATTTTCACTATAATCTTTTGAGTGTGTTCTTGGTGGAGTTGTCATTGTAATCTAGGGGAGCCCTCAACATGTGAGAAGGGCCCTAGAATTTGGTTATTTACCCTTTGCGATAAGAGAAGAGTATTGGACTTCGTGGCGATCCGACGAGCGTAGGGTTGGAGAAGACCCGGTCCTTTTGTGGACTCCTCAACGTGGACGTAGGTTGCCTCTGTGGAAACCAAACCACGGGATAAATTGCTTGTGTTCTTAATTTGTGTTCATCGTTCTTATACATCATATCAATCTAGGGTTTCAATCAATCTTGCTTACTTTACATTGAATCATTAAATATAAGATTGAATTGTGATATACCCTAGTCCATAATCGTGCAACGCTTCAATTACAAGTATATTTCCGCTGCATACATCCTAGAATCAAATTAATCAATAAAACTTGATTAACATAGTAAGGTACACACCGGACTAGTCCGCACTCGACCGGACTAGTCCGATATCTCGAGTTTTGATCTGGTTGTTAAGTGTTGCAGGTTCCGACAAAATTCAAAAAGGCATATTCACCCCCCTCTAGGCCACATTCAGTAAGCTAGTCCAGTTTAACTTACGTCGGTCAGACCATACAGACGTAAGTTATACCACTTAACTTACGTCGGTTATGCTATACAAAAGTAAGTTAGAATACTTAACTTTCATCATCTGGCCAGGGGCCAACGTAAGTTCTATGGCCCAGCCCGCTGCCCATTCCAGTAAATAACTTACGTCGATTGCGGATTACCGACATAAGTTACTTAATTATGTCGGTGGCCGATGTTTGTTACCTTAATTACGTCATGAGTTCTTCGTCGACTGGAAATTGACGTAATTAAAGGAAAACCGATGTAATTAAGTATCTTACGCTGATTTCGGCCTTAACTACATCGGCTCTGGCTGACGTAATTGATCGGGATTCTGTAGTGTTGGTTGGATTCTGCAGTAGTGAGACATCACCTAATAAAACTTTAGTGGGTCTAAACATGAAGGTAGTCCCTTTGTAAATTCTATTTTGTGATCTCTTGGCCATACACCTTAGGTAGTGTAATTGACATAAGGGAGACTTTCCTTTGTTGACGATGGTTGACAAAATCACAGACTTGTGGGTGAAGTGGTACAACCTCTGTAGAGTGTTAAACTATCATGATAGCCATGCCCCCGGTTTTGAGCAACCTGGACCCTCACATGAGTAGAGTTACGGAACTGGATATTGAATAATGGTTGGAATCAGATATGGAATTGGTGTTGGGACTTGGGTTGGTTATAATAAATTGGATATTGATGACTATGGATAATTATGGATGATTATGGACATTTATGTCAGATGGATATTGAATGGATGGTGATGGCATATGTTGGTCTTGGTTATGGTATTGATGGTATTTGGGTTTATTATGGGATTTGACCTCACATAGTAATTATAAGTCGCATTTGTCCTATTTTTGCAATTTACAATGTACTTTTCGGCAATTAGCTATTTACTACCGTCCTTGTTCAAGCTACATGACACATTTTCCCACACTGGTTGAGTATGACATGTGCTCACTCTTGCAATTCCCCAACCAACAATTTCAGGTGATGTTTAGGAGTACCATGAGGATAATGCGAAGTACTAGGTTTTGTGTTACCATCGACTTGCCTATGGTGTGGAGACGCGCTACCTAGCTATGCTTAGTTTAGTTTATTTTCCGCTACAGTAACAATAATTAGAGATTTGTAAATTCAAGAACCATTGTTCTATTGTAATACGGTACTTGTTTACTATTTGTGACGTGGTGTATTTATGTGTATCATTTGTGGTTTCATCGTGTATGTGTGATGAACATCCTGGGTACACATATGCGTTCACTTCGTTCATATTCGGAACCGGGTGTCACAGAGACCTTCGTAAATATACTAATTATTGACCGGTACTAGCCAAAGTGTAATACTCTAAGCGTAGTAATGCAAAAATATACCAAATATTGACCGGTGATCAACCAAAGCACGGACCATTTCAACTCCAACCAAAGCACGAACAAACATTATTAGGGCAGTGCCGAGGTTGAGGAGTCGAGGTCGACAGTGGTAGCACGATAATGACCAAGAGGGCAATGTCGGGGCCGTGACGAGCTCCGGGGAAGGGGACCGACACGGCGGCGTGCTCCGGGGAAGGCGACCGACGTGGCAGCGTGCTAAGAGGAAGGGTCCGACGCGGCGGCGGCTTCTCTGGCCAAAAGTGATCAACACGCAAGAGCTGAAGTGTCAATTTTTTTTCTAAGTATTGGGAAGAAAGCGCCTGAGAGAGCTAAAAGTAACTTAGGGCAACAATTAGAGACGCGCCTCAAAAGAGCAATCGTTGGGCACATCTCCCTTTTCCTACAACAAAAAGAATAATTGGGTCCCACTGGTATGAAAGCCCATATCGGGGACGCGTTTGCTAAGAGCTCGTCTTTTTCTGTTGAATTAATGTGCGCAAAGAGTTTGAAGCCCTCCGACCTCATTGTGGGACCGTGCCAAATAGTAATTTTTATAGACGGCGCATCTCTCATTAACTTGTGGATATGCGAAAGCTGCTGGTCCCGCCACGGCGCACAACACGTGCTGAGGTGTGAACAACATATTTCGCATCTTTCACAGTGCCATGCCTAATATGCTCATGGCAACATGCTCAGAGTTTCGAGGTGGGACAAAAGATCTTCACGGTTGCATAACTATCGCGGCCAAATGGAAGACGTGCTCTTGAAAGGCACATCTCTCAATACCTTGTGGATATGCAAAAGCTGCTATTCTAGAATCAGCGCACACCACGCGACGAGATAGAAAGAACTTTTGCATCTTTCGCAATGCCACGCCTTATATGCTCGTTGCAACGCGCTCAGATTTCTAAGGTGGGACAAAATGATCTTCAAAACTGCATGCAAGACGTGCCAGTGTAAGGCTTGTCTAGCATTACTTTGTGGCCTTGCATAGACTGTTGTACACGCATCAGTGCAGACCCCCACAGCATGCGCTGAGGCGTGCGCTGACAGGTGAACAACATCCGATGCATCTCTCACAATGCTATGCCTTATATCCTCGTTGCAACACGCTAAGATTTCAGAGGTGGGAAAATAAGATCTTCACTACGGCATACTTCACAGCTGCATGCGAGATGCGCCATTGTGAGATTCGTCTCGCATCATGTTTGTCTCCCATTTTCAAGAGCAGAGCAAGTGCCTTGTTCAGTAGTGCCCCATGACAAAAAGAACACAAGGTATCAGTACTTGTCCAGGAGAAATAGAGCACATATGACCAATGAAAGTTAAATTATCAATCAAATGGCAAAATTTTCACACATTTGAGCATATGTCACATAAATATCCAAATGAAAGTCAATTTTTCACTCAATTGGTCATATTTTAACATATTGAGAATATTACACACAATCAATTTGGTACATTACGTTGTGGTCGTGGTTTTTTGAAATTCTTGGCTTCTTCATGGTGGCCGTTCTGCAAGTAAGGAACTTCGTTGGCCGATGGTGTTCTTGGCTTGATCATCGAGGTGACAAAAGGAGGAATCTCATCAAATTGGTCAAACTCTTCCTCATCGACGGCATTCTCGACTCCAAAAATTCGTTGTTTTCTAGGTATAACCATGTTAAGTCTTTCATTTGTTGTTTCTGGAACATAGAACACTTGAGCAACGTGTTCTGCTAACACGAAAGGCTCCGACTTATATCTCTGAAGGTTGAGATCAATGCCAGTGGACTCCTCATGACGAGAATTGGGAACACCAATCGGGTTACTTGGGTCAGTGTAGTTTAGAGCCCACTCTACGACTTCCTCTGTAGAGTATCCTTGTACCATTCTGCCCTCACGGTAAACTCGATTTCTAATGAATGACTTCAGTATGCCATTGAATCTCTCGTAGGCATACATCTGGTGAAGGAACACAAGACCATGTAGCTTTATCTCCTTAATAAGATGAGCTGTGAAATGGACATTGTTGACGGCTGTTATATACAAATTTCATCCGTCAATTTAACTCAATTATGTGAAGGATTTGTCATTTCTTGCACACATCACTTTTCTATCAACCCAATTCCACTTCGACTTGGAGAAATATGTGTATGCCGCATTTTATGCAGGAAATGAGGAAATGTAGAGGGACCAATCCTATAAAATATCATCCTAGCTAATCTGGCGACGACATGTGGCATCCCATGGATCAAATGACCCACAAACAGAAGTATATGAGGAGATCCAACGGTGTATCACCCAGATACATCAAGGGGGCCCACCTAGCAGCCACTTGGAGGAAGCACTCCACGTTTGGAGTGCTGACCAGGTCGGCCAAACCAGGGGTTCGTCCAACCCCTTCCTGGCGCCAAACACGATCAAACGACGTGTGTTGCCTCCTCCCGGCTTGAAGGAGTCAATGGTGACAGATTCGCGCGCTTTTGGTGGCGGGAACCAACCTCAACACTAGTATAAATAGGACCCCCTACCCCTCACATCAACACACACCAGTTGAGCTTCGTCTCTATTGTATACACTATCATCCATAGTCTTAGAGGAGTTAGGATGTAGAGAGGACAGTCTCTAGTCCCATGTCCAAATTGGGAAAGCAGTAAGGAGTCTCTCTCTTCCCAATCCTACATTGGGAAAGGTATGGCTCATGTATTCTTTCTTGTATTTGTGACTTTATGCATAATAAAGATAACATCTTTAGTCTCTACTTATACATATACTTGGGCAAAGCGTTTCTTGTTTGATTGTGGAGTCCATGTATGTGGAAGCTATAGCTTCTATGACTGTTTCATCATGAACATATCTCATTATCATAGAACCTATGGACCCCCACTATAGTCTAGTTAATTATAACATAACTACGTTAATATGGATAATTATGTTGTGTATCAACATTGGTTCTATGATGATTCAATTCATTACCTTAGGATGGCTTATGCCTACGCTCTTAAGGTAATTAATTAATATGCTAGCATGGTGCTAGGATAGCTAAGTAGCATTGGATGTCTCGTAGACCCACGGGTTGAAGAGGTAGGCAGTAGGTGGTCACAGCCCTATCTGTCCTTTGTAATCCTCCACGTTCGGCTATGCTACAGGCTCTTGGCAGGTGTCGCCCTGGTATTGCTAGGGGTAATCCCGTGCCCAATGTGTTGAACCACATACCATAAGTATTCACTAATGATCTAGCTTAAGGATAATTAGTTTAGACTATGTATATGTACAATAGAGTATAGTAGGAGTACCTCCATAACTCTGAACCTTAACTAACCTCTAGGATCCTCTTGCCCCCCTTAGACTTGATAGCTTTTGTGTGTGTCACACTACCTCCAATATTATTTTATCCATCCTTACTAGATTCTTACCTAGACCTTTCTACCCTTTCCACTTGATGATTGATATACCTCTTCCCTGCCTTCCTTTGGGATCAAATAAATGACACCCTTGGGAATACTCTTAAGGGGAAATGCTACAATGATATTTCCGTGCGCTTGCAAAATTCACTCTGTGATCCAATAGAACCATTAACAAGCATTTCTGACACATCAGTTGGAGATGTTTAGTTAATGGTGCATAAGAAATACAAACAAGCATTTCTGGCGCCGTTGCCGGGGAGGTTAAATAGATATATAACATGACTGAGTGAATAGGATAGAACCCTGGGTAGGATTTTAGTAGGATAACCATTCTTTGTTTTCACATTTATTTTAAATGTGAAAATAGGGTAGTGTATGTCTGGTTTCCGCCTGCCGGAAAATATCGTTGAAGATCCCGAATTTCTTCTAAGAGACCGGCCTCGTGTCGTTACTCCTCAGAAGATTCGAGCGGCAAAGCAAGCCAGCGTTCTTGCACCAACAGTCCAAACGCCAATGGCTCAGAATACCCATCGTGAGATCTCAGCTCCCTCTGTTAACAATGTGCCTATTGGGCCCACTGTAAACACGGGAGATGTGAACTTCGAGATCAAAACTGACCTTATAACTATGGTGCAAGCCAACCCGTTCTGTGGGGAGGCTAATGAGGATGCAAGTGCTCACCTACAACAATTCCTCGAGATCTGCAACACTTTTGAGATCATGGACGTGTCTCCATATGCGGTCCGTCTGAGACCGTTCCCGTTCTCTCTCCTTGGGAGAGCAAAACAGTGGTTCTACGCGAACAGAAGTGTTTTAGACAATTGGGAGAAGTGTTCTACGACATTCCTCGCCAAATTCTTCCCGTTGGACAAAACCAATGCCCTACGTGGAAGGATTTCCAGTTTTCAGCAAGAGCTCAAGGAATCTATTCCCGAGACATGGGAAGGCTTCAGGAGTACATCCCTAGGCTGTCCCCACCATTGGATGGATGACTGGCTCCTTATTCAGAATTTCTATAACGTGCTGATCCCATCAGCTCGTGACCATTTGGATGATGTTGTTGGGGCAGCCTTCTTCTCATTGACGGTGCCAAAAGCTAAAGATCTTATTGAGAAGATGGTGTCCAACATGGGATGGAATGATGAGCGTCTCCATACCCGACAGGGAGGCATGCACACCTTGAAGGAGGTGGACATGATCGCTGCAAAATTGGACCTCCTAATGAAGAAAATTGATGGACAAGCCAGTGGTGAAGTGTCTGGCAATGCCTATGCCCTAAACTCTCACATCACGTGTGAAGTCTGTGGCAACATGGGTCATATGGGCAATGATTGCCCAAAAACTAGTGAGGATGCCCTATACCTCACCAACAACGGAAATTTCAACAACAACGATGGCTATCGTCCAGGAGGTCAAGGGTGGGGTCAACATCGTCCATTCTTTCAAGGAGGGTACAACCGCAATGGCAACCCTGGAAATAACCCAAACACGAGAGAACTTGCCATTAGCCAACTCAAGATCAACCATGCCGTATCCAAGAAGTTGTCAGCTAATGACAAGACCATGGAAAACATCAATGCCGAGATTGAAGGACTATCTTCAGCATTAAAGAATCAACTAAGCTTCAACAATATGTTGGAGACTCAGCTGGAACAACTTCTTGCAGTTGTCCCTCCATTGGAAAACAACAGAATTCTGGGGTAGCAAGAAGCCCCAGTGGAGAACGTCAATGCGGTGGTTACAAGAGGAGGAAAGACCACTCGTGACCCACCATATCCCACACAAGAAAAGAGGACAGCTGAGCCTGAGAAGGAGGATGTCCCAAGTGAATTACTTGGTGAGAGAATGGCCAAACACTTTGAAGACACCAACTTGTTGTCATTCCCTCACAGACAAAGAAAGCCAACAGGGGATGAGGAATTCAACCATTTTGTCGAGATCATCCAAAAGATCCTCATCAATGTGCCCTTGATTAATGCGATGCAAGTACCCACTTATGCTCGCTATCTCAAGGACATATTGAACAACAAACGGCAATTGCCCACCACTGAGGTTGTCAAGCTTACGGAAGACTCCAGTGCAGCCATCCTCAATAGGCTCCCTGAAAAGAAAAAGGACCCCGGATGTCCTACCATTTCATGCTCAATTGTGGCTCACCACTTTGACAAGGCACTTTGTGATCTGGGAGCATGTGTCAGTGTGATGCCCAAGGTTGTGTTCGACCAGCTGAACTTCACAGAGCTGACACCAACACCAATGCAGCTACAACTGGCTGACTCTTCAGTCCGTTATCCAGCTGGTATTGCTGAAGATGCCCTGGTGAAGATCCGGCACTGCTTCATACCTGTGGATTTTGTGGTGCTAGACATGTACACTGAGAAGGATACACCACTCATTTTTGGGCGCCCATTCCTCAGCAGTGCAAAAGCTCGCATAGATGTGGGAGCTGGAGAAATCCACTTCCATATCAATGGCAAGGAGGAAAAGTTTAACTTTTGGTCAAGATCAGAGCAATGCTCCATGAATCGAATCAAATATGGGACGAATGATAAACACATCAGAGAGGTCGAAGTCACACCTCTAAAGGTGGACTCACTCATTGCATTCATGAGAAGATTAATCTACTAGGAGAATCCATCGTTTCGACCACGACGATATCCAAAGGCGACAGAATCGTCTAGACCTTCCCGAAGGCCCAAGTCCACCAAGCCGCCAAAGAAGGAATGGCGGAAGAAGCAAGACAAGCCGACTGAGCCCATCCCTCCGGGCCCGGATGTGAAATGAAGACGTAGGAATGTCTATCTCATCGGACGGTAGTGAGACCTACGCCAATAGGTTAAATTGGTAATTATCCCACTTTGTTTTTCTTTCTTTCTTTTTTCCACCCCATTTGGATTTTTCCCATTGCATATTTGATTTTTCCTAGCAAGTCGAGAATCTTATATTCTTGACTATCATTTTTCTTTCTTTCTTTACAAAAGAAATTTTTTTTTTGGATTTGAATTTTTTTTTTTGAAAAACATTTTTTTCTGAGCAGCACATGTGGCATTTCACCAACGTGCTAACTTTATAGCAGTTGGGGAGCCACTTGCCAAAAGAGGAACAACGGGGGGCCACCTAACGGGTCGGCCGAACCCCCTGGTCGGCCGAACAGGGAGTGGAGCCAAATTGGCTCCCATTCCTCCAACGGCTATATTTTGAACCCCAAGTGACCGTTGGAGGGTGCACCCTATAAATTGTGGTCGTGAGGAGCACCTCTCTTCACAGACCACATCATTTTACACCTCCCCAAGTAACTCTCTAGCTCACCTTGTTTTTCTTGCTCTTCATTGCAACACTCTTGCTCAAATCCATCTCCAAAAAGATTTTCTTTTGTCTGTATTTGCATTTTACATTCAAGCTTTCAAGAGGAGAAAATTCATTGAGAGTTTTGTTTTCCAAACATCGCTTATTTTTGGATTTTTCTCGCCTTGTTTTGTTCTTGCTTGTTGAACTCAAAAAGACATGAAGAGGTTGTTCGTAAAGAGGAATGGGGCTGCAAGATCAAGCCATGGTGAAGGTTCTAGTGCACGCCTCTCTTCCATGGGTACAAGCCCAAGGAGGAGAAGTGTGTGTGAGAGGACACTCCCATGGAAGAGAGAAGCAACCCACACTAACTTCTTCATGACATCGACCTCGACATACGAAATGAAGTTGAAGATCAAGAACGCAGGCTTCTCCAAGATCGTGAGTTCCGCCACACCAAGGCTTACGATCCACATTTTATCTCCAAAATAGGTATGGACTCCAAATTTCTTTCCATTTGGCATGCAATTGGACTTGATGACTTTGCTCACATAGAGGAGAAAGTCTCACGCCTTCTCACTATCCAATTCCTTTGCACGCTAAGAATAGGATTTGATGGTATTACTTTTAGATTATTTCAAAAAGAACACAACGTCCTATGGAAAGAATTAGGTAGCATCCTAGGCTTCCATAAACGGTGATTGCTAGATTTAGACAATTTTCCTAAGTTTACGAAACAAAGTTTTTGGCATGAGCTAACTAGTGAATTCACATGTAGGGCTCCTAGGAATAGCCACATCCAAAACCCTACCTTACGCTTCATGCATAGATGGATGGCTATGACTATGTTCCCTAGGGGAGATGTTAGGGTTGTGCGAGATGATGAATTGAAAATTTTGTTTGCCATGACTAAGAAGATAAAAGTTGCTCCAGTCAAGTCATGATGACACAATGGTTAGATTACATTTCAAAATAAGGACCAATTGAAGGCACTTCATTGATTACTCATATTGCTGATAGGGTAGAAGCACATAAATACTCTTCATTTGAATATATTGAAACTGAAAGAGAATTAATTGATGAAGACTATTTAGTGCAAGTACATACCCTTAAGCATGATCATGATGGCTCCTAGATATTTTTCTATCCCGGATTTGTCAATGAAATTCGGTTACCTAACCTGGATTTTCATTTGTACAAATGTCGGAGGCTAACCATTAATCTTCTTCCCCTTGAGGAAGCAAGAAGAAGTAATGTCTCTGGCAGGGTAACAAGGAATCGTGTGAGGGCTGCAGCCACAGGCATGCCACCGATAATCTCTCCGGTCCATGAATACCAAGAGGAAGAGAACCCAACGGGTTATGCACCCGGATGGACTCAACCTCCGACGTATGAGACTGGGAGATCATCTTGGCATGAATGGCAAAGGGATCCACCCTTATCCACTTCAAGCTCTAGCAGCTTGCCCCCAACTTCCATGAGAGGACGTCGTTCCTTTTCATCTAGAAGTCATCATAACTATAGCCAAGGAATGACGGACCTCACTAGACGTATGGGACAACTTGAAGTGAGAACGGCTAACATATACAGCACACTCAAGGAGCATGTTCAAGGTACCTAGGATTGGCAACAACACATGGATGCTCAGTTCACCAACATCAACACGGCACTACAACTACAACAAGCTAATCTTGCAGCGTACTTCCATCATGAAGGGTTCAACCCTTATCACGGAGGTAGTTGAACAACAAGCTTGGGGGAGGACCCCCACTTGAGGTAACATGTATCACATTTCTTGCATAGTTATTTTCCATCCATCCATCATCCACCTTGCATTTAAAATATATATATATATATATATATATAATAGGTTATATTTGCTTTCATCAAATAAATGTGTGGTAAAAATGATTTAGAATTCACATAGATGAAATGATGAATAGTTGCCCCATTTTGTTTTCCTAAGTCTGTAGTTTACAACTTGCTACTCTCCGAATATTGCTTTCAATGGTTTGAAATACTTTTACCTTAATTTGGAAGTTGTGGGTAGCAAAAGCTTAATCTAATTCTAGGTTGTTGCAAGAATAGAATTAGTAATAGGACTGCTAGTACTATTTTGAATGTAAAACTTAGATTTCTAGAGAAATTCTTAAAAGATTTAAGTTTCCCTCAATTGATTGGAAAAACCTACCAAAGACTTATGATATTCATACATAGACAAAACCATATGCATATGCTATTTGCTTTCACATTGAGCCTAGTCAAACTAGTATAGACCTATGTCAGAAATCATTCAACTCTTTTTTAATTCAAGAATTCACTTGCACATGCTATACTTCTACACTAGAAGTAAGCAAAACGTCCATCATATCCACCATACCACAACAAAAAGAGAAACTCCATGTTATTCATGTTTAGCATTCTCTTCAAAATTCATTGCAAAGAAAGGGAGTAGAAGACAGAGCTACAAAAAAGAAAATGAAAAAAAAAACATGCTTACATCATAAGCATTAGAAAAAAAGAGAGAGAGAGAGAGAAAAGAAAAGTAGCCATGTTTCATCCCTACAAAAGAAAGAGAGATTATACAAAAAAGGAGTTATCTCAAGTATCCACATCCACTTCCACTCCATCACACATGCACTAGTCTTGAATCAAAAAGTTTTGATTTGAATTCTCCTAAGGCTTACTCTTTTGACTTAGCAATATTTGTGATGCAAATATGCCTACTTATTCAATGAGTAGGAATAGTAGAGGCACAATGCTTTGGTGAGGTAATATTTCCACTATCCACAAAGGAGTAATTGAGAGAATCAAATTGAGGTACTTAATATCTAAATTGAATTCTCCGGGATTTAAGTGGAACTTGATTTCTAGGCTATGTTTGCTCCATTTGCTATTCTACCTTTCAACTACTCATGAATATGAAAAAGCATAAGCCCCATGATTACTTAAGGAAGGTAGAGTATCATAGCCAATTTCTGCAATACTAGGTAGAGTATCTTGTTGTGCATTAGATACTTTTGAAAATAAGACATTTTAGTAACTCCTGATCATCAACCTAAAGTCTTAACATTGCTCAGGACGAGCAAAGGATAAGCTTGAGGGAGTTTGTTGACAGTTGTTATATACCAATTTCATCCGTCAATTTAACTCAATTATGTGAATGATTTGTCATTTCTTGCACACATCACCTTTCTATCTAACCCAATCCCACTTGGACATGGAGAAATATGTGTATGCAGCATTTTATGCAGGAAATGAGGATATGTAGAGGGACCAATCCTATAAAATATCATCCCAGCCAATCAGGTGACAACACGTGGCATCCCTTGGATCAAATGGCCCACAAACAGAAGTATCCAAGGAGATCCATTGATGTATCACCCAAATACGTCAAGGGGGCCCACCTGGCAGCCACATGGAGGAAGCACTCCACGTTTGGAGTGCTGACCAGGTCGGCCGAACCAGGGGTTCGGCCGACCCCTTCCTGGCGCCAAACTCGATCAAACAACCGGTGTTGGCTCCTCCTGGCTTGAAGGAGTCAATGGTGACCGAATCACGCGCTTTTGGTGGCCGGAACCGACCTCAACACTAGTATAAATAGGACCCCCTACCCCTCACTTCAACACACACCACTTGAGCTTCATATCTATTGTATACAATATCATCCCTAGTGTAGAGGACTTAGGTTGTAGAGAGGAGAGTCTCTAGTCCCAAGTCCAAATTGGGAAAGGAGTAAGGAGTCTCTCTCTTCCCAATCCTACATTGGGAAAGGTATGGCTCATGTATTCTTTCTTGTATTTGTGACTTTATGCATAATAAAGATATTATCTTTAGTCTCTACTTATACATATACTTAGGCAAAGCATTTCTTGTTTGATTGTGGAGTCCATGTATGTGGAAGGTATAGCTTCTATGACTGTTTCATCATGACCATATCTCATTATCATAGAACCTATAGACCCCCACTATAGTCTACTTAATTATAACATAACTAGGTTAGTATGGATAATTATGTTGTGTATCAACATTGGTTTAATGATGATTCAATTTATTTCCTTAGGATGGCTTGTGCCTAGGCTCTTAAGGTAATTACATAATATGTTGGCATGGTGCTAGGATAGCTAAGTAGCATTGGATGTCTCGTAGACCCACGGATTGAAGAGGTAGGCAGTAGGTGGTGACAGCTCTATCTGTCCTTGTTCGGCTATGCCACAGGCTCTTGGCGGGAGTCGCCCAAGTAGCTAGGGGTAAGCCTATGCCCGATGTGTTGAACCACATAGGATAAGTATTCACTATTGATCTAGCTTATGGATAATTAGTTTAGACTATGTATATGTACAATAGAGCATAGTAGGAGTACCTCCATAACTCTCAACCTTAACTAACCTCTAGGATCCACTTATCCCCCTTAGACTTGAAAGCTTTTGTGTGTGTCACACTACCTCCACTATTATTTTATCCATCCTTACTACATTCTTACCTAGACCTTTCTACCCTTTCCAGTTGATGATTGTTATACCTCTTCCCTTCTTTCCTTTGGGATCAAATAAATGACACCCTTGGGAATACTCTTAAGGGAAAGTGCTACAATGATATTTCTGTGTGCTTGCAGAATTCACTCTGTGATCCAATAGAACCATTAACAAGCATTTCTTACACATCAGTTGGAGATGTTTAGTTAATGGTGCATAAGAAATACCAACAAGCATTTCTTGCGCCATTGCCGGGGATGATTTGTTAGTATATCTTAGGAGCCGTCAACAGACGCTGATGTCAAAAAAAGGAGAGGTGGAAAATACATCTCAAGGATGCATAAAGTTTCATAGTGCCTTTTTCCAATGACTCGAGATCTTCTTCACATAGTACTTTTTGACAAATTGCGTTGAAGAAAAAGCAAAACTTCTTTATAGCCTCTCGAACATTGATTGGTAGGATATTCCCAATTATAACAGCAATCATTTGTGTAAGAAATACATGGTAATCATGAGACTTCATGCCGTGAGCTACATTGAAATATGGAAATGAAATACGCCTTGAGACGTTCGTCGAGTAGCCGGATGGTACTTTCACATTTTTCAAGAACCCAAAAAACCCTTTCTTCTCATTTTTTGAAAGGGTGATGCATGACGTGGTTAGTTCCGTTCCTTTTACCGAGTTATTGAGTCACAACTCATGCCTAATTCTTGTTTTCTTTAGACCTGCCCGTGCATGTCCATGGTCCCCAGTTTTCCCATCCGTGTTAAGCAATGTCCCTAGCAGGCTCTTGCACATATTCTTCTTAACGTGCATCACTTCAATCAAATGACGGACGTCTATGTCTTTCCAGTACAATAGCTATTAAAAAAATTGATTGCTTCTTCCACATGTCATCTTCGCCAGTATTTTTGCCAGTCCTTTTCTGCTTACCAAGGACAACATGGATATCCTTGATCATTTCATAGACTTCATGATCTGTGTGATGAGGTGGAGGACGCCTCTTCTCAGTGTTACCATTGAAATTATCCTTCGTGCTCTGAAACGGGTGCTTCATTGGAATGTAGCATCGATGTCCCATGTACACTATTTTTAGACTTGCTCTAATATTGTGAGTCTATTTCTCTAAAAAAATGTGGACATCCGCAACCTACTTTGTTACTTTGTTTGGACAAGTTACGTGCCACTGTAGAATCACTAACAATCACAAATAGCATGGATTTGAGACCAAATACTCATGCTTGTGGTCATCCCAGACCTGCACTCCATCGTTATACCACAACTGCTTTTGATCTTCAACCATAGTCTAGAAACAAGTGTCGATGTCATTCCCAGGTTGTTGTGGCCTCGATATCAGTCCTGACATCATAATATATTTTTGTTTGTTGCACAACCAAGGAGGAAGGTTCAAAATTGTTAGAACAATTGGCCATGTGCTATGTGTGCTACTGTTCAAAAAAGGATTCATGCCATCGTTGCTCATAGCAATCCTTATATTCCTCGAATCAATGGCAAATTCAGGATTTCGCGAATCAATGTTTTGCCACTATGTGGCTTCAACGACATGTCTTATCATTCCAGCATACTTCTTATGTGTCTCTTTGTGCCATCGCAACAATTCTGACTCGTTGTTTGCCAACCAACGCTTCAAACGAGAAATGATAGGAAAGTACCAAAACACCTTTTTAGGCCGTCTTTTTCTTCCATTGCAATTCTCATCATCACCATCATATTTCCTACGACTGGATCGATCGACTACACAAATAGGGCATTCCTCGAGGTTTCCGTACTCAGGTCCATGATATAGAATGCAATCATTCTTGCAGACGCGGATTTTCTCCACCTCCAAACCCAGTGGACAAATTATCTATTTTTCCTCATAAACTGTCGTAGGTAATGTGTTGCCTTGGGGTAAAATGTCCTTAAGGAGCGTAAATAAATCCTTAAAACTACAATCACTCCATCCGTTGATCGCCTTCAATTGGAAAAGTTATATCATCGCAAACAGTTTGGTTTACCTAGCCGCACAACCATGATACGATGGCTTCTTCGAGTCTTCCTGCATCTTCCTGTAATGTGCTAGTTCATCATTACTGTACTGATCATCGTTGCATGTCTCCTGACATTGCATACCATCTCCTCTATGTTATGCACCTAAAACTCAATGTCGTCATCGGTGAACCCTGATATATCTGGCTCGTTCACATCGTCGCAATGATCTTCTTTGACACTGGTAGGGACCTCCCTCTCCAGATATGAGTCTCTCATCTCTGCTTCATTAAGCCCCTCCTCCCCATGTTTGTTCCAACATCGATAATCCACCATGAATCCATGCGTGATCAAATGTGACCTCAACACTTCATTTGTGCGATATCTCTTCTTATTCTTGCAATGTTTGCAAGGACAACGAATAGTCCCTCTAACGTTGTCCAACATGTCTTTCTTTGCGAAATTGATAAATGCATCTACCCCTTTGATATATTCATTGCAAAGGCATGACCCATACATCTAAATTTTATCTGACGACATCTACGTACAGAAAAGAAGAGCCAAATTAAAGAAATTCAAAGCCACTAATAGTCAAGATGTATAGGGGTAAAAAATAGTAAGGAACAGGAGAGGAGGAGAGGACTAACTCTTTGTTTTAAATGCCACTGATAATCACCGCCAAATTTTTAGAAGGGCACCTCCAAAGAGGGAAAGAAGAGGGCAAGAACAGGGCAGATCTGGCAGCAACTTGTTCTGCCATAGATGAGAGGTCGTAGAAGGGCAATAGAAAATCAAGATGAACCTATTTAACGGTTGTCTCTCTATAGAGCGAATAGGAGGCGAGCCTGCTTCCATGACAAAAGGAGACATGCCGGGCCAATGGGTATGGGAGATGTGCCTGCTTGGATTATAAAACGAGACAGGTGCCAAGGAAAGCTCATCTCAGTTACAATACAAATATAATTCATGCTCTGATAAAGCCCGTTTCCCGTTTGTCAGAGAAAAGGGTCTGTCTCTGATACTTACTTAACAGAGATGGGTTGTATAGTAGCGCGTCTACTTGTACGTTCAACCGAGCCAATTCAGATCCTCAATGAAGCGAGCTCGTCTTGTTTAACCATATCAGAGACGATCGCCTTTGAGATTGTCGCCCATTTTTGTCTCCTATTTGGGTTTCTTACGTAGTGACTAGTGCTCTCTTAGTTCATTAGTGGAGGTTAGGCTGTAGAGATGAGCCTCTAGTCCCAAGATGAATTGGAAAAGGTATGCGCATGTATCATTTCTTTATTTTGTGAGTTTATGCTTTATGATAATGATTATTAGTCTTTATTTATTCATATACTTGGGCAAAGCTTTTCTTGTTTGATTGTGGAGTCTATGTATGTGCTAGATGTAGATTCTATTATGATCAAGTCATAATGCTCATATCATGTTATCATAAACATCATACTCCATCACTATAGTCTAATTTGGTATTAATATGATTATGTTAACATAAGTAAGTTAGTGCTTGGTCCCAACATTGGTTCAACGATGTTTAGGTTAGTCATTGCCTTTGGAGGGTACTGTACTACAACTCTTAAGGTATTTGCCTGACATATAAGTGTTGGTATTTCTTAACACCACAGATCATCTTTGTTGAGAGATGAGATATGCAAGCGCACGGAAGATACCATTGTAGCATTTCATCCAAAAATATTCCCAAGGATATCGTATTTAGCCCAAAAGAAGGCGGCTAAGTAAAGTAGACATTATTCTTACGATCAAGGTATAGGTACGAAGTATTTATCAAAACAGGGGTAAGATGATATAGGAGTAATGTGACACACACTTAAGCAATATACTCTAAGGGTGAGGTTGTTATTGCGAGGGTTAGACTACGAGAAGGGGTTGCTCCTACTGTGCTCTATTGACTCATATACATAGCCTAATAGAGTACACATTAATATTCTAATGGTGAATACTAGGGGTTTGTGGTCCAACATATCGGGCATGGGTTTACCCCTGAAAACATCAGGACGATTCCTGCCACGTGTCTGTGGCATAGCCGAGCGTGGGGGATTACAAAGGACGGGCAGGGCTGTGACCACATGCCGCCTACTCCTACAAACCGTGAGTCTATGAGACATCCAACACTACTTAACTATCTAAGCACCATGCTTACATGTTATGTAAATACCTTAAGAGCCATGATACAAATATCTTCTTAAGGCAATGACTTACCTAAACATCATTGACCAATGTTGAGACCAAACACTAAGTTATTCATATTAACATAATCATACTAGTAACTAATTAGACTGTAGTGGTGGTGTATGATGTTTATTATAATGTAAATAAGGCATTATAAGTAGACCATAATAACATCTACACCTGGCACATGCAAGGACTCCACAATCAAACAAGAAATACTTTGTCCAAATATATGAATAAATAAAGACTAATAATAATATTATCATAAAGCATGAAGTCACAAAATAAGGTGACATTCCTTTTCGAAGAATCAAAAAGAGCAATGCCAGCACTTACTCTTGAGAGGATGCATAAGAACTGAATGATGATGTAACACCTTCATTTTCATCCATCATGCATCACATACATTCTAATACATGTTTAATATTGAGCAACATAATAAGAAACAAGTTTAAAATGAATTAGAAACAAAACCGCACTTAATAATTCTGGAAAGTGCGGACTAGTCCGATTTTGGTGCGAACTAGTCTGTTTTCTCTCTAACCTCGCTAAGACTTGTCCGTTTTTCTGCAGACTAGTCTGTTTTCCCCTCTGGACACTTTCAGACTTGTCCAGTCCTATGTGGACTAGTCCGATGTTACAAATCCTTGAAAAATTCGCAAAATCCCAGACTTGTCCGGACTAGTCCGGTGTTCCAGCAGACTTGTCTGTTTTTCCCTCTGACTAAAGTTGGACTTGCCCAATTTTAGACCAGACTTGTCTGTTTTTCCCCTCTAGATAAGTTCAAACTTGTCTGATATCTAGTCCGAACTTGTCGGATTTTCTTCTGTCCAACTTCGGACTAGTCCGTTCCTTTTCGGACTTGTGCGATATATCGTGACTTCGAGTTGATCTTTTGTTTCACGACTTATTTCATGGGTTTTACGTTTAGTGGGCCTAGGGATGTCATGCCTAACTCTTTTAGAGCTCATGTGGGACTCTAAACCGACCTCTACTAATCTCAAACTCGAAATTCATCTAACCCTAGCCTCCACCTCTATATAAACAATCCCACCCCTTGACTTGACTTCTATTTGCCACTTTTCCACCCCACCCAAACCCTAGCTCGTGATTAGCCACCACCAAGGATGGAGAAGGAGATCTATAGCAAGGAGAAGAAAGGTAGGAAACGAAAGAGGATCAAGATCTCCATCAACTTCGCGTTCTTCGTTAGCAATTCACCATCAAGTTCTTCATCAACCCTAAATCTTCAAGATCCAAGTGTTACCTCCAAGATCTTTGATTCATTGGAGTTATAAACACCTGGTATACTTTCTACTTCCTTTTCCTTACGAGAATTCAACCCCAAATATCCAAATTCACATCGATCTAGAAAACCCTAATCGGTTGTTCTCGCAAAGTGAGGACTAGTCTGGCCTTCCGCGGACTTTTCCGATCTTCCTGTTAAAATTATCTTGAATTAAATCTAAAATTTGACTGAATTAACTCCAAACTTGTATAAACTTGTTAAAATCTATTAGAACTAGTTAGTTATCATTAAAAGCAACTCATTAACATGTTCCACCTTGCATTTGCATTAATCATGCATATCATGACATGTTGAGTAATATTTGTGCATCTATTGATTGTAATTCTTGTCTTATATGATTATTATGCGGATTAGACAGATTTGCGCTAGAGAGTGTTGTGGAGGATCTCCAGCACTAATAGTTTGAAGGCTTTGACCCGAACCAAGCCCAAGAGCAAGGCAAATGTCCTTGAAGCATATTGATTCTGTTTTGAAATAAATGTTTTGTTTATTTTTTTAAACTCAAGGTTGATGACGGGTAAGTGGAAAATAATAAAGCAAAGCGGTTGATACAGTTTACCTCAAGTGGGGGTACTCCCCCAAGCTTTTTCTTTACTAACCTCCGTGTCGAGGGTTGAACCCTTGATGATGGAAGTATGCCGCGAGATCGGCTTGTTGTTGTTGTAGCGTGGAGTTAAGTTTGATGAATTCAGCGTCTATGTGTTGTTGCCAGTCTTCGATACCTTGGGCATGCCCTTGGAGAGTGTGGTACATGTCACCCGTCCTTACTTCAAGCTCCTCCATACATCTAGAGAGGTCCGTCATTCCTTGTCTATAGTCGCGATGACTTCTAGTCGAAGTGGAATGACATCTTCTCATAGATGTTGGAGGCAAGCTGCTAGAGCTTGAAGTGCATAGGGGTGTCTCCCATGTAACACTTGGCCATCCATACCAAGAAGGACCCTCGGTCTTATACGATGGAGGTTGAGTCCATCTAGGTGCGTCACCAGTTGGGTTCTCTTCCTCTTCGTACTCATGGACTATGGAGGTTGTCGGGGGCATGGTCGCTCTCCTTGTGCGACTTCTAGTTACCCTGCCAGAGACATTACTTCTTCCAGCGTCCTCGATGGGAAGTAGGTCAATGTTTAATCTGCGATATTTGTACAAATCATAACCCGGGTTAGGTATCCGAATTTCATTGACAAAGCCGGGATAATAAAATATCAAAGAGCCATCTTGATCATGCTTAAGGGTATGCCCTTGCACTAAATATTCTTCATCGATTAATTCTCTTTCATTTTCAATGTATTCAAATGAAGAATATTCTAGTGCTCATATCCTAGTAATAATACGGGTAATCAACGAAGTGCATTCAATTGGCCCTACCCTTGGAATGTAATCTAACCATTGTGTCATCATGGCAATAACTGAAGCAACTTTTATCTTTTAAATCATGGCAAATAAAACTTTCAGCTCATCATCACGCACTATCCTTACATCTCCTCTAGGTAACATAGTCATAGACACCCACCTATGCATGAAGCATAAAGTGGGGTTGTGCAAGTGGCTATTCCAAGGTGCACTACATCTGACCTCTCTAGTTAAATCTTGCCAAAAACTATGTTTAGTAGACTTAGGCAAAGTGTCTATATCTATCAAACAACGTTTATGGAACCCTAGGATTTCACTTAATTCTTTCAATAGGATATTGTATTCTTTTTGAAATAATTGAAAAGTAATACCATGAAATCCAATTTTTAGTGTGCAAAGGAATTGTATGGAGAGAAGGCGTGAACCTTTCTCCTCTATGTGAGCAAAATTTTCGCATCCTAGTGCACGCCAAATGGAAAAGAATTCGGAATCCATACCTATTTTGGAGATCAAATCCGGATCATAAGCTTTTGTATGAGAAAACTCACGATCTTGGAGGAGCATGCGTGCTTGATCTTCAACGTCACTTTGGATGTCGAGGTCGTCGTCATGAAGAAGTTGGGGAGGGTTGCTCCTCTCACCCATGGGAGTGTCCTCTCCTACACTCCTCCTTCGTGAACTCGGTGTAGTAACGGACGAGGGGCGTGCGCTTCAGTCTCTGCCATGGCTTGAGCTTGCAGCCTCCTTACTCTTTCCAAACAACCTTTTCATTCCATTCATGGCCATAACAAACAATAACACAAGGCAAAAACTCGAAAAAGGCGATGTTAGTGAAAACAAAACCGCGGCGAATTTTCCGTTGAAGAACATAAAAGCAAATCGCAAATGCAAATGAAAGCAAATCTTTTTTGGGTTGGATATTGAGCAAGTGTGTCTCAATGAAGAGCAAAAAAAAAAAAAAACAATTTGAGCAAGAGTGACTTTGGGGATGTATGAAATGAGTTGAAGTGTGAAGAGAAGAGCTCCTCACGACAACCATTTATAGTGTGCAATCCCCAACAGTCACTAGGGCACCAAATGTATCCATCGGAGGAGAGAGAGCAAAATTGGCTCTTTCCCCATGTCGGCCGAATAGGAGGGTTGGCCGACCTGACAGGTGGGCCCCTGTGTTCTTCCTTTTGGCAGGTGGCTCCCTAACAGCTAGGCAATAAGCCCGTTGGTGAAATACCACTTTTACAGCTCAGAACAATTGTTTTCCAAATAAAAATCCCTTTTCAAAACCCAACAATTTTCTTTTTTGTGAAAAATAAAGAAAAAAAATGATAGTGGAAAATATAAGATTCTCAACTTTGCAAAGGAAATCAAATATGTAGTGGGGAAAGTCAAACTAAATGGGGAAAAATCAAATGAAGAGAATATAAAAGAAAAAATCAAATAAAGGATAACTACCAATTTAACCTATTGGCTAGGTCTCACCACCGTGTGATGACATGGACATTCCTCCTTCTTCATTTCTTGACACTCGCTCCGGACGGATTGGCTCAGAGGGCTTGTCTCGCTTTTTCCGCCATACCTTCTTTGGCTGTTTGATGGACTTGGGCTTATGTGGAGGCCCAAACTTCTCTGTCTTCTTATGATGTTGGCGTAGACGATAAGACAGGTTTTCCGCATAGATCAAATTCCTCATGAATGAAATAAGTGGGTCCACCATTGGGGGTGTGATTTCGACCTCTTGAATGCGTTTAACATTTGGCCCATACTTGATAAAGATCATGGGGCATTTCTCCAACTTTGGGCGAAAGTTAAACTTCTCCTCCTTGCCATTGATATGGAAGTGGTTATCTCCAGCTCCCACATCTGTGCGAGCCTTCGCGGTGATTAGGAACCGGCGCCCGAGAATGAGCGGCGTATCATTCTCGACCTCCATGTCGAGCACCACAAAATCCATGGGTACGAAGCAATTCCGGATTTTCACCGGGACATCTTTTGCAATACCCACCGGATAACGGACTGAAGAATCAACCAGTTGGAGCTATATTGGTGTTGAAGTAAGCTTCGTGAAGTTCAGCTGGTCGAAAACCACCTTGGGCATCACACACACACTTGCTCCAAGGTCACAAAGTGCGCCAATTTGGCATGAGATTGTAGGACATCTAGGGTCCTTCAACCAGTTTCCTCCTTGTAGAGAAATTGTATTAGCACTTTCCGCAGGAGGTTCAGGCTGTCCTGGCATTTTGCAATTCTCCATTGGAGGAACAACAACTGCCAATTTAGCAAACTGAGTCTCGAACCATTTGTTGAAACTCAATTGATTCTTGGAGGCCAAGGATAGTCCTTCTATCGTAGCATTGATGCTTTCTAGAGTCTTGTCATTAGCCTACAACTTCTTAGATAGAGCATCATTGATCTTCAGCCGGCTAATGGCAAGTTCTCTCAAGTTTGGTTGATTTCCATTGTTGCCATTGTTGTTGTACCCTCCTTGAAAGAATGGGTGTGGTTGGCCCACCCTTGACCTCCTGGATGATAACCATTGTTGTTTCCATTGTTGGCTAGGTATAGGGCATCCACACGGGTTTCTGGGCAGTCATTGCCCAAATGGCCTCGGTTGCCACATATTTCATAAGTGATGTGAGAGTCTAAGACATAGGCATTGCCGCATACTTCACCATTGCCTTGTCCATCAATTTTGTTCATAAGGAGGTCCAATTTAGCAGTCATCATGTCCACCTCCTTCAAGGTGTGCATGGCTTTCTATCGGGTATGGAGACGCTCATCGCTCCAACCCATGTTTGACACCATCTTCTTAGTCAAATCTTTCTCTTTGGGCACCGTTAATGAGAAGAATGCACCTTCGGCAGCAGCATCAACATGGTCACAGGCTGAAGGGATCAGTCCGTTGTAGAAGTTTTAGATTATGAGCCAGCCATACATCCCATGGTGGGGTTAGGCTTGGATGTATTCCTAAAGCCTTTCCCAGGCCATGGGAATAGTTTCCTTGGCATCTTGCTGGAAACTGGAAATTCTTCCACGTAGGGCATTGGTCTTGCCCAATCGGAAAAACTTGGTGAGGAATGCCGTAGAACATTTCTCCCAAGTGTCTATAGCACTTAGGTTCGTGTAGAACTACTGTTTCGCTCTCCCATGAAGAGAGAACGGGAACAGCCTAAGACGAACAACATCAGGAGTACGTTCTTTATCTTAAAAGTGCTACAGATCTCAAGGAACTGTTGCAGGTGAGAACTTGCATTCTCGTTAGCCTTCCAACAAAATGGGTTGGCATGCACCATAGTGATCAAGCCAGTATTGATTTCAAAGTTTACAACTCTCGTGTTAACAGTGGGCCCGATAGGCACATTGTTAGTCGAGGGAGCTGAAAACTCACTAAGGGTCTTCTGGGCCATTGGTGTTTCGGTTGTTGGTGCAGTTGTGCTGGCTTGCTTTGCCACTTGAAGCTTATGACGAGTCACGACATGAGGTCGATCTCTAAGAAGGGATTCATGATCTTCAACAAAGTTTTCCAGCAAGCGGACGCCAGACATACACTACCATGTTTTCACACAAAAATGCGAAAACAAAGAGGGGTCATCCTACTAAAACCTACCAGGGTTCTATCCTGTTCACTCAATCATGCAATACTTCGGCTTCCTTCCCCGACAACGATGCCAGAAATGCTTGTTGTTATTTCCTTTGCACTACTAACAATTCATCCCTAGCAGTGTTGCCAAAAATGCTTGTTGGTAGGTTTCGATTCTTAAATTAATGTCCGCAAGCGCACGAAAACTATCGATGTAGCATTTCCCATTTAAAGAGTATTCCCAAAGGGTGTAATTTATGTTTTCCTAAAGGAAGGCTAGATGGAAGTAAAACAATCATCATGTGGAAAGGATTAGGTTGGTCTAGGTAGGGTTCTAGCAAGTATGGGTTAATTGATAAGATGAGGTAGTGTGACACACACAAGAGTATTATATCCTAAAGGAATAAATGATGTAATAGAGGAACTTGGCTATGAGTTGGGTAGAGACTCCTCCAATGCTTCTAATGTACATATACATAGCCTAAGTTACTTACCAATGATTATATTAATTATGAATTCTTGTGCTAAGTGGATTAACACATTGGGCATTGGTTTACCCTAGCAACACTAGGCGACTCCCGCCAAGAGCCTGTGGCATAGCCGAATGTGGAGGATTACAAAGGACAGATAGGGTTGTCACCACCTACTGTCTACCTCATCAATCTGTGGTTACACGAGACATTCAATGCTACTCGCTATCCTAGCACCATGCTAGCATATCAAGTAATTACCTTAAGAGCCTAGGCACAACCATCCTAAGGCAATGAACTAAATCATCGTTGAACCAGTGTTAATTCATAGCATAAGTGACTCACGTTAACATAATCATATCATAGGTAACTAGACTATAGTGGAGGTTTATAATGTTTATGATAATGTAATGAACATGGTATAGCACAATCATAAATACTACTCCTACAAATATTTGGAATCCACAATCACACATAAAACGCTTCATCCAAGTATATGAACAAATGAAGACTAAAGATAACATCTTTATTATGAATAATGTCACAAATACAAATAGGAATATGAAATGCATACCTTTCCCAATTGGGAAGAGACTTCTTCTACTCCTCTCCTACTTGGACTATGGACTAGAGACTCTCCTCTCTACAGCCTAAACTCCTCTAAACCTATAGAGAGTAGTGAAGACAAAGGATCAATACTCAAGTGGTGTGTGTTGAAGTGGCGGTGAGGGGTCCTATTTATAGCTTGGAGAAGGGTCGGTTCCAGCCACCAAAGGTGCGCGAATCAGTCACCCATGACCACTTCAAGCCGGGAGAAGCCACCATGTGCAGTTTGACCGGGAAAGGCTCCAGGAACTAGTCGGCCGACTAGGGGGGTCGGCCGACCTGGTCTTGGCCCCTTTTGCGACGTGGTTTCTCTAGATGACTGACAGGTGGGTCCCATTGACTGATATTGGTTCTACATAGTCGGATGGCCTCGGATACTTCTCTTTGTAAGCCATTTGATCCATGTGGTGCACGTGTCGTCACTTGATTGGATGGAATGATCTTTTATAGGATCCATCACCTTGTTTCACATCATTCCTGCATAGAATCCTTGCATGCACTACTTTCTCCAAGGACAAGTGGAAATAGTTCAAATAGAAAGTTGATGTGTGCATGAAATGACAATTCCTTCACATAATTGAGTTATATTGAGGGGTGAAACTGGTGTATAACAGTCATCAACACGGCTTGCCATCGACGTCTCTACGAAGATGGTGGACGACGCCGAGGCATCCAGCTCCGGCACCTCCCATGGGACCCGCCGTCAAGGTCCCTACGACGATGGTGGGCGACACCGGTGTAGCCAGCTGCGGCACCTCCCAAGGGGCATGCTGTTGACGTATCTATGAAGATGGTGGACGACGTCGGGGCATTCAGCCCCGACACCTCCCAGGGGGCCTGCCGTCGATGACTTTATGACGATGAAGGGCGACAATGGAGCAGCAAGCTCCGACACCTCCCAGGGGTCCTTCCGTCGATGCATCTATGTCGATGATGGGCGACGCCAGAGCATCCAACTCCGGCATCACCCAGGGTGCCTGCCGTCAACGTCAACACTCTGACAAAAGCTCGTCGCTCCTGGAAGGGCCACACGGAGGACAACCACTCATGCTCCCCCACTTTGCTGGGGGACCAGTCGAAGACATCCTACACTCAAGTGGTAGGCGTACCTAACGACTTGACCATGCCTACCAGGGGACCTCTAAGGGGGTTCCATAGGAAGGACGTCAACTAGCGACAAATCGGTCGTGTCAACTGTCCAAACATTTGTCCCTCAAAGACTAACGACATCATCAAAAGCTCCTCAAGACACTACAAGGATTCTGCCCTATTGCAACAATTGTACTGCAACGAATACTAAATCATTGCAGTAATCTTGGTCTTTTGCCACGATTCACAAGTTTATGGCATTAGCATCTATCACCACAGAACGCAATCGTTGCATTAGGATCTGTTGCCATGATTCACTAGTTCGTGGCATTAGGATCTATCGCCATGAATCTGTTGCCACGATTCACTAGTTCGTCGCATTAGCATCTATCGCCACGAAACAGGATCATTGCATTAGGATCTGTTGCCACGATTCACTAGTTCGTTGCATCAGGATCTATCGCCACAAATCTATTGCCATGATTCACTAGTTCGTGGCATTAGCATCTATCGCCACGGAACATGATCATTGCATTAGGATCTGTTGCCACGATTCACTGGTTCATGGCATTAGGATCTATCGCCACGAATCTGTTGCCATGATTCACTAGTTCGTGGCATTAGCATCTATCACCACGGAACACGATCGTTGCACTAGGATCTGTTGCCATGATTCACTAGTTCGTGGCATTAGGATCTATCACCAAGAATCTATTGCCACGATTCACTAGATCGTGGAATTAGCATCTATCGGCACGGAACCCGATCGTTGCATTAGAATTTGTTGTCATGATTCACTAGTTCGTGGCGTTAGCATCTATCGCCACGAATCCGTTGCCACGATTCACTAGTTCGTGGCATTAGCATCTATCGCCACGGAATACGATCGTTGCACTAGGATCTGTTGCCACGATTCACTAGTTCGTGGAATTAGGATCTATCGCCACGAATCTGTTGCCACGATTCACTAGTTCGTGGCATTAGCATCTATCGCCACGGAACCCAATCGTTGCATTACAATTTGTTGCTACGATTCACTAGTTTGTAGCGTTAGCATCTATGGCAACGAAACCCGATCGTTGCATTAAGATCTGTTGCTACAATTCAATAGTTCGTGGTGTTAGCATCTATCGCCACGGAACCCAATCGTTGCATTAGAATCTGTTGCGACGCTTCACTAGTTCGTGGCATTAGCATCTATCGCCACAGAACCCGATCGTTGCATTAGAATCTTTTGCCACGATTCACTAGTTCGTGGCATTAGCATCTATCGCCACGGAACCCGATCGTTACATTAGGATCTATTGCCACGATTCAATAGTTTGTGGCGTTAGCATCTATCGCCGCGGAACACAATCGTTGCATTAGAATCTGTTGCCACAATTCACTAGTTCGTGGCATTAGCATCTATCGCCATGGAACGCGATCATTGCATTATGATCTGTTGCCGAGATTCAATAGTTTGTGGCATTAGCATCTATCACCGCGGAACACAATCGTTGCTTTAGGAACTTTTGCCACGATTCACCAGTTCGTGGCGTTAGGATCTATCGCCACAAAACACAAACGTTGCATTAGGAACTTATGCCACGATTCACAAGTTTGTGGCGATAGGATCTATCACCACGAAACACAACCGTTGTATTAGGATCCGTTGCCACGAAATATTGGTTGGTGGCGTTAAGATTTATCGCCACATAACACAAACGTTGCATTACATAGTTCACGTACAACTAGCTCACACAGTACCTATATGAAAAAATTGTCATCTTCGTTGTCTTCCCTCAATATTGGAGGTATAAAACAATCATTGATATATGTATCATCATCATCGTGGTCGTCGTTGTCATCTTCATTTGAAAGAGCGGAAGCATCACCGGTTGCTCAATGTCATTCCTATCCCATGTGGTCATATCCTCATTTATATCACTAAGCCTTCGATCGTCAAATAATGTCTCAGCCTCCATCATCTCAGTGACATTATTTTCACTGCCTCATGGGGCATGACAAAATGTTTTCGTGGCTTCGTTTTAACAACTGTAGCCCATTTGGGTTGCCTCACACTTCTAACGTAAAAAACTTGTTCTACTTGGGTGGCTAGAATGTAAGGCTCATACTTAAATTGAGAAATAGTAGTGTCAACATCTATCATTCTGTATCGATCCATTTTGTAGCCTCTGCTTTGGCTCTGACCGAAACGAGGCCGATCAAACCATTCACATTCAAATAACAGATCCTCTTTATTTTTTTCGAAATCAACAGAAATCATTTTCTTGATTACTCCATACCACTCATGATCACCATCCCGAACAACAACACCACTGTTTTGCGTCTGTAAATCTTTTTCCACCTCTGCTATTCGAAAGAAGAAGACATTTATGAATGATCAACTAAAAAGAACGTGCCCGACAATCAAGTCCTCTAGATAATGCATACAAATAATCGGTTACTTTGCCTTCTTTGTGTAATGTCGTAATCTGTACACATTAATTAGTATAAAATGGGTCATTGATAAACCAACTTCAGAAGAGATATTTCTTCAATATTTCATCAAAGTAAAAACTTGCATGTACTTACTCGTTTCAGAAACCAATAAACAAACTCATCTCTATGGCGTTTTTCAACATCACGAGAATGAATTTTTTTTTAGCTCTTCAAAATGCTCACTGAAAAGGGTACAAAATTAAATTAGCCATCTACAATAAGCATGATCCATTAATATAGTATAGAACATCTGAGTGTTATACATACTTGATCCATGGAGCGGCCTCTTCAACATTAGAAATAATATAATGCCTAATGTTATATAGTTCCACCATAGTATGTTCGCCCCATTTAAACCCTTTTTTAGAATTATCAACTTCTCTAAATATATTAGACTCGAGAGAAGGTTCATTCCTAGCTGCAGCTTCATGACGTTCTGGCCTATTAAGCTTGGTGTTGATGTTATCCAAAAATTGGCTTCAAAAAGTCATACACTCTTCCATAATACATCCCTCAGCTATAGAACCCTCCGGGTGAGCGACAAAATGGTGCTGGCATGACGCGGTCGTCCCACGCTCGTATTTGCCGCACTCGTCCTGAAGATAGTATGAACATCAGACATTTCTTCTTTTCACACTATTTGTACATGATATTAAACTTGTTCAGGTAGTAATTTGCTTTAATCGTTTACCGTTTGAATCAATGTAACAGAAGGAAGAAAGCTAGCAAGAAGTGTTGCTAAAGGACATAAGGTTGCTAGAATACGCTATGCATCCCAAGTTAGTAGAACGGAGCATGTGAAGCTACCAATTCAGTTCTCCGCTTGGTTGGGTGTTGCGGTTGGTATTAATCAGCGGCACTTTGTCGATGATGTGGTTATGTTTACAAAAAGACATGCATCCCTCAGCGGTGCAAGGAAGTGGGCAGAGGTTGGCCATAGTAACAAGAGAGATATAGTATGAGGCATTCTGGTTAGTGTTATCACACTTCCACACAAGTATTTTTTCTTGCAATCTCCATCCTGTACGTTTACAACAACTTGTTATACAATGTACAGGATTCCTGGGACATGGAGGACACACCGGAGAGCGCAAGAAAAATTTTGAAAATTGCTGGTGAGCGCTACAAGGGGTGGCGCTCGACTTTGCATGCCACCAATAAGAGTTATTCTACCGATGAAGAACGTATACGAAACCAGCCTGCTGATGTAATGGTGCCCGAGTCGTTGCACCTAATAGAATATTTTGGGTCAAAGAGATTCAAGGTCAGCTAACTTTTTAATAGCTTCACATCATACAAAAAATATTTCATTTACTTTCATTCGTGGATTTAATTCTTAAAATTATTGCAGTCAATAAGCAGGACCAATTCTCAAAATCGAAGCAAACAAAAGGCTTGTCACTTGCTTGGCTCCAAATCCTACGCCCAACATAGTTACGAGGAGGTATGGAAAATAAATCACGCTTTTACTTTGCGTTGCAAACAATATGTATCCCGACATGTTGAAGTTTATTTGTATTTTATGTAGCGAGACCCAGAGATTGGAGAAGAACTCGATGACATACAACTGTAGGAGGCAAGCCATTTGTTGAATGGTAAATGGAAAAACAAGCTGGCAGAAGTTGTACATGTGAGTAACACTTCAAACAATCCCCAATTAAATAAACATTTGCAAATTACCTGTGACTTTTCTTATCGTATATAGATCCAGGCATGCGTCCAAGTGGACGACATGGAAGCCGAGCAGGGAGGCCCAATTCCAAATGAGGAGAGAAACCACATCTTCTAGCGTTGTTATAGATCCTCAATCGGTTGTGCAGGATCACAGGTTCGGGGGCGTGGTTATATGGCTAACCCAACTGGTCCCGAATGTGAACGTATGCGTATCCAGATGTCTGAACACCTCAACGACCAAGATCGAAACTTGGAAGTTAGAAATGCAGGCCTCAATGAAATAGTGCAGGACTTGGAAGTAAGAAATGATAGCTTAAACACCCGGATGGACTGCATAAACCAGAAGAATGAAGAGTTAATCATTCAGGTCTAGAACTTACAAGGTCAGATAGAAGGTGATCGTGAACAGACAACTAAGGAAATGCAGGACATGCGCGCCTCAATAGCTAAAATGCACAAAATGATGATGGCAACCACTCCACATAAGGTCCAAAAAGGAACCGCCAAAAGCCACCTGCTCCAACAATTAGTCCCAGTTAGCTTAGGAAAACTCTTAGCATGCAAACACGTCGCTTAAGTAATCCTTGAGTTTTGTTATTCGTGTTGTAATATCAATTGATGGATGTTTATAGTTAAACTCATGATTCTGTTGCCACTAATTTTCAGACCTAGTGCATTCGAGTTCTACTGCCACTAATTATAAAATGTGACATTACGAATTTCTTGTCACAAATGATAAATTGTTGCAATAGGAAAGTATTGCCAATACGGATGATAAAACGTTGCAATAGAATGACAAAATGTTGCAGTATAAACATTTGGCAGCGACTCAAAAAATGTTGCATTAAAACACTATTGCCACTGATAAGAAATCGTTGCAATACCAAACTATTCGCCACGGATGCGAAATCATTGCGGTACCATACTAGTTCCAACGAATCTTAAATCGTTGCAATACGGTACTATTTGCCACGTTTGTGGACTCGTTGCAATAAAAAACTATTCGCCACGGATATGAAATTGTTGCAGTACCAGACTAGTTCCCACAAATCTGAAATCGTTGCAATACGGTACTATTCGCCACGTTTGTTGACTCGTTGCACTAACCTACTATTTGCCACAGACGTTAAACCGTCGCAGTATCATACTATTTGCCACAGCCGTGACATCGTTGCAGTACCATACTATTTGCCACGAATGTGAAATTGTTGTAATACCATGATATTCGTTGCAATATGGTAAATCGTCGCCACACCATAACTCGTTGCAATATGTTACTATTTGCCACGGATGTGAAAATCGTTGCAATACTGTAGTATTTGCCACGAATGTGAAAATCGTTGCAATCACATACTATTACCACGAATGTGAAATCATTGCAATACAATGCTATTCATTGCAATACGTTAAATCATCACAATACAGTAAACCATTGCAATAACATACTATTTGCCACGAATGTGAAATCGTTACGATACAGTGCTATTGCCACGCCTGCGAAATCGTTGCAATACAATGCTATTCGTTGCAATATGTTAAATCGTCGCAATACGCTAAACCGTTGCAATAACATACTATTTGCCATGAATGTGAAATTATTACAATACCGTACTATTGCCACGCCTATGAAATCGTTGCAACCACATACAATTACCACGAACGTGAAATCGTTGCAATACCATGTTGTTTGTTGCAATACGTTAATTCGTCGCAATACGCTAATTCATTGTAACAACATACTATTTGTCACGAATATTAAATCGTTGCAATATTGTACTATTTTCCACGATTGTGAACCTGTTGCAATACCGTACAATTCGTTGCGATACGTTAAATCGTCGCAATACATGAAAATGTTGCAATAGCGTCCTATTTGCCACCGATGTAAAATCGTTGCAATACCATACTATTCGCCACGGATGCCAAGGTGTCGCAAATAACCTATCACCGCGGGAATTATTACGACGATTAGTAAAAACTATCGCCACGCTCTTTTACGTTGCAACAACAACCTATTGCGACGAAAAACAACCTATTGCGACGAATTTTTTCATTGCGATAAACCGGAATCCTTGCAGTGAGACCTTATGCACAGAAGGACTTGGGGCAAAAATTTGAAAAGTACAAGACAAGCCAACAAGAAAAGAAAACATGGATTCAAATTCATTAAACAGTTATTTATACAACAGAGCCCTCCCCGGTTACAAAGGTGTTTCGCATGGAGCCACTGGTCTAAGACTGCTGGAACGAAGAGGCCACCTGCTTAGCAAGGTCCTGAACTTCGACCCTCTTCTCCACCTCTTGCACATCAAGGGGACCTTTCTCCAAAGGCTCCAGCGGGATCTTCGGGTACTAGCTCCGGAAGTATAACAAGACATGGTAAGCCACCAGCTCGGCTAGCTCGATTCCTTCGACATCGAGCCACCTTGCGAGGATAGTGTCCACTGACCCCAATGACGAGCAAAGGGAGTCCATGGCGGGAAGCAGCTGGGCCACCCCCTGAGATAGCTCTTCGCGCGGCACGGGACCAAGGCTGAGGGGTTTTAATAGCGCCCCGGTATGGTCAGGGAAGTCCCACATCCCTTGAGCTTCGGTCGCACGAGAGGCCTGGAGGCCTTCCACCTTCCTCTGTACAGCTTCCTCCCAACCAGCGAGCTCCCGAGCACGACGCTCCAAATCATGCTCCTGGCGCTTGACGGTGAGCTTCAAGTCCTGCATAGCCCAACGCTTCTCCTCTAGCATGATGATGCTTCGGGAGACCTCCTCCTCCTTCACTGCCAAGTCCCGTTCCGCGTCAGCAACGCCAACATTGCGACAGACCATCTCCAACCGCTAATCATCACAGAACTTCAGGCGGGCATCGGCGGCTGCATGGGCCTTCATGGCCATCACCTCAAGCTCCTTGTTCTTGGCGTCGACCAGCTTCACCAAGTGGCGCTCCTCCGCTAGCTGATCCCACTCTTAGGAAAAAGCAGCCTGCATCTAGCGCAAGATGAACTGCGCCGTTGCAACAACATCAGCGAGGGGGATCGACGTGACCGTCGCCACAGAAGGCTACCTCTCCGTCGCTTCTGCCGACTCCGTGTGAGACCAATGTGTGCTGAATACATTGGCTTTGACGATAAAGTTTTGAATGCTGCCATAACATCTTTTTACCAAGGTCCGACTCTAGCTCCGAGCTTCTGCAAGGTCCGACAATAGGTCCGACTTTCTTTGTCTAGATCCGACATGTTTTTGGGTAGCTCCGGTGAGTTTTGTCTTTAGCTCCGGCATGTCTTTGATAGCTCCGGTATGTCTTTGTTATGCTTCGATATGTTTTGATAGGTCCGACTTATGTTGGTTAGATCCGACATGTTTTTCTAGCTCCGACATGTCTTTCTAGCTCCGAATTTTTGGATGACTAGTTCCGACTAGTTTTGGTTAGCTCTGGCGCTAGGTCCGACTAGCTTTGGTAAGCTCCGGCGCTAGGTTGTACTAGCTTTGGTAAGCTCCGACGCTAGGTTGTACTAGCTTTGGTAAGCTCCGGCTCAAGCTCCGGTTAGCTTTGGCAAGGTCCGGTGCTTGATCGCAATGTTCCGGCTTTTAATGTGACATGTTTCGAACTTGCTTTACATTGTTGGAAAGCTTGCTTAGTATTCATTTGCTAAGTTTTTGGTGCATTTTGGTTGATATGGCTGATATCGTTTTGATATGCTTTGCAACATGCTTTTGTGAGGTGCTCACGTAAGGTGTTGTGTTCGGAACTAACTTGAGTCAAGTCGTGGACTTGGGATCATACGGATTGGATGTTTATTCATGTGCAGGTGTTTCTTGAGTTGAAGTCATGGCTGGTGACAGTATCCTTTGTACTATTCTCAGGGAGGAGATGAGGTTCCAACAATCAAATTCAGGAGGAATTGTGGTTGAGCAGATCAGGAGGTCACGCAGGATGATTGAATCAAGGGCAGTGCATATGAAGGTTACTGGTCGTCGAAGTAAGGTGTTGCATGTATGCATGGGGTGCATGACGTGGCAACATGGTTCTGAAGATGCTTTATAGATGGGGAGATCTGGTTGGAAGGATCGGATCATATCGGTTGATGACTTTGGCTGCGGTGGAGTCGGTTATGGCTCGGTATGGAAAGTATCGAGTTGGTTATGATTGGATTTTGTGTGGATCACGAATTTGAGTTGTTTTCGGAATGTGGGATACGTTCCTAAGGTGTTTGTAAGACTTAATATTGCTTCTATTTGCGTATAGAAGAGTCCTAAGCAGTTATCGAAAGATTCGATTCGTGATTTGAGTAGGATTAGAGTCATAGTTGAGATTGGGTTGGCCTAAGGGCTGGTTATATAAGAAAGGGAGGTCAGAGCTCATGGTGGACGCCTTTGGGGCTGTTCCTATTGTGTTCTATTGAATAAAATTCATAGTTTGAAGGAACTTTTGAGCCTTGTTCGTCCGACTTGTTCCAGACAAGTTTTACTCGTCGACATTCTGGACAGCACTACCTTTCGTCGGTGGTTTTACCATAACTCGAGTTTTACAGATCCAATTGACGTGATTCTTTTTGGATTGTCTTCAAAACTTGATTATATATCATATCTCAAAATTTCACGGTCATTGGATATGTAGTTTCTGATCTACACGAGTTTCTTTGCAGCGTTCCAAAACTGTTTTTCTCGGGTAGGACAGATTGACCTTTGTTCGATCTTTCTATCATAACTTGAGTTTCTCTCGACAAATTTGGGTGACTCTTCTTGTGTTTTCTTCATTACTTGATTCTCTATGATATATATCACTTTTGTCACGGTGAAACACGTTTATATTAGTTTCACACACGATTTCTCTAACAAATCGTTTTTCTGCTGAAGGGGTTGGGATTTAATTGTTTCCGCTGTGCCATATTTTTAAATCTACCATTCACCACCCTCCTCTGGTAGCTTTTCATGTGCTCTTCGATCTTACAATTGGTATCAAAGCCACGGTGCTCCAACTATTGTGATTTACACGTGTTTTTAACTAATCATCATGGAGAAAAACTCCGCCAAACCTTGTGTGTTTGCTGATATTGATTTTCAGGTTTGGAAGGCACGCATGGAGGCTTTAATCCAGGCGCAAGGCTTTGCTATATGGGAAAAGGTGTACAAGCCCTATTATGTGCCGTCAAACGATCAAGTTACAGCAACAAACCTACGGGACATAAACAACAACAACAAAGCCCGGAACTTGATCATCCAAGGACTCACTCAAAGCGACTTCGACCGCGTTGCACACCTCCGATCAGCATATGATGTGTGGAGAGCGCTTTGTGACTATCACGAAGGATTGAACACGATCAAGGAGGTAAGGCAATACATTTTCAAGAAAGAATACATGCGCTTCGAGATGCAACCCGATGAGTCCATTGATGATCTATTTGCTCGCTTTAACAAAATTCTCAGTAACTTGCGTCGTGTCAACGTTAATTTTTCTGATGCTTAAAATGCTAGGCAACTTCTTAGTGCATTAGAAATGTCAATCTGGGAGATGAAAGTTACATCTATTCATGAATTTACTGTCATGAGTACACTTACTTTAGATGTGCTTTACTATAAACTCAAAACTCATGAAATTGCCATCTTATCATTTAAGAACCCAAATAAGTCTATTGCATTTGTCTCACAATGTGATATGCCTAGCTCCGGCCAATCATCATCTTGCAATACTCTTTCTTTGTTGTCCTCACTAACCCTGGAGCTTATCGAGGAATTTCCAGAAGAGGAGTTAGCACTAATCTCTACTAGGTTCTCAAAAGCATTACAAAATGTGAGAACTAGAAGGAGAGGAAGCTCTGGACCTCAATTTTGGTTTGAATGTGGTAGTACAGGACACTTTCATACGGAATGCCCTAACCTTTCAGGTCCTACTACCCGTGAAGAAAAATAGAACAAGGTCAAGACCACCTCTGGAAACCCCAACAAGAAAAAGAAGGGTACCATAGGACGCAAGATGCTTAACAGCTTCATCAGTGCACCTCAAGAGCGCGGTTCAAGCGATATTGACTTTCATAGTGATGAAGATGATGATGATCTGGCCAACTTATGCTTCATGGCGAGCAAAACAAGATCAAGATCAAGTCAGGAGGATGCAGAACACAACAGTGATGACGACGAGGTATGTTCTACCTGTAATGAAATTTGTGATGCAATTTCTCGTGCAACTATTATTGTTAAGAAAAAGGACAAAAAGATTAGGGATAATGCTGCTAAAATTGAATCACTAGAGTCTAAAATCAACCGTTTGAAAACCTTGATTCCTAGTAATGGTTCTTGTCCCTTATGTGATTTAATCTATGAACAATTGTCCACACCAAGAACTGCACACTCCTCCACTCTAGATAGACCTGAACTTGAAATTGAAAAGAACAAAAAGCTTGCTGCACTTGACATTGGAAACTTAAAAGATGCTCCTTGTTCTACAATTCATTTGCATTGTTCTAGTTGTGATGATCTTCAATAGAAACTAAAAGATGCTATGAATGAAATTTCAATATTCAATAATGCTTTACGTTCCCATGAAGTTAAATATTGTTCCAATTGGAAATTAAAAGGAAAAACTTCATGTGAAAATTGCCTTGATCTGTCCAATAAACTTGATAACATGCATAGGACATTAGATCGGTTTTGTAGTGGGAATAAGAACCTAAACTTGCTGCTGAATTCTACCAAGTCTTGCAATGATAAACATGGTTTAGGATTTGATTCTCATGCTCATGCTAAGAGACATCCACCTAAAATTGTAAAGTCATTAGGAAGTGGTTTGATTCAAATAGTTCTTAAACAAAAAGAAGTGGTTTTCAAATCTGCAGGAGTGTTGTCTCATTCGGTTTCAAATAAAAATATTGCTTGCTCATCTAGACATGAACACAAAGTTAAATTTCATTGTACCTAATGTGGTAGAGATGGTCATGTCATAGATTTTTGTTATAGACTAGCCAAACAACTGAAAGGGGAAAGAATGATTGCTAGATCTCATAACTCTCATGCAAAATTCACTGCACATATTAAACCGAATGCCATGAACATGCAACCTGCTGTTATAAGTCAAAAATATTCAAAGTTTACCTTCGAACCTTCTGTTTTTGCCTCCAGAGCTACTGATTTTTGTGTTACTCAAGTAACATCTTATAGGTCAGTAGTTAAGAGTAAAAAACCTCAAACTTTGACTCGTAAACCTGCTGTTTTATCTCAGCTTTCACGTGTTTTTGTTATAGACAAGCCAAACAACTGAAAGGGGAAAGAATGATTGCTAGATCTCATAACTCTCATGCAAAATTCACTGCACATATTAAACCGAATGCCATGAACATGCAACCTGCTGTTATAAGTCAAAAATATTCAAAGTTTACCTCCGGACCTTCTGTTTTTGCCTCCAGAGCTACTGATTTTTGTGCTACTCAAGTAACATCTTATAGGTCAGTAGTTAAGAGTAAAAAACCTCAAACTTTGACTCGTAAACCTGCTGTTTTATCTCAGCTTTCGCGTGTTTTTCCTGCTACACGTCGTGTGACTCAGTATTGGATTCCTAAATGTCATTTGACTAACCCCAGTATTGAGTCATCGACGTATTGTGCTTCTATGTAGGTTACACGTTTGAGGAAGGAGAACATTTGGATTGTGGATTCAGGTTGCTCATGCCACATGACCGGAAACAAAGATTGGTTCTCCTCCCTCTATTTTGTGTCACGTGTAGTGAATGTTACTTTTGCCAATAATTCTTCAACTCCTATAATTGCTAAGGGTTCGGTTAGAGTCAATGATCACTACACTTTGAAGTATGTGGCACTTGTCAAAAATTTGAAATACAACTTGCTTTCTATTCATAATTGCTAGATGAAAATCTAGAAATTATTTTCACTAAAAATATCTGCAAAGTTGTAAATTCAAACAATGAGCTTATTTTTAACATGTCATTATTTGGAGGTGTTTTTAAAGCTGATTTTGATATGTCTTCCTCTAAGCATAGGTGTCTAGTTGCTAATGATTCAAAGGACTTATATTTTTGGCATCGTAGACTTGGTCACGTAGGCTTGGATCACCTAATGCGTGTTAGTGCACTTGATCGCATACGTGGGCTGCCTAAGCTTAAAGGGGACAAAGAAATTGTGTGCTCTTCTTGTAGACATGCTAAGATGGTTGCAGGTTCACATACTCCTCTCACAATGATCATGACAACTGAACGGGTCAACTTTTGCACCTTGACACCGTAGGACCTTCCCGTGTTCAATCCTTCGGAGGTAAATGGTATGTTCATGTGATTGTTGATGATTATTCTAGATATCTTAGGTTTACTTTATGGCATCTAAGAATGAAGCTTTTAGTCACTTTAGAACTTTATTTCTTAGATTATGAATTGATCACACAGGATCTTTAAAAGCAATTAGAAGTGATAACGGAACTGAATTTAAACATCGATATTTTGATCACTTTTGTGCTGAAATGGAATAGATCATCAATTTTCTTCACCATATGTACCTCAACAAAATGGTGTTGTAGAAAGAGAGAACAGAACCTTAGTTGAGATGGCTAGGACTATGCTTGATGAATATCAAACTCCTAGTAAATTTTGGGCTGATGTGATTGCAACCGCTTGTCATGTCTCAAATCGTGTTTTCTTGCGCGCTACGCTAGGTAAAACACCATATGATCTCCGGTTTGGACATAGGCCTAGTGTTACACACTTTTGTGTCTTTGGTTGCAAATGCTTTGTTAAGAATCATGGTAATCTTGATAAATTTGAACCTAGATCCATTGATGGCATGGGCTACCGTGTGCTTTTACTTGACACTGACAAAATTGTGGAGACTTGCGAAGTTTCTTTTGATGAATCTAGCCTAGGTACTAGCTCAAACATTGCAGGTCCAGATCCATATCCGCAAGGGGAGAGCATTTTCATTGAAGATGAGGAAGAGGTGGAGCTGCTGCACAAAAATTCAGCAGCTAATGACATTGTTTGAGCTCATGATTTTGATTCACAGCCAGCACAGACGACCACCATTGCTGGTCTAGATCCTCCTCAAGTCACAAGCTCATCGATTTGTGATGAACATGAAGAAAAAGAAGCTTGTGAAGTGTCCACTCCCCTCCGAGTTCTCAAAATTCACCCCCACAACAGATTATTGGAAGCTTGCACGAACGAGTTACACGATCAAGGTCTTGCGATCCAAACTCTCATGCTCATTCTGCTTTTGTTGCTTCTTTTGAACCCAAAGATATATCACACGCACTCACTAATGAATCTTGGATTATTGCCATGCACGAAGAGTTAGAAAATTTTGAAAGGAATAATGTTTGGAAACTTGTACCTCCTCCTCAAAGTCACACTTTAATTGGAACTAAATGGGTGTTTAAAAATACACAAAGTGAGGATGGGGTTGTGGTTAGGAATAAGGCTAGGATGGTTGCTCAAGGTTTCACTCAAGTTGAAGGTCTAGATTTTGATGAAACTTTTGCCCCTGTTGCTAGATTAGAAGCCATAAGGATTTTGTCACATTTTGTTGCATCTATAGGTTTTAAGCTACATCAAATGGATGTTCAAAGTGCTATTCTTAATGGCTACAAAGATGAGGAGGTTTATGTCAAACAACCACCGGATTTTGAGAATTCAGATTTTCCTAATCATGTTTACAAACTGTCCAAAGCCTTGTACGGTCTCAAAAAGCCCCTAGAGCATGGTATGATAGGTTAAAAACATTCTTACTTGAAAAGGGTTTTACCATGTGCAAGGTTGATAAAACTCTTTTTGTGATTAAGCATGGCAATGACTCATTATTTGTTCAAGTGTATGTGGATGATATTATCTTTGGTTGTGCTTCTCATGATCTTGTGTCCAAGTTTTCAGCTTTGATGAGTTCAGAATTTGAGAAGAGTATGATGGGAGAACTCACGTACTTTTTGGGGCTACAAATCAAGCAAACCAAGGAGAGTACCTTTGTGCATCAAACGAAGTATACAAAAGACCTCCTAAGGCACTTCAACATGGACAAAAGCAAGCCTCTTCAGACACCAATGGGAACAACAACAACACTTGAACTTGATGAAGATGGTGAACCCGTGGATCAAAAAGAATATAGAAGCATGATCGGATCACTTTTGTACCTCACGGCATCAAGACCGGACATACAATTCAGTGTTTGACTTTGTGCACGGTTTCAAGCCTCTCCACGTGCTTCACATCGTCAAGCCGTCAAATGGATTCTCAGATACATACATGGAACTCAAGAATTTGGCATTTTTCTTCCTTCTTCCTCAACCGTTACTTTGAAAGCTTTTTCCGATCCTGATTTTGGAGGTTGTAGGATTATAGGAAAAGTAGTTCCGGTGCTTGTCATTTTGTTGGTAATTCGCTTGTTGCTTGGTCCTCTAGTAAACAAAATTCAGTTGCACAATCCACAACTGAATCTGAATATGTAGTTGCTGCTAGTGCTTGCTCACAAATTCTTTGGATTGTTCAAACACTTAAGGACTATGGGGTGATCTAGATAGTGTTCCACTATTTTGTGATAGCACTAGTGCCATTTGCGTTGCCAAAAACCCCTTGCAACATTCTAGAACTAAGCACATTGATATTAGGTATCACTTTCTCCATGATAATGTTGAAAAAGGAAACATTATGCTTCACCATGTAGATATTGAATAACAAATGGCTGACATTTTTACAAAACCTTTGGATTTCACTCGTTTTTGTTTCATTCGTAGTGAAATAAGGGTTATGCATCCTCATGGCTTATATTGAGGGGGATTTTTCAAACCCTAGAAGTCTATGTGTGAATTTGAACTAAAATGATATGAGCATAGTATTTCATACATATATGACTTATGATTACTTTTACATGTTGAAAGTTATTACTACATTACTCATGTTATACATTTTGTAGTTTTTGCCATGACTAGTATTTGGAATATTTACTTACAATAAATTGGGTCATGATCGAACTTTCTTGCTGTTTTGAACTTGTTGCACGTTCACAAGTGCTGTTAATCATAAAGAATTAATCAAATAATCAACTCACATGTTGAGTTTTTATGAACACATTTAAATTTAGAAAAGATCAAGAGAATATGCATGCATCGCACTTCTTCTTTTGAGATGACTTATCATTGCACTTAGATATGAACATGGAAGAAGTTCTGTATGACTAAAACCATGTCTTTAAGCTTCTGATTGTCAAATGACATAGGCTTGGCTTGGTTTGTTAGAATAAGGCAGATGCACATATAATCTCTTGCAAATATCATACGATCTAAATTTGCGCTTTGAAAAATAATAAAATGCAGCAACAAGTGTCATGCTTTAACTCCGCCTATGTTGTAATGACATAGCCGGTCCCAAGCCCGGATAAAGGAGGAGGGGTTGTGATAGGCTTGGCGAGCCAGCAACTAAACTTAGCCATTCTCATGGAAATGAAACCCATTGGAAATTCGTTGGGGTGTAACCCTCTTAGCGACGCGCCATACCGGAACCTGGGTATGATGTTAAGTGGGTGAGGGCCGGGTCGCCACCGCCTTAGTGGCGTGCCATATCAGAACCCGGATGTGGTGTTAAATGAGCGAGGGCCGGATCGCCATCACCTTAGTGGCACGCTACATCATCGCCCGAATGTAGTGTTAAGTGAGCACGGGTCTTTGCATCTTCCTCGACGGATGCGAAGGGTAACGAAGCTAGCAGAGGAAACTAGGTTTCGGGTGGGTAGTTGGAATGTAGGATCCTTGACGGGAAAGCTAAGAGAGTTAGTGGACATTGCGATTAGGAGGCGTGTAAATATTCTTTCTGTACAAGAGACTAGATGGGCAGGTCAAAAGGCGAGAGAGGTTGAGAATACCAGTTTCAAGCTTTGGTATTATGGCTCGATGAGAACTAGGAATGGCATAGGCATCCTAATAGATAAGAGCCTCAAGGATGGAGTAGTGGATGTCTGTAGACGAGGGTATAGGATCATCCTAGTCAAGGTAGTTGTGGGGGACCTTATCTTGAATGTCATTAGTGCGTATGCCCCACAAGTTGGGCTCGACATGAGCAGTAAGAGACAATTTTGGGAGGACTTGGAGGATATGGTTAGTAGTGTACCGGTAAGCCAGAAGCTCTTCATAGGAGGAGATCTCAATGGTCATGTAGGTACAACTAACGTAGGTTTTGAGGGGGTACACGGAGGTTTTGGATGTGGCGATAGAAACCAGGAGGGTAAGGATATCCTAGACTTTGTCGTAGCCTATGACCTATTGGTAGCTAACACCCTCTTTAAAAAGAGGCTATCTCACATAGTGACCTTTACTAGTGCCCAACATTCTAGTCGAATCGACTATATCCTCACCAGGAGAAGGGAGAGAGGGGCATGTTTAGATTGTAAGGTGATTCCTGGAGAATGTGTTGTTCGACAACATAAACTTGTGGTAGTCGACTTTCGTTTCCACGTGCGTGTGTCACGAGACGAAGGTGTTAAAACCACGAGAACAAAGTGGTGGAAGTTGAAGGATGAAGCGCAACAATCATTCAAAAGGAGGATGATCGCAGAAGGACCTTGGAGCGAAGAGGAAGATGCAGATAGTATGTGGGAGAAGATGGCGACTTACATTAGGAAGACGGCTAGGGAGGTGCTTGGGTGGACAAAAGGTAAGAAACTTGTAGATAAAGACACTTGGTGGTGGAATGAAGATGTACAAAAAGCTATTAAGGAGAAGGAGTCTTATAAGAGCTGGCACCATGAGAGAAGTGCAAGTAACATGGCGAAGTATAAAGAGGGTAAGAAAAATACTAGGCGTGTTGTGAGTAAAGCAAGGGGGCATGCCTATGATGCGCTATATGAGAGGCTACGGACAAAAGAAGGCAAAAAGTATATATATACAAGATGGCGAAACTTCGCGAGAGAAAGGTGAGAGATCTCAACCAAGTCAAATGCATTAAGGATGAGGCAGGGCAAATTCTATTGAAGGAGGAAGAAATTAGGAACAGATGGCGGGACTGCTTCAATGGACTATTCAATGATGGGAATGAGAGTATTAGGTTCGATTTGGATGACTCATTTGATGACACCAACAGACGATTCGTGCGGAGGATACAAGAGTCCGAGGTTAGAGAGGCCCTAAAAAGGATGAAAGGGGGAAAGGCTCGCGGCCTCGATGATGTCCCCATTGAGGTGTGGAGATGTCTAGGGGATGTCACAATAGTATGGCTCACTGAACTATTCAACCGCATTTTTCAGTAAACAAAATGCCTGAAGAGTGGCGGAAAAGTATCTTAGTACCCATCTTCAAAAATAAAGGAGATGTTCAAAGTTGTACTAATTATCGAGGAATTAAGCTCATGATTCATACTATGAAGCTCTGGGAGAGAGTGATTGAACACCGCTTGAGGAAAGTGACCAATGTCACTAAAAACCAGTTTGGTTTTATGCCTGGGAGGTCCACTATGGAGGCAATTTTCTTACTCCGTCAGCCTATGGAGAGGTATAGGAAGCAAAAGAAGGATCTACATTTAGTGTTCATTGACTTGGAGAAGGCATACGATAAGGTACCAAGACCGGTCATGTGGTGGGCACTAGAGAAACACAAAGTCCCAACAAAGTACATTAACCTTATCAAGGATATGTACGATAATGTGGTGACAAGTGTGCGCGTAAGAGATAGTGAGACCGACACTTTTCCTATCACAATAGGGTTACACCAAGGATCAGCCTTAAGTCCTTACATCTTTTTCTTAGTGATGGATGAGGTGTCGATGGATATACAAGGGGATATCCCTTGGTGTATGCTCTTTGCTGATGATGTAGTGTTGGTAGATGAACTAGGGATGGTGTTGATAGAAAATTGGAGCTATGGAGGCAGACCTTAGAGTCTAAGGGGTTTAGACTTAGTAGAACCAAGACTGAGTATATGAGATGCGACTTTAGTGATGTCGGGTGCGAGGATGGTAATGTTAGTTTACAAGGACAAGTAGTACCTAGGAGGGACACATTTTGATATTTAGGATCAATGTTACAAAGCAATGGTGATATTGACGAAGATGTTTGCCACACGATCAAGATCGGGTGGATGAAGTGGCGACAAGCATTCGGAATCTTATGTGATAAGAAAGTTCCACAAAAATTGATAGGAAAATTCTATAGGACGGTGATCAGACCTACCATGCTGTATGGAGCAGAATGTTGGCCAACTAAAAGGCAACATGTCCAACAAATGAGTGTTGCGGAGATGTGCATGCTACGGTGGATGTGCGGTCACACAAGAAGAGACAAAATTAGGAACGAAGTAATACGTGATAGGGTAGGGGTGGCACCGATTGAGGAGAAGCTAGTCCAACATCGCCTACGGTGGTTTGGGCATATCCATCGGAGACCTCCAGAAGCACTGGTTAACAGTGGGATTATAAAGAGTGGAGAAAATTTTAGGAGGGGTAGAGGTCGACCAAGGTTGACATGGCAGGAGGTGGTGAAATGAGATTTAAAGGAGTGGGACATACCTAGAGATTTGGCTCATGATAGGACTGCATGGAAATTAGCAATTCATGTGCCAGAATCTTAGTTTATTCATAATTTGTTACTCTTATCTTCTTTCTTATTAACCTGTTTCTAGAATAAATAAAATATAGTTTTTTTACATTCATCTTATTTTCTATTACTTTTCTTCAAAATTGTCAGGTTTCATTTCTAGCCGACCCCAACTTGTTTTGGACAAAGGCTTGGTTGTTGTTGTTGTTGTTGTTGAACAAGTGTCATGCTTTAAGGTTTTGAAATAGTTAAGTTTGTGATATCATGACTTGCTAAATTGGAAATTACATTTGATCTCTAGCATGGCTTACACTACTTTATGTATTTCATTGATGTGATAGTGTAAGTTACTTGATAGTATGACTTGGATCAGCTTTGTTTTATATGTATATGTTATAATATGCTCATAACTATTAAAATTTCTCTTTTGAACCTTGCTGAATACATTTTCAAAGGGGGATAGATAATATGGTGAATTATGCAAGGGGGAGAAATATGTATACAGGGAGAAATTTATTTCTATCTATCTTATTTGATTTTTAAAAAGGGGGAAAATTGTTCTCAAAAAGTTTCATGCAAATGTTCGGATTTTAAATGGTGTTGCCAATGCATTCATCAAGGGGGAGATTGTGAGACCTATGTGTGCTGAATACATTGGCTCTGGCAATAAAAGTTTTGAATGCTGCCATAACATCTTTTTAGCAAGGTCCGACTCTAGCTCCGAGCTTCTGCAAGGTCCGACAAAGGTCCGACTTTCTTTGTCCAGATCCGACATGTTTTTGGGTAGCTCCGGTGAGTTTTGTCTTTAGCTCCGGCACGTCTTTGATAGCTCCGACATGTCTTTGCTAAGTTCCGATATGTTTTTCTAGGTACGACTTATGTTGGTTAGCTCCGACATGTTCTTCTAGCTCCGACATGTCTTTCTAGCTCTGACTTTTGGGATGACTAGTTCCGACTAGTTTTGGTTAGCTCCGGCGCTAGGTCCAAATAGCTTTGTTAAGCATCAGCGCTAGGTTGTACTGGCTTTGGTAAGCTCCGACGCTAGGTTGTACTTGCTTTGGTAAGCTTCGGCTCAAGCTCCGGTTAGCTTTGGCAAGGTCCGGTGCTTCATCGCAATGTTCCGGCTTTTAATGTAAAATGTTTCAAACTTGCTTTACAATGTTGGAAAGTTTGCTTAGTTTTCATTTGCTAAGTTTTTGGTGCGTTTTGGTTGATATGGCTGACATCGTTTTGATATGCTTTGCAACATGCTTATGTGAGGTGCTCACGTAAGGTGTTGTGTTTGGAACTAACTTGAGTCAAGTCGCGGACTTGGGATCTTACGGATTGGTTGTCTATTCATGTGCAGGTGTTGCTTGAGTTCAAGTCATGGCTGGTGACAGGATCCTTTGGACTAGTCTCAGGTAGGAGATGACATTCCAACAACCAAATTTAGGAGGAATTGTGGTTGAGCGGGTCAGGAGGTCGCGCAAGATGATTGAATCAAGGGCAGTGCATATGAAAGTTATTGGACGTCGATGGAAGGTGTTTGCACATATGCATGCGGTGCATGACATGGCAACATGGTTCCGAAGATGGTTTATAGATGGGAAGTTCTGGGTGGAAGGATCGGATCGTATCGGTTGATGACTTTGGCTGCGGCGCAGTCGGTTATGGCTCGGTATGGAATGTATCGAGTTGGTTATGATTGGATTTTGTGTGGGTCACAAATTTGAGTTGTTTTAGGAATGTGGGATACGTTCTAAGGTGTTTGGAAGTCTTAGGATTGCTTTTATCTGCGTATAGAAGAGTCCTATGCAGTTATAGAAAGATTCGATTCGTTATTTGAGTAGGATTAGAGTCCTAGTTGAGATTGGGTTGGCCTAAGGGCTGGTTATATAAGCAAGGGAGGCCAGACGTCGTGGTGGATGACTTTGGGCCTGTTCCTTTTGTGTTATATTGAATAAAATTTGTAGTTTGAAGGAACTTTTGTGCCTTGTTCGTCCGACTTGTTCCAGACAAGTTTTACTCGTCGAGTTTCTGGACAGCACTACCTTTCGTCGGTGCTTCTATCATAACTCATGTTTTACAGATCCAATTGACGTGATTCTTTTTGGGTTGTCTTCACAACTTGATTATCTATCACATGTCAAAATTTCACGGTCATTGGATTTTTGGTTTCTTATCTACATGAGTTTCTTTGCAGCATTCCGGAACTCTTTTTCTCGGGTAGGACAGATTGACCTTTGTTCGATCATTAGATCATAACTTGAGTTTATCTCGACGGATTTTATTGATTCTTCTTTTGTTTTCGTCATGACTTGATTCTCTCTGATATATATCACTTTTTTCATGGTGAGACACGTTTAGATCAGTTTCACACACGATTTCTCTAACAGATCGTTTTTCTGCCGAAGGGGTTGGGATTTAATTGTTTCCACTGTGTAAGATTTTTAAATCTACCATTCACCCCCCCTCTGGTAGCTTTTCACGTGCTCTTGGATCCTACACTCCGCGGCAGACAGAAGCGCCTAGGGTCCAGATAGCTCCCCTGCTGAAGCTCCAGGAACCACCGCGTCGCTTCCCGGCGCTGAAGTCAACTCCTCCATTACAAGGGCCTCGCCGGCCTCTGCTGGCGAGTCGCCATCTTGCGTGCAAATGACATCAGGCGCCAGCGCCTTGTCAATGGCGGGCGGGTCAGCTCGGCCAAGAGAAACCGCCATGACCATTGTAGCCGCTTCCTCGCCTGGCACCACCTCGCCTGACACCTCCTCGCGTGGCACCTCCTTGCATGACACCACCTCTGCCCCATCCGCCTTGACGGATGGGGGCGCAGAGGCATTCACTTCACCAGAGGCTGGTGCACCTCCGGGTGCATGACACGGCGCATCATACCCCGTTTCAGCTCCGGGAGAAGTAGAGGCTACCAAGCCCACACCTGGAAGCACCAAGAGCACCAAGTCGGCTGACGATGCCCTGAAAAGCCAAAGATAAAACTTCGTCAGAGCGAAGAAGAAGAAAGGAAGAGAAATAGTAGGGGAGAAGCTATGGCATACCGACGTCTCGTTCCACTTCAGTGACCCTGGCCTCCCACCCGACGTGGTAGACCAAGGTTGCCAGGACCTGACGACAAGGTCAGCGCCACCATCTCCATAATCGGCTCTTAGTCGACCCACATCGGCGTGGCCACCTACGCAGACCCCTCTGCACCTCTTCTGGAATGAGAACTACCACTGGAAGTGGAAACCAAGTCTACGATGGGAGCTTCGGCTGCTCCGTCCCCATCGCAATGAGAAATTTTGGGGTACCGTCCCCCGTGCCAGCTTCCGCTTCTTTGGCGTAGTGGTGGCTGAACCTGTGCCCAGAGGGCATGATCGCTTTCCCAGTGACAGAACTAGCACTTGCTGGCCGCCCTCCAGCATGACGGAGGATGTTGGGGGCCCTACTTCCACCCTCTCAAAAGAATGGAAGGAGGACCCCGACCTTGGTTGCGTCATGGGGCGGCACAGCACCAGGACCGCAGAGGCCTCAGACGTCTCCCCGAGGTGCAGACGGACGGGTAATGACGAACACGTTGACCGCCAGCATCGAGCTCGACAGTTCATCCCTCAAGTCGGGGGTTATGAAGAGCGGCTGGCAGTCGTCTTGGATGGAGACGTGCTCATCGTCGACCATGTCGCAGGTCACCACCTTCAGCAAACCCTCCAACATCTCGGCGGTGAGGTCGTCCAGAGCCAGCCGACACCGATCATGGGTACCAGTGTAGTGCCAGGCCCCGTATTGGTTCTTCTCGAGAGGGGTGGTGCGGTAGCGCAAGAAGTCGGCTAGCACCATCAGGGAGGTCAAGCCTTTGTGCATTTGGAACCGGATCCTCCTCAATATTGGTGTGTACTCCTTTGTCAACCCTGGAAAGCTTTCGAAGTGATGGGATCAGAAGTCGGACCTTCAGAGGGCATCTTCAGCGCAGGATGGTCCTCGACCTGCATGATGTAGGATCCTCCAGGTCTTCCAATTACCCCCTTTGAGAAAAGGGATGTAGGAACCATAAGTCTTGTCTCGGTACAGAAAGTAGTAGGCACCCACCTGGGTCGTCTCGCTCTTTTAGGTTGTCTTCATCACGAAGAAGAACCGGAAGAACTCCACTGTTGGCTCGCAGCCCACGAACGCCTCATAGAAGTGGACGAACACAACGATCATAGCGATGGAGTTCGATGACAGGTGGTGAAGCTGCAGCTTGTACTCCTCCAGCATTGCGAGGAAGAACCTCGACGGCGGGAGCCCAAGCCCCGCAGACACATAGACGGCAAAGAGGACAATCTTGTCTTCACGTGAGTCTTCAAGAAAATGAGATCCGCAATGAATCATCCACGTGCACTCTGCCGCCAAACAGCCAAGCAGTCGCCGCATTGACAACAGGTCATCGGCCGACTGGGAGCGAGAAGGAGGTAGCGGGGAGGCCATTGGAGCAAGCAAAGGTGAGAGCTTTGGTTGAGGGACGGAGGCTCGGGCGCTCGAGGAAGAAAGAAAAAGCTCAGGCAGTGGCGTGCGAGTAAGGAAGGAACCAATCCCTCTAACAAAGGTTTCCTTTTTTGATCACCCCCACAACGCCTAAGCACTTCGTGCATATCGTAAAGGTTCAGCCCGCACCACTCAACGCACGGCAGCCATGAAAATGGGCCCTACACCCACGCTCTGAAGCACTGGCCTAGGCGGTCAGTCGCTCGAGAAAATAGCTGAAGCAGCTCCCATAAAAGCAGAGCGAGCAAATATTCTATAGCTGCATCGGGAACAGTCGCGGTTAAAGGTACCGCAGAAGACAGAGATACTACAACAAGGAAATATCCCGTCACCATAGTCCTGCAACAAGATGAGGACGAGTGGCAACATTGACAAAAGCGTCCACCACTTTGGCTGTCCAAGATAGAATTGAAAGCACAGTGCGGGAAGACATGGAAAGGGCTCTTTCTTTGGGCTCTTCACCTCACCCCAAGGTGGACCCAGGGGCCCTTGTCGATGCCCTGTAGACGGGGTATCCTTACACATAGGCACGTCCGATGGCGCCACATGTCCCGAATGTGCCAAGACCTAGGCCTCCTTCAGGATCGAGATCCGACCCTGCCACGAGAGCCTTGAAGATGGGACTCGGCCCCTCCGTTGATACGGGCTCCCGAGATGCCTCGTGTAGGGATGGGACCTGCCCCAACCTTGGGGGAGAGCTCCAGTGTAGCCACGTGGCTCAGAGCGCCAAGTTCAGCACCCCCACTTGGCTCAAAGCAAGCTTATGCGAGAAGCCTTAGATCTTTAGGATAAGATTGCCATGGCACCACCTGTCGGGCCCCAGACCCCACTTGTAAGGCGTCCGCCCTTGTCTATAAAAGGATCAGCCGCCACCGTTACAAGAGACCCAACATCGAATCTCCGATACACACACGCGCGTACACACTCACTAGCAATACAATTCACCATGGAGTAGGGTGTTATGCTCCTTGTGGCCTGAACCACGTAAAAACCACTGTCTCATACTCTCTCGTGCATGTGCACACTTGATTGAGGCCTAAGCCCCACCGAATAAAGAACCTCCGCAGGATGCTCCTTAGCAGATCCGAGGGAAGTATCGCGTTAACACTTCGACAGGATCATTAAAAACATCCTTGAATTCAGTTTTGCGGGGAATAAGGCCCTTAATGTAGTCTTCTTTGACTGCAATTGGTTTGATCCTAATAGTGGAACTCGACAAAACAAATTTTGCATGGTAGAAGTCAAACACAAGGACTAGCTATGAGGCTGTGACACCTTCGTCCTTGCACACCAAGCCGAGCAAGTGTATTATCTACATTATCCGTGTGAAAAACTTAAAGCTTGGCGGGTTGTACACAAGGTGAATCCTCATGAGTCGTTATATACACCACACAATACTGGATACATTGATGATGAGGTTGATGTTGTTTACTAAGAAGAAGAGTTATTGGACTCTTTTGTCGTGGAGCCTGATTTAGGACTCGATGAATTAGATGGAGATGCAGAAGACATAGAGACTAGTAAGATGCGAAAACGAAAACGAATACAGGCAACTACCACGACAGAAGATCGATGGTACGGTTTACGTAGTATAGTACATCGTGATGCTGATGGATTTTAAAATTGAGTACAAGTAATGTTTCTTTCATCTCATCTCTTCTATTCTTTTCTATACTTTCCATTAAATTCATTAGCAAATTTTCCTTTAAATAGGATGTTGTCCAGCAGTAGCAGACGAGGAGGGGCAGGGGCGCGGAGCTTTTTGCCACCGATAGTCACAAGAGGAGAGGAGGTCTTCTAGGACAATCACCTTACTGGGGGTAGGTGGGCTCGTTTTGTTAGCCATCTACCAGAGTCATCACGTGGACCTGTACAGCGGTCGCGACAGGGAAAGAACATTTAATTGGATAAATGATATAAGTCATTATTTATTCTATAATATGAATATTTAAAATTGTCAGGGCGACTCTATGTTCGAGGACACAGAGGCTAGTGTGCCTCCTTCTTCAGTGCCTTCTTCTTTGGTGCCTTCTACTTTGGAGCCTCCTTCTTCAAAGCCTCCTTCTTCAGAGCCAGGGCAGTTGGGTGACCCCACTTGTGGGTCACTTGCTTTGGAGCCGGTTCCACATCGGTAGACTAGGAGGAGCCAGTATGTGCAAACCCAAATGATTAGACCTTTGTTCGTCCGATTGGCGATAGGTAAATAAATCTCTAACAATTAAATTTAGATACTTTTAGACTGGTGAGAATCATGTATCAGGTCTTGGGAGGATGCTTCGTTCACGGGCCACGGATGCCACACACTGGTGAATGGTATCCTGGGCCATCTAGTCCGTTTACACTACCCCGGTGTAGTGAACGTACGTGCTACCACATCTTGGGATGACTACTATAGGGCCCAGGACGTTCTTTACGGCAACCACCAGGAGGCTTTTTGGCAGGACTTCATTGTAAGTATGAACAATACTTGTGTAATACAAATCTAATATAAGCTACATACATTTACTTGTAAATTTCTTTTTTTAGACACGGTACTGTTTGGAGAACGAGGCCGAGCAGACGAATCACGCTCGTCTCGTCTTCCATAACTAAGCTAGGAAGATCATGACGCAGTCACTATCGGTGGCTCACATTCAAGCTACAAAGGCATACTTCAAGTTGCATCCAAACGAGTGTGAGTCGGGGAAGGAATCGGTCGACACGTACTTGACGGAGAAGCAATACGCAAAGGTAAAGTTTTTAGTTTACTTTGCTTCATTACCTGAATGTCATCAATATTTTCATTCAATAATAAATTTATGCAGGTCAACTTAGCGTGGCTTCACAACTGTCTGGACTTGTACCTAGCCCTTTGTGCTCTTTAGGTGAGCGAGGGCTTCCAGGCTGTTTCTAAAACCCATAGAGAGGGTATAGGGACGGACGAAAAACATCGTTTTGGTGGGGATGGCGACATACTCTTTGCTAAACGGATGGTAAGTGATACTCGCATTCTATTAAGTAATTTTATAATCTTTATTGTGCTAACATGTATTGATAGGATCAGGCGAGCAGTCAATGGCCGACACCTACCGAGGTGTGGAGCATTAGAGGCGAAGAGTTTGATTGGCAGAGAGGGCCAATCGTTCCCGAAGTCGCGTATGCAAGGGGTGGTGGGAAACTTCACGCACGATGAGCTTTGTTATTTTTAATTTGCTATTACCAACTTCGAGAAAAAAAATTAATAATCTTACTTTGTTATGTGTGTTTGCCATCTTTGATGGAGTGGTCGACTCGAGGTAGGCTTGGGCTTCCTCGATGGCCTCTTCATCGCATTAGGGCGGGTCCAGCAGCAGCCATGCAAGCTGAGATCTGGAGCTCCAGAGTCTTTGATAGGAGCTCAAGAGGACTCAACAAGTGCTCAGGGCTAGGGATGAGGCGCGGGTAGTGGAGATCAGGGTTAGGGACAAGGCGCAGAGGGCTTGGGACGAGTATCGAAACTCGTTCAAGCTACAGATGCAAGCTGCTGTATAGTTACATTCTAGATGTTGTACTTAACATTTTTAATATATAATTACATATATAATGATTTGCTTTGTGTTTCAGGCTATGTTTCCAGGACAACCGCTTGTCTTTTCGCAGTGGGCGCTGCCAGCGATACCGCTGCTGCTGGTGCCGATGACAACAACCCAGGTACAAATATTTGTACAAACTTGTGTAACCACACTTGCACATCATAGACATCGGGAACAGAGGCTCAAACTCCGTTGCCTCATATTCCGGTGCTTGGACGACTGCAAGAGGACATTCTGAACTCCGGTGGCAGCAGACGGGGTAGCATCTGATAGTCAGGTTAGCTCCTCACTTGATTTTTCGGTTACAATCATTCACCTGCAAAACATGGATTAATTCACTGTCGACAATTAAATGCAATTTAGTATACAACGGGAAAACTACACTTCATATTGGCTTATTGGGCAATCGCGGTCGTAGACTACTTAGAATTGCTGAAATGTAGTTTAATTTGCCCGCGTGATTGTTTGAAATCCTCCTTGGCACGCTTAATGATGTTGTTATGCTCTGTGCTATTATTTGGCAGGGAATATGTCTTCTAACTTCTAATAGTGCAGCTAGGCATCGCCTGTACCTTCAGAATGTAGTGTTGTTTATGGTAGACTTGCCAATTCAATATATGTATGGTTTTGCTTTTGCCTTTGCTGGCATGACATATAATTAGACTTCAGTTAGCACCAGGATGAGAATTCGTTTTTTGTCTCTTTTGCCCCTTCACTTTATAACTGCAAAAAGAGAGTATGAACTGTAGAATAGATATTAAAAGTTTTCCATCAGATGCTTACTATTTCAAGTTTGTATTGACAGATTTTAAAGAATTTTCTCGTTTGGATCAAGGATAACATGGGTCCATGGGGTCCTTTTGGTGTTGTAAGAATTGAACTCTCTTTTGCATAACTAGATTTAATTTTGCACCAGCACTATATCCAACTAAGTATTGTACTACATTTTGTAAGATTTTGTAAATAACAGACACCGTATGACAAGCCCAAAGCCTACCTGTGATATTGTCATTCTTTGTCATCACCTTACCAACTTTTATATCATAATAATTCATGCTGTATATTAATTTAGGGCTCTTGCTTACATTCCTCTGACAGTCTTCGTTGTCCCAACTTCAATTCTTACAGTATGTGTGATCCCCATTCCTTGTCTTTGTGAGCCTTGACACTTCCCTTTTATATAATCTGTTTTCCCTTGGACTTGGATCCCCTTTTTCATTGATGCTATTATATTTTCTAGCTTGGAGGTGGCTACCTATTTGTTTTGCCTGCTTTTGACACTTTATGTTTTGAAGGTCTCCATATTGGCTATTGGGCAATCGCGGTTGTATTTTGCTTCTTTGTCTTTGTGATTTTGGCTTTACAAACTCCCAAAGTGTGTAGTGACATGTGTATAGTGTTTTGAAATGCTTATTATGATATATATGCTTGTGATGACTGTTTTTGTATGCCTGTGTGATCTGGCCATCGAGCCAAGGCTGGCCTCAAAGCCAGGGCAACATTTTTGGTTTTTTTAAATGCGTACTTTATGACGACGATTTTTGGGTGGCCGTTATCGATACTGCAAGTTATCATCGACGGTTCCCGAAACCCCATCAATGATAAGGTATATCGACGGTGGTCTCTGTACGGCCATCGTCGATATTGGCAAGTTATTGTCGACGGTCTCCGGAAGCCCGTCGACGATAATGTCTAGTATCGACTATGGTAGCCGATATACCATCGTAAGTATATTATAGATGATGGTCTGGGCCACCATCGTCGATAAGCTTTCCCCGCTGCCACGTGGACGGGTCCCTTATTAACGATAGCTAAATCCAGCCATCGTCAATTAACTTATAAATGACAGTAACCGTCATGTATAAGCTTATAGATGACTAATAGTTGTAGACGGTTGTATACCATCGTCAATAAGAATATACCATCGTCTAGAGCTAATAGACGACGGCACTATCCTTATTGACGACAGTTTCTAGCCGTCGTCTATCATCGCGATTCCTGTAGTGCATGCAATATAAACGGTCCCAAGCTACAAACAAATAGTAGATATTTTTCAATATTGCATAGGACACATTGTTCATGAACATAAAAGACATTTTTCATTAACATAAAAACAACACATATATTACAAACAAGAAATACGAAAACACATACAAAACAAGAAAAAGAAGTACTCCTAATCCTACTCTACTCGGAGGAGGTCTCCTCAACCTCTACCACCGCCTATTCCTCCTCCTTTGGCACATGGGTCTGAAGCTTCCGGGCGACAATGTGCCGATGGTGTCGGCGGCCCTCCACCCAAGCCACCTCTGTGATCGTCTCGTGGAGGGCATCAAGATGAGCGGCCACAAATCTTAACCCAAAGCAGTAGTGGACGACATTGCAGAGTCCATGCTGGTATGGACGTGAAGGGTCCCAAGAACCAGACGTCGACATGAGCAACTGCTTGAAATCGCATTCTTGAATAGATCATCGAAATCCTTAGAATTCGATCTGTGATAGGGATGTCACACTCTGTGGCCCACACGTGAGAGGCAATAACTAAAATTTTAGTGTAGACATGCGCCGATTAGAACATCGGAAGCCCGATTCAAAAATCGAACCCCAAACTGATAAGTTGCCACCCATCCTTAATGTTGATCCATGAGTATGTTCTCCATGAACTTTTAGTATGAAGACAACACTAATATTAGCCTTGGTGAAGTTTGATCGCCAGATCAATCACGGGCTAAGATTATGTAAAATCGGTCACCATCGGTCTTCTTTTGTGAAAGATGATGATAACAATTGCAGTACGTAAACCGCCAACTACAAATGAAAAAATTGAGTGAAAGAACCCAAAAGAGGAGAAACGCATCCTCATCCACGCTCTCAATGGAGTCCCAACCAAGAATCATTGATTGTCGCAACACAACGAATTCTTGGCTAGACATTGAATGCCAGTTATCTTGCCCCCTTTTCAGAATGTTTTTCTATAATGCATAGGATGCATTGTTCATGCACAGAAAAGACATATTCATCAACATAAAAACAACACATATATTACAAACAAGAACTACGAAAGCACATAGAAAACAAGTAAAAGAAAAAATACTGCTAATACTACCCTACTCGGAGTCGGAGGAGATCTCCTCCACCACCTTCTCTGCCGCCACTGCCGCCACTACCGCCTCCTCCTTCGGCAATTGAGTCCAAAGCTTTCGGTCGACGGTCTGCAGAAGTTGCTGGCGGCCGTCCACCCCAGCCACCTCCCCGATCGTCTTGTGGAGGACATCGAGACGACCAACCACAAAGCTTAACCCAAAGCAGTAGTGGTCGACGGTCTCCATGCAGGTGTAGACGGGAAGTTTTCCAAGACCCAGATGGTCACACGAGCGAGATGTATCAGAACATACATCCCACGCCAATTTGTCGAGCTTTTTTGCACGCCCGTCAGCGATGGACACGTGCTCGGTGGCCTCCTTCAGGCGCCGATCAAATTCTTCGACGCGGTGTCAGAGAAGGCAAACAGTCTCCTGAACGCAAATGGGATTAGTAGGTGGTGGCGCCGCGGGCGGAGAAGGGGACTGAGGAGGTGCAGGCGCCACCTCTAGTTCCACTGGCATTGGCGGCAACGGAAACGGGGAAGGAGGTTTAGAGGGCGTTGATGGCCTGGAGCGCTTCCGTGCAGGGCTACCCATTTTGCGGCGATGAAGGTGCGGAGAAAGAGCAAGAGGTGGTTGATAGTGGTGCGGCAGAGAAGCAAGAGGAGAAGTTTGGAGGCTACGATCGATGGAGTGGTGCGGAAGAGACGCAAGTGGACGGTGTTCCTTTATAGCGGGTCATTGTCTAAGCACGAGAGTGGAGATGATTGGACACTTCGAAAACTGTGCTTTCAAACAAGTGGGTGGGTCAGAGTTACTCCAAATCGCGGTTGGCCTCCTCTAGGTTATTGCAACGGCTCGACACGTCCCATCTCGGCGTCACAGGTAGTTTTTTAATTTGACACCCAAAGGGTTCAGGGTTTGCAATGGCCCACCTGGCATACTCTGTAGGTCCACCCCGCGGTGTTTCTGTTTTTCAGTTCCAGTTTTTAAGTTTGACACGCAAAGGGCCCAGGGTATGCAATGTTCTTGTTTTTCAGTTTGTCACGCAAAAGACCTCGATCATGTTTCATGACATTACGTTTTTTCTCTTTTTGTTAAAAGATCGTCATATATAGTTAAAAGATCGTCACAAAACACAAGAAAAAATGTACAAGCCACCAGAAAAAAACAACAAAAGAAAACCTTAATCCTCCTCCTCCTCCTTAGAGACAACATATTATTGAACTAAGAGCACATTCACTTGGTAAATAATTCATTTGTCCAAAAAATAATTAAATCCTTTCTTATGAATTGTCATTCCTGAGGAACATGATGAACACACCACACATTTATTCATTGACACAATATATATATATATATATATATATATATATATATATATATATATATATATATATATATATATATATATATCACAAACCCTAGATCAAGTTTTTTAGTTTGACACGCAAAAGACCTCGATCATGCATGTTTGATGAGGTTAGGTGTTTTCTATTTTTGTTTTGAAAGATTATATATATATATATGTATATGTATATATATATATATATATCATATGTTTGGGGCGTAGCATATGCATGACAACTAACATGCATGTCAAAATAATGGCAGACCTAGGATTTAACCGAAGGGTATGCTCTTTGAAAAAGATATACTACTTGTTAATAATTTAATATAAAATACACAAGTAGTAAATAACATCATAAATGTGATAATTTGTCATGATTCTTGTGCAATAAATTTTTGTATCAGCGTGTTAATTGTCCAAATATTATTCAAATTTTCCATCATAGCATTGGTGTGAGACCTATCTATGCTGAATACATTGGCTTGTACCGAATACATTGACTTTGATGATACAAGTTCTGAAATTCTGCAAAAATACCCTTTTTAGCAAGGTCCGACAATAGGTCCGACTTGCTTTGTCAAAGTCCAACATGTTTTTGGGTAGCTCCGGTGAGCTTTGTCTTTAGCTCCGGCATGTCTTTGATAGATCCGGCATGTCTTTGTTAATTTTTGATATGTTTTGCTAGGTCTGAGTTATGTTGGTCAGCTCCGACATGTTTTTCTAGCTCCGGCTTTTGGGTTGACTAGTTCCGACCAACTTTGGTAAGCTCTGGCGCGAGGTTGTACTAGCTTTGGTAAGCTCCAGCTCAAGCTCCAGTTAGATTTGGCAAGATTCAGAGCTTGACCGCAATGTTCCTATTTTTACTGTGAATTGTTTCGAACTTGCTTTACATTGTTGGAAAGATTGCTTAGTATTCATTTGCTAAGTTATTGGTGTGTTTTGGTTGATATGGCCTATATCATTTTACTTTGGTTTTGCAACATTCTTATGTGAGGTTCTCACGTAAGGTCTTGTGGTTTCGGAACTAATTTGAGTCAAGTAGTGGACTTGGGCTCGTACAGATTGGTTGTTTTCTTCATGTGCAGGTGTTGGTTGAGTTCAAGTCATGGCTGGTGATTGGATCATTTGGACTAGTCTCATGGAGGAGATGAGGTTCCAACAACCATGTTCGGGTGGAATTGTGGTTGAGCAGGTCAGAAGGTCACGCAGGATGATGAATCAAGGGCAGTGCATATGGAGGTTAATGTACGTCGAAGGAAGGTGTTCGCACATATGCATGTGGTGCATGATGTGGCAACATGGTTCCAAAGAAGGGTTATGGAAGGAAAGATTTTTTTGGAAGGATCAGATCGTGTCGGATGATGACTTCGGCTGTGGCGGAGTCGGTCATGACTCGGTATGGAAAGTATCGAGTTGGTTATGGCAATTATGGAATGTTTTGATTTGTGATTTGAGTAGGATCAGAGTCCTTGTTTGAGTTTAGTTGGCCTTCGGGATGGTTATATAAGCAAGGGAGGCCAGAGCTCGTGATAGATGACATTTGGGCTGTTCCTCTTGTGTTCTATTGAAAAAAATTCATAGTTGAAAGGAACTTCTGTGCCTTGTTAGTCCGACTTGTTCCAGACAAGTTTTACTCATTGAGTTTCTGCACAGCAATACCTTTCGTCAGTGGTTTTAACATAACTCGAGTTTTACAGATCCGATTGACTTGATTATTTTTGGGTTGTCTTCACAACTTAATTTTCTATCATCTGTTAAAATTTCACGGTCATTGGATTTGTGATTTCTAATCTACTCGAGTTTCTTTGACGAAAAAACAGAACTGTTTTTACTCGGTAGAACAGATCGATCTCTGTTCAATCTTTTGATTGTAACTTGAGTTTTTCTCGACGGATTTGAGTGATTCTTATTGTTTCATCATCGTTACTTGGTTTTCTCTAATTTCTACAATTTTTTTCATGATTGAACACGTCTAAGATCGTTTGCACACACGGTTTATCAATTGTTTGATTTTCTACCGAAGGGGTTGGGATGTAATTGTTTATGCTGCGTAAGATTTTTGAATCTACCATTCACCCCCCTCTGGTAGATTTTTACGTGCTCTTCAATCCTAAATTCAGTATTAGAGCCACGTTGCTCTAATCTTTGTGATTTGCACGTGTTTTTGACTACTCATCACGGAGAAACACTCTACCAAACCTTGTGTTTTTAGTGGTACTGATTTTCAGGTTTGGAAGGCATGTATGGAAGCTTTCATCCAGGCACAAGGCTTCGCAATATGGGAGAAGGTATACAAACCTTACGAAATGCCATCAAACGATCAAGTTATTGCTACAAATCTGAGAGATGTCGAAAACAACAACAAGGCTCGGAACTTGATCATACAAGGATTATCTCAGAGCGACTTCGACCGTCTTGTACACCTATGATCTGCATACCATGTGTGGAGAGCGCTTTGTGACTATCACGAAGGATCCAACACGATCAAGGAGGTAAGTCAAGATATGTTCAAAAAGGGCTACATGCATTTCAAAATGCAACCCGATGAGTCTATCGATGACCTTTTTGCTCGTTTTAATAAAATTCTCAGCAACCTGCATAGTGTCAATATTAATTTTTCTGATGCTGAGAATGCTAGGCAACTTCTTAGTGCATTAGAGATGTCAATCTAGGAGATGAAAGTTACATCTATTCGTGAATCAACTGTTATGAGTTCTCTTACATTAGATGTGCTTTACTCTAAACTAAAAACTCATGAAATTGACATCTTATCACGTAAGAATCCAAACCAGTATTGCATTTGTCTCACAACATGATATGCCTATCTCCGGCCAATCATCATCTTGCAATACTCTTGCTTTGTTGTCTTCACTAACCCTGGAGCAGATTGAAGAATTTCCATAAGAAGAACTAGCACTCATCTCTACTAGATTCTCAAAAGCATTGCAAAATGTAAGAACTAGAAGGAAAGGAAGCTCCGGACCACAGTGCTGCTTTGAATGTTGTAAGACAGGGCACTTCCGTACAGAATGCCCTAATCTTTGAGGTCCTACTACCCGTGATGAGAAGCAGAACAATGTTAAGACCATCTCTGGAAACTCCAACAAGAAAAAGAAGGGTACCATAGGATGCAAGATGATAAACAGCTTTATCACCGCACTTCAAGAGCTCAGTTCAAGTGATGTGGACTTTGGAAGTGATGAAGATGATGACAATCTGGCCAACTTATGTTTTATGACGGGCAAAACAAGATCAAGATAAAGTCAGGAAGATGCAGAACACAACAGTGACGAAGATGAGGTATGTTCTACATGTAATGAAATGCGTTATGCAATTTCTCGTGCAACTATTATTGACAAGAAAAAGGACAGAAAAATTTAGGGATAATGCTGCTAAAATTGAATCACTATAATCCGAAATCAACCATTTGAAAAACATGATTCCTAGTGATGATTCATGTCCCTCATGTGACTCAATGTATGAACAATTGTCCACATTAAGAAGTGCACACTCCTCCACTCTAGATAGACTTGATGAAGAAATTGAAAAGAATAAAAAACTGTCAGATTTTAATATTAAACACTTAAAAAATGCTTCTTGTTCTACATAAGATTTGCATTGTTCTGCATGTGATAATCTTGATATGAAACTAAAAGATGCAATGAATGAAATTTCCATTTTGAACAATGCTTTACGAACACTTGAAGTTAAAAATTGTTCTAACTGCAAACTTAAAGGTAAAGCTTCATGTGAAAACTGCCTAGACTTGTCTAAAAAGCTTGATGACATGAATAGGACACTAGAGCGGTTTAGTAATGGGAACAAGAATCTAAACTTGCTTGTTAAGTTCTTTTAAACCTTGCAATGATAAAACTGGTTTAGGATTTGATTCTCATGCTTATTCTAAAACACATCCACCACACGTTGTAAAAACATTTGGAACAGGTTTAATCAAAACTGTCCCTAAACCAAAGGATGTGACCTTTAAATCTACAGGAGTGCTTCCTAATTCTGTTTCTAATGCTGAATGCTCATCTAGACATGATTACAAAATTAATTTTCATTTTACTTACTGTGATAAGGATGGTCATGTCGTAGATTTCTGTTATATACTAGCTAAACAAATTAAAAAGGTTAAAATGTCTGCTAGATCTCATAACTTTCATGATAAATCTGCTATGCGTGCTAAACCTAAAATTAGAAACATGCAACATGCTTTAATGAGTCAAAAATTTGCAAAGGTAGCGTCTGGACCTTCTGGTCAGAAATCTGCAAAGTCAGCTCCGGTGGTTCCGATAGCTCCGAGAGCTCCCGGACCTTCTGTTGTTTCCTCCAGAACTTCAGTTTTTACACCTGGAGCTTCAACTTTTTCCACTGGAACTTCTGCGTTTACCTTTGGAACTACTGGTTTTCGTACTAAACGAGTAACAACCTTTAAATTAGTGATTAAGAACAGAAAACCTAAATTCTCGACTCATAAACCTGCTGTTTTGTCTCAGCTTTCGCGTATTGTTCCTACTGGACGTCGAATGGCTCAGTACTGGATTCCCAAATACTTATTGACTAACCCCAGTATTGAGTCATTGACGTACTGTGCTGCTGTGTAGGTTTCACGCTTGAGGATGGAGAACATAAGGATTATGGATTGAGGTTGCTCACGCCACATGACCGGTAACAAAGAATGGTTCTCCTCCCTCTCTTTTGTGTCACATATAGAGAATGTTACTTTTGTCGATAATTCTTCAACTCCTATTATTCCTAAAGGATCGGTTAGAGTAAATATACACTTTGAAAGATGTGGCACTTGTTAAAAATTTGAAATACAACCCGCTTTCTGTTTCTCAATTGCTTGATGAGAATTTAGAAATAATATTCTCTAAAAATTGTTGCAAAGCTGTAAATTCAAATAGTTAGCTTTTGTTTAACATGTCTCGTTTTGGAAGAGTTTTTCAAGCTGATTTTGATATGTCAACTTCTGAGCATAGGTGTCTAGTTGCTAATGATTTAAAAGATTTATTCTTCTGGCATCGTAGACTTGGTCATGTAGGCTTTGATCACCTCACTCGTGTTAGTGCTCTTGATCGCATACGTGGTTTACCTAAACTCAAAGGGGAAATAGATATTGTATGCTCTTCGTGTAGACATGCTAAGATGGTTGCAGGTTCACATGCCCCTCTTACGATGATAATGACAACTGAACCTGGTCAACTTTTGCACCTTGACACCATTGGTCCGGCACGTGTACAATCCTTTGGAGGTAAATGGTACGTGCTTGTAATTGTTGATGACTATTCCTTGTACTCTTGGGTCTGTTTTATGACATCTAAGAATGAAGCTTTTACTCATTTTAGGACTTTATTTCTTAGACTATTAATTGATCACCTAGGGTTGTTAAAAGCAATCAAATGTGATAATGGAACTGAATTTAAAAATCAATCATTTAATCACTTTTGCACTGAACATGGAATAGAACATCAACTTTCTTAACCTTATGTTCCTCAACAAAACGGTGTTTTAGAAAGGAAAAATAGAACCTTAGTTGAGATGGCTAGGACTATGCTTGATGAATATCAAACTCCAAGGAAATTTTAGGCTGATGCGATTGCAATCGCTTGTTATTTCTCAAAACGTGTTTTCTTGCGCGCTAGGCTAAGTAAAACACCATATGAGCTCCGGTTTGGACATAGGCCTAGCGTTACACACTTTAGGGTTTTTAGTTGCAAATGCTTGGTCCAAAAACATGGAAATCTTGATAAAGTTGAAGGCAGATCCGAATATGGCATGTTTCTTGGTTACACATCTCATACTAGAGGACACTGTGTGTTTTTACTTGGAACTAACAAAATTGTGGAGACTTGTGAAGTTTCTTTTGACGAAGCTAGCCTAGGTACTAGCTCTAATATTGCAGGACCAGATCCTTATCCTCGAGGGGAGGGTATTTTTGAAGAGGAAGAAGAGTTGGTGATATTGCCTGATAGTTCTGAAGCCGACACGTGTCCAGCTCTGAACTTTGAACAAGTTATGACTACCACCTCTGCTGGTCCTGATCATCCACAAGCTACAAGCTCATCAATCTGCGCTAAAACTAATAAAGAAGAATCTTGTGAGACATCTGTATCCCTAGGGATTTACAAGAATCATCCCCCGCAACAGATAATTGGAAGCTTGCACGAATGATTCACACGGTCCAGGTTTTGCGATCCAAACTCTCACGCTCATTATGCTTTTGTTGCTTCTTTTGAACCCAAAGATATATCACACGCACTCACTAATGAATCTTGGATTGTTGTCATACAAGAAGAGTTAGAAAATTTTGAAAGAAACAATGTTTGGAAGCATATACCTCCACCTCAAGATCACACCTTAATTGGAACTAAATCGGTGTTTAAAAATAAACAAAGTGATGATGGGGTTGTGATTAGGAATAAGGCTAGTTTGGTTGCTCAAGGTTTCACAAAATTTGAAGGTCTAGATTTTGATGAATCTTTTGCTCCTATTGCTTGATTAGAAGCCATACGAATTTTTTTAGCTTTTGCTGCATCTAAAAGTTTCAAGTTATATCAAATGGATGTAAAAAGTGCTTTTCTTAATGGCTACATAGATGAGGAGGTTTATGTTAAGCAACCACCTGGTTTTGAAAATCCAGATTTTCCTAATCATGTTTTCAAACTGACTAAAGCCCTGTATGGTCTCAAACAAGCCCCTAGAGCATGGTATGATAAGTAAAAATCATTCTTTCTTGAAAAGGGGTTTACCATGGGCAAGGTTGATAAAACTCTTTTTGTGCATAAGAATGGCAATGACTCATTATTCATTCAAGTGTATGTGGATTATATTATCTTTGGTTGTGCTTCTCATGATCTTGTGTCCAAGTTGTTAGCTATGATGAGTTCAGAATTTGAGATGGGTATGATGGTAGAACTCACGTACTTATTGGGGCTGCAAATCAGGCAAACCAAGGAGGGTACCTTTGTGCATCAAACAAAGTATACAAATGACCTCCTAAGGCGTTTCAACATGGACAAAAGCAAGCCTCTTCGGACACCAACGGGAACAGCAACAACACTTGTACTTGATGATGATGGTGAACCCGTGGATCAAAAAGAATATAGAAGCATGACCGGATCACTTTTGTATCCCATGACATCAAGACCAGACATACAATTCAGCGTATGTCTTTGTGCACGGTTTCAAGCCTCCCCACGAGCTTCACATCGTAAAGCCGTCAAACGTATTCTAAGGTACTTACATGGAACTTAAGAATTTGTCATTTTTCTTCCTTCTTCATCAACCGTATCTTTGAAAGTTTTTTCGGATGCTGATTTTGGGGGTTGTAGGATTGATAGGAAAAGTACTTCTGGTGCTTGTCATTTTCTCGGTAATTCTATTGTTGCTTGGCCATCTAGAAAACAACACTCAGTTGAACAATCCATTGTTGAATCTTAATATGTAGCTGCTGCTAGTGCTTGCTCACAAACCCTTTGGATTGTTCAAACACTTAAGGACTATGTGGTTGATCTAGATAGTGTTCCACTATTTTGTGATAACACTAGTACCATTTGCATTGCTAAAAACCCCGTGCAATATTCTATAACTAAGCACATTGACATTAGGTATCACTTTCTCCGTGATAATGTTGAAAAAGGAAACATTGTGCTTCACCATGTAGATACCGAACAACTATTTGCTGACATTTTTACAAAACCTTTGGATTTCACACGTTTTTGTTTCATTCGTAGTGAAATAGGGGTTATGCATCCTCATGGCTTACATTGAGGGGGAGTTGTGAATCTTAAGAAGTCTATGTGTGAATCTGAAATTAAAATAATATGAGCATAGTATTTCATACATATATGACTTTGTGATTCCTTTTACATGCTGAAAGTTCTTACTACATTACTCATGTTATACATTTTATAGTTTTTGCCATGTCTAGTAATTGGAATAATTACTTATACTAAATCTGGTCATGGTCGAATTTTCTTGCTGTTTTGAACTTGTTGCATGATCACAAGTTTTTTTAAAAAAATCATAAATAATTAATCAAGTAATCAACTCACATGTTGAGTTTTTATGATCAAATGAAAAAATTAGAAGACATCAAGAGAATATGCATGCATCGCACTTCTTCTTTTGAGATGGCTTATCATTGCACTTAGATATGAACTTGGAAGGAGTTGTGTATGACTAAAACCATGTCATTAAGCTTGTGATTCTCAAATGACATAGCCTTGGCTTGGTTGGTTAGAATAAGGCAGATGCAGATGTAATCTATTGCAAATATTATATGATCAAATTTATGCTTAAAAGATAAATAAAATTGCAGCAACAAGTGTCATGCTTTCAGGTTTTAAAATAGTTAAGTTTGTGAGATCATGACTTGCTTAAATTGAAAATTACACTTGATCTCTAGCATGGCTTACACTACTTTATGTATTTCATTGATGTGATAGTGTAAGTTACTTGATAGTATGACTTGGATGAGCTTTGTTTTATATGTATTTGTTATAATGTGCTCATAACAATTAAAATTCTTTTTTGAACCTTGCTGAATACATTGTAAAAGTGGGAGAGAGAGAAGTATGCAAGGGGGATAAATATGTATTGGGGGAGAAGTCATGTCTATCTCATATGATTTTCAAAAAGGGGGAGAAACTGTTTTTGGTTTTCAAAACTTTTTATGTGAATAAGCCAATTTTTGGATTTTAAGTGGTGTTGCCAATGTATTCATCAAGGGGGAGATTGTGAGACCTATGTATGCTGAATACATTGGCTTGTAATGAATACATTGGCTTTGATGATATAAGTTCTGAAATTCTGCCAAAATAGCCATTTTAGCAAGGTCTGACAATAGGTCCGACTTGCTTTGTCAAAATCCAACATGGTTTTGGGTAGCTCCGGTGAGCTTTGTCCTTAGCTTCAGCATGTCATTGATAGCTACGGCCTGTCTTTGTTAAGCTCCGATATGTTTTGCTAGGTCCAAGTTATGTTGGTTAGCTCCGACATGTTTTTCTAGCTCCGAATCTTGGGTTGACTAGTTCCGACCAGCTTTGGTAAGCTCCGACACTAGGTTGTACTAGCTTTGGTAAGTTCTGGCTCAAGATCCAGTTAGCTTTGGCAAGATTCGGAGCTTGATCTCCATGTTCTTGTTTTTACTATGAATTTTTTGTAACTTGCTTTAAATTGTTGGAAAGATTGCTTAGTATTCATTTGCTATGTTTTTGGTGCATTTTGGTTGATATGGCTGATATCGTTTTACTGGGGTTCTGCAACATGCTTATGTGAGGTGCTCACGTAAGGTGTCGTAGTTTCAGAACTAATTCGAGTCAAGTAACGGACTTGGGCTCGTACGGATTGGTTGTTTTCTTCCTGTGCCGGTGTTACTTGAGTTCGAGTCATGGCTGGTGACAGGATCCTTTGGACTAGTCTTAGGGAGGAGATGAGGTTCCAACTACCAAGTTCAAGAGGAATTGTGGTTGAGCAGGTCAGGAGGTCGCGCAGGATGATTGAATCAAGAGCAGTGCATATGAAGGTTACTGGACGTCGAAGGAAGGTGCTCGCACGTATGCATGCGGTGCATGACGTGGAAACATGGTTCCAAAGATGTGTTATGGAAGGAAAGATCTGTTTGGAAGGATCGAATCGTATTGGATGATGACTTCGGCTGCGGCGAAGTCGGTTATGACTCGGTATGGAAAGTATCGAGTTGGTTATGGTAGTCTTCTTGTAAGACAAGAAGATGAGTTGGTTTAGGAACATGTGATTTGTTCCTGGTTTGTTAGGAAGTCTCGAGATTGTTTCTATCTATGAATAGTAAGATCTTGAGAAGTTATGGAAAGTTTCGATTCATGATTTGAGTAGGATTAGACTCCTCGCTTGAGTTGAGTTGGCCTTCGGGATGGTCATATAAGCAAGGGAGGCCAGAGCTCATGATAGACAACTTTTGGGCTGTTCCTCTTGTGTTCTATTGAATAAAATTTGTTGTTGAAAGGAACTTTTGTGCCTTATTCGTCCAACTTGTTCCAGACAAGTTTTACACGTTGAGTTTCTGCACAGCACTACCTTTTGTTGGTGGTTTTATCATAACTCGAGTTTTAAAGATCCGATTGACATGATTCTCTTTGGGTTGTCTTCAGAACTTAATTTTCTATCATCTATTAAAATTTCACAATTATTTGATTTGTTGTTTCTAATCTACTCGAGTTTCTTTAACGAAAAATAGAACTGTTTTTACACGGTAGAATAGATCGATCCCTGTTCAATCTTTTGAACATAACTTGAGTTTTTCTCAACGGATTTGAGTGATTCTTATTGTGTCATCATCGTGACTTGCTTTCTCTAATATCTAATTTTTTTTTTACGGTTGAACACGTTTAAGATTGTTTGCACACACGGTTTATCTATTGTTTAATTTTCTACCGAAGAGGTTGGGATTTAATTGTTTCCGTTGTGTAAGATTTTTGAATCTACCATTCACGCCCCCTCTGGTAGCTTTTTACGTTCTCTTCGATCCTACAATTAGCTAGAATGTTTTGTCATTTTTTTGCTTCTATGAGGTAATACAATAAATTTTAGATATATAAACTACATCCTTGTTGTGTTGAATATGTATTGATCAGAAGAATTCATTTGTGATAGCTACAGGAAGCAAGGATTAAATTTGTTGGCTAGCTTGTTTAAGAGACTACATGAGTATATTGAAATAAAGCACATTAATTAAAAACAAATAATATTACGTGCTTGAGTTTAGAAAATATTTTTGTTCAAGGAAAAATTAGTGCCTCACTGGTTTGAAGTATTTATCACCGATTAGTTCAGAAATGAACTATCCGATGACAAAGATTTTGAACCCAGAGGGAGTATTAATTAAACAGTAAATACCATAAGTACAAAACAAATTTATTTATGAGTGAATAAAATCTAGAGTCTAGGCAAAGGCCTTATCCATTCTATTGTTTATTGTTGTAGTTCCGTTCGTTCTTATACTTGGCTCATCATCTCTCTCATGTAACGTGTGTTCCATCAAGAGCACTTGCTTCCTCAAGCTAAATCTGCATAATCACTTCATCTTCAAGATGCACTCACGAGTCCGATCTCTCGTGTCATGCTCATACTCAGGCCGCAACGTCAAGGGGCGTTTGCCGTTTCCAAGAACAGAGTTCATGGCAGGTGAGGCTGTAGCGCTCTTTGCATGGTTGAAGTTTTTTTGAATGAGGGTCACGAAGCCGTAGGCAACTCTTAGCACCGCTTATTATTGTTGTGTTGTTTCTATTAGTGCTAATCCCGACTTGCTGGGCTAATGAACACCTGATATGTTCAGGTTTTGTTCGTGAGTTCGTGCACAAGATTTATCTGGTGCTGATTATTAGTTGCCACATTAGAAGAGCTTGTTTAGCTCATCGACAAGGAAAATACTTTGTACGTAGTACAAAGAACGTTGGTCGGCATTACCGTTCGTACACGAAGATACGACTAGGTAGTTGCTCTTGTAGGTGTATGCTAATTACGTGAGTGTTTGGCCGGGTCATGTGGTTAGTCCACGATGCTCCCTAAACCAGGTGTTGAGGCCGTGTATCCGCGTACACTAGTGACGTGAGACAAAGTGCTAAGACAATTGGGTTTGGTTTGACGTCGAAGTTGGATTGGATAGGATCATCCATTTCTTTATGTATTCAATCATCCAAATGAACGTTTGGTTGGATAGACTGGATGATCTAATTTTTTGTTTGGTAGGTTGGATGAAACTTGGGTAGATTGAATCATCTAAGTTGATAATTCATAATATTAATTATTTATATACTAACTATCATATTACTAGCAAATATTAGTGTTAATATCCTAATTGTAATTCTTAATACAATAAACAAGTTAATTATCATATTACTAATTTTTTAAAATGATAGAATGAATAATATAAAAGCAGTGTTCGTCGCTGGCCTTGTTACCTGTCAACCGAGAGTGTTTTTTGTTTCCTCTGTTATAGTTCACTTACTCATTCATCATTAGTTCTAACAGTCTGTCGGTCTTTTCCATGCATAGGTTGCTTCACACTTTTAAACGACGTTCATCGATTGTTCGATTGTTGTGTTGCGCCCGTGCGTACTGCAAGATTCAGGGCGTTGGAGTACGTTGCAATCATCAGGGCAGGGTGGCATAGTCGCAGGAATTGTGCAGTGTGACCTTTGCTATATGGTGTAAGATTCGTAGCTTGAAAGTACATGGCAACCATCTGTGCAGGGTCACACAGAGACGGCTGTGTGGCCCTGCCGCAGAGAATTTGATTCCCACACCAAGGGGTTAAAGGCAGGCCAGGCTTTGGGCCTAGGGGGGAGGGGCGACCGCCTAGGGCCAGGCCGGGGAGAGTCCCACGATGTCAGCTGTTAAACAGAAAATAAATAAAATTAATTAGTATTTGCATCATCCGTATGCGATGTACAGTTACACGGTCTACCTTTTTATTTTCCTAATTTTTTTAAATATAATACTATTTCCTAATGTGTTTAATATTTATTAGATATAATATTACTAATGTGTTAATTTTCCATATGCGTTTTTTCGATAAAGGGAGGAGTTTTTCGTTAATGGACAGGACACATTGATCATGAACATAAAATACATTTTTCATTAACATAAAAACAGCACATATATTACAAACAAGAAAAAAGAAAAACACATAGAAAACAAAAGAAAAACTACTACTAATCCTACTCTGCTTGGAAGACTTGTCCGCCTCCTTTGTTGTTGCCTCCGCATCCGCCAGCGGTGGCTCCGCCTTTGCCGCCGCATCTGCCGGCGGCACCTCCGCCCCCGCTGCAACCGCCGGTGGCTCCTCCTTCAACACCAGACCAAACTTACGGTTGAATGCGTTTACCAGTTGCTCGCGAAACTCCAACGAAGACTCCTCACCGATCGACTCATAGAGGAAGTCAAGACGAGCGGCCACAAAGCCTAACCCGAAGACGTAGTAGCCGGTGGAGTCCATGCTAGTGTGGTGTGGAAGGATCCCAAGTCCGAGACGGCGACAGGATGGAGATGTATTGTCAAATACATCACGTGCCATTGTGTCGTGCGCTCTTGCGCGCACGTCGGCGATGGACAGGTCGTCGGTGACATCCTGAAGCTGGCCATTGACTGTGGTGATGTGGTCCTCGACCAAGTTGAGCTCAGGAGGTGCGGGCACCGCGGGGAGAGATGGGGGCGGAGGAGGTTCAGGCGCCGCCTACTTTTCCACCGACATTAGCGGCGACGGAAAAGGAGAAGGAGGTTTGGAGTACATCGATGGCCTGGAGTGCTTCGGTGCGGGGCTACCCATTTGTGCGGCGACGGAGGTGCGGAGAAAGAGCGAGAGGTGGTCGATGGTGGTGCTTCAGAGAAGCAAGAGGAGAAGTTTGGACCCTAAGATCGATGGAGAGGTACGACCGAGAAGAATAGGACAATGTGCCTTTATAGCGGGTCGTTGTCTAAGAACGCAAGTGGAGATGATCAGAGGCTTCGAAAACTGTGCTTTTGAATTGACGGTCGGAGTTACTCCAAACCGCAGCTTGCATCCTCTCGATTATCGCAACGTCTCAACACATCCCATCGGCAAGTTTTTTAATTTGACACGCAAAGGGCCCTGGGTATGCAATGCCCCACCTGGCATACTTTGTAGGTCCGTCCCGAAGTGTTCGTAACATTTCGTGCGAACGATTTCAATGAGGTGTGGAAGATTGATGTAAACGCATGTGGCAATCGATCGAGAGTCCATATCTTTTTTTTTAAGGATCTGAATGTTGCCAACCGAGAGTCCATATCGAACTGATGACAATTGTCGTGATCATGTATGATGGTGGACATGAAAATAATACATGTGAAAGAGAGCTCGCGATCAAGCATGTTTGATCACGTGTTTGGGATTTTTGTGCCCCCTTGTTGAGGATCTTGTTAATTTGATGACGTTGAGGAACCGATGTGGCATACATGTTTTCACAAAGGTGTTCATTTGTTCCTAAAATCAGAAAACGTAGCGGTTAGCGCCTACAGCTGTCGTTTCTTCAAAAGACTAGTACAGTGCATGCATGTTAGAAAATATACTATATACATGGTAGCATGCGATAGATCAATTTGATGAACCACTTATGTCGTGTGAGTTGTGTGCTTATTAGAGGGTAGTACACATTCTATCCATGTATCCTCGAGGGAACATCCTTCATGTCAAACATAGTTTGTTTTCTCTATCGATGATAGGATAATATTCTTCATTAGTGTGGTAGATAAACTGCCATATAGATTGAGAGTATACACATGCATTGTAGAGAATAGGATAAATATAAAAATATATATCAATAAATGGATGGAAATATTCTATTCTTGGAATACATGTTTGGGGTGTAGCATGCATATGGACATCTAACATCCATGTGAAAGACCTCGATCATGTTTGATGACGTTACATCTTTTCTCTTTTTGTTTAGAGATCGTCGTGTTTGAGGCTCGTTGATTATGTTTGGGGCGTAGCATGCATGGACAACTAACATGCATGTGAAAGACCTCAATGCATGTGAAATAACATGCATGTTTTTAAAAGCCCTCGCCTCGGGCTGCGCCACTAATCTAACCAACGGTGGTGGCACGGAGGCCGAAGGCAGCGCACTGAGATAGCGACATGCTGAGGCGACGGCGAGGCGGAGGCCAGACCGATGGCGCGTGGCGCTCACCTTTTGGCTTGCAGTTTGCAGCCTCACGGTTGAACGCGGAGGCATGGCAGCGTGGTGGCACGTGGAGCTCGCGGCAGCAGCACTCGTATCTCCTAGAGGCGGTGCCACCGCCAGCCGACCGGCCGAAAGAAGGGTGAAGTAAGTTTCATACTTATTCGAAATTATTAATATGTACTCCCTCCATCTCCCAAATTACTTGTCGCTCTTTAATTAATTTGTTTATTTTTGAACTGAAAAGAGTGACAAGTAATTTGGGACGGAGGGAGTAGTTGTAATTCCATAAATGTAAGGACTATGTTAATTTGTATTTGCTTAACCTATAAAATTAATGGTTAATAATTAATTGCAAAATAAGTGACTAATGATAGTAATTATTACCTTCTAATGATTTGTTGCCTAATATTTTCTCAAATTTCAGACACATGACGAATATACTCCAGCTAATTCTTCCATCACAAAAGTATTCTTTTTTTTTGTTTGAAAAATCATCACAAAAACTACTAAAACATCAACTTAAATGCCAAGACAGTGGCGATGAAATCATGTGCCCTGCAGTTATTACTGCAGCTGACATGTGGACTCAACAACAGTGGGGCACACATGTGATATGAACCCAAGATAGTGACTCCTTAAGAAAAAATAATTTTATGAGAGATTGAGCGCACAAGCAGAATAACTAGAACTTGAGCGCTACAACTGCGAATTCCCTGCTGGGATGATCGACAGTAGACGATCCACAAACTCGGTGATTAGATCAGTAGCTGTCTAAGAGCAGCGTGCGACCGACCTTGAAGAAGACAAAGGCGTTGATGCAGGCATAGTTGATCTGCTCGTCGGAGAGATTGTACGTGTCCCAATGGCTCGTCCTCAACCGGTAAGGATTCTCCATGTTGGCTCCCATCACGATGCTCGTGATGACCTTTGGCCCCGTGCGGTGGAGGCTCAGGCGATCTATCTCATCCGTCGCGAGCTCGGCCAGTTCCATCGTTTTGGCCACCATCCGCTTCCAGTCCTTCCAATGTCGGTCGACATCACCCTCCACGCCCACACAGACGAAGTGGTAGTCGGAATCGCTGAGGAAATCTTCGAGCTCGTCGGGGAAATAGTTATCGTGGATGACCTGGAAGATGAGGCTGCGGCGGCCGATGCGGAGCTGCAGAATGGTGATGGGGTTCTGGTCGGCACAGTAGCTGGGACGCCACATGACGCCGAGCCCGACGAAGAGCTTGTGAAGGTTCCAACAGTGGGTGGAGAGGACCTCGTCAAGCCAGCCCTCCAAGGCCTCGCCGGAGGACGTCACAGTGGTGGTGATCATGTCGTCCTTGAATGTCATGTTGTACTCCTGAGTCCCCACCTTTGGGTCCCTAAGCTTGCGGTCTGCAGCGGCACAATGCAACTTCTCTCTTGTGCAATCCTTCCTCTACCTGTAGTTTTGATTTTGGAAATTGGTGTGGATATATAACTGATACAGTTACATATGAGTGGAGGAGTTTCCAAATTTGATGGACCAGAGCCTCGAGTAAAGAAAGTAATAAAGATTTTGGAATCTGATATACTCTTTCTATTTTGTTTTTTTAGAAAGCTTTGAGCTGGTGCTCAGCCATTATCATAAGCAAGGAATAAAAGGTACAAAGTCAGAGTCATACAGAAACAGATTGATACAGAAGTTGAGAACCGAAAAAGAAAACGAAGGACACCTAAAATAGAACCAAAGAAAAATAGGCATCCAAGACCCCTCAAGAGATCAAAGCGGGGGCTCCCGCAAATGTCCAAGTACGGGCCGTCTCATTTATCTCAAAAAATAGTTGTTGTTCAATCTTTTCCTTCCCATCGAAAAACTCTTCCCATTTTTTAATTCTTATTGTTATGACCACAAGTTGCATTGTCTCAACCAAACACCACGTACAACAACAACTTTTCTCAAAGATGCACCCACTGGGTATGCCGGGTGGGCCATGACATACCCTTGGTCCAGCAACCAAAGAGTAGCTAGTTTGAATGCATGCTGGAGAGATCAGCAGAATCTGGAACTGGCCAATGAAGATGGAAGTCAACAGTCTCACGATTCATGGGTCAAAATGCGTGCCATCCTTTTTCTTCTTCCTTTTTTATTATATTATTTTCCCACCAATCTTCTAGCCCTCCTTTATTTGAAGTTGTACGGTTGGATCAAGATACGTGGCTGGCGTGAGGCGAGAGCCGTGTGTGCAACACAAGGCGGAACGTCGTGAAGAGATGTTGCTCCCCTTGTTGAGTATCGTGTTAATTTGATGACGTTGAGGATCGGATGTGGCGAATGTGTTTTCACAAGTGTGTTTATTTATTCTTAAAATCAGAACACATAGCGGCTAGCACCTACAACTGCCACTTATTCAAAAGGACGAGTACAACATGTTGGAAATTATATTGTACAAGGCATGCAATTAATTTGATGAACCACATATTCAGTTGTGCCTAGATGGTACATTCTATCCTCGAACCCTCGAGGGAACATCCTTCATGTCAAACATGCATGCCGAGAGTGAGGGCGGCGCTCGATGGATGACCACAACGAGGGTGAGGTCGATGCTCGATGGCGATGCCGAAGCTGAGGATGGCGCTCGGCGTTGACTGCGACAGCGAGGATGGTGGTTTGGGAGCGGCGGGGGAGGCCTTGTCGGCAAAATATAAATGTTAGGGTTGCGAGACACGACCGACACATTTATAACCGTTTGAGAAGATACATATATATAATGAATTTCTATATCAACAATGTATAACACATCCATAAAGAGGATAAATAGTCTTTTTTGCTAAATTTCCACTACTTTTTGAATTTCGTGATGACCCGGACATCACTGTATCGCAATGTGCTTCAAAGAGGTGAGTTATCCATTTAGATCTTGACCATTAAAACTTCACCACAGATGGTGTGTGTTGGGGGTCTGGTTCCAGCAATTCTCCCGGTACTACTGTTGGTAGCCCGCGGTATTTGTAGTTCGGTATTGGGCGCGCAGAGATTCAGAACGCGATGGCAAGTTGACACGATGATTTACGTGGTTCGGTCGCCTAAGCGTAATACCCTACTCCACGTGGTGTTTAGTTGTTGTATTGAGAGTCTGAGCACTTGTGAGTGTGTGTCAGAGCCGAGTCTGGAAGAGGTCTGGAAGAACCCTCCTATGTATCGCTCAACCAGTCCTTTTATAATACAAGGACTGGTCGTTACACCGTTAGCCTGGCCCGACATGTGGCCCTGGCAGTTACTGATGTTTAATACACGATTAATGATCTTAATTGCCCTTAATAGCGTGGTAACGAGCCTTGACAGTGTCGTTACTTGTATTAATGGCCCTCCAATCGTGTGTCATTAAGATGGTATTAATGGCACTTAATCGGGTCTTGAAGTCCTTGATTGTCCCTTGAAGGTCCGAGCCATTTGGGGTCCACCAGTCTGCTTGTTGAAGTTGAAGGTCCGGTGGTTGGACACGTGGCAGCTCTGGAGCTTACCGTCTGGGACAGGTAGGTCCGGTGCAGTTGTACACGTGTCAGTACCAGAGCTTCCCTCTGTCGGGGGTTAGGTCCGGGGTGCCGCGCAGGTATTTGTCCTAGAGCTTTCCCATGTGTGGGACGTAGCTTCGGTTGCAGTATACGCGTGGCAGCACCGAACTAACCATAGAAGGGACGCAGGTCCAGTACCGTATGACACGTGGGACCTTTGGTGGTCTTCAACTCAGACAGGTGAAGTTTCTTTGGTCTTTTGGCAGTCCCAAGGGTTATACGGTATGCAGGGTACCGATAGTGGCCCCCTGGGCCCACCTCTGGGAGAGACCTTTTGGATGAAGTCGTTCTGCCAGAGGTGGGTCCATCCTTTGGTTTTTGAGTCGTGTCTTCAAGGGTCTTTGGATGTGACGTTCACGATGGTCCGTAGTTAAACGAACGATGTGTGGCATGTCCAGGATGCGGCAGGTGAGATCTGAGCATGCGGATCTCACGCAATTGAAGGTCGTCGGTTCCTGATACAAAAAACCGTATCGGTTCCGCGCGCCCTGTCAGGCCGCCGCCCTCGAGCTTCCCGCCTTTCATGATGACAACCGTTCGCCTGGGATAAGAACCTCGACTTGATCGTTGGGGTGGCCCCGGGCCTCCTTGTCATTCGCAGGGTGAAGTTTTTGAATTGTATCTTCGGCTCCTTTGCGGTTTGCATCCAAGCGTTGCGGGGGCTTACTTAAGAAGGAAAGCGTGCACCGTTTCGGGATTCTTTACGCCTTCATTTGAACTTGCGCTCGAATCCTCCAGACTTTAGCCAGCTTTTCATCCGTCGCCCCGCTGTGCTACGATGAAGTTGGGACTCCCCAAGTGCCACATTGGGAGCAAGAAGGAGTTGTCTATGGTTCGGACCTACATGGGATGTTTCAGTGACTCCTTCGACAACGACATTCGCTGCGGCAAGATTCCCTTCGAGAAGGAGCGAGACGGAGATATGGTGTACTTCCATGGGTACGCCGTGGCGGGTTTGATCCCGCCTTTCTCCACTTTCTTTCTGATGTTGCTGAATTTCTATGGTCTGCAGCTCCACCATCCGGTCCCCCACTCAATCTTGCTGGTGGCGACTTTCATCCGCTTTTGCGAGATGTGGGTGGGTGTGCCCCCTTGCGTGGAGTTATTGCGGACTTTATTCACTGTCCACCCGACCGGAAACAGCGATGAGTTCATCGGCTTCTACTACTTCGTGAAGTGGAAGAACTCCCCCTCAAGTACTTGAGGTCCCTTCCGGCAAGTGGGACGACGGGAAGAAAGACTTGGTGGTCATCACCATCGAGGGACACGAGAGGCTGGAGCTGCCTGAAGGCCTTCCTCGCATCGACACTGACACTTGGAGTGACGTGGCGGAGCTGTCGAGGGAGTACAGGCCCATCCTAGATAGAATCCGGGAATGTGTTGAAGGTGGGGTGACCTCGCAGATGGTCTTCGGTAACTTCTTGACGAACAGGTGGGCCCCGCTAAGTGCTAGGAGCCGACATACCTGGGCCTTCAACAGTGAGATGGACACCAACCACATTGAGGTCGGCTTGGACACCAACCTTACCTGTGAAGCCTTGAAGGCCCATCTCAAGAAGTTTCAACCTGGGAACATCGGCCCTGGAGACGTGTCTCCACCGATAGCCTTCCTTCCTCTGAATAAGATACGAGAGGAGTGCAGAGAGCTCCGGAGGAAGATGCCGCTGTTGGATGACATGGGCCTGGTGGAGAGGCGATCAACCTCCGGGGTGGCGATCCCCAGAGCTTCGGAGGATGGCTTCGCTCCCGTCCTGAAGCCAAGAACCGAAGTCGTAGGCAAGGGCAAGGAGTTGGCCGAGCCCTCGAGCTGCAAGAGGAAGTTGAAGCATGCTGACGGTAGGTCTGTTAGACCTGCTCCTTCCACGACGGCTCATTCTCTGCAGCGGAGGAGGACTTCAACGGCGGCGACCACTCCAGCATCAGCATCTCATCGGGACGCTAGCTCCGGCCATGTGGCTCCAGTACCAGGAGTACCAGGGCCAGCTGAAGGCTCTAGGTCTGGGGGTCCTTCTCAGTCGAGGAGGTCCTCAACCAAGGCGACGCCGACGGTGGCAGCAAGCTCCGGGGAGCCTTCCAGAGTTACTACACCATTGGCAACCGGGTCCAGTCCTGAGCGTCCAGTGAAGAGGTTCCGCACTAGCTAGAGCGGAAGCCTTCCAAGGTAAGTTTGATTTTTTACCTCAGTTGATTGTTTTTGTTGTAATCATGTTTTGAGTTTCTTTGCCCTTCATCCGTAGGGTACACAAGAAAGGGGCTGAAGCTCCGGTTCCAGCAGCAGCAACTGATGCTGCGCAGACGGAGGCTCCGGCTCCAATCCTAGCGTCGCCCCAAGAGGTTGCTGAAGCCGCGGCAGCTCCAGCGCCAGCTGTCGTAGTCCTTGACCTCGAGTCATCCCCTGAAGCTCCAGTGGTAGCACCGAACCACGGGAATGAAGATGTACTAGAGGCATCAGCTCTGAAGGTTGAATCTCCGGGTTTAGATGCTGAGATGATGGACACTCCGGCCTCGGAGCCGCAGGTAGCTGCAATCTCGGCCCTAGAGCCGGACGTTGTTGAAGCCCCGACAACGGATCTAGTTGTTGATTAAGCCCCGGTGCTGGAGCCGTGTGTTGATGAAGCCCCGACAATAGAGCCGGTATTTGATGAAGTCCCGACGCCTGAGCCGGTCGTCGGAGAAGTGCCGACGCCTGAGCCAGTTGTCGAAGAAGTGTCGGCGCCCGCGCCAATAGCGGTTGAAGCACCAGCGCTTGAACCGGCGGTGGAGGAGGCGCCAGCGTTGGAGCCGGAAGTAGCTTCGACTCCGGCCGAACCTTGAGTGTCTGCCCCAGAGGTAGTGGTTCCGGAGGTGCCTGCGCCTGATTCAGGGTGCCAAGATGAAGTTGCCGGTCCCCCGCCTGAGGGACCAGTTGCTGATGACCAGGCGGCAGGACCTTCGGAGCTGACTCCGGAGGTAGGAACTTCTGCTGCAGGACCTTCCTGGGCGGCGACCAAGGCTATCCCGGAGGGTGTCCCTAGTGCCGTGGAAGCTCAGGGGACTGCTCTTGTAGAGTGGGACCTGATTTTTGTTACGGAGAACCCACTTGACCAAGCGGAGAGGACCCCGACAGGTCCAGAGCCGATACCTCTGTCGTTGTCTATCGACAACGCCTGCTCCAGCCTTCGTCAAGTGCAGCTGGCCTTCTACCACGACAGCAAGGCCCTCGAGGAGGAGCGCAAAACCCTTAGGAGGTGCCGCAACCGGCTCCAATTCGAGGCGAAGCTGGCGCAAACCAGGCTGGCTGATGATAGGGAGTGGGTAAAGAAGGAGAAGGCCCAAATGGAGTACTGGGGTCAGCTGCTGGATGAGATGGAAAGCATGACGCGATCCCTTGACAACCAGTCTCGGGCCATCTACGAACAGGTCGTAGCTTCTAATAATGCAGCGAGTGATCGCCAAGAGAAGCTAAACGCCATCCACGACAGCCTCGTCAAGCGCCAAGAGGCTCTTGAGGAACGGGAGTAAAAGCTTGAAGATGAAGAGCAAAAACTCCTGGAGCTGCGGGATGACCTCGTGAAGAGGGAGGAGGAGCTTACTCAGAGGCTGACTCTGGGTGACAAGAGTCTCGCGGAGCGCACCAAGAAGTTGGAGGAGCGCTGTGAGAAGGAGGAGAAGAAGGCCTGGCAGCGAGGATGACCTCCAAAAGAGGGAGAATGAAATTACTTCCAGGAAGAAGAAGGTGTGAGGCCGGGAGAAGGACTTGGTCGACCGCCGGAATAAGATCCACCTCCGGGAGGAGGAGCTCGGGAAACTTGAGAGGCAGGTTGCTGAAAAGATTCAGCAGAACGCCAAAGAGGTTGAGTGCCTTCCAAGGAGAATTCGGAGCTTGCGGCGACCAGAAGATCCTTGGAAGAGATGCGAGGCTCGGCTACGGAGTCCCAACAAGTTTGGGACTTCTTGGGCAAAGCCAACGACATGCTGATGCCCATGGGTTTTAGTCCCGTGCGTCCGGATGATCCGGAGCCGGAGCTGGACCAGGCGTTGCAAGCGTTGAGCTCGGCAGGCAACAAGCTTACCAAGATGGGCGATGTCATCGCGGACCAGCTGGAAAACGAGGGACAATCCCTTGTGAAGAACGCCGCAAAGTTCATGCTAACGTGCTACACGAGCTGGGAACCTCACTTCCCACTGGACCCGGTGCTTGAAGGCCCCGTTGACGGAGAGGGAGAAGCCGCCAAAGCCAGCGTGTCGGAGGTTGCCCAGAAGGTCGCCTCGTTCTTCCATAGGGTCCTAGGACTCTCTCTTTGTAGCTCCCGCTTGTATTCTCTCTTCTTTTTCTCCAATTTTCTAATCTCCTGTCTCCAGATGAATGAAATCCAAGTTTTTTATGAATTTCATTTTTTGTCTTCAACACCTTTGTCCCACTTGGCCCCCTGGTAGATGTACACAATTTGATTGTGAACATGTATCAAGAGGATGTAGCACTTTCTTGAAGACTTGCGCGCTTCGACATGTAGTTTGTAGGTTCGAAGTCGTTAATAGTAGGGGCCCCCTGAGGTTGCCGGAGCTTAGTAGCTCCGGCTGTGACCCTTGTCAACACGTAGAGCATCGACGGTTAGTCCTCTGGGTTGTCAGAGCTTGGTAGCTCCGGCAGCGACCACTATCAACACACGGTGTGTTGACAGTAGACCCCAATGGGGAGTCTTCCCACCATCTTTTCTTCACGTTGATGGTTGGCCCCTGGATTTGCCACAACTTTGTAGCTCGGGCGATGTCTATTATCAATGTTGAAACATCGACAGTAGACACCTTAGGGGTATCGGAGCTTTGATAGCTCCGACTTCATCCACCATCATCATGAGATCTTTTATTTCTCGTGCACACTGAAGTCAAGAAAAATAGTAAAATCCATTTCCTATCTATAACTCGTTTGTGGCTTACTATTCCAAAAAGAAATTTTTAGTTGAACGCAATTCTAATACAATCATGTGCACTTGCTTGTTTTCTCAGGTCCGATCGTTTCTGACTCGCCTTACTTCGGCCTGCCGGAGTGTAGCTAGAGTGGCGTACTTAGGATGCAGGACCAGGCTAAGTCAATAGCACACTCCGGACCTAGATTGGCTTGGTGGCATTCAGACGAGTAGACCATTAACAATGTTTAGACCGAAAGAATTGGCAATGCAACTTAAATTATATATGAATTGGCCGAACTAATGTATCTTAAGAATTGCACAACTTGTTATAGACAAGAAAGAGAAAAATAAAAAATATTGAGCCTGTACAAAATAAATGCACGTGAAGTCTGCTTTCACAACGATGTCTTTCATTATAGTCTCAGGGTACAGGGGAAACAAGTACACTCTTAGGGTACAGAACCAGGCTAAGTGTGTTTCATTTCTCACTTGACCCAAGGTAGCTAGCTACAATTTTAGATCTGAGACTGTGACAAGTGTTGCCTGAACTTTCCCGGACCTTCCAGGGAAGTCCGGCTGTTCTCCCGAAGGAGCTACCCGACTCTGTACAATGTCTATAATATACATCTCGTGTAACTATAGACTCACCTCCGTGATATTAAGCGTAGAACTTACGAAGGTGCTCAATGTTCCAAGATTAGGGAGAGGTGTCCCATCCACAGTTGCCAAGCGAATGGATCTGGGACGGGATACTTTGATAACTTGGAAGGGTCTTTCCTAGCTGGCGAAGAGTTTGTTAACCCTTCTCGAGTTTGTATTCTTCGTAGCACCAGATCGCCTTCCTCGAGCTGTCGGCTGTGAACATGCCTTTGGTTATAGCGCCGAAGAGCTTTGTGGTATCGGGCATTCCAAACAGCTGCTCAACACCTTCCCTCTTTAAGGAGGTCAAGGTCTTCACGCCGGAGCTGGTCCTGCGTTGCATCATCGAAGGTCCAGACCCGGAGCGACCCCAAGGTGATTTTCAGAGGAAGGACTGCTTCAGCTTCGTACACCAGGAAGAAGGGTGTCTCTCTAGTTGACTAGTTTGGAGTTATCCTGTTGGCCCAAAGTGTGAGCGAAAGCTCTTTGATCCAGTTGGCTCCATGTTTTTTCAGGCGCTCATATGTGCGCGTCTTGAGTCCTTTTAGGATTTCTGCATTTGCTCTCTTTGATTGGCCATTGCTTGCCAGGTGAGATACAGAAGCGTAGCTGACTTGAATGCCGAGGTCTTCACAATATCCTTGGAATGCAGAGCTTGTGAATTGGGTCCCGTTATCAGTTATGATCTTGTTTGGGACTCCAAATCTGCATATGATGGATTGCAAGAAGTTGATAGCTGATTGCTTGTTTATTGTCACAACTGGAGTTGCTTCCGGCCATTT